>CM038715.1:8328928-8939762 GCA_021613375.1 Megaleporinus macrocephalus | reverse complement strand
ACGTTCAGAGGCATCTTCTAGACTGCTAACCCAGCAACATCTCCGCCTTGACACAAAACGCCAGAAGCACTGCCAGAGGTGATGTCACCATGGTAAAAAGTCACTATGCTGCTGCCGCTCTGTTCTGTGATAAGAAATCAATGCATACAGGCACTGAAGAACCTCTCTATAGTTTAGTCTAGACGTATAATAATATAAAAAATATATATAATTTTATGATACACAATGTCACAATATGGATTTTTTTCACATCTTCTCAGTTGAAACTGAAAAAAGGAAACAGCAGGGCTACATTTGAAAGATATGCTATGGTACAATGATTTCTACTCAGTATTTGGCATACTGTGTTGCACTAAATCCAGTTAAAAGTTCAGAAAAGCATAACATTGGATTGTGGTCTATATAAGCACACTGTACTGCAACTGTATTTCTGACCACTGCAAACTGCAACGTAACAAATGGCTTAAAATTGTTTATTTATATTCTTTTCACAAGAATGACCACATTTATTAGAATCCATTTATTATATTTCATGTCTGCAACACTCTGCAAACAGAAGATAATGACTACAGCATCATCAATGGAAAATTCCCCGCTCATTTACTGAGAGGAAGTCATTTCAGATAATCAAGAAGGCTTGATTTTGCACAACAGATAATGGGGCTCTATTGCAGAGGCCATTAGTAGAGTAATGATTGACACACAAAGTACAACGATCTACATACAAGGTAACACAAAGTGTTGGAGAATTTAAAAAGGCTTGTTAATGTTTATGATACAGTTTTAGTTTAATTAACCTTTTCTCTCAGGGAGGGCAATGTGATTATATTGATATAGCATATAATAATATACACATCACAGCACAGGAACACACGGTTTGTTTCATAGCAAACTAAACGTCTCTGAACATTTCAAAGTTCAGGAAAGCTATAAACTGTAACTATAACCACAACATAGAACTAGAAATTGTATATAACAGTTATTGCGTATCATGTAAATGTCTTGACGTCGGGATGGGCAACACACACACACACACACACACACTATATATCGTCACTGTATCTCCATGTTAGTCAATTTCTACTTTTCTGCATCAATTAAACGTAGCAGTTTGTGATGAATGGACCAATAGGAATGCACCAATGTAGTTTAGAAAAGATTCTGGTTCCACTGACTTCCACTGAAAGTGAAGACCTCTTTTTGGGCCTCTTCTGTAAAATTATAGATATATATATTTATATATACACACACACTACCGCTCAAAAGTTTAGGATCACTTTAGAATTTCATTTCACGCTTTTTCATGCAATTTACAAAAAAAATTGTCCATTTCACAATTAATGTAAGTGTATCAGATGGTTTTTAAAGAATAAAAATGTTTGTATTAAAGTCTATTTTTGTATAGAGGCTTATTTTGCATATAGTCCTATTATCAGCCATTCTCAGTCCTCTGTCTAAATCTCCTGGTACGACCACCAATCCAAGTTAAGGATGTTATTGGGCTAATTGGTTGTTAGGACACTCTTTTTTTATTTATTTATTTTTTTTATATTTTTATTAATGTTTTTTTTTTTTTAAAAATTCCCATCTTCAATGTAAAACAAGTATTTCCAAAATGGCAACTTCACAAAAGCAGAAAATCTTTACTTTTAATGTAAGTCAATGGAACCAGATTTTTTTTCTACTGATCCCTCAGTTGTAAGATTTTCCCACACAAGGTAAACAGCAGCTGTCATGTTCAAATAATGTAGAAAAATAACTACATAACTACCTTCTTAACTAAAATAAGAAAACTTCCAGTGTTTCCTGCAGCAGAGCTATGAAAAAGAGGCAGTTACACACACACACACACACACACACACACACACACCTCTGCTTAACAGATGTTCACACAGACGAGAATAACATTCTTCTGAAGAGTGGACCAAGGATTATCTACAATATACTCATAACCATTAATAACCATAAACCCAAATTTACTTTAAACTCCACCTCAGTCTTTCTGCACCAACTGCTCCGCTGCCAAGCAACAGCTAGTCCTCTCCTTATATCTGCTAGATATCCCAGAGTGCTGTAGAACACTAAATACCTGTTTAACAATTTGATCATTTGTGTCTTTCAGTGATGACTTTGTCCTCCTGTGTCCAAATCTGCACCAGCGGAGGCACTTGTGGTGTTTTTGGCAGAGATATCAAAAGCTTGCTTACTTTCATTCGCCGTGACATAATACATCATCCCTGCTGGCAACCTCCCGCAGCTGTCCGACGAGCACAACAAGCTTATTTCTGCCCTCGTGAGAGCACAAAGATACGAGAAATCCAAATGTATGAAAACAGACAGGATAAACAGCACTTAGGTAAATTGCAGTGCCGCGGTGAGGGATGACAGACGGTAAGTCAAACGAGGACGTAGAGCAGCACGTCCCCCGTCAGACTGTAACGGAGCTCTGATCACCCAGCTGGACGGCACAAAGTGTGCAGCGGATTACAGGGTCATCTTCATAGGATGCTAATAACTAAATCCGCCAAATAGCCACATAGGATTCCTGCACGGGCGTCAGGAGGAGGTCTGGTAAACAGTGCTCCTCTATGAAATGTGTGACAGCTGATCATCTGTAATCACTGCTTGACTAGCAGGAAAGTAAGGATACATCATTTATTTGTTTTTAAGATACAAGAAAGCAGAAAAGAGACGACCACCAACTTTTATATCTGTTTTTACTTCTTTGTCGAAGTCAAATCGGCAAAACAAGCAGCGCGTGGTAGGCCTGGGCGATATGGGTAAAAATCTTATCACAAACTTTTTTTTATATCAGTCGATATCGATATATATCACGATATAAATCAAATCACTATTGCCCTTTTACTTTAAGTGAGAAGTGAAGATATCAAATTTGAAAAATGTTGTTCAATTGTTTTTTATCCTCTGATTTATTTTCTATCAGAGGATAGACTAATGTACTATAGAACAATACACACCTGTATTTCATATAAATTAAACACACACACACACACACACACACACACACACACACACACACATATATATATATATATATATATATATATATATATATATATATATATATATATATATATACACATATATATACATATCTATATACACATAATATATATACACACATATATATATATATATATATATATATATATATATACACATATATATACATATCTATATACACATAATATATATACATACATATATATATATATATATATATATATATATATATATACACATATATATACATATCTATATACACATAATATATATACATACATATATACACACATTATATATATATATATATATATATATATATATATATGGGAAACCAAAACAAAGACATTTAACACTATTAATCTGATACGTCACTTCAGAGATACCACACAGCTGAATACAGTGAGTATCAGTAAACAGCAGAGCTACACACACAGCTAGCACAAAACAAACAACCCAGAACACCATACAGACCAGATCTGACCGGTACAAACAGAACAGCAGCAACAATTCAAGATCTACATTTAATGATTACAGATTTAGTTTAAAATAACAGAGTCTGTGTTTAATGACTGCAGTTTTTACTGCATGTATTTAATTAACTTTTTTAGTTTTAAATTAAGGGTCTAAATGTAATGATTGCAGTATTGGTGATATTTGTTTTATTTTTTTTTGTTTATTTACTGATAATTTTGTTAAAAATATTATGCTGTTTCACATGAACTCGTTAAACTCGGTAATAAACCAGTTTAGACCATGTTTCATGACTTGCTTGCTCTAATAACTACATGTAGCCCCGCCATGGCATATACCCCGCCCTCGATCGGTATCGGCTATCGGCAGATCACGTTGAAAGGTGATCAGCGATCGGAATCGGCCTCAAAAACGCTGATTGGTCCATCTCTACTATATATATATATAAAATGTCGGCTCAAATGGGGAGTTGGTTTAGGGATTCTGTTTTCGGTAGGAAATAAAAAAAAAAAGAACTAATGTGGTAAATGTACAAGGAACACTCAACCTACCATTACTAAAAACATTAGTGTTTATATGTTTATATGCCGTCCTGGTTTCTGAATCCAACATGTAGCCAGACATCTGCTTTTAAGTTCTGGGGCGCCTTCACTTGTGCTCTAGCCATGCTTAACTGATGTCCACCCCCAGCCAAATCTCGTTGCGCGAAAAACAATGGCTGATCACGTCCCTAGCTGTTAGCACCTGGTTTCGTGACTGACCGCTCACTACGAACAGCCTCTCACACCACAACAAACATGGTGGACCAAAAGGAGCCGACAGGAGAGATAGATCAAACGTTTGGTTTATTTCACTTTTAATAGTGATTTAATAGTTTTACCACTTCTTATTCACTTCAGTTTACTATGATTAAGAAAATCTGAAGCTGAAAACAGCATGTTGTAGTTTTTCCACATCTCCACATGTGGATTAGAACCGGCCTAATGTCTACACACAAATTTACAAAGATATACACAAAACAATGTGACCAACTACACAGATAAAACCTTCAGACTGTACTGTAGCGCTCTAATCAATCATGGCTTGTTTCTAGTTTAACTGTTATTTCAGCCGTCATGCCAAAGGCTGACTTTATCTGGGCTGGGGTTGAGTCTCAGAATAGTATGTAGACTTTGAGGACAGAATCTAAGCTCCTGTTATCTGCACATATAAACCACTACATCACCTCTTCACAGTAACAGTGGCCTGGTTTCCATCCAGCTGTGGAGTTTAATTCCAGTGAATATCTGAAATGTAACAATAAATGATAAGTGAAGAGTTTTCTCCAAGAGAATAAAACCCTCCCTGTCAAAAAGGCTCTTGTGAGAAATCTGGACCAAGCTGAAATACAAATCCTGAATGTTGAGAAGATTCTCACTGCTGTGTAGTTTAGTTTGACTATATTTTACATTATAAGAGCTCAAAAATAAAGAGCACTGGTGCAGGAAATGATGGTTCACCGTCTAATATTACCATAACGTTTGTTTTTCACTGGATAAGATAGATGTATATTTTAAGTTCCTCATTAGTTCAATAGAATCTGCTGCCTTCTGATGTCTGGTGCTACAGCAGGGCAAAGCAGACACAGATGAGTGGTCAGTCATATTAATAGATATTTATATATTACAGAGGACGCATTATGCTTTTGTTTCTTCCCCCCATTTTTAGTGTGTTCTGTAGAGTTTTTGTGTACGTGAATGTTTTGCCAAGTCATAAAACCCAAACTATACATAGGAGGAAAAGATTCCCTCCCACTGAAACCACTTTTCTCAGCTGCCTGAACAATTTATTTAAAATCTAGTTCTTTCTTTCCTACATGGTGATGTCATCTTGTAGCAAAATCGCACAACCTTAGAGCTCAAACAGTAGAACAGTTCAAATGTACCCCTCTGAAACGCCCTGCGTTAGTGCTTGTGAAGGTGGGTCTACCTGACTTTCAGGCTCAGACTCTGGTTTAAACTGATACTGCAGAACCGACTCTATTGCAGGAGATAGCAGCAGTGGCGTACGGGGAAAAACACGTACAGCAAGATGTTGCTTTGCCAGAACTGCGTGGACGAGATGAGTAATAAGATCAGACTGGGCTTATTGCGTGGGGTGGGAGTGGGTGGGTACACACCTTTCAACTGGGGGGGTGAACTAAAACCAACATTTTACATATCACAATTTATTACATTTCGCTTTTACTTGGAAAAAAAAATGTATCCATCTAACATTACAAAATTTTGGGTGTGTCTCAAAACCTAGTGAGTGTGTAAGTAGGCTGTCTAGGTAGGCAGCTGTGTAAGTATCAGCGTTCTCTCCTCATCTCTCCTCATAAAACAGATTACTGAGACGCTCTAGTTAGAGAGAGACTGCGTCACGGCTTGTTCCCCCCACTGCAGCACACCACCGGTGGTTTAGCTGGTTGCTAAGCTACCAGCCGGCATCCAAAACAATAGCCCGAGGCTTAAAAATCCACTAGTATAAATGCTAATGGCTCGAGTATAAAACTGTGAAATGGTGAAGGACTCGTTACAGAGTTGATAATAAAATACTGTTTTGTGTGATTATATGACCAGAAACACATTAAAACACAAGAGAGAATCAAAATAACTCACATTTTAAAACCACTTCACTGCTCGTAGATTTGCCTGCGTTGTATCATGGGATTGTCTTAGCGGCTGAGGAAGCGTTCAATGCTTCTTAAAAATCAGGTCTAAATAAGGTTCCTCAGTAGACAGCATGTTTAAGGTATGTAAAAATTGGGACAGCCTACATGTCAGGAGCGCATACTATGATGTAAAATGCTGCCTATGTAGACCCTCACTAGGTTTTGAGACACACCCACTATCAGAGACTAGAGCTGTGTATTGGCAAAAACGTGGCGATACAATACGTATCGTGATACAGTGGTCACGATTCAATATAGTGATACTGCAAACAAAGTGATATATTGTGGTTTTTCAAATCCTACTATTAAAACACACCACTGTATAAATAGGTTTATCAATGCTTACAATAGCATTGCACCCTTGTGCTGCTTGTTAATGTTGGAGTGAAGCTGAAAATGGATTACAACACTGCCATCTAGTGGTCAGAGGTTTAAACACAACACACAATGAGTCACTGTCTGCCAGGAATCTGTGTATTGATACTGTGTGTTTGAGAATCGATACAGTATCACTAAACATAATATCCCGATATTTGAAATTTTCGATATTTTCTTACACCTCTATCAGAGACCTGGATTATAGAAGGATGTTGTACATTATTTATTATCACAAGCCCATGGACGGCACAAGCCATAAAAATTTGTTGCTACAGTAGCAGCTGCTTCCCCATCTATTTGACTTAACCACCCCAAGCTGTCTTGGTCCCAAAAACCATTCCATTCCTACTAAACAGCTTCTTCATAGTAAATAAGTCACACAGTCTAGTGAGGTGTGAACACAGGATGCCCCTGGATCCAAATTCTCACCTCTCAGTGTCAAGTCCTTGTGTGCCTAATCACACGTCTATCACCTTCACCAAGGCCGTACAAAAAGCTGTTCTAGGATCAGTTTCTGCAGCTTCATTATAGACCCTAGATCAGCAGCTAGACCCTAGAGTGACAGCTTCCACCAACAAACTGACTGAAACAGAGGCAGGTCTCCGTTTAAATGAACAAACAAAAACGAAAATAAAAAAGAGAAGGATCTGACTCTACCGTGTGTCTCTCATTTCGGCATCTGAATGAGGGCCAAAGTGGAGGCTCTATAAACAGGGAGCAGATGGAACGACTCGAGTACGGCTAGAAGTGTCAGGTCCTTTTTAACCACAGCACACAGAAATCACAACTGGCTCTCACAGCACGTTAGCGTGTGTGGTCAGTAATACTGACCGGCACCCCGAAACAAGTTCTTTATAAAAGATCAGAGTCAGCAGTTTTACTTAAATATAGCTTAAATATAGCTTAAGCTATATTTGAAATACAGCTTGTTTCGTTCTACTTGGATTTCAACAGATGACTGTTCCCAAAACACTGTCGACAACTTAAGGACTCTAGACATAACTGAGAGTGCGCTCAAGCTGATACCATTCTCTTACAATGACTGGTAGGGTTTTAAAAAAATAGATTTTTTTATTTAAATCGATCTTGATTTGAATAATCCGATATCGATTCGTATAAACCTGAGATCGATCTTTAAAATTAGCATTCCAGCCCCCCCCCCCTTGAATAGCATATATATGTTCAGTTAGAGGGACTCAGTAATTGGAAGAAGATGAAACTTGGCCTAAACAGTGTTACGAACACAGCACATAAAGATCAGTGTTGTAAAGCCGCCTTCCAAAGAAGACCACCTGCGTCTCTGACTGAAGACACTAAATTTAAAACATCCACCCAAACCTCTGTATGTCTGCTCTTACCATTCTGTGGAGGAGAACCAGCACCAGAGCCTCCTTATCCAAAGAAATGTCTCGCTTATGAAGCTCAGAGGAAGCAGATGTGTCGGGTGTTTGCGAGTTGAGTAACTGTTTTCTGAACAGTGTCCACCGCGCTCGGCTATCTGGGCTGTAACTGGACTTGGCAGCTGGCTTGACTTGGGTTTAACCGGCTTTCAGAAATATAAACTCACCGTCTGTGTGTAGGAGTACACAGCCGATCTTCCCACTGTGCAGGTACTGATACGCTTCAGTACTTTTATAGTTTTTATTGCCGAACCGTCTACACCTTCCGAGAGTACAAAATAATTAAAAACGTCGCCGTAGGCAACCTCAGACCACCTTTTCATATAATCCACCCACTGTGTTATTAACCTCGGAGGAGACAGTGTTGTCCCATTCAAACTTCTTATTGCTTCTCTGGTCTCCTTCCATGTAACTGTATTCATTTTGGTTATCTGAGCTGAAGTTCTAACACAAAGGCGGAAGAAACACATGCTTGAAAGTGGGTGTGGCCAAATACGGTGAATATAAACATATAAACACTGATGTTTTTAGTAATGGTAGGTTGAGTGTTCTTTGTTCTTTTACCACATTAGTTCTCTGAAAATCTCTTTTCATATTCAAACAAAACATATTATTGTAACTGAAATATCTCTAAATGAATCAATATTGAATTCAATAGAATTGGGACCTTGTGAATTGGGATCGAATCGACCCAGGAAATCAGTGGCGATACCCAGCCCTAATGACTGGATCACTGCAGTGTTGTTGGGAAGCAACATCCACGCTGAACCCTAGAACGAGTAAATGAAGCGACTAAGCTACTCATACATTGGGCGTCTCCAGTCTTAGAAGTCCAGTGCATTGAAACCTTCCTTATTTCACAACATAAAAACACTGAAAGTAGAGATTTTTGTAGAACATGCCAATAACCTCTCTCACCAAAGACCCACAACTCAGCACAACTCATCAGTCTAATATCTAGAGTCTATCTACAATCTTGGCAACACTTCCCAAAAGTACCATACTGCTTATATAAGCTTCCAAAACATTGTACTGAATTTTCAAAATACAGTGATCTATAATGACAGCAATGGTAGCCCATCACGGAGAGCCCCTCAAACTTTTCTGGGATTAAAGTGTAAAGCAGCTCGCTGGAGGCCGACCAAGAGCGGAGGATTCAATCATGTGGCTCCCAAAAGTTCCCAAAGATCTGTCAGAACCCCGGCGCACAGATGAACCATCTGGTTTGCACAGCCACTTCAAACAGCCCTGGGTCTGGGAGTACGCTGGAGAGCACCGAGCTGTCAAACACAGTTCTATCTACTGTTGATGATTTTGTCTCGAGTTAAATTTGTATGACAAACAAGCAATAAAGATTTAGATCCACCGCCCTGGTTTACCAAGTGCATGTTAGACCTGAGTCTGCTTAAAACCTGCAACGTTCATATGTTGTTGTTGTTATCGAGGAATGGCAGCATAGTATGCTTTGCTGAGTATTGTGAGGACTCCTAGGAAACAGAACGACTGCATAAATTACCATATTTAAAAGATCTGGACTTCTTTAGCAAACTTCGGAACAGCTGCCGTGTCACATACTGTGTAGAGATGAAAGGATCGATTGGCTATGTATCAGTATCGGCTGAGTTTTATTCAAAATATGTGACGGCCGATATTTCTCCAGTAAATAATTTCTGTATTTACAGCTAGCGTTTCGTCCAGGAAGAGGAGCCCTCTGTGAAACCCCCTCCAGCCAGGTCCCTGCAATACCTACCTGAACCACTAGGTGGAAATACATACGTTTTATTTTCGACAGACTGACTAAAGCAGCGGCCTCGCGAGAACAGGTTACGGCACCGCATACGCTGATAGAAAACTACATCCAGGTGTTCTGTAAGCTCTGTAAAATCAATGTGTCTCATTGAGGAACCAGGATAAAACACTACTAATCTGATACGGCACTTCAGAGACACCTAACAGCTGAATACAGTGAGTATCAGTAAACAGTAGAGCTAGCACGCACAGCTAGCACAAAACAAACAACCCAGAACACCATACAGACCAGATCTGACCGGTACAAACAGAACAGCAGCAGAAACAGCCAGAGAGCTAAAGAACCACAGCCAGAGTGATTGAGTTTATAGTTCTAGATAACCATGTTTCATGACTTGCTTGCGCTAATAACTACATGTAGCCCTGCCATGGCATATAGCCCCGCCCTCGACTGGTATCAGCTATCGGCCGATCGGCCAAGGTGATTGGCGATCGGAATCGGCCTTAAAACGCTGATTGGTCCATCTCTAATACCGTGTATCACGATGATATAATCTGTCAGCCCTAAAACAGGCAATAAACAGGGAGCAACTTCACAAAGCTACATTTACTGGACCCTTGGACTATCTCAACAGTAAACACATCAAAAGGAAAAGCCAACACCTGCCGTCTACAGGTACGGGCCACGAAACTTAAGATGACGGCCCTGTGAGAGCTCAGAATTTCTAATGGCTACAGTAGAAGCAGAGACCACTACAGCCATCCGCGGCCTGTTCACTTAAAGAACTTGAAACTTCCCAGCGTCCGACACAGAGAGAGATCACACAGCTACCCTCTTTTCATCCTCCTGAGGAGCAGCGAAACTGAGACGCTAACCCACCAAGCAGTTTAAGGACCATGAAACGCATGGCAGCTCTTAATAAACGAGCGTGAAGACGCATGTCGCAGGTTTTAATTCAACTCAATTCAATTCAAGTTTATTTGTGTAGCGTCATAAAGCAGCTTTACAGAAGTTTGAAAACAGACAGTTACAACATATATACCGTCGCTGTCCAATGAAAAACAAGTATCGCCAAACTTTACAGGATAGACCAAAAACATACTTTACTTTCAATGCAAGGCAATGAAACCAGATTTTTTTCCAAGCTATTTTGGAGCACATCTATTGGTCCAATCATCATGACATTTTCACACAATGTAAACAACCGTTGGCGTGTTTAAATGATGTAGAAAACTCAAAACATGTTTTTAGGGGTGTAAGAAAATATCGAATATCGGGATATTATTATTATTATATATACCATAATATGGTAAGTGGGCATGACCCCTACACATACCATGACCCAGCCCTGTAGGGGTGTAAGAAAATATTGAAAATATTAAATATCGGGATATTATGTTTTGTGATACTGTATCGATTCTCAAAAACAAGACTTTTGACAGACAGTGACTCATTGTGTGTTGTGTTTAAACCTCTGACCACTAGATGTCAGTGTTATAATCTATTTTCAGCCCCACTCCAACATTAACAAGCAGCACAAGGGCGCAATGCTATTGTAAGCATTGGCAAACCTGTTTATATAGTGGTGTGTTTTAATAGTAGGATCTGAAAACTCTTAATATATCACTTTGCTTGCAGTATCGGAATATATCAGATCGGATATTTTGAATTGTGATTGCTGCATCACGATATGTATTGTATCGCCACGTTCTTGCCAATACACAGCCCTAATGTTTTTTATTGGACAGCGGCGAGATATATCTCCCTCAGACTGGAGGAAGAATCCTTCGGAGAAACAAAGACTCACAAGGGGAGACTCAGACTCTTCTGGTCAAACAGTATTTACAGTTTAATAAACTAAACACCAAAGAAAAGCGGAGAGAAAGTTCTGTTTGAAATCTGGATGGCAAAGCTTTAGAAGCTGCACAGGTAGAGGCAGTCTCTGACTGAGGCAGTCTCTGACTTTATGTAAAGTGGGCGTGAGCTGAAACAGTCCCATCCTATCTCAATGCTGGTGCATCTGGATGGCACAGTGATGTAAATGAGGGTGTAGCAGTTGACACAAATGAAACAAAACATCATTCAATCTCCATACGGAGAGCCTGCACTGCAAAACACCAGCCTGCTCTAAATTCCTTATCCTTCATCTGCCCATTCACTGATCAGCAGGTCTGCCCCACTTGTTTACACTGAAGTTACAAAGAGTGTTTCAGCTCAGACTACATACTGATCCAGCAAAAACATTCACTTAGATTTGTTTCAGGAAACGAAAGTAAAAGAAAAAACAATGCAGGATATGTTTAAGCGGGATGTCGGACTTTCCTTTCCTGGACACAGTCTAAACTGCTGAGCCCCAGCACTGCTGTGACTGATGAAGGGAGCTGTGGTGGAAGTGTTTGGAGAGAAAGCTCTCCTGCAGGCCTTTGTTCCAGCACTGCATTCATCCAGCTCGGAGAGAAGAGCATGAAGAACACAGGCTGAGAGTTCACACCAGAACCTGCTTCATCCATAACTGATCTGCAAACAGCAACAAAGACAAGAGTTTATGTGTAAAACACTGTGTTTTTCTCTCAGCAGGTCCACCTGCTCTTCACGCCGGAGAGGAGGAGTGTGAGAGAGTGTGTGTGTGTGTGTGTGAGTAAGTGTAAGTGTGTGTGGGTCCGGGGGAACATCAGTCCTGCCCAAAACTTACCCAGGACATGTGGAAACACCGACTAAACCCAGATGAGCTAACTTGTCCTGGGGTTCCCGCCAATAAACGATGCAAGCTGGGTGTCTGACCAACAATGACACACGGAGAATGTTCATAGCACCACAGCTTTCTCTCTCACCCCACAGCTCTGAGAGAACCAGCCTGCACAGTCATCTGGTCCAGCGACACAACACAACAGACCCCATTCAAAACAAAACACAGAGCGTGGTCCAGCTATTCAGGAGGAGGTCTACCCCAGACATCTCCCAACATCTACCCAGAAACTTCACACAAATAGTCCACAGTGTGTCGCGCCCGGGTCTGAAACTCTGGCCCGCTGTTAAGATTTATAGAGATAAAGCTGTTCCTGCTGAGGGGAGTGTGGTAGTAGCGGTTAGCCGCAGTGGAGCAAGCCGACACCAGCGCTCCAGCGGCGGCGGCGGCGGCGGCGTATCGCTACTCTTACTAAGTACGGGTTTAAACGCCGCTCTGGGACAGAAATAACGGTAGAAGCTGTCCGTACTGACCTCAGCTTCGGGCACTCGGCGCAGTCAGGTCCTCTTATCAGTGTCGGTCCGGAATCACTTTAATGTCTGTACGGTGTGAAACTCCTCTCCGCACACAGGCAGTAGTGCTGCGTTCACTCCGCTTGTTGCCTCGCTCCGGCCCGCTGCTCAGTCTGAGAGCGTCCACCCCTCAGAGCCCACGGCTAAGATAGCGTGTTATTTCTTTTCCCACCCGTATTCCGACAGGAGGGGGGTCCTGTTCTCGGATTGGTTAGAGGATTCTGCACCCTGGTCTCGGATTGGTTGGATGATTCTGCACCCTGTGCTCGGATTGGTTAGAGGAGTCTGCCTCTTGTTCTCGGATTGGTTAGAGGAGTCCGCCTCCCGTGCTCGGATTGGTTAGAGGATTCTGCACCCTGTCCTCGGATTGGTTGGATGATTCTGCCTCCTGGTCTCGGATTGGTTAGAGAAGTCTGCCTTCTGTTCTCGGATTGGTTGGATGATTCTGCCTCCTGTGCTCGGATTGGTTAGAAGAGTCTGCCTTCTGTTCTAGGATTGGTTGGATGATTCTGCCTCATCTTCTGGAATTAGTTAAGAGGATTCCGTCACCAGTTCTGGGATTGGTTAGAGAATTCTGCACCCTGTTCTGGGATTGGTTAGAGAATTCTGCACCCTGTTCTGGGATTGGTTAATGTATTTTGCACCCTGTTCTGGGATTGGTTAATGTATTCTGCACCCTGTTCTGGGATTGGTTAGAGAATTCTGCACCCTGTTCTGGGATTGGTTAATGTATTTTGCACTCTGTTCTGGGATTGGTTAATGTATTCTGCACCCTGTTCTGGGATTGGTTAGAGAATTCTGCACCCTGTTCTGGGATTGGTTAATGTATTTTGCACTCTGTTCTGGGATTGGTTAATGTATTCTGCACCCTGTTCTGGGATTGGTTAGAGAATTCTGCACCCTGTTCTGGGATTGGTTAGTGTATTCTGCACCCTGTTCTGGGATTGGTTAATGTATTCTGCACCCTGTTCTGGGATTGGTTTGTGTATTCTGCACCCTGTTCTGGGATTGGTTTGTGTATTCTGCACCCTGTTCTGGGATTGGTTAGAGAATTCTGCACCCTGTGATGGCATTGGATAGAGGATGCCGCATCCTGTGATGGCATTGGCTAATGGATGTTGCCTCTGGCACTGGAATTTGCAAGGATTGACTAGAAAGCCACGCCTCCTTCGCTGCAATTAGCAAAAAGGGTCCCGCCTCCTCCACTACCATTGGCTGGAGGATTTCGCTTTCTCCGCCGGGATTGGTTAAAGGATCCCGACTCCTGAGCTATGATTGGCTAGTAGTCCACAGCTGACTCGTGATGATGAACCGCTACCCGGTCCTGGCTATGCGGGGTGGGACTTGCGTGAATGGGGGGCGGAGAACAGAAAGCTAATCGAAATCCTCGCGAGGTTCTTGCGCCGTCATCAGCATTCCGTAATACGTCACCATGGAGACGGGTGGCAACAACATGTATGAGGACCTTTTGGTGCGTTCCCGCCAATTCAGTGCTGCAACCGGCCAGTAATGCATACGTCACAGCCGAGGAATCAAATATGTTTCTTTATTATTAATTTGGGGGGTTTTATTAAGCTCGAGGCTCTAATGAGCTTTTCACAGTTCTGGATCAGGATCTGAATTTCTGATGAATGAAACAGAACAAGCAGTGAGCAGTTATGTAATGTTCACGTCGATGCGTGGCAGAATTTGTTGTGCAATACTGCCCCCTAGCGTTCACTGGTACAGCAGTGCACTGCGGTTTCCTGCAGCTGTTGTTAGATAATGATCAGGTCCTGCTCGAGCTGGACCAGGTGTATCAGAGCAGGGAAGGCGAACCAACCAGCAGTCCAGTTCCAGCCCAGATTCCATTGACCTGATTCAGCTGCTCTTCTGAACTGGTCCGGTGGCTCAAGCATATAATATCATGATGGTGATGCTGGTCGTGGTGGAGATGAGGTGGCAGCCATTTCTTTTTATCATCCCTACGAATAATTCTGAAAACCCAGCACCAGAACCAGTTTAAGAACCATGTTTTGATGGTGCTCCTGCTCCTGAGCCCCTTTCTGAGTGTAACTGGATTCATTGGAAAAGGGAAAACACTAACATGAGCAGGGCAGGCATGCTCCAGAATCAAGGTTGGTAATAACAGCACTAAAACCATTCATTAAATAATTAATTTATTCATTAATTCTTGATTACAAGAAGCCAACAAAGACTACTCACAGTTGCAACCAGGAATATATTACTGACTGGGCCAGAGCAGTCTATGCTCAAAGCCCTGACTGCTAAGGCCGACCTTGAATAGCTCTTGAACATACAAACTGAAATAAGTTTCAGTTAAATAAGATTTTTTTCCTCTGGCCAGTGTACAAGCATGGCTGTTAAAAACAAACCATGTTGGTTTGTAGGCTTTTTTAAAAGCTGATCATGTTTTAACATGCAAAACAGAATTAATACCATAATATGGTAAGTGGGTAGGACCCCTACACAGACCATGTCCCAGCCCTGTAGAGGTGTAAGAAAATATCGAAAATATCGAATATCGGGATGTTATGTTTCATGAGACTGTATCGATTCTCAAAAACACAGTATCGATACACAGATTCCTGGCAGACAGTGACTCATTGTGTGTTGTGTTTAAACCTCTGACCACTAGGTGGCTGTGTTGTAATCCAATTTCAGCTCCACTCCAACATTAACAAGCAACACAAGGACGCAATGCTATTGTAAGCATTAACAAACCTGTTCATACAGTGGTGTGTTTTAATAGTAGGATTAGAAAAATCACAATATATCACTTTTGTTGCAGTATCTCAGTATATCACGATATATTGAATCGTAACCGCTTTATCACGATACGTATTGTATCGCCAGGTTCTTGCCAATACACAGGCTCATAATAACTAAAAGTAAAAGTGAACACACCTCTAAAACAAATGTGTATATTATAATAAATCCACAGAAGACAGTTTCATACCATTCATTTTATTTTGCGTTTCATGTCAAGGGGTGAAAACTTGGCCTACAGTAAGCATTGAAAAGAAATATACACAGCATTTCAGTCCAGTCTATAATTACGCACACATTAAAGAGCCGACTGTATACACACCAAGTTCCCTCGCCATTGTTATACATACTCTTACCATCATTTAAACCGAATAAGCTGTTCCTATCACAACCAAGATGGACAGTGAGTAGTTTCTGCGAGTGAAGGGATTCAAAAACAATGAGATACTTGTATTTAGGTCGTAGTATGTGATGTTCAACAGAGATGGAACATTTAAAGTGCTTTTAAAAATACATACAAAAACCAAACAAAATAGTTTTAAAAGGCCAGTCGATCTGTTTTTGTCGTCGTTGACTTGAGTTTACCCTTTAATTCACTTTAGTATTGTGTAACCTGCACGACGCCTGCTCCATATTGCACGCAAAGGGTTATTTTCTTTTTTTTTTTTTCAAAAGGTATTGAGCCATCACCCTGCTACAGCTACTGAAATTTACACAGGAAAACCTAACAGGTGAAGTCTTCACCAAAATGGAAATCATCGGTGGTGGAAGCTTAAAGGAGAGGGGAAAAACAAAAACACACAATATGTAGAAAATATCAACAAAGATAAAATTCCCATGTCTATATTAAAACAGAAATAAATAAAAACATCCACCTGCAAACACAATATAATGGAAACATGGCCAAAACCTATTAAATAGACCCCACCCTAAACTCAGCTAGGCCCTCGCCTGACAAAAGGCAGCAATGTCAGTCCCAGAAACAAACAAAATCAATATGAGAAAAAAAAAATAATAATCCTAACGGTCATATCTATACAGCCAACTGCAACCAACAAGGCAACAGCATTGTATATACTTATTAATTCCTTTTTTTGTGTTGTTCTGCTACACGCAACATTCAACAGACACTCATAAGCTAATGTAAACACTACGAGCCGGATTTACGAAAGCATTTAGTACATACTGTCTGCACACACAACCTCAGCATTACAACCAGTGACTGGAGAACAGCAACTGTTTCAGCCACTCACTGCAATGACGTTTGGTGCCAAATGATTTATTAAACCAAGCCCAGCGCTAATGAGGTGAAATGCCGATTATATGGGTCTGTAACCATATATTAACTGGCCATCATCAGTGATGTAGAATTTGCCAATGTTCATAGCCCAATATCATGTCCTTAAGCACAGCCAATTAGCTGGACTAGAGCTTCGCCATAGTTAAGAGTTACTCCTATAGTTTCTACATCCACACCAAAACATAGCACAGTAAAATAATAATAAAAAAAAATTAAAAATAAAATGAAACATGATTCTCTGACTGGATCAGAAAGGGTGAAGAGAGGAAACGGTGACATACAGAGAGCCTGGCTACTAAAACTGGAGATAAAACACCCCAACACTGCTTCCTCATTGGGGAATTCCATTCATAATGCATCAGAGGTAAACAAGTTTCAAATTCAATTACAGTCCAAATGCATTTCATCATTATATCTACATTAAAATTCAAATCTGGGTCTACTGGAAGCCTATAAGGCAGTACCACCAAATCAATAGCGATCGATTCGTGAGTGGTGACTGATTAAACGACGGGCTGGGCGGGGAGCAGCAACGTGGAGAACCTCAGCTTTTCTTCATCGTCTACAAAAACAGCGAGACCTATAACTGAACGGGTGACGTTTCATTAACACAAAGATGGAGTGTTACACACATTTCTCTATATATGCTGATATGACTATCAGTAACGACGCACATGAGCCGGTATGCTTTTGTACAGTGCTTTTAAAAACATACACGTGGAGAGTCTACGAAGAGCAGCTTTGTGTTCGTTTACAGCGTTCCTTTAGTTCCACTCATGTTCGTAACTTTGTCTACCTGACGAAAGCCCTGACGCTTAATAACTTACTCCAATAAACAAAAACAAGTTCTCTGTTTATGTACAGTTAGACTGTAGTGTTTAACATATCCATTCACAAGAATTGCTTTAATGGAAACTATTCAGTGGAAGCAGGAGAAAACAAGACCACTCTCTCCAAAACAATCAAAAACAAGATGGCGGGTAGCATATATAAATAAGGCTAGGAGGATGCATTAACAAGGACTATTTTTTTTTGTTAATTTTTTTTTTTTTTTTTACATTTTTCATTCATTTCTGCCTATTTTTAAAATTTTGTTTGTAAATGTGGAAGATACATTCAGCTTGGCACAGTGAGGGGACTAGGATGGTAGGACATGTATAGAAGCCTACTGTGTTAGAGTGAAGCTACATGCTACTTACATAGCAGTGATTGCACTCGTAGTTTTTTTTTGTCTTATTAGTGTTTTTTGTGTTTAAAAGGTGAGATGGTTCACTAACGATATAAGAGGACGCGTGGATGACTGTACAGCCCAGGTAGGGATATTTCCATACATACATACATATATATACTTATATTCAAATATATATAATTGTAGATGTTAGGTCTGCTGAACTGTCCAGTGGTGAATGGGCAGTTCAGTTCTTCTGGATCATGTCGACTTCATTTAGAGAACTTACAGACCTATGTAACAAAAGAAGAAAGCAAGTTAAACAGTATAAAATAAAATGGCCAACCCAATAGTATTTGGACACATACCAAACATCAAACAACTTACTTTCTTCTTTTACTGCTTGGCTCCTCCTCCACGGATGCTTACTGTCTGGTTGTTCTGGAAGAGTCCCGCTCCAGAGCGGTTAATGTTCGGGTGGGTGGGGGAAGCGACGGGAGGCTGGCCTGGTCGGATTGGTTTGGCTGTAACAAGGAAACCGGAAGAGTTCGGTCAGAAATATCTGGTCACTGGACACAAGCATGGTGGGGGACAAATGTAACAAATAAATACACCACAGCACAAGGTTCACGTGTGTGTGTGTGTGTGTGTGTGTGTACCGATCTGTGCAGAGTGTCCTCTCCGGGCCATGTTCTTGGCTCTGACGGCCTCTTTGATGCGGTCCACTTCCTGCTGGTAGCGCTTGCGGTCGCGTGCTGCGTTCTCTTTGGCTTCTTTCAGCGCCGACTCCAGAGCCTTCACACGTTCAGCTGTCGCACGCAGACGCTTCTCCAGCTTAGGCAGCTCACAGCGAAGATCCGCGTTATCACGCACCAGCTATAGAGAGAGAGAGAGAGAGAGAGAGAGAGAGAGAGAACAAGAGAGGGAGAAAGAGAAAGAGAAAAAGAACGAGAGAGAGGGAGAAAGAGAAAGAGACAGAAGAGACAGAAGAGACAAAGAAAGAGAAGGAATGAGAAAGAAAGAGAGAGAGAGAAAAAATAAATAATGAGAGCAGGTACTCACTAAGGATTTGGATTGCTTTCTTATTAACTTGGTAATTGATGCTGGAGAGAAAGAGGGCTGTAGAGGTTTCTCAGTTAGAGGTATCTGACTCATCTTCAGTTTGTAATTGTGTGTGTGTGTGTGTGTGTGTGTGTGTGTCTGTGTCTGCCTGTGTGTGTGTGTACCTGTTTGTGGACTTTAGTGAGCTGTTCTAGGTTGTTCTCCAGGAAGGAAATCTTCTGTTTCTGAGCTGCGCTTCCTCCAGTGTCATCTGAGTCCATCTCAGCACTCTGAAAGTCGGATGTATAAACACTTCATTCATATTATATTCATACACAAGCAGGCAGCAGGTGTTCGGCAGCATTCTGCCAAGTCTGTTACATAAAAACCTGAATGATGCAAAACACCTGAATGTAACACCTGAATGATCAAGCTGTGTGAACAGACATCACCTTGGACACAGAGGCATGCATGTACAAAAGTATTCAGATCCTCAGATATCCGGGGATCTTTCTAATGACGACAATACAATCATAGAATTGATCTGGATCAGTATTGTCTAACTGTACCTTCTTGACCCGGGTTGCCAGATCTTGGACAAACAGTTTCCGCAGGTTATGGAGAGTCTGCAACTCCTTAGCCTGAAGAGAAAAGAGAAGATCATGCGTTAGATATGTCACTTTATGAGTCGGTTATTTATTTGACAGTAAAAACACATTTACTATGTTAAGACTTACAGTTTTAATTATTGTTTTTATTTTATGCCTGAAATATCAAGGGTCTAATTTAAGTCGAGTAGGAAGCCAGTGAGGGGCAAGTCACGAGTTAGCAGTCCAGTCTTCTTACTCTGGCCCCCACCCATGACACACATTCAAATAAAAAAAATAAAGAAAGAAAGAAAGAAAAATTACTCACCACTGTCTCCTCCAGACCTTTGAGATCTTGTCTGGCCTGTTCCCTTCTGTCCTGCATGACCCTGTTTTTGCACCAACAGGAAAAGCAGAGGTAAGCGATTCTCAGTAGAAGTGAACAATATGACTATGCTTTATTGCTATCGTGATAAATTGTCTCACAATGTGCTTTTCTTAGCATATCATGGAGATCACCATGGATATAGTCAAGACACTGAAGAAGTCCATGCTTCATTAAAAAGACAGCATTACTGGCCCTGATTAAGTATATTTAGTGCTGCACAGTATGTGAAGGGTTAATTAAAAACACTGCACTGTAGCGTTTCATTGTCTTTCTTTAAAAGTGGCACCGCAAGTACATTTGGTCTATTACTTATATTACTCACCCAGAAAAATCATTGTGTGTATATATTGTGTATCAGGAACATGTGTGTATTATTTGTCTTGGGTCTGAGCATAACGAACAGTTAACAGTGGAGGAGAAAAATAAAACATACACACTTCAGCTGAAATGAAAGCAGGACTCTAGGCTTACTTTAAGTGTTACCTTACTTTAAAGGGAACCCTGGCTGGCAACACTTGCAATAAGACATGTTGTAAAAAAAAAAAAAATTATCAGATTTATTCATAAATTAATGCTTTTGTTCTAAATATTTAACATGTGGACACAGCCATTATTTCTGACGCGCAAAGCCTGCTGGGTAGATGGTGTCAAATGGTTGCAGTGGCTAAACTAGACTGTGGTGTGAAGGAGTGAATGTTAGTTACTAACCTAGCTTAAAGAAAACCATGTACATTGTGTTGTTGATGTTGTTTCAGTGAAAGGCAGTGAGAAGACGGATATTAGTCTAAACAGCTTTCACAAACACTCTCTCCTCCACGCCTCTCTGTTCATCATTTACACTAACGTGGTGTTTGATGTCGCCGCTGATGTCAGAAATGTTGAGTTCTGGCTCAAACTGTAAAGGCTGAACATGAGCATGTTTAGCTAGCTAGCTGTGCTCAAGCGCGACGGCCGGTTACTGCAACCATTTGACGTCACTACCCGCTGATCACGTCTGTAGTTACAACAATAGTGACCTACGTGCAGCGGGATTTTACAGAAAATCTAATAAATCTGCTACTTCTTGTGATTTTTGTCAACGTGTCTTAACAATTTAGAGTCATTCCACCATATTAAGGCTTACATGTGTTACCAGCCGGGGTTCCTCTTCAGGACTGACTGTCTTCTTACAAAGAAAAATGTGTTATCACCATTTCTGGACCTAGCTAGCACCAGCTAAAGCAGTTGGCACTAAAGCTGCACCAGCGTGCGCCGTCTCTGCCGTATCAGTCACGTCTTTAACAAACTGCGTTCTCAGTAACACACATTCCATTTCAGCAGAGTGCCCTATAATACAGCCTTTACACTCAGATACGGTTCACACATGAAACTAGAGATGGATCAATCAGCGTTTTTAAGGCTGGTTCTGATCACCAATCATGCTTCAACGCAACTGAGGGCGGGGCTATATGCCACAGCAGGGCTACATGTAGTTATTAGCGCAAGCAAGTCATGAAACATGGCCTAGACTGGTTTATTACCATTTTTAACCAGCTCACGTGAAACAGTGGTTTCTTTAGCTCTCTGGCTGTTGCTGCTGCTGTTCTGTTCGTACCGGTCAGATCTGGTCTGTATGGTGTTCTGGGTTGTTTGTTTTGTGCTAGCTGTGTGTGTTAGCTCTGCTGTTTGCTGATACTCACTGTATTCAGCTGTGTGGTGTCTCTGAAGTGTCGTATCAGATTAGTAGTGTTAAATGTCTTGGTTCCTCCACAGATTTAACAAACTGTCTTGGATGAGAGTCCACTGCACATGTGCTGAACGCCATAAACTGTTCTCGCGAAGTCGCTGCTTTAGTCAGTCTGTGGAAAATGAAAGCGTGTGTATTTCCACCTAGTGGTTCAGATAGGAACTGCAGGGAGTTTCACCAAGGGATCCTCTTACTGGACGAAGCGCTCATTTGTTTAACGTCATCGATCGGCTAAACTGGAGAAGTATCGGCCGATCGCCAATCACGTATTTTGATTAAAAATCGGCTGATATCGATACATGGTCGATCGATTCTTCCATCTCTACATAAAACTGTTGCTGGACTGAACTTCTAGCCTAAATGTTAGCTCCATGTTCTCATAATGAACACCTCTATAGTATTCCAGTACTTGAAATACTTTGAACGCTCTGGTCTGAGTGAGCATGTGTGAGAGATGCATACGTGAGTTCATGCAGCTTGCGGCTCTTCTCCTGGTCCGTAGACTTGAGCTTCTCATGTTCCACCCTGAGACGCTCCTGTTCCAACATGATCTTCTGATTTAAACTACAGAGAGAGAGAGAGAGAGAGAGAGAGAGAGAGAGAGAGAGAGAGAGAGAGAGAGAGAGAGAGAGAGAGAGAGAGAGAGAGAGAGAGAGAGAGAGAGAGAGGATGAGAGCTGGTACTCAGTAAGGGTTTGGACAGCTGTCTTATTAACTTGGCAGGACACTGAGTCGTACTCCTGTAACTCAGTGATGAGTTT
Source organism: Megaleporinus macrocephalus (assembly GCA_021613375.1). NCBI lineage: Eukaryota > Metazoa > Chordata > Actinopteri > Characiformes > Anostomidae > Megaleporinus > Megaleporinus macrocephalus. The sequence goes on along the minus strand of CM038715.1, from coordinate 8,917,047 downwards.
CTCCTTAGTCTCCAGTTCATCTCTCAGGCTGCTGAGCTGCTTCTGATGAGCCTCCCTGTGGTTCTGGATCTGCTGCTCGACTGCTGCCTAAACACACAAATACAAACAAACTCACACTTTTAAATATTGTTTTATTCGTGTAAATAAGGAGATTTTATAGGACAAGCTATGTTCAAACACGCTTTCAAGATATTTCCACACTACAACATTACTCCACACGCACACACACCTAAACAAATTCAAGCTGTATTATATTACGATGAAGAAAATCAATGGAAGCTGTTATAAAGGCAAAGCGTGGCCATTAAGGTAATTATTCTTTATTAGGAAATTAATATTAATGTAATCGTGTTGTGTTTGTTATTGGGTCATCCCATAATACTCTAGAATAAATAATGCATATTAAAATGGTGTGGTGTGAAGTTGCTACTATGGAAAGCATACCTTGACCTCATTGGCTGTCTGAATCTCATTCTCTTTCTCCATAGCGTGAACTTTCTCTGTAAAGGTTAACAGAAAGGAATTAACAGCAATGCAGCAAGTATCTACACAGGTCATTTTCAAAGCATGGTTTAAAAAAAGTAAGTAAGTGTGACTTTTCAAGTGTGTGTGTGTGTGTGTGTTCTTGTAGAGGTATATTTGTGAGGACCACATGTCTTCACTAGTTTAGGACAACGTTATTTCTTTGGTAAAGTGAGGACATTTAGCTGGTCCTCACTTAAGCATGTAATTTTCTCCAAAAAAAATCAATAAAAAAAATTGATAGAGCAGAAAGATAGATCAGTCTTTTGGGTACTGAGGTTAAGGTTAGGGTTAGCTGTAGTATTATATAAGGTACTGAGGTTAAGGTTAGGTGTAGGTGTAGTATTATATAAGGTACTAAGGTTAAGGTTAGGTGTAGGTGTAGGTGTAGTATTATATAAGGTACTGAGGTTAAAGTTAGGGTTAGGTGTAGGTGTAGTATTATATAAGGTACTGAGGTTAAGATTAGGGTTAGGTGTAGTATTATATAAGGTACTAAGGTTAAGGTTAGGTGTAGGTGTAGGTGTAGTATTATATAAGGTACTGAGGTTAAAGTTAGGGTTAGGTGCAGTATTATAAGGTACTGAGGTTAAAGTTAGGGTTATGTGTAGGTGTAGTATTATATAAGGTACTGAGGTTAAAGTTAGGGTTATGTGTAGGTGTAGTACTATATAAGGTACTGAGGTTAAGGTGAGGGTTAGGAGTAGTATTATATAAGGTACTGAGGTTAAAGTTAGGGTTATGTGTAGGTGTAGTATTATATAAGGTACTGAGGTTAAAGTTAGGGTTATGTGTAGGTGTAGTATTATATAAGGTACTGAGGTTAAGGTGAGGGTTAGGTGTAGTATTATATAAGGTACTGAGGTTAAAGTTAGGGTTAGGTGTAGGTGTAGTATTATATAAGGTACTGAGGTTAAGGTTAGGGTTAGGTGTAGGTGTAGTATAATATAAGGTACTGAGGTTAAGGTTAGGGTTAGGTTTAGGTGTAGTATTATATAAGGTACTGAGGTTAAGGTTAGGGTTAGGTTTAGGTGTAGTATTATATAAGGTACTGAGGTTAAAGTTAGGTGTAGTATTATATAAGGTACTGAGGTTAAGGTTAGGTGTAGGTGTAGTATTATATAAGGTACTGAGGTTAAGGTTAGGTGTAGTATTATATAAGGTACTGAGGTTAGGGTTAGGTGTAGTATTATAAGGTACTGAGGTTAAGGTTAGGGTTAGGTTTAGGTGTAGTATTATATAAGGTACTGAGGTTAAGGTTAAGGTTAGGTGTAGGTGTAGTATAATATAAGGTACTGAGGTTAAGGTTAGGTTTAGGTGTAGTATTATATAAGGTACTGAGGTTAAGGTTAAGGTTAGGTGTAGGTGTAGTATTATATAAGGTACTGAGGTTAAGGTTAAGGTTAGGTGTAGGTGTAGTATTATATAAGGTACTGAGGTTAGGGTTAGGTGTAGGTGTAGTATTATATAAGGTACTGAGGTTAGGGTTATGTGTAGGTGTAGTATAATATAAGGTACTGAGGTTAAGGTTAGGTTTAGGTGTAGTATTATATAAGGTACTGAGGTTAAGGTTAGGTGTAGGTGTAGTATTATATAAGGTACTGAGGTTAAGGTTATGTGTAGGTGTAGTATAATATAAGGTACTGAGGTTAAGGTTAGGTTTAGGTGTAGTATTATATAAGGTACTGAGGTTAAGGTTAGGGTTAGGTGTAGGTGTAGTATTATATAAGGTACTGAGGTTAAGGTTAGGTGTAGGTGTAGTATTATATAAGGTACTGAGGTTAAGGTTAGGTGTAGGTGTAGTATTATATAAGGTACTGAGGTTAAGGTGAGGGTTAGGTCTAGGTGTAGTATTGTTTAGTTATAGTAAAACAAAGATCAATAAAAACCTATGGATGACCTTACTAATATAGTAAGACAAACATACATGTGTGTGTGTGTGTGTGTGTATATACCCTGAGCACTGATTTTGACCAGCTCCTCGTTGAGTGAGTCTACGTTTTCCTCCAGCTGCCTCTTCTTCTGTTCTACATTCTGAAGGTACTCCGTTAGAGACTTTATCTTAGCCTCATGCTGTAGGGACAAAGCAAACACTGCAGATTAGCAAAGCGTTCTCTACACCACACACGCTTCACAGTTCTTACTGGCTGAAATACAACAAATCAATGTAATAAAAGTTCTCTTGTGAATTACCTGAGAGATGCGTAGCTGGCAGGCAGCCAGCTCCTTCTCATTCTCGTCCATCTTTTTGTTGCTGTCGGCCTGAGCCGTCTCCAACTGCTTACTGCGCTTCACCAGGGTCTTGACTTCGGACTTCATCTTACTGATGTAAAGCCTTGCCACAGTGAACTCTTCATCAATCAGACCGCTGCCTTCATGCTGCTGAGAAAGAGACAGTGAGAAAGATGGGTAAGAAAAGAGTGTTCTGTCCGGGCGGGAGGCAGGGACAGGTTAAGAGGATGCAGACGTAAAGAAAGACTGTAAGAAAGTCTCATCTACTTGTTTCACCACCAGCATTCTCAACTATGTTGATAAACATGGTGTCTTTACCTTGATGTCATTGCTACCCACGGCAATGCCAATCTCTGCCAGGTCTTTCAGCAGTGATGACATCATCTCAGTCACCCTCTTCTTTTGGTGATTGGTCATTTCCTTCAGCTTCTGCAGCTCAGAATCTAAAGAAGCCAGAACACTCTAGAAAAACAAAACAAAACAAAATAACAAACAGATCAAACTCAGTTTAAAGACACCAACGATACCTGAACACCTCAGTAATTGACTGAAAATAATACTCGCAAATCTGCACAGATCTGATTGGCTGAGGAGCACTTTTGGTGACTTTACAACGCACGTGATTGGTCTGTGAGTTTACTGCACCCCAAAGCCCGTATACCGTAAAGACAGGAAAAGTTCCACTGCTTAAAATAAACACTGTCAACATTAAATTCTTCTCTATAGTTTATTGGTTTGGTCCACGTCTGGGTCCAGAACTGGACCGCGGTTGGCCTATTAGTGACCTCCTATGGCGCAGACTTCCGTGTGTTACGTCCTGCGTTTGTCTCTAATTAGGTGCTCGGTGATTGCCGTGTGATGTCCTGTTTTTCCTGCTTTGTGATTGGCTGATTCCGTCGGCGCTGTTGTGAAAAGGCATCTGCTGCATCCGGAAGGGGGCGCGCTTTTTCTGATTCGTCTCGTTGGCGTGCTCCATTGGCTGCCCATCCACCCGCCAGTCCAACAATTTATTTATTTATTTTTTTTTTTTTTTTGAGGCCAAGCATTTGTTTGGGCCATTTTTGTAAGTAAATGTTTTTCTCTTGAAGGATTGTAGGGGTGACCTGCTCTTTTTGTTTGAACTTGTTTGCCTTTGTTTATGGTAGTTAAGAGTAGTGTTTTTGTAATTTTGTTTAGTTTAGTTAGTGAACATTTTTTTCCTTTTAGAGTTTTGTTTGTTATTTTGGGCCTTGGGGTCACCCTGAAGAGAGAGATCCTTCTTTTTCTTATATCAAGGGGGGCTAAATCTCAAAGCCAAGCGAAACAAAATCAAGCAATAAACAACAAACCTTGTAGCAGCAATTGAGATTTGTTATTAGTGTTTTTTTGCTTCATTAATTCAAACACATTATATTGATGTGGTCTGGCGGCTGAGCGGGCAGTCTGGCTTTCTCTTTTGTTGCTTTTTACCCCTAGAAGAAACTAGTCCCCTCTAGTTTTCTGCCTCTATCGCATACCTGATAACATCCCCATCACTCAGGCCTGTCCACCTTAAGCAAAGAGGTTGTCCAAACCTGGGCCGTACCTGAACCCTAGTGTTTCCTTGATTAGCATTTACAATATTTTTAGTTGACAGTGTGTCACATATTTTTATATCTAACAACAAACAACAGACAATTAAAGCCTTCGCACCGATTTCTGGCTCAGCTCCTCACTGAGGGTCTCAAACTCCTTTGTTTTGTCTTCCACTTCCTGGCTCTTCTGGTCATAGTTGACGGCAAGCTCCTCCAGCGCCTGCAGCACCTCTTTCACCTCCTCCTTAGACGCTTCATTCTCCATCTGCAGACGCGTCAGCTCTGCCTGCAGGTTATCGTGGTCCCTCCGTGACGAGGCCAGCAGCTATCAAGCACATACACATCCATTAACAAAGCATAGAGAAGTGTATGCAGAATTCTACCTAAACAGGGTGAAGAAGCACCTAGTTTAGATACACACAACAATATAGCAGGCTCTGCAGCAGCTCTCACCTCTTCCTGGTCCAGCATCTGCTGTTTGAGTTTCTCAGCCAGCTGAGACTGCTGATTTATCTCGTCATCCTTACAAGACGCGAAGAAAACCACAGCAGAGAATCAAGAAGGAGACATGTTGCATATAAATAACATGAAATAAACCCAGAACCAAGAATTCAGAACACATACTTCATTCACATCAGTCTTCTTTACTGGCTCACCTTGTCGTCCAGTTGTTTGTAGAGTTTGGCCAGCTCGGCCTCACACTTGTCTCTCTCGGTGTCGGTCAGACGCACACCGGGGATGTTGGGGGTGGAGACCATCTTATCGTTATTCACCGAGTTATCCAGAGCCAAAACCTCAGCGTTGGCCTTCTCCTTGTCATATTGCTCGTCGATAGGTACAGATTCACCTAGAGCCAGATACACGTTTCAGATGAAAGAACTCATTTTAGTTATGTTAAAGTTTATTATTTATTACTAACATGTTTTTAAATGCCATTATACCTTCTCCTAATTCCACCATCTACAGTTCCACCTAAAGCCCAGCAGCTTACGTACTGTTGCTAACACCACGACTGTAGTCCTCTCGCTCAAATACAGCGGTTAACTGACACGTTCCACTGATGAGTCCATTAATAAAATCGGTTTCCAGTTCCTAACATCCATGAATCTCTTCGTATACAGTATAATTTACAAGCAACAATGCTGATGTTGCAATATCAGTACTATCAATAACACTTGTATCAGAAGGCACTTACAGGAGATTGGGCCTGAAAATGTTTGCTGGAGAACTATGGCTAAATCAGCCGGGGATGGAGCCAAATATAGCTACACTTGAGTAGCAAGCAATATTATGTTTCATGATTCTGTATTGATTCTCACAAACACAGTCTAGATTTAGTGTTTAGCCTCCCGACCACTAGACGGCAGTGTTATAATCCATCTTTAACCTTTAGACTTTGCCATTTTAAGTAAGGACATGGTGCAAGACAAACATCAGCATTAGAAAACCTAAACATAAGGCCGAATGTGTTTTACACTATAACAATGTGTGTTACAATGCCTATACACAGCTTTAGCTGCAACAACAAACAAACTAACAAACCAGCAGCACCGTGTGAAGCTACAGCACACCACGCAATCCAGCAATACGAGAGTGAGAGGGAGCGAAAGAGAGCGAGCGAGAGCGAGCGAGAGAGAGAGAGAGAGAGAGAGAGAGAGAGAGAGAGAGAGAGAGAGAGAGAGAGAGAGAGAGAAAGGAGCTAGAGAAAGCAAGAGGGAGAGAGAGCGAGGGGGAAAAAAAGAGGGAGCGAGAGGGGGAGAGAGCAAGAGAGAGGGCAAGAAAAAGAGAGAGGGGGAGAGAGCGAGAGACTGAGAGAGAGCAAGAGAAAGAGAGGGAACGGGAGGGAGCAAGACAGAGGGGGAGCGGGAGGGAGTGAGAGTGAGAGAGAGAGAGAGAGAGAGAGGGGGAGAGAGCGAGAGAGACGGCAAGAAAAAGAGAGAGGGGGAGAGAGCGAGAGACTGAGAGAGAGCAAGAGAAAGAGAGGGAATGGGAGGGAGCAAGACAGAGGGGGAGCGGGAGGGAGTGGGAGTGAGAGAGAGAGAGAGAGAGAGGGAGCGAGAGAGAGAGAGGGAGCAAAAGAGAGAGAGAGGGAGCGAGAGCAAGACAGTGAGAGGGAGCAAGAGCAAGACAGCGAGAGGGAGCGAGGGAGAAAGAGAGGGAGAGGGAGAGAGCGAGAGAGAGAGAGAGAGGGGGAGCGAGGGAGAGAGAGAGGGAGAGGGAGCGAGAGGAAGGGCGAGGGAGCGAGAGAGAGAGCAAGGGAGCGGAAGGGAGCGAGCAAAAGAGAGAGAGAGGGAGAAAGAGAGGGAGAGAGTGAGAGCAAGAGAGCGAGAGAGAGAGAGAGGGAGCGAGGGAGAGCGAGGGAGCGAAAGACTTATTATCACTAAGGTGTCATTGGACATCAGAAAAGAACACTGGGCTAGAGAAGCTGCAATCACCTGAATTTCATGCTAACCCTGCGTTAGTGATTTTCATGGTTCAGGTTTAATTACTAATGGTTATAAATATAGATTGATCTGATTTTATCGTAACAAAGAATAAAATTATAGTAAATAAAACAAATATGATTGTGATTAACTACACATGCCTAATTATTTGTCACTTTACAGACTAATGAATTTACGTTATACTGTGAAGCTGTAATATTTATCTATATCTTCCAAGTTATCTGTCTGAACTCAGTTTTTACCATTCCTCCAGCGATTAAGTTCATTCTCCAGCCAAGTGATTGTGTTGCGGAGTGTCTTGTTCTTCTCTTTCTCCTTCTCATATTTCTTCTTCCACTGTTCTGCTGTCAACTCCACATTCACACACACTGTGTTCTTGATGGTCTTTGCTCTGAAGACAGCATACAGCACACACATACACAGATTTACTTACGGATATAAGGTTCATCACATACATGCGCAAATACAGGACCTTAAATTACAGTAACATCAGAACAGACTTATGAGTGAAGGCTGTGTCAGGGTTACATCACCTCTGTCCAAACATGAGTGTAGATTTGGTCTCAGCTTCGTTGTAAGAGGAGGGAGAGCAGCAGATGACAATGGTGGTCCTGCAGTTTCCACCCAGAGAGTCCTGAAGAATCCTTGTCATCTTACTGTCTCTGTATGGAACGTATGTCTAAAAGACAGGAGAGACATTCATACATAAAATGCCACTGTGGACATGATTCAAATTAGAGATGGACCAATCAGCATTTTTGAGGCTGATGTCCGATGGCCGATACCGATCGAGGGCGGGGTATATGCCATGGCAGGGCTACATATAGTTATTAGCACAAGCAAGTCATGAAACATGGTCTAAACTGGTTTATTACCATTTTAACCAGCTCATGTGAAACAGCATAATATTTTTAACAAAATGATCAGTAAATAAACAGTTATAAAGTAAATCAAACAAATATCCTCAATACTGCAATCATTCAATTTAGACCCTTAATTTAAAACGAAAAAAGCCAATTAAATACATGCAGTAAAAACTGCAGTCATTAAACACAGACTCTGGTTATTTTAAACTAAGAACTGCAATCATTAAATGTAGAATATTGAATTGTTGCTGCTGTTCTGTTCGTATGGTGTTCTGGGTTATTAGTTTTGTGTTAGCTGCGCGTGCTAGCTCTGCTGTTTGCTGATACTCACTGTATACAGCCGCGGGTGTACTCTTAAGTGTCGTATTAGATTAGTAGAGTTAAATGTCTTTGGTTTCCCAACGTACGTCACATACGGTAAAGAACTGCCAGACGGACGACATGTTTTCTATCAGCACATGCCGTGAACGCCATAAACTGTTCTCGCAGGCCACTGCTTTATTCAGTCTGTGGAAAACTAAAGGGTATGTATTTCCACCTGGCGGTTTAGATAGGAATTGCAGGGACCTGCCCGGAGGGGGTTTCACGGAGGGCTACGTGAACCGCTAGGGCTATGAAGCGCTAGCTGGAAATACAGAAATTAGGCGCATTTGTTTAACGCCATCGATCGGCTCTCGGGATCGGCTAAACTGGAGAAATATCGACCAATCACGTTTTGATTCAAAATCGCATGATACGATACATAGCCAATCGATCCTTCCATTTCTAATTTAAATGATGAAACTAATAAACCATTACAAAATAAACACTATCACATGGGTGGCTTGTCTTCACAGCAATCCTTTCGATAAACAACCACACGAAAATGAGCACAAACACGTGTGTAGTAAACATACCGATCCCTCAGCCAGCGCAGAGATGACGTTGCCCAGTGAAGAGAGAGACTTGTTAATGTTTTTGGCTTCATCCAACACAGCTCCTTCAGCTCCAGTCTTACTGACCTACAAAACCACATACAAACTGTGCATCAAAACCACAGCACCATCAACACAAGGAAGAAAAGAGTGAAAGCAAAACAGAAAAGAAATAAAATGAGTTACAGGAATGGTGAGAGGAGTGCGAAACCACCTTACCTTTTCACTACCAGCCAAGTCGACCAGATAGAGCTTCCCGCTCAGTTTCTGCTCCGTTTGCGTGTTCTCCTGCTTCACGTTAATCAGGAAGATACTGTGACTCCTGGAGCTGTGCTCATTCATGTCTGCCACAAACACAACGGTACACTGACATCAGATAAAGTCTTTTTTCTTAAGATCGACTGAAATTGAGTAGATTATTGCGATACAAGTCTAAACTAATGTGAAACACTGTCAAGTCATGGCAGGATTAAGGTTAGTTAGTCTTAATCAATTCCACTTTGTGCAGCTGGACTATTGTGTTTTCTTTGGGGGACTTCATGTTGTATCTTCTCTCAAAGCCAATGCTTAAAAGGGAATTCTGCTCAACTGTGATCTAACAGACACCCTAAACTGTCGTGCTGTCAGCTTGGGATTACATAAATTGCTCAAGGAGATGTAGGCTGTGCAGGAGGAGGTGCAAGACTCAATCAGAAGGTAAAACCTTACAGTGACCAGAACAAATACAAACTGGCTTCTGAGTGACCCATAGGTGTAGCTAGTGCTGGACGATATGGCCAAAATGTATATTGCGATATATTCCTTAATTTCGGTCGATACGATATAATTCCGATATCGATAAAAATCATTTGAAGGCCCCAGAAAAACTGTCTAGAATCTCTATAATGGACATCTGTATCTACAGTACTACATCAATGTAAATACGTTGGACTTGAAATTACAACAAAGGCCGAGTTTCTTATTCTTTTGTAAACAGATTGAAAAGATTAAAACAGTTGTGCGTCAGCCCGGATAAAGAACATAAAAAGTCTTCATATACATAAAAGGAATCGCTTTAAAACGCACACAGACAAGTTCATTTAACTTTGTCTTGCTAACACAGTGGTGAAACATACTATACATTTATGTACTGCTGCCACCTTCAGGTGAAGGGAACAATTGCAACGTCCCGACGGGCCATTAAGGGTGATTCAGCGGGCCAATAAAAATCTGGCTGCACCCCTTCCGTAAATAATATATACTGAAATACTGCAAAAATTATATCACCGCAATTGAAACATTGCGGTAAATACCAATATCGAATTATCGCCCAGGCCTAGGTGTGGCCATTATTAACTTACCTGAAAATTCAAGTACATGAATAAAAAAACGTGATGTTTCCACAACACTATAAGCTGTGCTTCTCAACTGTGACCCTGAAAGCCCACTGCCCTGTCACTTTAACTGAATAATGGTCGACCAATAAGCTGATTAGTTGGATCTAGTGTTAGGAGCAAAGAAACCACCAAAATGTGCAGGGCACTGGGCCTTCAGGACCAGGGTTGATTTGCTTCTCTAGAGCACCAAGCTGATATGGTAACCTAAATACAACTGTATGTGTAAACATAATGACATGGAATACAATATATAAAGACAGAATATGTGGATAAAGAATATCTGTGAAGGCTTACTCGTGACCGCCACATGTCTGTTGGATTTGCCTTCATCGATGGTGTCCATAACCTCCTCAGGGCTACAGACAAAGCGCTCAGTGCAGCCCTGCACAGAGACATTGAGTTAGTTCCAATCCGAACACAACTAACCCACCACACACATAATCACCTTTAACTCTAGACATTCACCTTGACATATGGAACCCTGTTCTTGTCTTCGTGCACAGACAAGTTAGTCTTAGACACTGTAAAACAGAGACACAATTATTGAATTAATTAGTAAAATCAGGTCCAGAATTCAGGGAGGGTTATGCTGAATAGGACATGAAACTGAGCACACACGTTTTCTTAATGATAACGCTACTGATATAATGAATCCAAGGCCTCAGTCATAAAACGTTTGAAAGAAATAAGGATTTTAACCCTCTAGAGTCCAAAGGTATTGTCTCGATTTTCTAATATTTTCTTAATTTTGCCTTTGAAGGCACTTGTATGTAAAGTAATGCCCACATGTTTATATCAAAATATTCAGAACAGTCTCGGCTGTCTCAATAAGGAGGAAATAAGTGACCTGGAGGAAGCATGGAGAGATTATCTGGTCCGATTTTAAAATTCTTCATATATCTTATAAAAAAATATTTTACTTATGTGGACAAACTGTTTTGGTGCTTGAAGTCTTAGCCTCACATCAGTAGTTGAATGTATGAATGAAATTGTACACAATTGTGAAATAAATGTCTGAAACTTAATTCTGTAAAAGCGTTTATTAAGTAGAATGTTGTCACTCTACTTGAAACAACAGTCAACAGCCATAAACATGGAAAAAAAATCACTGTTCATTAGTAAATGTTTACTTCACTGTATAAAGGTCCATTTGTCAACGGTTGTTTAGCGATTTCCAGAAAGCCCATTGGTCAGCTTCACACAAAACACAGATGACAGACACACAAATCCGCCAATTACAGATGAGAGGCTGGGTTGCTCATTTTTATAGGCTCATAACTCCGGACGTAAATGGCATACAGACTCAGGATTGGGTGTAATGAAAGGACGGACTGTAATCGTAAATATATTAACAGAATCACTGCGTTTGACGCGCCCTACGTCTATCGACTTCAGAGGGTTAACACATTACTGGTGTTTAACTGTGTATTCAGTTATTTACAAAAGTACAGTGAACACACAGCAGTTATTAAACTATACTTATATCACACTTACCGTCCAGCAAGTCTCTGATTTTATCCAGATAAATCTCAAAATATGACACCTGTTAATAAAAAACAGAAAATAAATCAATAAAGTCTGCAAAACAAACACAACCGCTCTTAAGTTCAATACATTTTGTGGTAAATCACAATCATCAGCATATGTGCACACAATTTAGTTAAGGGATCCCCAAAAGTAAGTGTTGATATTATAATTAAAACACCAAATTAAAAGCAGATTCCATACTAGTGATCATTTGAAGCCTAACCTTAAGAGTTACCAATACTCTAAGGTTAGGGGTACATGACCAATGACCTGTGGGGACACTACACTTGTCACAGGACTACAACAGGGTCCAGAATGCACGTATACCTTGATATGGAACTCCAGGTTTTCATCCATAGAGTAAATGTAGTTAAATATGTCCTGTACAATTCGCGGAATGATTCCCATTCCGTCCGGGTCATGCAGATTACCCTGGGAAAATAAACAAAGCGGGCTAAAATACTGAACATACACAAAACTACCTTTACACTCGAGCTTCACTGAAGCTCACATTACAATAGCAGAACTGCTAGTAGAGCATCTCACCTCCATAGTGTGTGTTTTCCCTGAAGAGGTCTGACCATAAGCAAATATTGTACCGTTATAACCCTCAAGCACATCTGCAGCAAGTGGAAAAACAAAATTACAAAATGCTCAACCCAGACAACACTGCTATCAATATAATGTAACAGACTGTTATTATTCTTTAATTAATTATAATAATTATGGTAATAATAAATAGAACCAAGAATTCAGTGGTACATTGTGCTACACAATTCACTGTTTCCTATCAGTTAAATACTGCTGTGCCACATTGCCCCCCAGTGGTGAACGATCTCCTAGCATTTTGACACCTCACCTTTGACGATCTTCTGAGCACAGGCATTATACACTTGTTCCTGTGTTGTACTGGACTGGAAAACGCGATCGAACATGTACGGCTTCCCCTGAAAGACACACAAACAGGTCCAGAGGGAAAGGTTACTTCATAATTAAGATACACTTCTTTCCTCACCACAGTAAACAGATAGACTCACAAGAGTACAAATATTAGTCAGAATAACATTTAACCTCCTAGACCATTTAATCTCTTATAACTGAAAACAAATAGCCAAATCAAACAGCATGAGGAGATGCTTTACTATGTTAGGGCATCTATAACTAAAATTTAAACTGGTACAAAACTAAAAAGAAAATAACATCAGAACCTGAAATTAGTATTTTTGAAAAACCAGTCATGCAGGTCTGATAGGACTGAGTATGTCTCATGCCAGTAAAAATGACGTTACACAAAACAATTACAATAAAAACGTGTCTGCAAGAAAGCATCACCTGAAAGCAGTAGACCATGTAACAGTATTAACAATATGAATTTCATGACAAATGGTACACATCTCCAAAACTCTCTAAACAGTAGCTCAGTAAAATCAAACCTGACGACAAGAAAGTCTACAATAAACTAATTCTAACCTAAATGCTTCCTCGGCTTTCCAACTATTAAAACACCTTTTAGTCTCAAACTTACTTTCAAAGCCAAAATCATTGGTTACGTTTACATGCAGCCTGATCATCCATTAATAATCCGACTAATAGCTCAATTGGAATAGAATGCGTCCATGTATACACCTCAGACTGAATAGACTAGTCTGACTGAGGTCATTCCGATTACAGTGTCTGTCCGAATGAACGAGGTGGGTAATCCTGTAAATAATACATTTAATAGAAGAATAATAGCCGTGTAAACATCTGTATGCAATTACATTATCGGAATTCTACATCAATCGGAAGGTTTAAAGTACGTTCTGCGCATGTGCTGTTGCGACAGGAAGTTTAAACAGAGGGTGTGTCCGAAATCGCCTACTTGTCTACTACTCAGTAGTGAAATTAGTAGGCGAGGGTGGCTAGTATGTCTGAATACTCGGTAGTGAAATTAGTAGGCGAGGGTGGCTAGTATGTCTGAATACTCAGTAGTGAAATTAGTAGGCGAGGGTGGCTAGTATGTCTGAATACTCAGTAGTGAAATCAGTAGGCGAGGGTGGTTAGTATGTCTGAATACTCAGTAGTAAATCAGTAGGTGAGCGCGGCTAGTATGTCTGAATACTCAGTAGGTATTGAGTAGTAGGTGAACGGTACCCGGATGATCTACTGAATCGGCAGCCATTTTTATGTAGGCGAACACAGCACACTGTGCTATCCCATGATTCACCTGGAGCCGTGGATGAATTCAGAGTGGAGTAAATAAACGGTGTAAAGCTGAACGTCGGCTGTGTGTACGTAGCTACGGCTAGTGAACTGCCGCTACAGGAGTTAGCGCTACTGCTGAGATAAACAATTACATTCCTCCCATTTCATCTTCTCTGAGCTACAGCTCCACACCGTCTGATACATAATCAGACAAAAACACAGATCAGTGTCTCAAACAGATCTAAATCTGTAAACAGAGCTTTTAAATGAATAGCAGGACTTTTATGGTAACAGGACGCTGGCAATATGGCAGACGTAGTACGTCTGAGCTTGTGTGGCTACTAAAATTCGCCTACTGAAATTACCTACTAGTCTGCCACTCTAGCAGTACGTACTGACTCTAATCTAGTACCAACTTACTAGTAGGTGATTTCGGATGCAACCAAACAGTTAGCAGGATAGACAGCCATAAAGCTCGAGATAACAAGTAGTTCAGACAAGTATATGAGCAAATGAATGACGGTGGGTTTACACGAACTACAGAGCAAATTCAAAACAGATGGAAATCTCAAATTAATGTATAATAAACCTAAAAACCAGATCGTCCACTTTCCCGTTTTGTGAAGTTAAATAACACGACGCTTAGTGCTGTATTTGGCTATATAGATCACTAAACACTTCTAGAGTCAGGAATTTCTAGAATTCTGATGACTGTGGCACCGAGAATCGCCCTAGCATCAGTTATCTTTATATGCTACCTCTGGGCCAAATCACACAAAACAAAAGCACTAACTATCGTAGTTTTGCGGAAGATACGCAGATGCACATACCTGGCTCTCTCAACAGATGCTTACTGTGTATGCGTGTATTGTGGGGGGGTTCACTTGCCACACCCCTTAACGTCACAGCCATTTTACAGTAACTAAAGCAGAGGCCTTGAAATCAGAATTCTGATGATTTGCCAGCTTAAACACACCTGCTTCAACCTCAGTTAATTGCCAAGTTGGCTGTTTGCACCATTTCTGTAAAGAGAATCCAGGCTAAAACATCTACCTGTGAGATAAACAGATAAGTAGCAATGAACCTCATCAACTTCTACTTTACAACAACAATGAGACAGGCTTTTTATAACTGACAGCTATAACAGGTGGAGAGAGACTCAATATCCAAAAATGATATCCACATAAGAAAGCAGGGAATGGTAGAATGGGAGCGTTGAGCTGTGGAGCAGTGGACCTGTGTTCTCTGGAGACGAGGGGCTCCACCCAAAACCTCTAGGATGAGTAGCGTTAATGATGCAGAACTAACCATCCACAATCAGTCTCTATCCTCATTAATGCTCTTGTATCTACATGCAGTTACATACTACAAGATCTAGTGTAATGTCCTTCCAGAAGAGCAGAGGTTGCTCACACACCT
This sequence comes from Megaleporinus macrocephalus, assembly GCA_021613375.1. Taxonomy (NCBI): domain Eukaryota; kingdom Metazoa; phylum Chordata; class Actinopteri; order Characiformes; family Anostomidae; genus Megaleporinus; species Megaleporinus macrocephalus. The sequence goes on along the minus strand of CM038715.1, from coordinate 8,902,010 downwards.
TACTCATTTTTTAAAATACAAATATCTTAGATCAGTATCAACCAACCATTATCTCAAACATAAACCCAAAAGCAGAGTTTAGTCATAGCCTGATCGTTCTAGGTAATTAGAGTCAGTGGAGGGGTGTGAACTAAAGGCAGGTGTATTAGATTTTTAGTCTTTCTAAAGCTGGGAAGCAGAGAAGCTTGCTTGGGTTTAATGAAAAGTTTACACATCTAACTATAAACATGAGACACACATACATACATACATACATACACACATACATATATATATATATATATATGAACTGAACTTAAAGGGTGTGTATTCATTAACATTTCTAACACAGCACATGGCAAATATGCTCTAATGTTTAGAATAATTAAGACTCTTTATTTAATATTTGCATAATGGGCTTTGTTGGAGAAGACAGCTTCCTTTCCGTGCATCATGCAGAGAAACAGCACAGACAGCAATTCAGTCATTAGCTCCTCGCCTGCTGCTGTACGCATGACTGAAGTCATTTACCATTTGTTATAAACGCATGTATGATCCTTGTTAGAGGTGTTCTTGATTAAGTTTCACTTTCACAGGCGAATCGAGTTATTAGCATGCAGCCTGCTGTGATTATCACTTGAATAAATTACGTGTTTGCAGCGCTGTTTTATGTTGTAACACTGTCAAAACTAAACAGTTCAGGTTACTGAGCAATATCTGATCTGCGGCTTATGAAGCTTTTGTTGCTCACTGACAGATTCACTGCCGTAGACTCTCCCACACAGGCATATACGCCTAAATACGGACTACTGCCACACGGGCTGCTGACTCTGTGCGTTATTTATGTATTCATTATTGCGGGGTTATTTATATAAAGGATAATCATCTATAAGGGTGTAAGAAAATATTGAAATATCGAATATTACAATATTATGTTTTAGTGATACTGTATCGATCCTCAAAAACACAGTATTGATTATTAATCAGCAGTTTAGATGTAATTATTCCTGGCAGACAGTGAATTATTGTGTGTTGTGTTTAAACCTCTGACCACTACATGGCAGTGTTGTAACCCATTTTTAGCTCCACTCCAACATTAACAAGCAGCACAAGGGTGCAATGCTATTGTATATCACTTTACTTGCAATATCACAGTATATCACAATATATTGAATCGTGAGCACTGTATCATATCGTATCATATCGCCAGGTTCTTGTAAATACACAGTCCTAATAATTATTCTACAACCTTTAGGCTGATTGTTTTTGTAAATTGTTTCTGAATTAGGGCTTGACACATGATCAGCCTAACTGATAACTGATAAATCGTAATCGGCATGTTAACTTGCTTTCTTGCTGATTAAAGCCTTTACAGAAAAACACACACTTCCCACAATTTTACTTGGTTGACAGAAATGTGGATCACTCATCGAGCGCAACCAACCAATCTCTGCATCCCACCCGCAGTCTATTTTGCTCTCACAGTGCGAGCAAAAGCTAAAATCGTCACGTGCTTGGTGAGAGTGAGGCTTCTGTGAGAGGGTGCAGACACGCGGTGCAATCCCACACAGAACGTGTCCCTATAGCAGAGCATAAGTGGGCCAACCAGGCAGGCGAGCCTCCACGATATTTCATGATATTTTTGCGATAACAATACTCTTGGCGATATGACAAAACATTGAATTAAAAAAATATTTCAAGAATGCACTACTGCAACAAAATGAAAATTAAATTTTATTATTGCATTTAATGTGATATGGCACACCCCTAACTGAGATATTAAAAAATATGATAATTATCATCAGATGGTAACAGAAGTCAATGATCCAGAATGTCACGATACTAAATAATGCACTCCAGATATCTCCATATATCCAGGACTGAAGTAAAGTGAATGATACTGGACAGATAAAATCTGTCTTTAGTAGATATATAATGGGAAATGAGAAAAGTATGAATTTTTCTTTTGCTATAAACAGTAAAAAGTAGTACCTAATGAGATATTTAGGGATGGGTGATATGGCACGTTATTTCAGGGTATAATATTGCTCAAACACTCAACGCTTCCAACTTGTTATTGCACAACATACAAAAATATCTAAACACATATTTGCATATCTCCTAATTGTTGTTGCTATTTATAAGTAGCGACAAGTTGAGACATTTACTGTAAAACATACAACACAGTTCATACAGTTCTAGGCTTTTTACAGTTTCTATTCTGTATCTAGGATGTCGCCTGAACCTATATACTGAAAAGGCCAGCTCCACTTCTGATGTGCCTTTATAACACTGTCAGCGACTAATAATACATATCTGCTTTGTATATAAACAGTGCAAATATATTAGTATACATTTTTTAATTTAAATGAAAATGGAGCATTTTGCAGAAGTATTTTGCATTTAAGCTATTTAAGTTATTATCTATTATCTTGTAATAATCCATGTCAACACTGAAAAAAGAAACATATGCCTTCCCCTAATTTTTTTTTAAAAAGTGAGGCAAATAAGATTTATTGTCATATGGGATTCTACAAAACATGCTATTGTTATGCACCCTCAGCCTTATTGCCAATTCATTATCACTTTCCAAAAGTGTGTGTGGTACATCTGATGTGTTTAGTTATTGTTTTATATTGTGCCACTTGTACTGTGATTTATTATATTGTAAGGTTGCTGCCAGCACCCAGCGCTAAAGAGTACTAATGCAATATTTGTGTGATCCAGGTTAGTCCATTCAAAGTATCCAAATATTTTCGCATCCAATTTTAGGTGATGTTTATGACTGCATGACCACCTCTACCTGCCACTGCTGGAAGCAAATTGGAGATACATATGCCTCATTACCCAGAGCTGTGCTGGCAGTGGCTTGGGGCCGTGATGCTGACTGGGTACAGCTGGACAACTAACCTCATTTGGCCACATACCAGTTGCCTTTCCAATTACCAAACACAGCTTATCTGTAAACAAAAGGGTGGGTGTTGGTATAACCATCTAGGACAGCGTGTGCTGGATTTACACAGCAGAAACAGCATATATAAACTGATAATCTCAGAAGAATATAGTCTAAAAAGCTGCAAACTCATCATAGGAAAGTTACTGTTTGTGCTGTACGTGTAATCGGTGTGAAACAGGGTACATGACGCTCTCTTTGCTCTGAATGTTATGCAGAGTTTTCCATCAGGGGTGGTTGAAGAAAATGGAAAGTTGTTCTTGATCTGGGAAAATGCCTCCACCCAACCTAACAGTTAGAGCGGGGCCACCTATTAATTTTAGAGATGGAACCAATCTGGGCAGTGTTTTCCAAAAGCATCTGAGCACAAAAGATGTTGCTTTAAATGGTAGTACACACTCTCTACAAGTTAAGATGATATTTGTAAGATGCTTTTGGGAAACTGGACCTTGATACTTGATATATCTGACATAAATTAAGCCAGAATTAGCAGAAAATGTGGATAAACTGCAACAAATCTACATTACATGAGGTACAGTCACATAACAGCAAGTAAATGTAGCCCATAAAAATAATAACCATGATTCAATTATAAGTCCTTTGTCTTGAAAAGAACCTATTAGGCTTGGTCATTGTGTCCTTTTCCTACAGTGTGTTATGAAGCTTTTGTGTATTTTGTGCAGATACTTTTCTCATCTGTCTGATACATCTTGTTTCATGTCCAGCCCCTTTTCTCTGTTACAAGGTCACGTCATCTTTGCACATCCTCATACAATGTACAGAAGGCTTAAAAAAAAAAAAAAAAAAAAGGTAAACAACATACTAAAACGCCCTGATCTAGCTTGGGACGATGGCTCAGGCCTATCGGGATTAGATCTTGGCTCAAACTCATATGGCAGAACTGACAACACTGTAAAAACAGCCTCAGCAGTGTGGGGCGGGATGTAGGACGCTGCTCTGGTAGGTAACCAAGCAGAATAGAGTGGGCAAGTTGACCAATCAGAGCACACTGGGCTTCATCAGGAGGCTGGGTTTAGAGACCAACAGACAGAGGGCAAAAACAGATGTACAGTAGAAACACTGAAAATGAGAACAGGTGTATAACTGAACTTAAGTGCCCAAAACTTACTTTTCTTGCATTCATATCTAGCATGAACCCAGTAACAATGCCTTAAAGTCAGTGAAACTCTTAATAAAATCTAACAAACGGTCTGGAATAGTTTAACGGGCCTCCTCAAATAACACCCACCCCACCCAACCCCACCCCATCCATTCAAAAATATCAGACACACACTGACTGTAAAACAAAGCTGAGATGGCTGAGTCAACACCGAACAAGACAAGTCATGCTGGTTTATTTAGGAAAACCTCCAACACGACTTCTGCAGACACATCATCCCGTAGTGATTGGCTTCCAACGCCAGACAACAGCATCTGATTCCTCAGAGACTGAATACTTTAACTAACTGGACTGGGTGTGTTGATAGGACAGCTGTTGAGGTGAAGGCCGATCACATTACAATGACTTAAATCTATATTCTTGTCACACAACCCCAAAACCTAATTTCAAAATAAAGAGAATTGTTACAAAACATGCCAAGAAAATGTGCAACACATTTATCTCCAGGGATTTGAAGGCCTCATCAGGAAAAGAAGAAGTGTGGCGAATACAGCCCCAACACAACATCCTCCTTAACTTATCAGCTCATCAACTTATCAGCTCATCATTAAAAAGCAAATAAAAGTGCTGGCGATGCAGAACAAAGGCTGGCATCTCATCTGATATTTAAAGACACACTAAACAGATCTGATTTGATCATCTATAAACTGATTTTATAGTAAAGGATCGCCCTAAAATCACAGGATCAAAAGACACAAGGCTTTATAACATGATCTGACAGAGAGAGAGAGAGACTGCAATGCTCTGATCTTACACACATCCACAAAATGTATGAAATCGAGTCGGTGATTTAGCTTTTGTTCAGTTCGCCATGCCCGATTAAAAAGTAGGCCAAGTCATCATGACAGACGAGCCGCAGCTGTGATGCTGTGCCAACTGTCTTAGCTGGAAGAATGAAACACAAAAATGTACACTAAACCATACCCTGCAGTACATATAGATTTGAAAGGAAGCTCCAATAACGTCTAATCAAAGTTACGAGAAGTCGTGAGGACGATTTTCTTACTAACCAGCACGACTGAATGAAGAGGACGGACTAATCACGGCTAGCCGGTGGCTAACGGGCTGGTCTAGCGTTCGTTCAGCTAAAATAATCGCTACGTTTTAAGAGAATATCTAACGTTTATTTAACTAATTCTTAAGCGAGGTTAGCAGTAAAGCAGTTAGCCAGCAGCCTAACCAGCCTGTCTGGTCAGTCTATGCTGAAACGGATCCTCTGTCGCCAACAACCTTTACAAAAGGGCCGAAAGATGATGGTGATGATGCTACGCACCAAACACAGAGCAAGCCGAGTTAGTTAGCTAGCCAGGTAGCCTGAAAGCTAACGTTAGTTAGCGGGGAAGTTAGCAGACACTGATGAGGATAATAACTGTTGCTGTTCGGCTAACATTACCCCCGGTTCACCGGGCAGCGGGCTGGTGACCCGTTATTGAGTGTAAACCTGAAGAAAGACGTGGATGAAGTTAGCTTCTTATTCGAATTCCCCTGTGGAGGAACGGAGAATTCGAATAAGAGGCTAACTTCAGAGAGCAAGCAGTCGAGCCAAACTAATAGCTGAGTCTGAGTTTCACGGTAGCCCAGCGGCTTGACGCAATTCAAGGTGACAGCGAAGATATTTCTTTCAATTCCTAGAAAACGTCAAACTATCGCCAGCTATGAACTTACCAGGTCGGTGGAGCAGCAGGCGGTCACAGTAGTGCTAACTGGTGTCGGTCAGCGTTACTCGGTGTCTCATAATGTTCCAACACAGACCCGCTAAAGCTAACAGCTAAGCTAGCTAGGCTACCGCTAGCCGAGGCTACCAGCGGGCTGGGCAGGGGTTAGTATTTACAGACAGCGCGTAAGCCCCTCACACTTACCCCGATAACCACACCATCGTCTCCTTGGAATTTAGCGATGTATTTGTCGCCTCTCAGGTGCTCTGAGCTGTTGAGTGGCCTAAATCGGCACATCACTTTGATGGTGCACTCCGCCGGGTCCGCCATCTTCTCCCCGAGTCTCCGGGCCGGTGGGAGTCGGGATCTGCCGCCGCCGCCGCCGCTGCTGCTGCTGCTGCTGAGCGGAGGGAGGGAGGGAGGCAGAGAGAGAGAGAGAGGGAGGAGGAGGAAGAGGAAGGAAGGCCGCACCCCTGGACGCCTGGCTTCGGCTTAGTACACAATGAAGCGGGTTTATCAACCAGCCTCCGACGTGTCACTCACTGGAGCTCTAATCCGGAGGCCATAGGGGGGGGACCTGTGTCCTCCCTCTCTCTCTCTCTCTCTCTCTTTCCCTTTGTTTTCTGTTTCTCTCCGTCTTTCTCCGCCCGTCCCTCCGTCCCGCTCCGTGTCTCGGCCGATCGCCGATGCTCGTTGACGTCACCGTCGCGTCCTTGTTGCTTGCGACTACAGAAACGGACTTAATGCATTTACTGCAAGATGTAAAGCAACAAGATTGTTTTGGCTCTCATCACAAACTGCTGAACCACAGTTTCCACAATCCCACTGCTGCTCCTGTAATCCCCCTCTGTCGGCTCATAAACTAAAAACAATTTGGCTGTGTCCCAATAACAAAGTGCTGCACTGGCTCTTCACACGGATTTATCAGTCTACTCAGTGTTTTCAGTGTTCGGAAAGAAGTCGTTTGTCTTTACTAGCTGTGTGCTGATTTTAAAACGGGGAATACATAACCAGTTATGGAGTTTCTCTCACAGGTGGTATATATTTCTTACACGTAATGTAAATATTCTTACAATACTCTCCTAAAAAGGCAAATACTAACTGTATTCTGAGTATAGCCTTTACCAAATCTAACTTGGACTGAATACAGGTACTTGATTTTTTTTTGTATTCTGAATACATATTCCCAGCATATGTATTCCATTATATCCCAAACTGGAAATCAAATCTCAGGAGAAAGGTATGTATCTTAGTTCTATTTGACCAGCATCGACATCACAAACTCTCAACCATTTAACATCAAATGTAAATGACGTTTGGTTACGTGTCAAGCACTGATGTATATAGATATGTATATGAAAACAGTCCCCTTTAATAAAAAAACATGTACAGAAAGGCTTAACAACACCCACCACAAATATCACAGCTACAGCTGGAAGTTACATTATTAGCAAAAGGCACAAACATGACCCTCACTGTAATGACCAGTTAGTCTGTCTGCCTTCAAATTATGTCCATGAGCTCATTCAGATGCCTTCATCACTGTGGAATTCCAGGAAGCCTAACTTCTCTGACATGGAGAACTGGGTGGACGCAGCCTACAGTCGAGAGTAAAACAGGCCAAAAACTGCCCACACGAACAAGACCAAAGCATAAAACTACAACTGACTGTTAAACACTTTGGACATCTCTCAGCGCAGGTTATTGCTGGATCTAGCAGTAATGCCGTATGTCTACATATTAAGATAACTATTTATTAAGTGAATGAATGAATCGCTCCTTTAGACACAAAGTTTTCTCTCAGCTGCTTAGACACAACTGTCTAACATTCTCACACACCCATAACACACTATAACACTATAACATTCATATAACACTAACTCACCGAGAGAGTCTCACAGTGCTTGTATTGGTTTTTCATGGAGCTGTTCAGAGCAGACGCCCATGTTTGATGATCTTAAGTCTAGGAACTGGGCAAACTGCTTCTTCTTTATGTGATGAAACCAGTGCTCCTTTTGTCGATGACATCGAAGGAGTCATAATAATGTAAAAACATTAAAGGTTCAATTTAAATGAATTTTAATGCAAACTTGAGCTTTTTTTTTTTAAATCAAGTGTAATCCAAGCACACTTTATGTTGTATGTATGTTTTGTTTTTTGTGACGTTACATATCATCAGTGTGCAAAGAAAAACAAGTATCTTCAACATAGTGATATTACAGGAGAGGACAAAACAGGGGCGATTGTAGGCTTAGAGGTTTAGGAGTGCTGAGCACCCAAATAAGAACAGCTCATAAAAATATCTGAAATGAAATTTAATTTAAGAGAAAAACAAATAGATCCATATCAATTTAACACCATTTTCTCATTGAAGATTGAGCCTCTGTGGGCTAGGGTGACCAGATGAGAATGAGAGAAATTCAGGGCATGAGCATCAAAAGTTTATGTGTAAGTGTAGAGTATGTATGTGTGTGTGTGTGTGTATAGAGTATGTATGTGTGTGTGTGTGTGTGTAAGTGTAGAGTATGTATGTGTGTGTGTGTGTGTAAGTGTAGAGTATGTGTAGAGTATGTATGTGTGTGTGTGTGTGTGTAAGTGTAGAGTATGTATGTGTGTGTGTGTGTAAGTGTAGAGTATGTATGTGTGTGTGTAATTGTAAGTGTAGAGTATGTATGTGTGTAAGTGTAGAGTATGTATGTGTGTGTAAGTGTAGAGTATGTGTAGAGTATGTATGTGTGTGTGTAATTGTAAGTGTAGAGTATGTATGTGTGTGTGTGTGTGTGTAAGTGTAGAGTATGTATGTGTGTGTAAGTGTAGAGTATGTATGTGTGTGTGTAAGTGTAGCGTATGTATGTGTGTGTGTGTAATTGTAAGTGTAGAGTATGTATGTGTGTGTGTGTAAGTGTAGAGTATGTGTAGAGTATGTATGTGTGTGTGTAAGTGTAGAGTATGTGTGTGTGTAAGTGTAGAGTATGTATGTGTGTGTGTGTAAGTGTAGAGTATGTATATGTGTGTGTGTAATTGTAAGTGTAGAGTATGTATACGTGTGTGTGTAATTGTAAGTGTAGAGTATATATACGTGTGTGTGTAATTGTAAGTCTAGAGTATGTATGTGTGTGTATGTGTGTAAGTGTAGAGTATGTGTGTGTGTGTAGGTATAGGGTATGTGTGTGTGTAAGTGTAGAGTATGTATGTGTGTGTGTAAGTGTAGAGTATGTATGTGTGTGTAAGTGTAGAGTATGTATGTGTGTTTGTAGGTATAGGGTGTGTGTGTGTGTGTGTGTGTGTGTGTGTGTGTGTGTAAGTGTAGAGTATGTATGTGTGTGTGTGTAAGTGTAGAGTATGTATGTGTGTGTGTGTGTAAGTGTAGAGTATGTATGTGTGTGTGTGTAAGTGTAGAGTATGTATTTGTGTGTGTGTGTGTGTGTGTAGGTATAGGATATGTGTGTGTGTAAGTGTAGAGTATGTATGTGTGTGTGTAAGTGTAGAGTATGTATGTGTGTGTAAGTGTAGAGTATGCATGTGTGTTTGTAGGTATAGGGTATGTGTGTGTGTAAGTGTAGAGTATGTGTGTGTGTGTAAGTGTAGAGTATGTGTAGAGTATGTATGTGTGTGTGTAAGTGTAGAGTATGTGTGTGTGTAAGTGTAGCGTATATGTGTGTGTAAGTGTAGAGTATGTATGTGTGTGTGTGTAAGTGTAGAGTATGTATACGTGTGTGTGTAATTGTAAGTGTAGAGTATGTATACGTGTGTGTGTAATTGTAAGTGTAGAGTATGTATGTGTGTGTATGTGTGTAAGTGTAGAGTATGTGTGTGTGTGTAGGTATAGGGTATGTGTGTGTGTAAGTGTAGAGTATGTATGTGTGTGTGTAAGTGTAGAGTATGTATACGTGTGTGTGTAATTGTAAGTGTAGAGTATGTATGTGTGTGTATGTGTGTAAGTGTAGAGTATGTGTGTGTGTGTGTGTGTGTGTGTGTAGGTATAGGGTATGTGTGTGTGTAAGTGTAGAGTATGTGTGTGTGTAAGTGTAGAGTATGTATGTGTGTGTGTAAGAGTAGAGTATGTGTGTGTAGGTATAGGGTATGTGTGTGTGTGTGTAAGTGTAGAGTATGTGTGTGTGTGTGTGTGTGTGTGTAAGTGTAGAGTATGTATGTGTGTGTGTGTAAGTGTAGAGTATGTATTTGTGTGTGTGTGTGTGTAGGTATAGGGTATGTGTGTATGTATGTGTGTGTGTGTGTGTGTGTAAGTGTAGAGTATGTATGTGTGTGTGTGTGTAAGTGTAGAGTATGTATGTGTGTGTGTAAGTGTAGAGTATGTATTTGTGTGTGTGTGTGTGTGTGTGTGTGTAGGTATAGGGTATGTGTGTGTGTAAGTGTAGAGTATGTATGTGTGTGTAAGTGTAGAGTATGTGTAGAGTATGTATGTGTGTGTGTGTGTAAGTGTAGAGTATGTGTGTGTGTAAGTGTAGAGTATGTATGTGTGTGTGTAAGTGTAGAGTATGTATATGTGTGTGTAATTGTAAGTGTAGAGTATGTGTGTGTGTGTAAGTGTAGAGTATGTATACGTGTGTGTGTGTAATTGTAAGTGTAGAGTATGTATACGTGTGTGTGTAATTGTAAGTGTAGAGTATGTATGTGTGTGTATGTGTGTAAGTGTAGAGTATGTGTGTGTGTAGGTATAGGGTATGTGTGTGTGTAAGTGTAGAGTATGTATGTGTGTGTGTAAGTGTAGAGTATGTATACGTGTGTGTGTAATTGTAAGTGTAGAGTATGTATGTGTGTGTATGTGTGTAAGTGTAGAGTATGTGTGTGTGTGTGTAGGTATAGGGTATGTGTGTGTGTAAGTGTAGAGTATGTATATGTGTGTGTAAGTGTAGAGTATGTGTGTGTGTGTAGGTATAGGGTATGTGTGTGTGTAAGTGTAGAGTATGTATATGTGTGTGTAAGTGTAGAGTATGTGTGTGTGTAGGTATAGGGTATGTGTGTGTGTAAGTGTAGAGTATGTGTGTGTGTAAGTGTAGAGTATGTATGTGTGTGTGTAAGTGTAGAGTATGTGTGTGTAGGTATAGGGTATGTGTGTGTGTGTAAGTGTAGAGTATGTATGTGTGTGTGTGTGTGTGTGTAAGTGTAGAGTATGTATGTGTGTGTGTGTAAGTGTAGAGTATGTATTTGTGTGTGTGTGTGTGTAGGTATAGGGTATGTGTGTATGTATGTGTGTGTGTGTGTGTGTGTGAGTGTAGAGTATGTATGTGTGTGTGTGTGTGTGTGTGTGTGTGTGTGTAAGTGTAGAGTATGTATGTGTGTGTGTAAGTGTAGAGTATGTATTTGTGTGTGTGTGTGTGTGTGTGTGTGTAGGTATAGGGTATGTGTGTGTGTAAGTGTAGAGTATGTATGTGTGTGTAAGTGTAGAGTATGTGTAGAGTATGTGTGTGTGTAAGTGTAGAGTATGTGTGTGTAAGTGTAGAGTATGTATGTGTGTGTGTGTAAGTGTAGAGTATGTATATGTGTGTGTGTAATTGTAAGTGTAGAGTATGTGTGTGTGTGTAAGTGTAGAGTATGTATACGTGTGTGTGTAATTGTAAGTGTAGAGTATGTATACGTGTGTGTGTAATTGTAAGTGTAGAGTATGTATGTGTGTGTATGTGTGTAAGTGTAGAGTATTTGTGTGTGTAGGTATAGGGTATGTGTGTGTGTAAGTGTAGAGTATGTATGTGTGTGTGTAAGTGTAGAGTATGTATACATGTGTGTGTAATTGTAAGTGTAGAGTATGTATGTGTGTGTATGTGTGTAAGTGTAGAGTATGTGTGTGTGTGTGTGTAGGTATAGGGTATGTGTGTGTGTAAGTGTAGAGTATGTATATGTGTGTGTAAGTGTAGAGTATGTGTGTGTGTGTGTGTAGGTATAGGGTATGTGTGTGTGTAAGTGTAGAGTATGTATATGTGTGTGTAAGTGTAGAGTATGTGTGTGTGTAGGTATAGGGTATGTGTGTGTGTAAGTGTAGAGTATGTGTGTGTGTGTGTGTGTGTGTGTAAGTGTAGAGTATGTATTTGTGTGTGTGTGTGTGTGTGTGTGTGTAGGTATAGGGTATGTGTGTGTAAGTGTAGAGTATGTATGTGTGTGTGTGTGTGTAAGTGTAGAGTATGTATTTGTGTGTGTGTGTGTGTGTAGGTATAGGGTATGTGTGTGTAAGTGTAGAGTATGTATGTGTGTGTAAGTGTAGAGTATGTATGTGTGTGTGTAGGTATAGGATATGTGTGTGTGTGTAAGTGTAGAGTATGTATGTGTGTGTGTGTGTGTAAATGTAGAGTATGTATGTATGTGTGTGTGTAAATGTAGAGTATGTGTGTATGTGTGTGTGTAAGTGTAGAGTATGTATGTGTGTGTGTAAGTGTAGAGTATGTATATGTGTGTGTGTGTGTGTGTAGGTATAGGGTGTGTGTGTGTAAGTGTAGAGTATGTATGTGTGTGTGTGTGTGTGTAAGTGTAGAGTATGTACGTGTGTGTGTGGGTGTAGGTATAGGGTATGTATGGTGTGTATGTGTGTAAGTGTAGAGTATGTATGTGTGTGTGTGTGTGTGTAAGTGTAGAGTATGTATGTGTGTGTGTGTGTGTGTGTGTGTGTGTAAGTGTAAGTGTAGAGTATATGTGTGTGTGTGTGTGTGTGTGTGTGTGTGTGTGTGTGTAAGTGTAGAGTATGTATGTGTGTGTGTGTGTGTTTGTGTGTGTGTAAGTGTAGAGTATATGTGTGTGTGTGTGTGTGTGTGTGTGTGTGTGTGTGTGTGTGTGTGTGTGTAAGTATAGACTATGTGTGTGAGAAGGTATTCAAATCCGTCCCTGTGAGTTTAAAAACCTGATAGTTTGGGAAACAAAGCTGTTGCAGAGTCTGGCAGTGGTGGCACGGATGCTCTGGTACCTTGAGCCGGATGACAGCAGTGAACAAAGTCTGTTTGAGGGCTGGATGGGGTCGTCCACAATGCTGGTGGCTTTGCGTATGCAGCGTGCGGTGTAAATGTCCATGATGGAGGGAGGAGAGACCCTGATGACCTTCTCAGCTGTCCTCACTACTCTCTGAAGGTCTTGCAGTCATGCAGAAAGAACATATATAATTTATCATCTGTGAGTCTTGAAAGCACAGTAACACTGTTTCGTGTTAAAGAGGTAAAGAAAGTGAAACCTGTTAATGTTAAAAAAGTATTTTGTAGAACCACAAAAATGTAAAAAGTACAAAAAATACATGACAAATATGGGCAGATCAGTAAGTGCATGCTCATACCATGAACCTCCCGCTGACAATCATATCACAGTGGTAAGAAGCCTGTACTGTGGGTGGTAATAAACCTCTGGACAGAAAGAGAGAGAAAGGGAGACGCCTCAGCAGAGATGAAGATAAGCAGTTGTGGACATAACTTATATTGAGTTACCCTTATACTGTTTTACACTTCTTTGGTTGCTTAGGATTTAAACAACAGCACCTGCAGCCTTTATTTCACAGAGGCTAAGCGTGGTCTACAGTGGTGCTGAAAGAGTTAAAGGGGCTGTTATATCTGTGGCTGTTGGAGTGGCAACATTTGATTGGTGGGGGTAACAGTCACTCACCCATACTGACTCACAACCTAGTTCAATGCCTAAAACAGTTCAACATGAAGTCTCAGTATCTGAGCATACATCTACCCCTGTGATTCAGCAGGACCTAGACTAACATTGATAAATACTTGATTGATCCAAAAGGGAAATTCAAGATCTCCGCATTTAACCCACTTACATACACACACACACTAGTGAACAGAAACAATAGGGGGCAGTAAGCACACTTGCCCGGAGCAGTGAGCAGTACTACTACAGTGCCCAGGGAGTAATCAGGGGTTAGGTGCCTTGCTCAAGGGCACTTCAGTCGTGTCCTGTTGATTCATGGGATCGAACCAGCAACCTTCTGGTCACATGACTGGTTCCTTAACCTCCAGCCCATGACTGCATGCACACAAAACAGTTACAACCAGTCAGACAGCTGAGATGTACAAAGGCAAAGAGTGCCAACATAACAAACTTAAAAAACAAATTATCTTAGGCTAAAGTACATCATCACTACAGGCATGACACGTTCCTAGGCCATTCGTAGGTCTCATCATTGATGACTGCTTTGACGTTCTGTCGATCTTAGCCCACTGTGGACCACTGATGAAAATTACATTATGAAAATTTGTTTTTGCCTTTGCATGGGTACAAAACCACATACTCTACCTCTTCTGACCTCAGCAGGTATTCATATGATGCAGAAATAAATAAAAAAATAAATAAAAAATCTAAAAAAATAGAGATACTGTTTTTTCTTTGGACAGCGAAGATATATCTCTGTGATGCAAGATAAGACAGTGGTCCCCTTAACCCCCTTGTCTGACCTATTTTGCACTTCAGTATCCAGTATACAGTCAGTAGTTACAGCAGCTCAGTGAATGTATCCTCTTGCTCTTGTTCTCATTCATAGAGAGTGTGTTTTATTATAATGGAGACTCTCTCTGTAAAGAGCAAATGAGATCTGTGGGTGTAAAGAACTTTTAAAAGAACCAACACATAATGTAAAGGCTGCAGGAAGAACCATTAAATGGGAACAGAACAGTTCCATAATCTGTAATGTTTAGCTTTTAAAAGCTTTTTCAAATCCACACATCTCATTTTCAAGTGCAAAAAGTTGTCACAGACAACTTATGTACATTTAATTGAGTCTGTTTTTATTTAATTTCCCAAAACACCCAAAGCAGACATACTGGGGCCATGTAGAGGGTAGGGCTGTGTATTGGCAATACAATGGCTATTGTGATACAGCGGTCACAATTTAATATATCACAATATATTGCGATATATTTGCAAGCAAAGTGATATATTGTGATTTTTCAAACCTTACTATAAAAACACACCACTGTATGAACAGGTTTATCAAAGCTTACTATAGCATTGCGGCCTTGTGCTGCTTGTTAATGTTGGAGTGGAGCTGAAAATGGTTTACAACACTGCCATCTAGTGGTCAGAGGTTTAAACACAACACACAATGATTCACTGTCTGCCAGGAATCTGTGTATCGATGCTGTGTTTTTGAGAATCGATACAGTATCACTAAACATAATATCCCGATATTTGATATTTCGATATTTTCTTACACCCCTAATAGAGAGTATTGTGTTTATTAACAGGTTTATTACATATTTGAAAAGGGAAAAAGGAAATGAGTATATATTTATGAGGTGAGGTCAATGTTAAAATGCAGAGAGATTCATTGAAATTATACAGAAAATCAGAAAGAAGCAGCGATTAGAACACAGAGCAATGGAGATCTGCAAAACAGCACTAATGCAAGGTCCTTTCTAAACCATACACAGCGCATACAAAACAGAGAGAGGTGAATCTACCCATATTTATTTTGACCATTTAACTGAAATATATTTTATTCTTGAGATCAATAATAATAATAAGAAGAATAATAATAAGAATAATAATACAAATTTTAAAATGTTAAATTCAGTAGATATCTCTGCAACACAATACATCAACGTGTTTAACGTACTGCCTAAACTCATCTCCAACATTACACCTTTAAAGAATCAGAGGAAGACTTTTAAAGACTTTTCTAAAAAGTAACACTTCAGGAAAAAGAAAAGTAAATCAAAATTTTAGTGAAAGGGTGGTGAATAAATACAAACACATATCTTTAGAAAGAATATTAGGGTGATAGCCACAGCCTGTCCCAAGATAAGTTGACACATTAGACAGGTATCTAAAGTGATGTGAATTTATTCCACTGTAATCCAGACAACAGCATCAGACTGGAAAATGTAAGACACAGCTGAAGATGTCACGAGACTGCATTAACTAAGCACTTTCAAGGTCAGCGTGTCCTGACTGGTGCTGAAATTAAATATTTCAGGCAAATCTCTGTCATCAGATCCGGCTGGAGAAAAGGAATATTAAAGGAAGGGAGTGCAGTGAGTGTGTATCACGCAACCTGTATCAAATCAAATGATGCACATCATGCCTCGATAGGCTGATAAGCTGATTTTCTCATGGTCTGTGGAGTTTACAGAACTGATAGTGAAGCTGCAGAGGCACACTAGCACTGTTTTCTCAGATCAGAGCTGTTTTAAATGTCAAGCAAAGCAGAGTCAAATTAGCTCAGAAGAATAAAACCAGAGTGTCTTACAATACAGTTTTATTAGTTAGATACTTAAATACTTATTTACTAATCTTAAAGACTTATATACCTATCTTAAATACTTATTTACTAATTTTAAAGACTTAATCATTCATCTTAAAGACTTATATAAGACTTATTTATTCACTCATCTTAAAGACTTCTTAAAGACTTATTTATTTATTCATCTTAAAGACTTATTTACTCATCTTAAATACTTATTTAAGACTTATTTATTTACTCATCTTAAAGACTTATTTACTCATCTTAAAGACTTATTTAAGATTTATTTATTTATTCATCTTAAAGACTTATTTAAGACTTATTTATTTACTTATCTTAAAGACTTATTTAAGACTTATTTATTTATTCATCTTAAAGACTTATTTAAGACTTATTTATTTACTTATCTTAAAGACTTATTTAAGACTTATTTATTTACTCATCTTAAAGACTTATTTACTCATCTTAAAGACTTATTTAAGACTTATTTATTTATTCATCTTTAAGACTTATTTAATACTTATTTATTTATTCATCTTAAAGACTTATTTGAGACTTATTTATTTATTCATCTTAAAGACTTATTTAAGACTTATTTATTTATTCATCTTAAATACTTATTTAAGACTTATTTATTTATTCATCTTAAATACTTATTTAAGACATTTATTTATTCATCTTAAAGACTTATTTAAGACTTATTTATTTACTCATCTTAAATACTTATTTAAGACTTATTTATTTATTCATCTTAAATACTTATTTAAGACTTATTTATTTACTCATCTTAAATACTTATTTAAGACTTATTTATTTACTCATCTTAAAGACTTATTTAAAAATTATTTCTTTAAATGATGAATTCAATCTTGTGAGTTACAGCTGGGAACCACTAATATGTGTCATAGTTAAATAATGTCAGTAAGCTACTGATGCTTTACTGAGCAACTGCAACTTGGCCTATGCGACACAGTCAGTCATATCAGCACACATTCCATACACAGTTCAGATATCATCAACGGGAAGGGCTGTGACTGTGAGTGATCGAGTGTGACAGTCTGTCTGTCTTTCTGTAGCACATAGGAAAACACCTGTTTCACTTGAAACTGTGCCTAAATGCCTCTCATTTGTCACTAACACATGTTCATACATGTGTTCACTGAGTCATACGTGTATTTTGGTATAGACGTGTGAATTCATTTCTGAATTACCTTCTGAAGTTTATCAGTTTGCAAGGAATCACTCTAGAGATTTCCATAATAATTATAATCAACTTCTTCTAGATGTATCTAAAGAAAATAAATAAATAAAAATAAGATGCTACAATTCACAGTGGAAATAGCGCCTACCTGTGTTCATAAGGGATTACTGCAATTTAAAATACACAGGAGTGTAAATGCAGCACAGAGTCAAATACAATGCAGTCTATGAGTAACTGGACAGCAACACGAGTTGTGTTTGGGTCTGTAGTCTGATATTTACATCTGAAGGATATATCTATTTATTATGATTTCATAACTCTATTTATAAATACTTAAGCCATTTCTGAGCACTACGAGGGCTTCAGTATGAAGAATCCTGTTAAATATGCCACAGAGACAAAACCAAAGCACGGGGTGTGTCAAAAGTGAGTTTGCTATATTGCTGAGAAGCAGGACCACCATGGAGCGAATGTTATTTGGGTGGTGAATTGTTCTCAGCACTGCAGTGACTGGAGTGTGTGTTGTGCTGGTATGAGAGGATCAGACACAGCAGCCCTGCTAGATTTTTTGAACACGGTGTCAGAGATGACAGCTCATCTGTTGCTGCACAGTTTGTGTTCTCTAGTCCTTCATCAGTGGTCACAGAACGCTGTTGGCTGGATAGTTTTGGTTGGTGGACTATTCCAGAACAACACACAACAACACTCCACCACCACGTCAGTGTCACCACAGTGCTGAGAACACTGGCTTTACAATATATATATATATATATATATATATATATATATATATATATATATATATATATATATATATATATATATATATATATATATATATTCACTACCAGTCAAACGTTTTAGATTCACTACCAGTCAAACGTTTTAGATACACTACCAGTCAAACGTTTTAGATACACTACCAGTCAAACGTTTTAGTACACTACCAGCCAAACGTTTTAGATTCACTACCAGCCAAACGTTTTAGATTCACTACCAGTCAAACGTTTTAGATTCACTACCAGTCAAACGTTTTAGATACACTACCAGTCAAACGTTTTAGATTCACTACCAGTCAAACGTTTTAGATACACTACCAGTCAAACGTTTTAGTACACTACCAGACAAACGTTTTAGATTCACTACCAGTCAAACGTTTTAGATACACTACCAGTCAAACGTTTTAGTACACTACCAGCCAAACGTTTTAGATCACTACCAGCCAAACGTTTTAGATACACTACCAGCCAAACGTTTTAGTACACTACCAGCCAAACGTTTTAGTACACTACCAGCCAAACGTTTTAGTACACTACCAGCCAAACGTTTTAGTACACTACCAGACAAACGTTTTAGATCACTACCAGCCAAACGTTTTAGATACACTACCAGCCAAACGTTTTAGTACACTACCAGTCAAACGTTTTAGTACACTACCAGTCAAACGTTTTAGTAACACTACCAGTCAAACGTTTTAGATACACTACCAGTCAAACGTTTTAGTACACTACCGGTCAAACGTTTTAGATACACTACCGGTCGAACGTTTTAGATACACTACCGGCCGAACGTTTTAGATACACTACCGGTCGAACGTTTTAGATTCACTACCGGTCGAACGTTTTAGATACACTACCAATCAAACGTTTTAGTTACACTACCGGTCAAACGTTTTAGATACACTACCGGTCGAACGTTTTAGATACACTACCGGCCGAACGTTTTAGATACACTACCGGTCGAACGTTTTAGATACACTACCGGTCGAACGTTTTAGATACACTACCGGTCAAACGTTTTAGATACACTACCAATCGAACGTTTTAGATACACTACCGGCCAAACGTTTTAGATACACTACCGGTCAAACGTTTTAGATACACTACCAGGCAAAGTTTTAGTTACACTACCAGTCAAACGTTTTAGTAACACTAAATATATGTATATATTTACTTGTAAAATTGTATATTCTTGTTAGGGCTTCTGCTTTCGTCCTGATGCTGATGAAAATAATGAACGTACTTAATGATTATTTTAACTGGAGATTAAACAAACGCAGCAGGGATGTTTTGTATGTGTGGAGCCGATCTCAGCGAGAAGCCTACGTACATACAGATACACGGAAATGAGGCTGCAGTCAATATGAGAGCAATCAACAATCAAACACTTGTGACCATCCCACACCTGTCACACACTCATGGGAGTGGTGACTAAAGCTGGCAGTTACCATAGCTACACAGAAACCCTTCATTAGGTGGCAGTTACAGAGTCGTGACAGGACTTAATAATCTCATCCAAACAAGTGACTGATACGGAGGGGTCTGCTAAAACCAACGCAGAAGGTGACCATTCTGACCCACTCAGGGTAACGATGGGGGTACAGACACACCAGAAAGTAAGAGAACAGGGACAAAAGACATGATTTTGGTGATCTTAGGTGCAATGATGTAAAATCAAGTAGCCCATGTGGTATAGCTGTCACATCAATACCACATCAAAGTGATTAGGGTTGAGAACGTGTTCTGTGAAGGTCCTGTCTTAGAGATACAGTGTTGTATATGCTGTAGAGATATTAACCCAAAGCAACGTCTCTCTGAATCTGGATCACTTTTTGTGCAGAACACTGAAGAAGAATGTAGGTTCCTCACGTTGTTGGAGTTGCAGTATGTGATCACTGTTAATTTTCCAAAGATACAAGTGTATTTACACCCACTGATCACTTTATTAGGTACATCTACCTTGTGTGTACATTTATTGCCCATGTTATCAACTCCACTTACCAGACAGACTCTTCAATTACAGACTGCACTCCATCTGTTTCTCTTGATCCTTTGTTAATCCTCTTTCACTCTGTTTCTTCAGTGATTAGGACCCCCGCAGGACCACCACAGAGCAGGTAATATTTGGGCGGTGGATCATTCTCAGCACTGCGGTCACACTGACGTGGTGGTGGTGTGTTAGTGTGTGTTGTGCTGGTACGAGTGGATCAGACACAGCAGTGCTGCCAGAGTGTTTAAACACAGTGTCCATTCACTGTCCACTCTGTTAGACACGCCTACCTTGCGGGTCAACCTTGTAGATGTGAAGTCAGAGACAGTAGTTCATCTGTTGCTGCACAGATTGTGTTCTCTAGTCCTTCATCAGTGGACACAGGATGCTGTCCACCAGAGACTGGCTGGACATTTGTGGTTGGTGGACGATTCTCAGAGCAGCAGTGACACTGAGTCGCCAGCCACACTCTAAAATTCTGAATATTCAGAATATTCATATACAGTCATACTCCTGAGCCCAACTAACTTTCTCTCTTTACTCTTCCTGAGGTAGTGACTGTCCTTCCGTCTGTTGAACGCTGTTGAAGGACTGACCATCAGGGCCTCCATCCCACCATCACCAGCCAGCTCACCTGTCCATCTGTGTCAACTGCTACACCCTCAGTTACATCACTGTACACCATCCAGATGTACCAGCATTGAGATAGGTTTCAGTTCACGCCTACTTTACATAAAGACTCAGCCAGAGACTGCCTCAGTCAGAGACTGCCTCAGTCAGAGACTGCCTCAGTCTGAGACTGCCTCAGTCTGAGACTGCCTCAGTCAGAGACTGCCTCTACCTGTGCAGCTTCTAAAGCTTTGCTATCCAGATTTCAAACAGAGACTCTTTTCTTTGGTGTTTAGTTTATTAAACTGTAAATACTGTTTGATCAGAGGAGGACGGGTCTCCCCTTGTGAGTCTGGTTCCTCCCAAGGTTTCTTCCTCCAGTCTGAGGGAGGTGTTCTTGCCACTGTTGCCTCTGGCTCGCTCACTGGGGGATATATCCAGTAACTGTCTGTTTTTAAAACTCTCTAAAGCTGTTTTGAAAGAACATTGTTGTAAAAAGCGCTATATAAATAAACTTGACTTGACTGAGGTGTTTAAGCACTCCAGCAGCACTGCTGTGTCTGATCCACTCACACCAGCACAACACACGCACTAACACACCGCCACTACGTCAGTGTCACTGCAGTGCTGAGAATTTTCCAACACAGCGACCACTGAGTGTACACACACATTTTCAGCCTATAGCAGTTTATCAGCCTGGACTGCTATTCCAATGAGACAATTTACAAGGCAGCCAATCAGAACAGAGGTGATTTACATATATATGAGTCTTAAAGGCACGATAAACAGCCTCTGCGACCATTAGGTGTACATACACCATTTCAGTCTATAGCAGTTTATCAGCCTGGACTTCTACTTGAATAAGACATTTTACAGGGCAGCCAATCAGAACAGAGGTGATTTACATATATATGAGTCTTAAAGGCACGGTACACAGCCTACTTAATTCAGTGAGATAAAGACAGGTTGGACATGCTCATGTCCAAATAAATTATGACAGTCTTTGCTTCATAAAGCCATACTATCATCACAAGTACACTATGAAAAAAAATTATATAAGAGAAATTAATATGAACTCATTGATTAAATAAAAAAATAATAAGTAAATAAGTTGCATGTGCAGGACATCATGGACCCAGTTTTTTAAAACAGTTCATGAACACATTTATAAACATGTTTATTAAGAATAAGAGTTCACAGTGTATTCATTCGCACTTTGAGTTTCTTTTACAATCACAGACCTGGAGTTACGCAACACTTCTAAGAACAAGTCCTCGCTGTGTCCTTCCCTCATCACTGAGTAACAGTGTGCACTGCGTTTGCTATTGAAAATTATGAATGAAAAAAAAATGTTCCTTGGCAACAGAAATAAATGAATGCAGAGTCTGAAATGCCTTCAGATTTCAGTGCAAGTTACTATAGTAACGTGCGCTCTTTCATTTCCAGCCTATTGTGTTATCATTCTCCTGTTGCTTTCACTATTCTCAAGGTTAATTGTTTGACCCTGCAGACTACGTGACGGTACCAGCTGATCAGAGCTGTCAGACCCGCATCACCAGCTCTGCTGCACACACTAGACCAACAGCTCAGAAAATCTGCTGAGCACCAAATATCCAGCTGATCTGTGTGTAATTAAGATGCTAAAAGCAGTTCACTCTGTAATGATGCTCCTTTCAGGGTTTTAAAGTGACTGTTTCAGTGTCAGGGCTGGTTGAGTGTAAGTGTTGAATATTTCAGTCACTATTCTGCTCTGCCCAGTGTAGAGAACTCCGTGTCATACTCAGAGTGGACACTAGGGGGCGCCTGTACCAAAGCGCTATATCTACTGCAGTGCCTATTACTTCACTCCGCGACTGAGATCGCATATTAATAAGAGTTTCTATCAGATTAATGAAGAGTTGTGATATAAATAGAGACTGAGACTGATCTACAAGCAGCACTTACTTTCCAATCTATCTATCTATCTATCTATCTATCTATCTATCTATCTATCTATCTATCTATCTATCTATCTCTCACACTCCCTTCACTTATTTTCCACTTTACCCTCTCATGCTCTGTCTTCTCTTCCTATCTCTCTCTCTCTCTCTCTCTCTCTCTCTCTCTCTCTCTCTCTCTCTCTCTCTCTTACTCTCTATTTGTCTCTTGCTCTCACATTCTCTCTCCTCACTCTCTCCTCCATTCTCTTTCTTTGCTACTCTGTCTACTTCTCTCTTTTCTACTCCCTCACTCACTTTTTATCTCTTCCCTCTCTGTATCTCTATTTCTGCTCCATCTCTCTCTCTCTCTCTCTCTCTCTCTCTCTCTCTCTCTCTCTCTTTCTCTCTGATAGTGGGTCTTTAGTGTGTCTTTCTCGTCCTCGCTCCCTCTCTTACTTCATCTCTCTCTCTCTCTGTTTGCCCACTCCTTCTATTTCTCCCTCCTTGCCTTCAGTCTTTCACTCTCTCTCACCCCCTTCTCTCTCTCTCTCTTTCTATCTGTCTCTTGCTCTCACGTTCTCTCTCCTCACTCCTCTTTTTTCTGTCTCCCTCTCTCCCCACTATTATCTCTTTCTCTGCTACTCTATCTACTTCTCTCTTTTCTACTCCCTCACTTACTTTTTATCTCTTCCCTCTCTGTGCAGCCCAATTCTTTGTCTCCCTCCCCTGCTCACCTTCTCTCTTTTACCCCCTCCTCCCTTTCTCTCTTTTTTAATGACAACCAGAATGATGAACAAATTCGTTTGGACTAAAATCAATCATTGCACTTTATGGCCATGAGCTCATTATCTGTTTCTCTCTCTCTCTCTCTCTCTCTCTCTCTCTCTCTCTCTCTCTCACTTAATTAAACTTGTTGGTTTAGAGTGACAGGCGGCTCCACACTGACACCGTCACCCCAGCTGTGCTGATAGAGGACCACAGAGAACCACAGCGGACCAAAACAGTAACACAGCCAGAGCAGGACTGTCACACAGCCGGAAAAACAGCTTGCTTTCGCACATCCTCTCCCTCTCCCTCTCTCTCTCTCTCTCTCTCTCTCTCTCTCTCTCTCTCCCCCCCTCTCTCTCTCTCTCTCTCCCCCTCTCTCTCCCTCTCCCTCTCTCTCTCTCCCTTTCTCCCTCGCTCTCTCTCTCCCTCTCTCCCCTCACTCTCTCTCTCCCTCTCTCTCTCTCTCTCCCCTTACTCTCTCTCTCCTCTCTCTCTCTCTCTCCCCTCTCTCTCTCTCTCTCTCTCTCTCTCTCTCCCTTTCTCCCTCGCTCTCTCTCTCCCTCTCTCTCTCTCTCCCCTCACTCTCTCTCCCTCTCTCTCTCCCCCCCCCCACTCTCTCTCTCTCTCTCTCTCTCTCTCCCACTCACTCTCTCTCTCCCTCCCTCTCTCTCTCCCTCCCTCCCTCCCTCCCCTCCCTCTTTCTCTCTCTCTCTCTCTCTCTCTCTCTCTCTCTCTCCCTCCCTCCCTCTCTCCCTCTTTCTCTCTCTCTCTCTCTCTCTCTCTCTCTATCTCTCTCCCTCTCTCTCTTTCTCCCCCCCCTTTCTCCCTCGCTCTCTCTCTCCCTCTCTCCCTCTCTCCCTCTCTCTCTCTCTCTCTCTCCCTCCCTCTCCCTCCCTCTCTCTCTCTATTTAGACCCTCCTTCTAATTGAATTCAGATACTTTAAGATGCACCTATTGCGATCTGGAGCAGAGCATAAGCCTCCTGTCACCATATCTAATGCCAAGTGTCAGCTAGAGGGGTATTAAGCCCCCCTGGGTATAAGGTGGTGGAGCAACAGTTCTCTGGAGTGATGGAGTTCTGTCCAGTACATTTAGGATGAGTTGAAGTGACGTTTTTGATCCAGAACTAATCGTTCAACGTCAATATCTGGCCTCACTGATGCACTTGTGTCTGAAAGCAATCAAATCCCAATAGCAATGTTCAACATCTAATGGAAGGATACCCAGAAGAGTAACTTGTACCCTTGATTTTAGGAAAAAATGCTGATTCTGGAGTTGTATGAACATAACACTCATTTACATACATTACAACAGAGTAGAGAGAAAAGCAGCCTTTGTTACATGAGCTGGAAATATTTTCAGTTTTCAATTTTAATCTGATTACTAATAAAACAAATATAACTTATCATTTTAAATATATCAACATGTAAACATGCCCTCTAATGAAAGGTCAATGGTTCTTGGCTTTGATGTATGGTTTTAGGTATCCTTTCACTTGGAATAAAGCCTATCCATTATAGAAAACATCATAAAACAAGTTTTTATCACTCAATGATTTGATTTAGAGACATTTTATTAAAAGAGAAATTAGTAAGCTGACACCAGCTTATATATATATATATATATATATATATATATATATATATATATATTAGAGATGGAAGGATTGATCGGCTATGTATCGGTATCGGGTGATTTTTAATCAAAATATGTGATCGACTGATATTTCTCCAATTTAGCCGATCCCGAGAGCCGATCGATGGGGTTAAACAAATGAGCCTAATTTCTGTATTTTCAGCTAGTGTTTCATCCAGGAAGAAGAGCCCTGCCTGAAACCCCCTCCGGCCAGCTCCCTGCAATTCCTATCTGAACCACTAGGTGAAAAAAAAACTATTTTATTTTCCACAGACAGACTAAAGCAGCGGCCTGACCGGTACAAACAGAACAGCAGCAGCAACAGCCAAAGAGCTAAAGGAACCACAGCCAGAGTGATTCCTAGTAGGAGATACTTTTCAGCTCTTCCGGAGCTGTATGAAGCGGTTTACTCCCACATAGACCAACTTCTAATTTAGTTACAAATATTATGCTGTTTCAAATGAGCTCGTTAAAATGGTAATAAACCAGTTTAGACCATGTTTCATGACTGTGCTAATAATATGTAGTCCTGCCGTGGCATATAGCCCCGCCCTCTATCGGTATCAGTCGATCGCACTGAAAGGTGATCGCCGATCTGAATCGGCCTCAAAAATGCTGATCGGTCCATCTCTAATATATATGTATGACATATAACACCAGGTATTGCACTTACATACTGTTGTATGTAACCCTGTATTGTACCAGCTAGAGATACATACTCTGTCTGAATACAAACCACTTGTGTTACTCTGGATACAAGTATGGATGAATGTAAATGCAAGGTAAATGGAAACGTATCCCCAGAAAGTTGTGATTTCCATCCCTATCATAAGAAAAGCACAGTAACTCCTCCTCAATGTTAGCCTCAACAGCTGTTTACTTAACAGCCTAGTAGAAACATTGGGAAGTCAGCATCAAACTTCATCCCTTTACTCTGCGAGAGCATCTCAAGTGATGAAAAGCGACTTCAGTGTAACTTTTTTTTATTTGCTTGTGAATGTAGTTTCTTGTGCAGCGAGCGAGCGGCAGGTGTTATAATGGTCACTTGAGAAAAGCTTCAGCCGCTGTTACTGCTCATACTGTTCCTCCAATTGGCTGTCTGTCCTTAAATTGTATAACTGGGAGCAGAACCTTCAACACGATTCACAGGAATTAGAAAACACCATCGGGACAGCAGTGCTACTTCTTCATCCTCGCATGTTGGACTTATTTGACTTGACACTGCATTGACTCAATACAGTGCGGTACCAAGAAGTGTTACAAACGGGACAGGCCAGTGGTAGCCAGTTAGCATTCTAAGTTCAGTAGATATCTCTACAACACAATTCATGGGTGTCTTAGACACACGAGGAAACAAAAGTGTAGCAGGTTTTTGGAACCTCTGCTTGCGTTGAGAAAGACTGAACCCATCATGATTCGTCTACACTTGTTCAGAGTGTATTGACAGACATATCTAGCCTTGAGCATTACAGCCTCATCTTAATGGTTTTTCTGGCTTATTTGTTAATCAATAATCATAATCCTTACAGCGCTGACTGCTGTGTCTCTATCACCAGCAAAGACAGCCATGCCTTCAAAGCATGTTAGCCCACACCTCTCTGAAAAACCTAAAAAAGGAAAGAGCGAGTTTATATTCCAGCAGCATTTCTCTATCTCCCGTCTCTCTGTCCTTTTTAAAAAAATCTATTAGCTCGCCTTCTCATCCTCTCCTCTCCCCGTCTCCTTTGCTCAGTTCGCACTCGGCGCTGGAAATCTGTGCTGTGAAAAGCTGGCTATTTCTTTAATGAGCTTCATTTGAAGGCGTGCTGGCAGTCCCGCAGGTGCTAAGTGATTATTGCTTTGGACGGAATTCAGATTCACAGTTTCATGCGTGTCATTTCTCACTCGAATGAGGTTACTGTAATGACGGGTCCAGCCTGCGGAGGAAAGAGAGATCAGCAGCGAGACTTCAAAACTTCAAACTGCAGACTAAACAGTTATTTCCCCCTTACAGAAATTCAAAAGAGGCCTTTATCATGTGAGAGGGATAATAACTATCAGCAACAGCTACAAGAAAGCAACTCAGTAAAAGGTGGTTGACAGACTTTGTGGTGAGGAAATTTTCACTTTGAGTGAACCGGTATAATCACACTTTACTGAAACTATAGCAGCTAAGGAGCATTCAAATCAGCTTAACACTGCAAAACTATATAGCTGAGCAAGTGAAGTCTGGTCAATAGGTTTCATATTTTCTATGATAACCCATTTTAAGACTAGTTTTAAGTACTATCATCTAAAGAAATAGGTCTAATGATCATTTGCTATAAATGTTAAGTAGAATTATAAATATTAGGTAGAATTAATTAATAGGCTGATATTGTTACAGCAGTCTCTTATTGAGAAATGGTGCATTTTACTGCTGTTGGAACAAAATTTCCAATCTCTGTCATGTTTTAGTTTTTGAAATAATTTGAAAATGGCTCTGTTATAAATTTTAGAATGGCTGCCTAACATATACTCCAAACAACAAACCAGAGTAATAACAGTAACCTTTGATTTCATGCTACATACACTACCACTCAAAAGTTTAGGATCACTTTAGAATTTCATTTCATGCAATATTCATGCAATTCATGCAATTTTCATGCAATTCACAAACAATATTGTCCAAAAGTGTATCAGATGATTTTTAAAGAATAAAAATGTTTGTATTAAAGCCTATTTTTGTATAGAGGCTCATTTAACATATAGTCCTATTATCAGCAATTCTCAGTCCTCTGTCTAAATCTCCTGGTACGGCCGCCGATCCAAGTTAAGGATGTTATTGGGCTAATTGGTTGTTAGGACACTCTTGCTCAATTGTGATGCACAGCTGAAAAACATTCTACTAATAAGTGAGTATAAAAGGGAACAACATTCTAGGTTAGTTTAGTATCTGAAGATCAGCAGTTGATGGCTTGCTGACCGACTCAAAATGACCAGAAAGAAACAACTTTCTTTAGAGACCCGTCAGTCCATTGTTGTGTTAAGGAAAAAGATACTCCATTAAAACAAGAACATTTCACTGTGGTCCCAAACTTGTGAGCGGTAGTGTAAGTCAGATGTGGTCAGAATTCTATTAAGTACTTTCATGAGAAACCATTACAGTTCAGATCTAAAACCTCCCCACAAACGATGGACCAGCATGGCACAGTACATATCTCCCCTCTGTAATTACACCAGGCTAAGCCTAGCTTAACTCAACCAGCATAAGGTAGCTGAGATTAACTCAGTACAGTTTGTTAGGACTTTGTTTGGGGATTAAATTCTCCCTTCTCAGCGAACCCTGGTGATTACTTTTCCTCAAAATGCTGACAAGCAGTTTATTTTATTCAAAATTAGAGATATAAACAGTTAGAATGGAATTGTATTCGAATATATTCATGATACTTACAATCATATATTATTTCTCCCAAAGGGAAGTGTTTGGTAGAAACCTAATTTCTTTTCTCTTCCCTGAAGAAAAAATCCACAAGCTTGAATATCCCCCACGCTCTAATGTCTGTTCTGTCTGCAGGATGGTGTGCTTTGCATGAAAACACAATATAATATAATACTCGTTTTGTCTTAGGATATTCAAATACTTTTCATTTTAAAACAGTCTTATAAATATGTCCACTCTCTTCTTTTTGCATCCATGTGTCTCCCATGTTGCACCTGAGTCTTGCTCTGTGAGTCTCTTATGATTGGAAAGCTTTCCTTCCAATGTTGGCGCTGCTAACAACCAAACGCAGCTACAGAGTCTCAAGTGACAGCAGGGAAAGGCACAGCCAATCACACTGGCCGTATGTGTTACGGGGAGATAGGACTCCAGTAGAGAACGTGATTTAACCCTTTCTGCACCTCTAGGTTAAGGAGATGTTGAGAGATAGGGTTTTTTTGGAGGGGATCAAATTATTGATAAGATAAACCTTTATTCGTCCCACAGTGGGGGAAATTCCCCCTTTTAACATTCCAGCCCTTTTTACCAATTTCCGCCTGAAAATACATACCAAAATCCTGAAGCTTTTTACTAAAACCCTCCATAAACTAGTGGAATTGTCAGGATGTAATGTTTCTGAAAAGTCAAATTTGTACTAGAAAGCACAAAAATGTAATGAAATTAATCTGCAATGGTCCAAATGTGATGAAAACAACAAAAAAAATATATTTTCTAATTATTTTTTAAATTTTCATTTTAGAAATCAAATTTTAGAGCCTACCAAAATAGAGTATATGTGCTCCAAGACTTTTTCCTTCAGAAAAAAAACTTTGGAGTTTGGAATTTTTCTTTTAGTCAAGTCAAGTTTATTTCTATAGCACTTTTTACAATGATGTTGTCTCAAAGCAGCTTTACAGAGTTTTGAAAACAGACAGTTACAACATACATACCCCCAGTAAGCAAGCCAGAGGCAACAACGGCAAGAAAAACTCACTCAGACTGGAGGAAGAAACCTTGGGAGGAACCAGACTCACAAGTGGAGACCCGTCCTCCTCTGGTCAAACAGTATTTACAGTTTAAGCTAAATACCAAAGAAAAGAGTCTCTGTTTGAAATCTGTATAGCAAAGCTTTAGAAGCTGCACAGATAGAGGCAGTCTCTGACTGAGGCAGTCTCTGGCTGAGGCAGTCTCTGACTGAGGCTTTATGTAAAGTGGGCGTGGGCTGAAACAGTCCCATCCTACCTCAATGCTGGTACATCTGGATGGTGTACAGTGATGTAACTGAGGGTGTAGCAGTTGACACAGATGGACAGGAG
Organism: Megaleporinus macrocephalus; assembly: GCA_021613375.1. Taxonomy (NCBI): domain Eukaryota; kingdom Metazoa; phylum Chordata; class Actinopteri; order Characiformes; family Anostomidae; genus Megaleporinus; species Megaleporinus macrocephalus. The sequence goes on along the minus strand of CM038715.1, from coordinate 8,872,404 downwards.
AGCGGCTGGTGATGGTGGGATGGAGGCCCTGATGTTCAGTCCTTCAACAGCGTTCAACAGACGGGAGGACAGTCATTACCTCAGGAAGAGTAAAGAGGGAGAGTTAGTTGGGCTCGGGAGTATGACTGTAGAGAATATGAATATTCAGAATTTTAGAGTGTGGCTCGAGACTCCGGCAGATCTAACTATAACAGCCTAAACTAAAAGGAGAGAACCAGAAGGTAACATGGACATGAGACCACCCTGAGACACTGGGATCCCCCCACTCCACCGTCAACAAACCTGTCTGATTGCATGAAGTAGTGGAACAACAGCACCAACATCATTAATCACCAAAAGCTAAACTAAACAAGTATGTTTTCAGTCTAGACTTAAATATTGAGACTGAGTCCCGAACATTAACTGGGAGATTATTTCATAATTTGGGGGCTTTGTAAGAAAAAGCTCTTCCCCCCATTGAAGTCTTCAGAACTATTAGAAAACCAGCATCCTGTGATCTGAGTGAACGTGGCGGTTCATAATAAGAAAATTAGATCTTGCAGGTACTCCGGTGCGAGACCGTGCAGGGCTTTATACGTCAGTAAAGAATTTTATAGTCGATACGGAATTTGACAGGAAGCCAGTGTAGTGCTGATAAAACTGGACTGATGTGATCGAATTTCCTTTTGCTGATCTAAAGTTATTGAAGCTGGAGTAGTGTCAAAAACAAAGAACTTGGCACGACGCATGCAGAGCTAAAAGTCAGATTAGATTTAATAACAAAATTAACAATCAAATAAAACAGCAACAGGCGAACAAACACAACACAGGTGCAATGCAAGATCGTAGTCCAGGATACAGGCAAAGGTCGAAACCGGAAGATCTGTAAGCCAGGCAAACTAAACATGAGGAATAGGCAAGAGAGGAGTCAAGAGAACAGAAGAGTAGTCAGAGCCAGGAAGGTCAAAAAACACAAACAAACAGAACCAGTAGGGATAAACAAGAGAGAGAGTCAGAATCAAGGGAAGTCAGAACCAGAGATCAAAATAGGAAGACAAAGAAAGAATGCTCAGGATTGCAAACTGGGTTTGGCAAAACTTCACAATGAGAGAGAGTGTGTGTGACTAATGAGTGTGTGTCTAATGAGTATCAGGTGTGTGTGTTCAATACTCTGGGGAGGAAGAACGAGGAAGTGATGTGTGATTGGTGTGTTGTGAACATGTGGGTGTGATGTCATCGGGCAACATGAGAACAGGTGGCCTTTTGGAGTCTCCAAGGTCCCCCAACCTCTCCAAAATGAAAATAACAAATAAAAAGTTATATATAAAAGTATATATGTGGTCTAAACCTAAAGCCCATATATAATAATGCATTTCTTCAGCTTCCTTGACAAAATAATGTCATGCATGATTTTAGGTTATTTTTTACGATATTTTACATGTTTATTATAAGTCCACCAATATCCAGCAATCAATAATCACTGAATATTATTGATCGGTCAATTCCGTCCATGCTAATTCTATTTCCTAGTTTTAAAAACAGCACATGGGAGGAACACCCAGTGTGCACTGTGCACAGAAACGTTAGGTTCATCAGATGTTTAAGGACTAGGCGGATGAATTGATGTGATAAAGCGTGTCTCTAGACCACCAGTGCAGCGGTTAGGTGACACACCTATTTGGTAGCGTCGGGCCGATGGTCTGAGGAACTGGAACAATTTTTTTTTTCTCGCTTCACCTTTTATTGACAAACCCACAGACAACTATTTACATACTCACAAAGCGTTTATAGACAACAAAACAAAAACAATAACCCCGCCGGTGATAACCCCACTCAGCCGAGGCAACTCAGGCTGATGACTGCAAGTCATACGGGTCCGACATTTATAGAATTCATAGAATAGAGCTACAAACTGGTGAGCTACGAGTCTGGGCAGAGAGAGCGACCTAAACAGCTGCTGACATGATTCTCTTGCAGAGTTCAATACTCCCTCTTCTTCTACCAAGGATGGACTCACCCAGGTAAATAGAACTCAGAGTCTTTCACTCACTACTCTTTTCTGTCCCTGCAGGCGAGTGAGACCAGTCACAGGTAAATATATATATATATATAAGTCTTTGCTTGTGATGTGTAAGGGGTACCTCACATCATCATAACTGGTTTTCATACTGCGACTGTTCTACGTACCTGCAAAGTTATCTGCATGCTGTATGGCAGTAGACTTAGCTAGAAGTTACACAGGCTGTCTAAACACAAGTTTGATACATGTTAACACATGTTTAATATATCCTCCTGTATATCGTATGTATATCTTATGTATATATCTTGTGTATGTTTTGTATATCACCTATATATTTCAGTTATTACTATATGTATATATTGTAGCTTATTTTTACTTCATTATTGTCTATTTATTGCATGTTTGCACTGTTTTTACTACTATATATAATGCTGCCCTGCTGTAGAGTTATATCTGAGCCTCACCCCAAGCATTTCAATGCATGTTATGTCCTGACATGATGTGCAAATGACAAATAAACTTGAAACTTACTTTTTTTGAGAGTAAACAAATCAAGATATCTGCTGACTGGTTTATACTCTATACTTCTACAAATGCTTTATTAATTTTCCTACATTTGTAAACTTCAGCAGCCAATTCAGTATTTGCTCAGTAGTACAAACAGGCTGTATTTGTCTCTTTGTCAGTCAATGCTGAAGGATTCCTATAGAATGTGACTTGAAATGAAGAACTAAGGCTCTTGATAGATGCAGGTCTCTTCTCCAGGATAGCATCTCTGCTCATGTTGTGAAGAACTGCATATGTAATTTATCCATCCATCCATTATCTACTGCTTTATCCTGCTAGTCTAAGTCACAGGGGGGCTGGAGCCAATCCCAGCGTCATCGGGCGAAGGCGGGGTACACCATGGACAGTTCGCCCGTCCTTCGCATAGGCAACATTCACTCACGCACTCACTCTCATCTACAGACAATTTAGAGTGACTGCATGTCTTTGACATGTGGGAGGAAACCCACCCAAGCACGGGGAGAACATGCAAACTCCACACAGAACAGCCCGGTCTTGCTGTGAGGAGACAGTGCTAACCACTACACCACAATTATGACTTTGCTTATTGCAGAACTGATGTCTTTACTGGAAACTGTGAGCATCCTAATCAATCACAGCTGCTGGTGAGTGATTCTATGGATGAGTTAATGAGGTCAATTCAATATTTCTTTGAATAGCACTTTTCCCAACCAGCAGTCATGAAGCAGACTTTCCAGCCCCAATGAGCAAGACGAGGGTGACAAGAGGCAAGAAGAACAGAAACCTTAGGAGGAACCAAAACTCTAAACGGGAACCTATCCTCCTCCTCCTCCTCACCACGGATAAAGAAAGCAATAACCAACAAGTACAATATGTATTAAGTTTTTAAGCGTATCACATTACTGATTCCATGGTGTGTTTAAATGTATTTCAATGCCAATGCATATAATCACAATACTGGTGCAGGCAAAAAAACGCAACCCGGGGGTCTAAAGATGAAAAAGTAGTCCTGAAAGCAGAGCCGTGAAAGTAAAACTATTATAAAAGTTCATCACAAACAGAATGCTGACTATAACTGTTTCTATATCTGTATCTCCAACTTTCTGCAGAGGCATCAAGTAGAGAAGTACAAATACTTTGTTGCATTACTTAAGTAGAGATCTTGGTTATTTATACTTTACTGGAGTAATTATTTTTTAGCTGACTTTTTACTTCTACTCCTTACATTTACACTCCATTATCAGTACTTTCTACTCCTTACATTTACACTTCATTATCTGTACTTTCTACTCCTTACATTTTAAACATAGTCTCGTTACTCCTATTTCATTTACAGCTTGTTTTCATTCATGTACATTTACATTCCAGTAAAGATTATTGATAACATGCCTTTGAAGTTTGATTGCACTATTACAATACTTATAGACTACTAGTCATCATATCTTCTGCTCTATGAAACACATGTTAATACTCAGTAGTTCACAGATATGCTTCTTTAATATATTTACATTGTATTAAACTACATTTATTTTCAATGGGCGTATATGCGGCTGAAACAGGAAGCCTAGCGCATCCCAAATTTATCAACATTAACATTTTATTATAACATTATAGTCATTATGGCTTTTAGAGGATTGTTTTTTGGGGAGGTGGGCTAGTGTACTATAGACCCCTGCGCTGTGGCCTAATGGCTTTTTCTCCTTACATTACTTTTACTTTTATACTTTAAGTAGTTCTGAAAGCAGTACTTTTACACTTTTACTGGAGTAAAAAGCTTGAGTTGATGCTTCAACTTCTACAGAAGTATTTTTAAACCATAGTATCTATACTTGTACCTGAGTAATGAACGTGAATACTTTTGACACCTTTGACTGTCTGATAGACAGACCACAAGCAGTACAGGTAGGCAAACATGTCTCACCCTCAGCACTGGAGCCCCCCCAGGGTTCCTGAGCCCCCTGCTGTAGTTACTGTACACTTATGACTGTGTGGCCACTTTTAGCTGTACCAGCGTTGTCAAGTTTGCTGATGACACTGGTGTGATGGGTCTGAACTCTGCAGAGCGCATCACCCGGACCAAGCTTACTGACCTGCTGACCATCTACTACAAGCGGTGCTGGACCAAGGCCAGGAAGACTGTGATAGACCTCACCCTTCCTGACATGGGACTGTTCCCTCTGTTGAGGTCAGAGAGATGCTTTTGCTTCCTGAGCTTCCACAAGCTCCCAGGACTTGTGCACAGCTGCACAGCACTAGTTAAAGGGTTCATTTGCATATTGCATCAGTGACATCACAAGCCAAATGATTAAGATTATATAATATTAATTAAGAATCAATATATTGCAACAGACCTTTAATTTACCCCATGTTTGTTGACCACAGTGGAGGAAGCACAACTCCTGGCTAAATACAGGATGTGATTGGATACCTGAAATAAAAGTTAACGTACAGTATCTGTTACGTAAGAGCCGCCAGTAAAGCTATTCCAGGGAACGGCATGAAGATGCCGACACTGTTCCTAATCCTGTTTTCCACAGCTAGACCACCCAGCGTCACGAGTCTAGGTGGACTGTGATAACGGCGTCACACTGGGGGACTGTAATCCCCCAACAAACACACATCACATGGAGGGAGATTAGTGCACTGGCCAGGTGGGGGGCAAGCATTAGCCTTGCACACTACAGTTCAAAGAACTGGTGGATGCGGCCCTTTAAACACTGACATGAGACTGAGAGTGCACAAGAGAGAGAAAAAAGAGATAAACAGAAACAGGAACGAGAGGGGAACAGAGAGAGAGACATAGGAAAAGAAACAAGAAAGAAAGAGGGAGAGAGAACAGAGAGAGTGTGTGTGAGAGAGAGAGAGAGAGTGAGAGAAAAAGAAGCCATGCTGTGATTTAGTAGAGTGGAAGGGGGCTGGAGAGAGCAGCTGTCTGTGGGGGTCCTGCTGAGACTGCATGTGTGTACTGTAGGGAATCCCAGTCACACTTCATTAAACTCACAGGTGAAAATTATTAACTAACTCAGCACACACACACACACACACACACACACACACACACACACACTCTCTCTCTCTCTCACACTCACACAGTGACATGCAGACTCGCGTCATCTCAGAACCCAATCTGAATTACATCCATTGTTTAACTGAACGCACATGGACCTCCGTTGTTCAGAGCGCTGAGTGTGTGAGTGTGTGCGGAGGAGTGAGATAAAAACAAAGCCTCTATAAATAGTCGTTTAGAGTCGAGCTGTGAGTTCTATATAAATCAGTCCAACTATGTTATCAAACATCTTTATCTTAGCAGAGCCCTCCACCCATCACAATCTGACTGAAGTCACACTCAGCACGTACACTGTATCTGTAGACACCTGCCCATGCAGAGCCTCCTCTGAAATCAAGACTATGCAGTTAGTTCTCTCCTCGCTGCAGCAACAGCCTCTGCTCCCTGGGGTAGGCTTTACACTAGATGTTGGTGTTTACAGTTTTTTCCAGTTGCCAACACACTAAAATGACACGCATGGCACAATTATCTCAACTGACACACATAGATCTCAAGTCTCCAAAACTCTAAACTCGTTTTCTGCTTTACACACATTTTGAAATTTAAAGTGGCTCTTTTTAAACGCACTGCACACGCTTCTCTACGTAACACACAACAATCTCACATAAAGGCACATTTACCACATCAAAACACTACCATTCAAAATGACACCGCGTGAGCTTATTGGCTAATATATGTGCCACTGGGCCTCAAACACCTGAATGGTTCATTGTTTCCACTTTAATCAGGAAGTAAGCTCTATAAAAACACCACAGGTAAGCACCTTTCTCTACAACAACAATGGAAGATGTTGCAGAGAGAGGACGAGGGAGGGTGAGAATGAGAGGGAAGGAAGAGTGAGAGGTAGAGGTAGAGCTGGTAGTGGAGTTCATGGCCAAAGAAGACAACAACAACTTTCAAATGAAACCTTAGTAGATCACGTCATCAACCGTGGGCTGACAACGCAAGAGGCGGGACAGAGAGTGCAGCCCAACCTGAGCCAATTTCCTGTCGCCTCTGTCACCCGGACATTTAGATTGGAGTACATGTATGTAACCAAGATTTCTGTAGTATACCCCATATCATAGTGTATCAGTTGGGTGACATCTGTTTACTTCATATATGGCTGATGTCATACACTAACTGTACAAGTTTCCAGTATAATTTACTCTACTGTGGGGTAAATATCTCTAGGCTGCGTTGTCCAAGTCCTATAATTTTGTTTTTTCTGTTAGCATATATTTTTTTTCTATAGCATATATATATATATATATATATACTTTGCTCTACATCCTGTACATTTGCACGCCTGGACACTATTTGACACTTTGCTCTACATCCTGTACATTTGCACTACTGGACACTATTTAACACTTTGCTCTACATCCTATACATTTGCACTCCTGAACACTATTTAACACTTTGCTGTACATCCTGTACATTTGCACTCCTGGACACTATTTAACACTTTGCTCTACATCCTGTACATTTGCACTCCTGGACACTATTTAACACTTTGCTCTACATCCTGTACATTTGCACTCCTGGACACTATTTAACACTTTGCTCTACATCCTGTACATTTGCACTCCTGGACACTATTTAACGCTTTGCTCTACATCCTGTACATTTGCACTCCTGGACACTATTTAACACTTTGCTGTACACCCTGTACATTTGCACTCCTGGACACTATTTAACACTTTGCTGTACATATCTATTTGTTCACTCCAATGTAAATATATTTGCTGTCCATATGTTGCACTGACTATTTTTGGTGAAAAAAAAAATATAACAGCAGTATGTGTGTAACTGCAAATATTTCTGAATATTTTAAATATTTTAGTATTATGGCAGAGCTTGCTAAAGACGAGAGTGATTTTCATTACGCCCAACAGTGTGTAGTTGGTTAGATAAAAATCTGGTAGTATGAATGAAGTGTGTGCCATTTGTTGCAAAAGTTTGATTTTGATGATCCTGTATGTAGTTTTGGTTGCAGTGCTTCATTTTGCAGGATATATGAGGTATTTTGCAGTTTGGCTGTGTGGTTTTGTGTATTGTGTTAAGTATTCTGATTAAACCAGCCTAGTTTACAAAATTGTGTTTCAGCAATTGGAAAAAACTGTAATGTCTCGGTCTGCTATGGACATTTGACAGTACTAAATAAGAGTAAATTGACTAGAATGATTAAGATGGCAAGGAAAATAATTGGCCAGCAACAAAAGTCATTAGACGTCCTATATAAAATAGCTTTGCTTTGGAAATCTACAGTTATAATTAGTGACCTGACACATCCTCTTCATACTGCGTTTGAGGTGCTCCCTTCAGGCCAGCGCTATAGAGTGCCTCTGGTGAAAAAGATGATCTACAAAGCCGCTTTTGTTCCTAACGCTATCAAATATAGTAACAAATTGCACTAATCTGTTTTAAGGTCTGTGTATGGTTTATGTATTTATTATTATTATTGTTATCCATCAATTATCTGCTGCTTAACTCCCGCTAGACAGGGTCATGGGGGGAGGGGGCTGGAACCAAACCCAGCGTCATCGGGCAATGGCAGGGTACACCACTGACAGTCCATCACATAGCCAACACTCACTCACTTACACCTACGGACAGTTTAGAGTGACCAATCAACCTATCATGCATGTGTTTGGACTGTGGGAGGAAACCGGAGTACCCGGAGGAAACCCACTCTAGCACGGGGAGAACATACACACTCCATACAGAACCACCCGGACCGGGAATCCAACCCAGATCTTCTTGCTGTGAGGGGCCAGTGCTGACCACTACACCACCGTACTAACCACTACACCACCGTGCCGCGTATTATTATTATTATTATTATTATTATTATTATTATTATTAATAATAATAATTAATTAATTAATTTTAATTAATTTATTTTCCCCAGAATTCTGTTTGTGTTGTATGGTGATGAAACCAAAGGAAAATTTTCTGCTTTGGCAGGACAATAAAGCTTTATTCTATTCTATTCTATTCTATTCTATTCTATTCTATTCTATTCTATTCTATGTTGGAACATTGCTGTGAGGATTTGACTGCATTCAGACACAAAAACATTAGCAAGGTCAGATTCTGAGGTTGGGTGATTAGTTCTGGATCATAAACCCAACTCATCCCAAAGACATTAGATGTAGCTACGTCACAAAATTGCCCGTAGGTGTGAGTGTGTGAGTTAGAGGCACACTGGGGCACCCCAGGGCAGTGTACTGAGTCCTCTGTTGTTCACCCTGCTGACTCATGACTGTGTTGCGAAACACAGTTCTAACAGCATCATAAAGTTCGCCGATGATACAACTGTGCTGGGTCTCATCAGCAAAGGCGACGAGTCAGCATACAGGGAGGAGGTGCAGCAGCTGACAGACTGGTGTACAGTCAACAACCTTCACTGGAATGTAGAGAAGACCAAGGAAATGGTTGTTGACTTCAGGAAATCAAGACCGGACCACTCTCCGCTTAACATCAACGGCTCCTCTGTGGAGATCGTTAAGAGCACCAAGTTCCTTGGTGTCCACCTAGCGGAGAACCTCACCTGGTCCCTGAACACCAGCTCTACAGCCAAGAAAGCCCAGCAGCGTCTCTACTTCCTCCGGAAGCTGAGAAAGGCCCGTCTCCCTCCACCCATCCTCACCCTCTTCTATAGGGGAACCATAGAGAGCATCCTAAGCAGCTGCATCACTGCTTGGTTTGGGACCTGCACAGCCTCTGACCGCAAGTCCCTCCAACGCATTGTGAGGACAGCTGAGAGGATCATCGGAGTCTCTCTCCCCTCCGTCTTGGACATTTACACCACCCGCTGCATCCGCAAAGCAACCAGCATTGTGGATGACCCCACCCACCCTTCACACAGACTGTTCTCCCTCCTGCCATCAGGAAGAAGGTACCGCAGCGTCCGGTCCAACACGACCAGACTCTGCAACAGCTTCTTCCCCCAAGCCATCAGACTTCTCAACACAACTCAACGTCTGAACTGATATCTTTCTCCAACCATTTACCCCAGATAAAAAAAGGGAAGCATTTTTTGCACAAAGCATTGCACTAACAACTTTACTACCTCACTGGACTCTATTTATTACACATTGCACAATTTGCACACAACCAGCAATTATTTATTATTCTCTGTCTGTACTGTGTTGTGTTGTCTGTCCGTACTTGTTTGTTTGTGTTGCACTTGTGTCTGTATGCACTGTCTATGTTGCACCATGGTCCTGGAGGAACGTTGTTTCGTTTCACTGTGTACTCTGTATGTAGTTGAAATGACAATAAAAACCCACTTGACTTGACTTGACTAGAGAATGTTGGCCATGTGATGGACTGGTGACCTCATGGTGTACCCCGCCTTCGCCCGATGATGCTGGGATTGGCTCCAGCTAGCGGGATAAAGCCGAAGATAATGGATGGATGAATAAATGGATAGATGTTTAAGATGAACTTCATTCGCTGCGAAAACCCAACAAGCATAATTCCAAACCTTCATCCTCCACATAAACTATAGCCTACTTTCCCCCCAAGACTAAAGAGAAAATGGGGGGAGCTTTAGTGTCACAAATGAGAGCAGAGCAGAACAGCCTGTTCCAGAGATATTGATCAGCAGAACATGGCTGTTTACAAAATTACTTCAGATGGATTTTTTTCTTCCCTCGTCTCTCATAGCAACACACTGCAACACAGTGAGCACAGAGAGCTGCCCTTTCAGGAAATATTACAATGCGAGTTTCTAATTACACATTCAATTCATTCATTCATTCATTTGTTAATATCTACCATCTCACTTCTCTACAGTGGGAGGAAGAAGCCTGCAGTAAGAAATAGAAAAAAGAAGAACATTTGCACTGGAACACAAAAACTGTGGACGTGGATGTGGAGTAAGGATTTATGGAGCGCTGAGTGTAAATGTTTCATTGGGTTTATTGGGATTACAAGAAATAGAAAATGCAACCAACTTCAAAGACTGAACTTTAAAGGTATTTAGCAGAATCCTGAAAAACAAATACACTGAAAGACTCCCAAGAAGAAAGGAAGCTGGAAAAACAAAACAGATGCAAAACCAAACAAAGATGAAGGTTCAAGATTTTGTCTTGAACAGTGAAGACAGGCTAGTATACAATTGGCTGTCCAGCACAGGACTGGAGTTGAATATGAGCTCAAACTGTGGACTTTCAGCTTTAATTTGAGGATGTTTACATCCAAATAGGGTGATCTGTGCAGGAATTACTACCATTTCCATACATCGCCCACCCCCACGCTCCCATTTTTAGGCTTGGCTGTTCAGCTGTTCCTTGGTATCTGCATGTGCCATTTGCAATCCAATTAAGCATGCATGTCACTTCCTGAAGGTAAAACTCCCCAAGTCTGGGTACTGAAGATGGCAGTAAAGGTCTGACAGAGCACCACTTACAATGTCTATGGGTTCCAGACTTCAGGCAGTCAAAAGATTTGCAACAATTACTCAGACATTTATGTCCAATTACCTTTGAGACTATTAAAAATGGTAGTAATTCCTACACAATTCACCCAATTTGGATGTAAATACCCAATTTAAGCACTTTAAGCTCAGATTTACTACTTAATTCCAACTTTAACAAGCTGTGTTGTACAGCTAACACAACAATACACAATTTGTTGGCATCCACATATCAATGGAGCTAACTGTATGTATATAGAATAATCTATTTGTACAGAAGAATACTTCTATAGCACTAACGTCTGCAGAAGAAATGTAAATAAATAAAGAGTTATAAAGAACAATAAAGCAAAACCCTATTCACAATCTTCCCTGCAGTGAGCTGTGTAGCTGAGAGGAGGAGAGAAAAGCAGAGAAGCAATAGAGGACTAAGCAGAGAAATAGAGTGAAAGAGTGAAGAGGCTGGGGGAGGGAGAAAGAGTGGTACCTAGAGGAAGAGCAGCTTTTCTCTTCTCTCCCTTTAATCTCACAAAGAGCCCCTTTGTTGCTTTGTATATGTACTGGTATAAAAATGGGAGAGAGAGAGAAAGAGAGTGAGAAAAAGAAACAGAAGAGAAGAGGCAAAGAAATAAGAGTGGGAGATAGAAAAAGAAGGCATTCACTCCATCCTTTTTTCTTCCCCTCCGCTTTCTCTCTGCCTTTCTCGTGTCCATTCGGAGTAAATGAGTGTGCTGGGCAGGTGCATGTCAAACAGAAGCTCTTTCAGTAATCAAGCCTCTCTCTCTCTCTATCTGTCTATCTCTTTCTCCTTTTCCCTCTCTCCCTCTCTTTCTCTCTCTCTCTCTCTCTCTCTCTCTCTCTCTCTCTCTCTCTCTCTCCCTCTCTCTCTCTCTCTCTTTCGTCGAACAGGTGCATGCAAATCCCCTGTGTGGATGCCAAATCATGGCCACAAACACTCCAAATTCATATTTTCTCACATTCTCCACAACGCAACATCACACAAGTTGGACTCTGAGGTTAACACCCCCCCCCCCACACACACACACACAAACATACACACACCAGCAAACATACACACACACCCACACACAGGACTGCCAGTAGTGACCTTTCCTCCTGTTCTTTAAATATCTGAGTAACAGTAAAGGCTCTCCTCTGTTTCTTAAGCTGTTTATCATTCTGCCTCCGTCATCATCGTCCCTGCCTGCTCCTCACACTGTCTTCCAGAGGAGAAACACACCAGGAGGAAAGAGCTCGGCCTGCTGGAGGCCCAGTGAGACCAGTGGTACGAATACACTTACTGATAGAGCAGCTAACAAACCACAGCAGCATTCTATACATTCAGTCCAAGCATTTCTCCTCTTCTACTCTACTGTACTCTACTGTACTCTACTGTCCTGTACTGTCCTGTACTCTGCTCTACAGTACTGTACTCTACTGTCCTGTACTCTGCTCTACAGTACTGTACTCTACTGTCCTGTACTGTCCTGTACTATCATGTACTCTGCTCTACAGCACTGTACTCTACTGTCCTGTACTGTCCTGTACTATCCTGTACTCTGCTCTACAGTACTGTACTCTACTGTCCTGTACTGTCCTGTACTATCCTGTACTCTGCTCTACAGAACTGTACTCTACTGTCCTGTACTGTCCTGTATTCTGCTCTACAGTACTGTACTCTACTGTCTCTACTGTCCTGTACTATCCCGTACTCTGCTCTACAGTACTGTACTCTACTGTACTGTACTATCCTGTACTCTGCTCTACAGTACTGTACTCTACTGTCCTGTACTGTCCTGTATTCTGCTCTACAGTACTGTACTCTACTGTCCTGTACTCTGCTCTACAGTACTGTACTCCACTGTCCTGTACTGTCCTGTACTCTGCTCAATAGTACTGTACCATACTGTCCTGTACTGTCCTGTACTCTGCTCTACAGTACTGTACTCTACTGTCTCTACTGTCCTGTACTATCCTATACTCTGCTCTACAGTACTGTACTCTACTGTCCTGTCCTGTACTCTGCTCTACAGTACTGTACTCTACTGTCTCTACTGTCCTGTACTGTCCTATACCCTGCTCTTCAGTACTGTACTCTACTGTCCTGTACTGTCATGTACTCTGCTCTACAGTACTGTACTCTACTGTCCTGTACTGTCATGTACTCTGCTCTACAGTACTGTACTTTACTGTACTCTACTGTCCTATACTCTGCTTTACAGTACTGTACTCTATTGTCCAGTACTGTCCTGTACTCTGCTTTACAGTACTGTACTCTACTGTCCTGTACTCTGCTCTACAGTACTGTACTCTACTGTCCTGTACTGTCCTGTACTCTGCTTTACAGTACTGTACTCTACTGTCCTGTACTGTCATGTACTCTGCTCTACAGTACTGTACTTTACTGTCCTGTACTGTCCTGTACTCTGCTCTACAGTACTGTACTCTACTGTCCTGTACTGTCATGTACTCTGCTCTACAGTACTGTACTTTACTGTACTCTACTGTCCTGTACTCTGCTTTACAGTACTGTACTCTATTGTCCAGTACTGTCCTGTACTCTGCTTTACAGTACTGTACTCTACTGTCCTGTACTCTGCTCTACAGTACTGTACTCTACTGTCCTGTACTGTCCTGTACTCTGCTTTACAGTACTGTACTCTACTGTCCTGTACTCTGCTCTACAGTACTGTACTCTACTGTCCTGTACTGTCCTGTACTCTGCTCCACAGTACTGTACTGTACTGTAAAGACTATTGCAAACTGAGTGCTATCAGAAGTCTGTTCCATGTCACAAAGCACCGTAAAATGTAATACATGTTGCTTGATAGATTATAAGACTAAGATAGTGGTCTGTGATACAAAAAGATTATTGTAATTTGTCCTAGTTGGTCCATCACCACCAACGTCACTTTCACCACAGCACCATTACTGCACTCTTCCTACGCGCTTCACCTGAAGGTGACCTTTTAGACATGAAATGTAGCAACATATAACAACAATAAGATCCTGAGCTTTAATACAGAACTGTCTGAACTGTGTCAGAGACCATCTTCGGCCCAAAGGTCACAGAGGAACACGTCTTGTTGTTTTCCGGTGGTCTTGAGTAGTTATCTCCTGTTTTTGTCCATTTTCTGTCTCATGCTACAAAAAGACAGTGAGTCTAATTTTCCTGCCCCGACACAAACATTGACAAAAATCAGGTTTCAGTATGGCTACTACTGATCGTGCTACTGAGCTCAAGTTCAAGAGTTTTATTGTCATATGCACAGCAGATCAGACAGTTACACTGTACAATGAAATTCTTACTTTGCTGTTCCTCCATTCACCAGTAAATAAGATAGCAAAGAAAAGAAATAATAAAAATATATACAAAATATACAAAGTATAACAATATAAGTTGAAGTAAATAAAAGTATTTAAAAAAAAACAAAATAAAATTTATGTGTGCTTTTATGTTTAAGTATGAAGAGCAGCAGCCATAAAGTGCAGGTTGTAAATAACAAATGTAAACAATAATGTTTGTGTGAGTAGCGACTGTAAACAGTATTGTACGTAAACAGCAGTACAGTGAATGTAAACAGTATTGTACGTAAACAGCAGTACAGTGAGTGTAAACAGTATTGTATGTAAACAGCAGTACAGTGAGTGTAAACAGTATTGTATGTAAACAGCAGTACAGTGAATGTAAACAGTATTGTACGTAAATAGCAGTACAGTGAGTGTAAACAGTATTGTATGTAAACAGCAGTACAGTGAATGTAAACAGTATTGTACGTAAATAGCAGTACAGTGAGTGTAAACAGTATTGTATGTAAATAGCAGTACAGTGAATGTAAACAGTATTGTACGTAAACAGCAGTACAGTGAGTGTAAACAGTATTGTATGTAAATAGCAGTACAGTGAGTGTAAACAGTATTGTACGTAAACAGCAGTACAGTGAATGTAAACAGTATTGTACGTAAACAGCAGTACAGTGAGTGTAAACAGTATTGTATGTAAACAGCAGTACAGTGAGTGTAAACAGTATTGTATGTAAACAGCAGTACAGTGAATGTAAACAGTATTGTACGTAAATAGCAGTACAGTGAGTGTAAACAGTATTGTATGTAAATAGCAGTACAGTGAATGTAAACAGTATTGTACGTAAACAGCAGTACAGTGAGTGTAAACAGTATTGTATGTAAATAGCAGTACAGTGAGTGTAAACAGTATTGTATGTAAACAGCAGTACAGTGAATGTAAACAGTATTGTATGTAAATAGCAGTACAGTGAGTGTAAACAGTATTGTATGTAAACAGCAGTACAGTGAGTGTAAACAGTATTGTACGTAAACAGCAGTACAGTGAATGTAAACAGTATTGTACGTAAACAGCAGTACAGTGAGTGTAAACAGTATTGTACGTAAACAGCAGTACAGTGAATGTAAACAGTATTGTATGTAAACAGCAGTACAGTGAATGTAAACAGTATTGTATGTAAACAGCAGTACAGTCAGTGTAAACAGTATTGTACGTAAACAGCAGTACAGTGAATGTAAACAGTATTGTACGTAAACAGCAGTACAGTGAATGTAAACAGTATTGTACGTAAATAGCAGTACAGTGAGTGTAAACAGTATTGTACGTAAACAGCAGTACAGTGAATGTAAACAGTATTGTATGTAAATAGCAGTACAGTGAATGTAAACAGTATTGTATGTAAATAGCAGTACAGTGAGTGTAAACAGTATTGTATGTAAACAGCAGTACAGTGAGTGTAAACAGTATTGTATGTAAACAGCAGTACAGTGAGTGTGAACAGTATTGTATGTAAACAGCAGTACAGTGAGTGTAAACAGTATTGTATGTAAACAGCAGTACAGTGAGTGTAAACAGTATTGTATGTAAATAGCAGTACAGTGAATGTAAACAGTATTGTATGTAAATAGCAGTACAGTGAGTGTAAACAGTATTGTATGTAAATAGCAGTACAGTGAGTGTAAACAGTATTGTATGTAAACAGCAGTACAGTGAGTGTAAACAGTATTGTATGTAAACAGCAGTACAGTGAGTGTGAACAGTATTGTATGTAAACAGCAGTACAGTGAGTGTAAACAGTATTGTATGTAAACAGCAGTACAGTGAGTGTAAACAGTATTGTATGTAAACAGCAGTACAGTGAATGTAAACAGTATTGTATGTAAATAGCAGTACAGTGAATGTAAACAGTATTGTATGTAAATAGCAGTACAGTGAGTGTAAACAGTATTGTATGTAAACAGCAGTACAGTGAGTGTAAACAGTATTGTACGTAAACAGCAGTACAGTGAGTGTAAACAGTATTGTATGTAAACAGCAGTACAGTGAATGTAAACAGTATTGTATGTAAATAGCAGTACAGTGAATGTAAACAGTATTGTACGTAAACAGCAGTACAGTGAGTGTAAACAGTATTGTATGTAAACAGCAGTACAGTGAGTGTAAACAGTATTGTATGTAAACAGCAGTACAGTGAGTGTAAACAGTATTGTATGTAAACAGCAGTACAGTGAATGTAAACAGTATTGTATGTAAATAGCAGTACAGTGAGTGTAAACAGTATTGTATGTAAACAGCAGTACAGTGAGTGTAAACAGTATTGTACGTAAACAGCAGTACAGTGAGTGTATGTAGTATTGTATGTAAACAGCAGTACAGTGAATGTAAACAGTATTGTACGTAAACAGCAGTACAGTGAGTGTAAACAGTATTGTATGTAAATAGCAGTACAGTGAATGTAAACAGTATTGTATGTAAACAGCAGTACAGTGAATGTAAACAGTATTGTATGTAAACAGCAGTACAGTGAATGTAAACAGTATTGTATGTAAACAGCAGTACAGTGAATGTAAACAGTATTGTATGTAAACAGCAGTACAGTGAATGTAAACAGTATTGTATGTAAATAGCAGTACAGTGAATGTAAACAGTATTGTATGTAAACAGCAGTACAGTGAATGTAAACAGTATTGTATGTAAACAGCAGTACAGTGAATGTAAACAGTATTGTATGTAAACAGCAGTACAGTGAGTGTAAGGTACAGTTAAAATCAGACCAGTTAAAACCAGTTCAGATAGGAGAGGTTAGAGAGGTAGTGCGTGAGGTGTTCACAAGCCTGACTACTCTCACCGAGCACATTATTAGGTACTCATTGTTTCCACACTCATAGTTGATTTTTTTCAGCTTCACTTTCCAGATAGGAGCACTCTGTAGTTACAGTCACAGACCATAGTCCATCTGCTCTCTGTATCCTTTATTATTCAACTTTCACCCTGTTTTTCAATGGTCAGGACCACCACAGAGCAGGTACTGTCACATGACCTTTAACACAGGTGTGAAAATGAGTGGAAAACTTGTGTAGACGCATTTCAAACCACCTCCAAATGTAGCTCAGATTTGATATGCAAAAATCAGATTTCATCAATTGGAAATCAGACTGGATACAATCTGAAGACACCAAAAATCAGATTTGAGCTGGCAGTGGACAGAGAGTGGACACAGTGTTTAAAAACACTGGGAGCACTGCTGTGTCTGATACACACATACCAGCACAACTCTCTCGTCAAGTCAGTGTCAATGCAGTGCTGACAAGGATCCACCGACCAAATATATTACAAATATTACTCTGCGGTGGTCCTGTAGGGGTACCGACCACTGAGGAGCAGGTTAAAGTGTATATAGAGAAACTACTGTATGTAATTGTAGTGCTCATATGGGTGGAGCTGATCAAATGGAGTGTAGATGTAGGGAGGTGTTCCTAATAAAGTGCTCGCTGAGTGTACTTTGGCCTGTTTTACAGGAAACAGTATGTGGAGAAAGTCATGAGTCAGTCTGTCTAGCTTATTTAACGTGATTGGACGTTTAAGTCATGCAGTTTTCACAGTGTTACTTGGTGAGGTATACGATTCCAGGACTAAAGGGAAAAGCGTGTAAATTGGACTTCTGATCAAACCACCGCTGTAAGGCCTGAATGAGGCACCAATCACCTTTCAGCTTCACTGGGTCATCAATACAAACGATCCGTCACCTGAGGGCTGTGAGTCAGTGGAGCAAATCCCTCTCTGACCCTTACAGCTCTTGACCTACTGATCCCCTTTGAGAGGGATGACACGTTGCCATGACAACATCAGAGGTAATGTATTCGGACCGGTGTACACTTGTGACCAGAGCAGCCGACTAGGGCTTTATTAGAGAGTAATAAACCTGCTACTTCTGGCGAGAGCACTGATGAACAGCTCAAAAGCAGCTTCTAATCAATCAGCCGGCAGAGACGAGTCGTCTGCAGTCGGGAGAATCGGATCGGGCCAAAACAAAGAACACACTTTTTTCCTCCTCATCGCTTTTGTAGCTGGGTGGGTTCAAAGCCGCCTCTTTACTTTACCTTTGTTCCTCTTTTTTCAGAGCGCCTTTGTTGGCTTGATGACTCATTGTAAGTTTCAGGGTTTATTGACAAAGGCATTTAGAAATACGACGGCTACGTTTATCATTTCAGCGGAGCACAACAGCCCTGCTGCGCGTTCTATAAGGGCAGGAGTTTTACATGAGCTCTCCAAGTAGGACCAACATCAACACTGTATGACATATTATTTCATTCTTTTTCATTGCTATAATAATAATAATAATAATAATAATAATAATAATAATAATAATACATTCGTTTAAACAGTAGTTTTTGTTATCATTATTAGCCCAGGTAAAACATTATTTACACCTTTAAATTGCTGTAGAAGGCATTTATTCAGTATGATTTGATGCTACAATGCTACTGTTTCCCCTTTTTTGGTGAGTTCATGCATAATTCCATGAGCTGTGCTCTGATTGGCTGGTTTAAAGTTAAACACCATAATGAGCACACTGAATTTACCTGTTAAAACAGATATAGACGGACAGTAAAATGAACCTCAGTGTAAATAAGCTAAGGCGTCACACTATTTAGTTATCTATGCTTATATTAGTTACTCTGAGTTTTCTAGTAGTTAATGTAACCTATACTAGCTACGTGCTAGTTTGATCTCAACACAAAGTTATTTAAGTGGATTTCAACCATGAAAAAGTGAATAAAATCAGAGAGCATAGCTGCTGCCTATAGATAGTGGTTGAGGGACTGAGGCTGGAGTGAAATGTACAGAATCCTGTAGAACAGAGTTCACTAATAGGCGGACCACGGACCGGGTCCAGACCCAGACATCTTCCAGCGCGGACCAAACCGATAACTATGACAGTGTTTATTTCAAAAGGCGGAGCTTTTCTTGTCTTTACGGTATACAGGCTTTGCGACGCAGTAAACTTACAGACCAATCGTGTGCGTTGTAAGATCACGAAAGGCACTGCTCATCCAATCAGATCTGTGCATATTCAGGAGATGGAGAGACATATGTTTATTCTTCTCACAGACAGCTCCAAACCAACAGGTCAAGATTTAACAAGAGTTAACAAGAAGCTGCACACTTTATTTACTTTTTCTATAAATAGACACTTTAAGGTGCATTCTCTTTTTTGATTGTAGACCTTTTTATTTGAAGTTCTATAAATAATTAATTCAGTTCCTCATTTAAAACAATAAATATAGTTGAAATATACTGAACTGTATCTGTAATTTGGTTTATCTTTCAGTTGCTGATGATATGAAATGCTAATAGAACTACTAGGCTACCTTAGTATACAGTATATGGAACTGAATCATAAAACAAGTTACGCTCATAACACGGTCGGGACCTTGGCCTGAGGACATTCCCTCTGACTGGACCTTACTGAATTTTAATTAAATAGCCCTGCTGTAGAAGATGTTGATGCTGAAAGGTTTCTATCCAACAGTCTGTTGTAGAAATTCTCCGTTCCTCCTTAAATGCTGCTGCAGTTGGAACAGATCATTCAGGACATTCGGTTAAGAAGCTGGTAAATAGGAATTCAGTTTCAGCCTCTTTTAAAGACGGACATCAATCATGACTGCTGACAGTTCGGTTCTATGGAAAAGATATAGAGAATATAGGGAGCCAACGTCACCTTCACAGCTTGGAGTGATAGTTTATCTACACAGTCCATCCTTCTCATTGCTGTTGCTCTGTAGTTGTATGTAAATATTAATAAGTTAGGACTGTTACGTAACAGTCCTTATTTAACTACGACAATGTAAATATAGTATTATATTCTATAGCACCTTTATAAACTCTCTCTTACTGCAAATGTGGGCCTCCCAAGGTGCTTTGCTTAGCAGAGCCCTCCCCCTCCCACCATGTGTCCACAGACGAACCTGTGGATACTACAGTAATACTGATTTAATTACTATTGGTAACTGAAAATATAATGATAAACATTAAAAATAAAAATGTACACCATACTATATCATATAAACACAGTTTTTTTAGGAAAAGCAGAGCAACATTTTCACACACCCCTCCCCCCACTCTCTCTCTTGGGAAGAACTGAAAGGTCACATCATTCTTTTCACTCCTCAATCAACAGTGAAGAAAAAGGCCAGTGAGAATATTGAGAACTTCTCTCTGACTCACAGCTCACACCTCAGTGGTCCAGTCTTCTTCTCTTTGATCCCTGTGTGTGTGTATTGAGTACATAGACAGTAAAACACACTAATGACAGAGCGGTGTGTAAAAGTAAACAGAAAATACAACAAGTAATTATCTTAAATCTTCTTTTAAACTGTTTTCTGCTAGACTGATGGTGATCATCCCTTTTAAATGTCATGAGTCTGTAACAAAGCCATGGATCTTGTATCTCCATTTTTGTCTATATAAAACATGTGGTCATCTAAAGTGTCTTTATTGGCTGTGGCATTAATATCACCCTTCACTGAAAACACCCCCAGACCATTATCCCTTTCACCTAAGTCTACTGCTGACACTGTAGTAGGTGGCGTTCACTAGTGGTGAGCGATGCTGCAAAATGTAGCATCGATTTGATACCAAGTAAATACAAGGCCAGTATCACCGATACTGATACCGAAACCGATACCGATAAGGAGAATCACCTAGCTGAAATAAAATAAAGTCTATTTATACCCTTAATCTACATGTAGCGGATATAAACTATTTGTTATAATAACAACAACAACAACAACTGTATTTATACTGTGAACAATAATAGCCATATTTTATAATGAAAAAAAAATAGAAATCATATTTGATAATAATAATTAAATTATTACTATATTATTTTAAAAAAATATATTTTTAGAGTATAATACAATTGTTTGTATTGTGGTTATTTTCGTAAAAAAACAAAGAGTCACATCTCTTAGTCACGTAAAACTGAAAGGCGAGTACTGAGCGTAGAGGAGAAAAACGCACACTAAAATATCGATCCAATACCAATACTAACGTTGGTATCGATAATATCGATATTAGGATCGATCCGCTCACCCCTAGCGTTCACCTGGAATCCACCAAACCCAGATTCAGCCACACGACTGCTGTATCTTAGGCTTGTGTGCAGCTGCTTACACATGGAAACCCATTTCATGAAGCCCCCAACACACAGTTATTGTGCTGATGTTGCTTCCACAGGCAGTATAAAACTCTGTAGCAATTTTTTTACAGTATTCACTTCATTACTTGGTTGGTGAGTCTGTGTACTAAATACTTCTAGTTTACAGTATTACCACTTACGGTTGTCTAGGGCTGAAATGTCACAAGCTAACTAGTGGAAAAGGATGCATCCTATGACACCACAGAGGGTGTGTCTCAAAATCTAGTGAGCTCCTACATAAGCAGCATTTTACATCATAGTATGCGCTCCTGACATGTAGGCTGTCCCAATTCTTACATACCTTAAACATGCTGTCTACTGAGGAACCTTATTTAGACCTGATTTTAAGGAAGCATTGAACGCTTCCTCAGCCGCTAAGACAATCCCATAATGCAACACAGGCAAATCTACAAGCAGTGAAGTGGTTTTAAAATGTGAGTTATTTTGATTCTCTCTGGAGTTTTAATGTGTTTCTGGTCCTATAATCACACAAAACAGTATTTTATTATCAACTCTGTAACGAGTCCTTCACCGTTTACACTTTTAGCATTTATGCTAGCGGATTTTTAAGCCTTGGGCTATTGATTTTGATGCCGGCCGGTAGCTTAGCAACCAGCTAAACCACCGGTCGCGTGCTGCAGTGGGTGGGAACAAGCCGTGACTCAGTCTCTCTCTAACTAGAGCGTCTCAGTAGTCTGTTTTATGAGGAGAGATGAGGAGAGAACACTGCTACTTAAACAGCTGCCTACCTAGACAGCCTACTTAGACACTTACTAGGATTTGAGACACACCCAGAGTTTAAATGCACTAATGTTTATTTTTACCACAGCATGTCTATGGAGATTGTGTGCTTGATTTTGGGTTTGGCTTTTGGGTGCTGAATCAATGAACGGTGGTCTTTAATTCTTCTACACAGTACAGTATAGCCTATATGAGTGTGCGAGCTTTACACTGTAGTTCTGATACTGTGTTGCTGCTTCACTCTTCATCCTCTCCTGTGTTGACCTTTAGGTGATTGTTTTCCCAGTTTCAGGTGGACATTCAGCCAGAGTGACCTTCAAACCCCACTGGAGAACTGCCCATCAGCTTAGGAAATGGTCAACCAGCGTCGCACGTGTGTGTGTGTGTGTGTGTGTGTGTGCGTTTAATAAGGTTGATCATTGTGAGCTGCTCTGTGAGCTCATGAATGCAGATTGCAAGCCTAGTAAACACGTTACGCAAGCTAGAGGAACTCCTGGGGCTACGAGAATGAGTCATACCTCTTCTTTCCCCCATCCCCCACCCCTTTCTGTCTCTCTCTCTCTCTCTCTCTCTCCCTATCTCTATCTCTCTCTCACACACACACACACACTTAGACAGAAGAACTAAATATACAATCAACCAAATAAGCACAGAAAAACTGGAAAAGGGGTCAAACGATGGTAAATAAAGGCTCACGTCAACAAAGAGCGCTTGATATTCAAGGAAGCAGCAGATGAACTTGAAAATCAGAAAAAAGTATAATGTCAAAACACGAAGGCTGTGAAACTATCTGAGAAATCACAGCAGTGTTTAAAAAACTAGGTCTATAAGCCACTAGATCAAAATCATGTCAGATTCAAGGTCAAAAAGTATTTAACATTAATAGCAATTTTATTATGATATAATTAATTATATATATTGAAGCCATTGCACATTGCAACTACCATCTGAGGGTCACAGAATTCACCAAAGACAATGCTGTCTAAGACAATGCTGTCTAAGACAATGCTGTCTAAGACAATGCTGTCCCAGTAAAATGAACAGGTTTTCATTCTGCTTTGATAGGGTTCGGTTCAGTGACTGACTCAAGTAATAGGTATACATTGCAACATAATGCTACACCAAATTCCTTATCTGCTTGTTAAGCCATTCCTGTGCTGGCTGAGGCTCTTTCTGTTTGAGTCCAAAAAAAATAAAAAAAATAAAAATACTCCATTGTCACTTTACTGCTTTCCTTGTGGAGAGACAAAGATGAGGAAATGGGTGCAGTTAAGATAAGTTATATCTCCTACACGAATGAAGAAGAACCGGTGGTGCTGGTTAATGTGGGTTAATGTAGCTATGGCCAGCTATAATAGCCAGATCTAGGCAGCACAGAAAAAGGGCTACGAACTGAAACATGAACATGTGAGTTTATAACTAAAAACACCCAACATAACCCACAATCTGCATGAATTCAGTAAGGTCCACCTAAAGGAGATTTCCTCAGGCCAAGGTCCGGACCGTCATCATTTCTAACTGATGTGTTATGATTCAGAGGCAAATCCTGTATACCAAAGTAGTATCAGCATTTTATACCATCAGCTACTGAAACACCAACTCATCACACATACCATTCAGTATATTTCAGTATATTTACTGTTTAAATGCTGAACTGAAATGTGGAACTGAATAAATGTTTTTTTTCATCATTTTAAGTTAAAACAAGGGCTTTATTAAAAAAAAAATTTTAAAAAGTGCATCACAAAGTGCTTATTTATAATAAAAAGGAAAATAAAAAGTTTAGTCTTGGTAACTGAGTTTCACATCTTATCAGTTTATCTCTCTCTTGTATTCCTCCACACTTTCTCTTGTTCAGTGAGAGAAGAGAGCTCTTGGTTGGTCCAGCCAGGACTTTAAATCTGGGCTGAAATTGTGTTAGGACCATTCTTACACACATATGAGATATCCAGGTTGTTCTGTGTGGAGTGTGTATGTTCTCCCCGTGCTTGAGTGGGTTTCCTCCGGGTACTCGTTTCTCTCTCTAAACTGCCCGTAGGTGTGAGTGAGTGTTGGCCATGCGATGGACTGGGGCCTTCGCCTGACTAGCAGAATGAAGCAGAAGATACTGGATGGATGGATGGATATAAGATACGTGTTTGCTTTTAATCTCAGAACATATGAGACGTGTTGGTTTGGAGCTGTCTGTGGGAAGAATAAACATCTCTCTCACTCCATTCCTGGTCGACTTTTCTTTTTTTAGAGCACTCCGTCTCACTCGCTTTACTCTCCGACTGCTGCTTCTGGCCTGTGTGTGCGCCGCGCGCCAGAATCTGCCCAGATCTGATTGGCTGAGGAGCACGTTTGGTGATTTTACTACGCATGTGACTGGTCTGTAAGAGCCCGTATACCGTAAAGACTAGAAAAGTTTCGCCATCAGAGTTAAATTGTTCTCAATAGTTTATCGCTTTGGGTCCGGACCCTGACCGCAGGCCGCCTATTAGTGACCTCTGGTCTAAAGTAAGTCAAAGTCAGATCATTGTTTCTTTTTCTGGCTACTGCGTCTGCGCAGACCCCCACAGCAAGGGGGGCTTTGCGTATAACCAGCGAACTGACGCCATGTTGAGCGTTACCGGCTTTCCCGTTCATCTATCAATCCCGTATCCACCTGTGTATAATCTCTAACTACGTTTAACTTCATACAGCAACAAACTGTTGTGGATAATTGGACCAAAAACATCGACCAACAATTAATTGTGTAGCCTTTCCCTGTGGCTCTTTGGGGCCTGTTGCGCTCAAGTTTACTGACCTCAACTAATGGCGGCTTGTTTACGTGACTGGTCGATGGTGGTGCAGGTTGATATTGAAAGCATCTACATTGATTAATGCTTTTTGCTGCCATTTACATAACTAAACAGTTCTCCACCCATTTAGAACAACACTAATAAACAAGTAGGGATTAAGTTCTATATACTGCAATCAGCCTATTACCTATGAGGGGCAACTGAGTGCACCAGTTCACTGAAGTGCCACCCTATAGCAGGCCTGTGGTCCACTTAGGACCAGGCTTAGTCAGTCTTAAAATAAAATAAAAAACATTGTTTTAAAAGCTTTTAAAAATTACAGAAACTGGTAGGACATTTACTCACCACAACTGCACTAAACCAAACGGTATTAAGAAAAAAGATGCTGTAATTGAGTTATTTTGTTTATAGGTTGCTGATCATCTCATTCTCATTTTACTGCCGTCACAGTAAACATTTTCTTATGAGTTTGAAGTTTATTCTTCTATCCCAACCTTCCAGGCATTTTACAGCTCAGCTTCATAAACACCTGAGAGATCATTAGGCTGAAAAGTTCATACTCCACTACTGAGAACCTGCTATATTGCAGATAGAGACACCAGCAAGTTATTAGCGAATCCCAGCTCAGTTTAATTTACTGTCCAGAGTCACATAATACAGAGTAATGTGTGCGGAGAGCACAAACTAGGAGGTTAGGCAGATCTCCAGTCTGGGCAGCCTTGGATGCATCTCAAATCTGGTTTTATCAGCTTAGGATTTGTTGTCTCAAGGTGTATAAAGAAACAAACAAACAGTATTAAATACTATAATATTAAATTATTATCTATTAGTAATTGGAACAGAGTTCCTTTTAGCAGTTGCCCATTAAACAATCATAATTTCCCATACCTGATCCACATAGTACATTTGAAATAAAGGATCTACTCTGAACTTTAATTAAATTATTCATTTTCAAACATTAGAATGTGAAAGCAAAGTTTTAACAACAAATCACAACAAACACTTAGTCACTTAATAACCTGGGCTTTATTGTCAGATTTCTGTGGGAACAGTCACATATCTTTTTTTTCCCCTTTGCTTTTCAATAATATTTTTATCATCTTTTTTTAATTTTTCAATATTTTTAATTCTTTATCTGCCACCAGGTTGGACTAGAGCCCTGGAGGGTGTTCAGTTCAGCCAGTGGACTGGGCATCGGAGACCTGAGCTCTGGACAAGCCAGGACCGCACTACTGCAGCCTTGCCCGAGAGCCATCCTCTTCATAGAAGAGATGAAGCAGTATATTCCCAAAGGAAGGCACACCTTTTAACTTGTGGTTTTAGGCCTTGAAATAGTCTGTGGAGTCTGTCGGATGATGTGGTAAGAGACGGAGACTGAGGAGGGTTGGAGCCAGGTGACGCCTCCTGCTCCTTCTCTCTTGCGTGTCTTGGAGCTGAACTTACGACACGGTCACAGCAATAATGGACAGGTATCGGCATTCGCTCGTCAGTGAACGTTACACTGACAGGCAACCAAATAAACAAAGTCTTCCAACACGCGAAGCGCAGTCGCTTCACCACAAGAACTGAAAAGAAAAGAAAAAAAAAACTAACAAAAGATACAAAAATAATTGTCTTTGTTGTAGAAAAAAAAACTACAATGGGAGGCAAAACATTTCATTGTATGAAAAGGAAGTGAAATTATACAAAAGCAGCGATAATCATTACTGAAGTCAACAAAAACAAAAACAACAGCAACAACAAAAACTAAAACAGTGCTTTGTTGAGATGGAAGCTACAGATGCTTCCGAGTGAAGACTTTATGACTTGTCTGTCACTTGTTTTGGATGATTAGTTAAATGGAAGATTCCCCACACACACTCTTCATCCACCATACCCCAAAGCCTTTGAGTGACCCAAAACCCAACCCACCCCACCGCGGAAACAAAGAAAAACAGAAAAAACTCAATTTCTGTAGCGTCCTTTTGACTTGCAAAGAGAACAAGTGGAACTAGAGGATGACGAACCTGACACTGTTTACCACAAGAAAAGAAAAACTAAACAAAACTTAACATGGGAACAAATGAAGCTACAGTGACCATGGAGAAAAGGGGAGGAGGAAAGGGGGGAAAACAAACAAAAAACAAAACCCACGTGTAAACACAGCACAATAAATAGGTAAAACAGCAGGTTTCCTCACCACGCACAATGCAATGATTCTTCAAACCCTTTCTTCTGCTACACGGCTCACAATCTCTCTGCATTCGTTCTTCCTCCCTTCTCCTTTTGCTTTTTTTTCCTTTTTGTAATTCCCAAGTGCAAAACATCACAAATGAACAAATCTGTTTTCAAGTAACATATATACAAGGTTTTGAGGGGTGGGGGTGGAGCAAGGAGTTTTACAAATAGGCAGTTACTGTACATTGAATATTTGCCATATCCATAATTTACATAGGAATTCTTTTCTCTTATTAACAGTAACGAATATATATATTAAAAAAATGGGGAAAAAGAAAGAAAAAAAGTTATAATAAAGAGATGAGATTAGCTGTCGAGGCTTGACAGTTGCTGTGGAAACCCGCTGTCCCTTTGCATTCCCGAAAGCGATTAGTGCACAGCACCAAAAGACCGGATTGGGTGGGTGGGGTGGGAAAAAGTCGCCTAGGCAACGGTTACTACGTCACCTCCATAGCGACTGTGTTTTCCGCTATACTGAGGGTCTGCTTTTCCTGTTCATGATTCTCCCTGGAAATAAAAAGACAAGCACAGTGAAAACTTAGGACAAATAAAATACAAATGCAGCATCAAATGCTGAGACAAGCTGAGCGGACGCGTTTACTCACCCAGTACTGACTTTGGGGAGCTGACAGTTGGAAGCAGCGGCTGCAAGTTTTAAGGCAGCGGGTGGCACGCCGCCGAGACTTCTGGGAAGGTGGCGGGCATTGAGGCTGGCAATCTGGGGCGTCGCCACACTCAGACGAAGATTGTTCCCAATCAGAACCTGAGGGGCCGCATTGGCAGTATTGTTACCATGGTTACTGAGTGGGTTGTGTGCATTGTGGACAGAGCCTGGGGTCGAGTTACTATTAGAAGTGGGTAAACTAGGTGAGGGAGAGGTCGTCATTGGAGATGAGCCGGGGAGGATCGAAGCTGATGATGTAGCAGAGAGTTGTAAGCCCTTGTATACTCCTAGAAGAGAACATCACAGAACAAGAACAAATGAGACTAAATACAAACAATACGTTCTGAGAGGCACTAGAGACCCCCATTTTTCATTTAACAAGCCATCTTTCAAGAAAAATGCTTACGCAGGCTACAAACCTGAGGCTTGGAGGATGCCATTCACTCCACTTCCCATAACACCATCCTCCTTAACTTTCAGAGTCAACAGCTGGTCAGACGTGAGTAGAGCAGAGGCAGCAAACTGAGCGCTGGCTGAATCCAACGTCTTAGACACAAGAGGCTGGAGATGGAGATGGGCGGAGGTGCAACGTTAGCCACAAACACAAAAAAACAAAACAAAAAACTACCGTAATGAAATAGGCGGCTGTATTTCTCACACACCTGCGTACTGTTGGAGGCATCACAGGCCTGCTGTTGGATCTGCTCCAGCTGTTGTTTCTGCATGAGAGCCAGCTGTTCCTGATGCTCTTGGTACTGTTCCGCTGTGAACACTGAAACACACAAGCACCGCTTATTGTATGTAGCAAAAATATTTATGACAAAGAATTTGATACAAATATAAAATGCTGCATGTCTGTGTAAACCCCCTCCTGTAAAACATACAGACCATGTATCAGACCATCTGCTACTACAGTCCATCTGTGTATTACGCTGCATATGTATGACTAATGCTTAACACCTGAAAGTCTCAAGAAACCGCTAGACGTGCCTCAAAGACTGGATTCCTATATAAGACGCTCTAGCCTACACTCTCGTCAATACGTAACTCACAATCGGCTCAGCTTAGCTTTATAAAGGATGGGAAAGAATGTTATCGGACTGTAATCAGTGTTAGCAGATACTCAAGGTTGCAGAATCAGCATCAAACATGGAAGAGTATCCCCTACTGCTGATTACAATTCAATATTAGTACACCAGTGTGCAACACCTGCCATAACCTGTCCAACCTTGCAGTAATGGACCTCTATGTAACCAACAACAAAACACATTGCCTTGGCAAATTTGTTTACCACCACAGCAGACTAGAAATGCTTTAACAGCTGAAATAAATCTATGGCATTGTGTCAAATGGAAAAAAAACAGAACTGAATAATATGTAGCTAGTTACAAATCACAGTAAATGCCTCTGCTGAACATTATAACCAAACATACCTTTCAACTGGCATACCAGATAAACCATCAAGTCAAATAGGATTTTAGCCACCATTCTAGCTAAGCATGCAAGAACCTGGTAAACATATGTATGCTGTTTGCAAAGGCTTGCAGAATTTAGACAGACCAAAAAAAAAAAAAAATTGTACACACACACACACACACACACACACACACACACACACACACACACACACACACACACACACACACACACACACACCTAACCTATTTAATAAACCTCAACTGAACAAAATGACCACAACTGAGAATAACGGGGGAGGGTTAGAAAGCAATGCTGATGAATAGGACTGAAAGATTTGGAAAATGGATGCGATTTTCCTGCGATTTAAATTTGGAAGCAAGTATTGTCAATAATTAAAGCCTTCATGGGTTTCAAGCTGCGTGTTAAATTGTCACTTATGACAACGTTGTTGATAGTGTCATCTTTAATTAAAATTGCAGCTCCTATTCAACTCCTTTAAACTCCATTAATCTTTCAGCCCTACAGATGGGGCATGTAACCAACATGGACATCTTTGGAAAGAGAGCATCCTCACTGTCTCCTAAATACACAAAGACTTCATCACCTGCCAAATAGGCCTGGGTGATTATCAATTATATTGCCCTCATTCTTAAACACATACAGACAGTTTGCTGCAGATCCGCTTTCAAAAAGCATATACGCTAAAAATACAACAGAGTAAAACAGGATCTTTTGAAAACTCCTACACCTGTCCCAAAAATAAATCTTACTACAAATACGTTTTCATGAGCTTGCAGTCATGAACAATACACCTGTTGTGGTGGTGTATTTTAACGTGAAGCCCAGTTATCCAATGTGTTTCAAGACTGATTTAACAGCAAATCAGTCCTCCTCATTTCCCTCAGCTCTTTTCCAACAACAATAATTATCATCTTTTATATATCACTAGCCTGTCACTTATCAGTCAGTCATTGATACTCGATCACATCACCTTAGCGCCCAGACCTACGGCCAAACTAGTGCTAGTGGTTTCATATTAAAAAGGGACAAGCAGCTTTGATAAGCTTGTGGTCCTGGGGAGAAAAAAGCAAAGGCATAATCTCTTTCCTCTTTTTCCACATTCTGTATTTTACTGCAAGACCATGGGCAACACATTAATATTATACATTGGCAACTCTGTGCAACACTAATATCCAAGAACCGTCTAGAAGACAAAAGTAGTGTTGGAATTGCCAGGCCATGCAGGGAACATTGCAAACACACAGGGGAGATATCTCTCTCTCTCTCTCTCTCTCTCTCTCTCCAAATCAAATAATGGGAGGTACACATGCATAAAATAAAAACAATAATAATGCAGACACAACTGCTTAACTCAAGTTTGATTTTCTTTTACAGAGAAGCACCAGACGCTCAACATTTGCGCTTGCACACTTACCAGTTACAGGTGTTGCTGCAGCAGATCCTCCCGTTGCTGCGTTAGAGCCTGTACCTGCTGTGACGGCAGCAGACTGGCAGAAGCTCCTGCTGGTTAGTGTCCGTGGTTTAAAGTGTCTCCAGCGACAGGCCTTAATGTTAAGGAGGATCTGCCTCAGACGCAGAGAAGACGAGGTGGAAGAGGAACAGGGCGGAGAAGCTGGCGATGAGGTGGCTATAGCGGAGGTACTGCTGTAAGAGGTGCTTTCTGGGCGAAGTGGAGAAGCAGTTGAATCCAGACTATGGAAAATGTCATCTAGATCCGAGTGAGCACGGTCCAGGAGAACTCTGCACAAGATCACACCAGCATTAGGGATTCAGAGACGAGCAGGAACACGAAAAAAGTAAGGCGTTAGAAGAATGGTTCCCTAATAAAGGAGTAGGAGGACTGTGTAAACTAGATTTTTTAGGGAGTCATTCTTTTAGGACTACAGTGCTGATCAACTTACCTGCCCCCTCGTCCCACCCGTCGCCTTGCCAACCCCAGGCAACGGTGGGGTGTTGAAAGACTAGTGAGAGAGTAACGGAACTGCGGATGACTTGACCCACCCTCCGCCTCACTACACCATGGCCAGCTACCCCTCTGATCCAAACGAGACTGAAAGTTAAAGAGAAGGGGAAATTGTAAACCACCAGAGAAGACAAAAAATAAATAATTAAATAAATAAATACACACACATATACATATATATATTATTCATGAGAGTCAGTAAGTGTGAGAATAAGAGGGTGTTTAAAGAAGAGAGGAACGGAAGAGGGGATCAGAGGATTCAATGGAAAGAGAGGAGAGACATACAGCACGGTAAACGCAGCCTGCTTTCCTCCTGAATGCAAATGGTCCATCGGGGTCATTTTCTTCCTCAGCCTCTGACGACCCAGAATGCATCTGTACAGATTCCAGCAGTAAAAAACTTTGGTTCTTAAAAATAAGTCATTTTTCTAATGTCTACAGAGAACAGCAACATCATCTGCAATTACTATTTTATAAGGAAACTTGTGCCAGACATTCTGGAGTGCAGATTCATCATTCTAACTAAAACTAGGAGAGTTTCACTCGCGTCCCAACTGTGTGCAAATGCACATACCTGTGAGAAAGGATCCTCATCAGAGCTGGGAAAGTCATACTGGTTGAGGTCTTTGGGATTAAAGAGGGAGGGGCCAGATTGTTGAGGGGCGGAGAATGGTTGGATTTTGGGCTTTTTCTCATATTTTCTTTTCGTGCGGACCACCTCCGTCTTCTCTGGCTGTAAGAGAGGAACAAAAGATGGTGTATTTAAAAATGCGAGGTATACCAAAGTGGAGGGTTCGAAAAGTATTTTTCTATAATGACTCAAACAGGTTGTTTAATTGTGTCCAGGTAGGGTTTCATCAAAGTGGTATTAAGCAAAACCTCACCTTTAGCTTGTAGTCCTTGAGCTCAACTGTGTGGTCTGTGTGGCGGTACTGGGTGCTAGTGGGCAGGGGAACAATGGGAATCTTGTAAATGGGCTTGGTCATGGCCAGTGCCTCTGTCATGATATCAGCGCCAAAGTCAGACAGGCCATTCCTGAGAACAGACCAGAGGATTAGTCTCAACCCTTTCAAGCGTTATATGTGTGTCATGAGATTGTGTTATTGTTGGAGAGCACAAGACTGCAACAGAAAATTCAATTTCAGTCAGACTGGTATGATGCGTCCTCATATAAACTGACATAAGTCATGCTTCTTCATTCAGCTGTTGTATAATGGATAAACACTTAAATGCCTGGATTGTAAAGCCACAAAAAAAACGAACTGACAACATACAAGCCTTAATTTACAATAATAATAACAAAAAAAATTAAATTAAAAAAATAACACCCTCACAAGAGCACATTAGAACAGGAATAAACATTGAGAAATGCACAAAAACATTAAAAAGAAGTTTTTATTCTTGTTACTGGACAAATAAATTATTATGTTGTAGATGCAGTGTATGACCTTGAGTGAGAAAGGTAACCCATGGCTATCAATTAGCCAATGTGATGGAAGCTCAGCATACTACACATGTGGACTCCAGCCCTCAACCCCATTACCCACACCCACATGGAATAACATTACAGTAACTAACAGTTACGGTTACTGGTCCTGAAAATGTGACTCGGCTTAAGGTCAGTGGAATGTATGTTGGATTCAGCTGGTCGTTGACTGACTACTGAGGAACTGGAAAAAACACTGATTAAAACACACTGTATGTGTCTGTGGGGAAACTCATTCTTTAGGTATTTGTACCTCTTCTCCACTATCTCCAGTGTCAGGTGCAGCAATTCTCTCTTGCTCTTCTCACGCTTCTTTATCATCTCTAGAATTGTGACGGCCCTGCTGAGATCCCTCCGCAGTTTCAGCATCTTCTCGTATGACGCTTCGTCATTCTTACGGTTCTGTTGTAAGTAAATAAATCATTAGTTGAAATTGTTCTGTTAAAATCTCACAGCATTTCAGTGCTTACAATCTTTTACATGCAAATACAGCTGCTGGTTTTAGCACTGGCTGAGTTCTGCCCAACAGATCTGAAGTACAAAACGTCATTATGCATCTCAAAGTCTAGATTAGCTGTAGTACAAAACAGAAATGTATTTTCAATGTCGGCAGATTAACCGAAGACTAATCTCAAAAGAAAGCTGTAGACTTAATTTTGATTCAAAGTGTAAAAAAGATGAACGGACACCAAGAAGCTGTTCACATGTATGCATGTTCAGATTTCATCTGACTGGATCAAAAGCCATAAGTAAACATACCCAATACTCCATCCACTCCATCTTTACTAGAGATGAAAGGATCGATCGGCTATGTATCGGTATCGGCCGATTTTTAATCAAAACATGCGATCGACCGATATTTCTCCAACTTAGCTGATTGGTGACGTTGAACAAATTACCGTAATTTCTGTATCTCCAGATAGCGTTTCATCCTGAACCGCCAGGTGGAAATACATACCGTTTCATTTTCGTCAGACCGACTAAAGCGGTGGGCCTCGCAAGAACAGTTTATGGCGTTCACTGCGTGTGCTGATAGAAAACAAGTTGTCTGTCTGGAAGTGTTTTACCGTATGTGACTCAGACTCATCCAGGGCAGTTTGTAACATCTGTAAAATCAGCTTGTCTCGTGGTAGAACCAAGACAAAGACATTTAATACTACTAATCTGATACAGCACTTCAGAGTACACCACGCGGCTGAATACAGTGAGTACCGGAAAACAACAGAGCTAGCACGCGCAGCTAGCACAAAACAAACAACCCAGAAACTTGTACAGACCAGATCTGACAGGTACGAACAAAACAGCAGCAGCAACAGCCAGAGAGCTAAAGAACCACAGCCAAAGTGATTGAGTTTAGAGCGCTAGACAACCACGTTTCAACCATGTTTCATGACTTGCTTGTGCTAATAATTGCATGTAGCCCTGTTGTGGCATATAGCCCCGCCCTCGATCGGTATCGGCTCATCAACTGATCAGTCCATCTTTAATCTTTACCACAAGCACAAACTAAATGGTTTTATATTGCCATACAAGCCAATTGCTTGAGCAGAACAGTGTCTGCCATGCCCTGAGTAGATGCTTGAAGGATAAACAATTCAACACAAGATGGAGGACACAAGGTGTCCCACAGGCAAGCGCTTTCTTGCACTCTGGGCTGATGAAAGCATTCAAGACCAACTTCTTGATTCTAACTGTAACAATGTTCATGCTGAAAACAAATTAAAACAGGATGTAAAAAGCCTCTAAGAGTAAATGACTTCTTCAGAGTGTCCGTGTCATTGGTCACTGACCTTCCTGGTTTGCATTTTCTCGGTCCTGCGCCTGAAGGCCACATAGGGGTCACTGGTGCTGGAGCCATCACGCTTCTCCTGTTTGACCACTGGGGTAAGGGATCCACTTTTACATGCCTTTCTCTTCCTGCTCCAGTACTCAAACACCTCCCTAATTAGCTCATCATCTTCCTTCAGCAAGAGCTTCGCTTCTTGCAGAGTCACGAGCTGGAGAGTGAGAAAGTAAATATATATTTATTTATTTAAAGCACTGTAAAAAAACGAAGTGACAGGTCAGTGTAAACAGCTTTACAGTCTTCATTCACATCACATTAAAAAAACATGGTTATTTTTGGCCATTCACATATTCAGGTGTTTCCATTAGGCTCCATTAATAATAACTTAAGAAGAAGAAAGAGATTCAAGACTACATTACAGTCTAGAGAAGCTAAATGGTGCAAGCTTACAGACACGCCACAGAACCTTCATTGTTCAAGCACAGTGGGAGTGCAAAAATCCTGCACATCAGTCTGTAACGAATCATTTATTCACTTCTGTGTAAGGCTTTTATGAAGATTAAACTTTTTAATCTAACCTTTAACACTATAGCTAACAGCCAAGCCATCACATCCATAAGAACCAAAAGCGGCATTGCATGCACCACAGACAAGAGTTCGACAGTCTTAATAAGAATAATATCCAATTAACTTTTAATTTCAGGCTTCATAGTGCAAAGTCTCTCGGGTCAATATTCTCATTGTGAAAGGTTATGAAGGCTGATACCTGCTGGCCGCTGCCTTTCTCCAGTCGGTCGATCATCAGCTCAAACTGCAGTGCCCCCACCTCCATCTTCTTCTTCAGCCTGTTCACAAACGCCTCATCTTCAGTGTCTAGGTCATAGTCCGGCTGCTCTGTGTCCAGAGTGAAAGCTATGGAACATGCATACAAGAAAAGTTACACAATGCATTTGAGTTGCATTTGAGATCTTTTACCTAACTTGAATCTCCACATTTGACAAAATCCTTTCCAAAAATGATATCTGGTTCAACGTTTATAATAATTTACATTTCAATTTCCTACTTTCTAGTCTTTTCTGGTATACATGCAACCTCTGGCTTATTATGGCAGACACAGTTTGGTCAAGTTTAGAGATCACTGCAATAACTTCACACTACAGCTGTCCTCGACTAGTCAGTCAACCAAAAGTCTTCACTCTCAATAGTAGACCAAACTTGCAAATGTTTAAAGAAATAAAAGCAATTAGTCAACATACCACTGGCCAACTAAGACTGCTACAAATGGATGTACTTCCCACAAAACTTTAGTTGTCCACATGTTTGCATTCATACTTAAAATATGACAAAACCGGGACCCTGCATTTCAGGGGATCAAGCACTTCAGACGACATCTCTGCTAAGATTACTGTTTTTAATAATCCCTCTTAAAAACGTTCCCCACCTCCCCATACTTTCCCGATGGTGTGTGTCTGGCAGCTTACTCTTTTTCAGTCACTTACAAACAGCTGAACTCACACTAAACTTAACTGAAAGATTTCTTATGCAACATGCACTTGAGCCTTCAGACCAAGCGAAATACTCTAGCACTGATGTAGGACACAGTTTTATCAGCTACTTAAAACTAAAAACAAAACTCATTACAGAAAAGTAGAAACACTATCGGCAGATACAGAAACTGAACTTTTCAGGCAAGGTGGTGGTCGTGAATTTTTGAGCAAGTCATGTCGGCATTATAAGTAAATTAATACTTTTATATTAAGTGGCATTTTCTGGCAGATTTATTTATACATTAAAATGACAATGACAACCCCAACCTAGGCACCACAGAGCATTTTCCTCTGGAAAACACCCACACACAGAAGACGCACATTTAGTGCAGTACATGTGGCAAAGCAGCATGCCTTCTTTTTTTGTTAACACAGTTTTGAAACAATTAGCCTTTATTTGGATTTTTTGCACAAAACTATAAGCTTGCAAGTACACTTTCTTAATTTATCATTCAAAGCATACGTTTGTGAGGAAATGACCCCCATTTTATAACTCTTACACGCGGCTTCTTTAAGTGCTCTGGTAAGCTTGAAAAGATTTAGGGGGACCTTTGTCAGAAGTGTTTTTTTAGTGTGCATAATCACCTGTAACTACAAATCATTTGATTTTCATTAGCCTGGAATAAACCCTTCGAGTTTACATAGGAAGCCGAGAATTGCACAACAGAGACTGGCACGCTGCGCTGCAATGGTTCTCCAGTAGCTTAGAACTGCAGCTTGAGGAAGAGATATTCAGCTGAATACAATCTACAATCTCATTAACGTTAATTTCAGACTCAGCACAAATTGAAGCCTTTTCTAAAAACCAACTTCACTTGACCAGAGAGAACTGCAATTACAAATAGTGCATAACAAGTAAGGGCTGTCAGCTCAGGTCCAAACTACATTCTTTTCAAGAAAATAACATTCAATAGACACCATCTTTCTAAGACAGTTTGTGTGTCCTAAATCCAGTAGTGGTCAAATCAGGCAGCTTTAACATCTCAAAAAGTTGTAAGCATGATGTTCTCAGCCTGGATGTCTTGTATTGTTTTAAACATATTTGAAAACGACTTTCCATCGTCTCCCCAAACAAGTGAAATGGCAAGCGGCTGCATGAATGAAAGCATGCACACACAGAGCTGATGTAAAGTCCATAACCTGCACATGTGCTTGCAAAGTGTAGCACCAGATAGAACTTACATAGCAATTTCTTTACCTGATCTGTGAAAATATCTTGTTACTATTAATTTAAAACTCAGAGCACTTGCATTCAGAGCGCTGGTTTGTCAGAAGGTCTGGCATCTAAAGCCGACAAAGACAAAACTGATCAGACGCATGCTGTAGCACTGACCAATTGTTAAAGTATACATTTAATATAATAAATAAATAAAACTAAACATGGGCTAAGGCTGCCTGGAAAATACTTCATTGCAACATTGTTGTGTGATATACTGTATTATAAAATGTTCACTCTTAATAGCTGTATTTAGAGAGAATCAGTCTAAAATAATTGGGGTGCTTTTGGTAGAAGACTGCATCATCATGGAAAATACAACCAATAATTTAAAAAGCTGAACAAAATTAGACTTTTGAAAGCGAACCATTCTTTTAACTTTACTGCTAAACAAATGGTTTCAATGCACCAAACACAAAAGCAGGTGAGCACTGTGACTGCTTCTAGAGGGAGTTTAATACACCAGTTGACTCATTCACACTATTCAAATAATACACATCATTCCAGGCTGAACATGTAATGACCTTAACAATGCATACTGCTTACCATGAAATATGGGGCTTAATCATCATCAGACTTTTATACTTTTTTTTTTACTTTTAAAAATCTATTACAGGAAAAATTTTCCAAAATTTCCTAAATACCATCCTAACTTTAGGATAAACACGTAGGGCGTCTTAACCTCAGCTTTAACTTTCCACATGTTACATTACAAATTTAAACAATCACAGACAGTGCAGACACGACATCCACCTTCCATATTATTTCCTTTAATGTGATAACTTTAAGAAAAACACATCAAATAAAATATTACAGGGACAGCAGTGAATAATGAGAGCTGAACATGTGTCTTCAGAGGTAGCACTGCTGGTGTTTGCGGGCATGTAGATGCTACAGAGCATACTCGCGATGGATGGATGGACGCTTTATTGTTCCCATAGGAAAATGCAAGGCTTCCAGTAGCTATTCCACAAGTGTTATTTATATGAGCATCATGAGAACTAATAATCTCCAATTTTAAATCAATCTAGAACCCAAAGCCAAACAAAGAGTCGCACATAGATCATTTAGTGAAGCTGAAGCAAATGAGAACCAGCACAGAGCATACGCTATTCTTGGAGTTTAATCACAATTTAGTTTGGTTTTGATTTACATCAGCAATGGCAGCTGCCTGGCTAACTAACTAACTTGCATTTAAACATTTTGATTAACGTTTCGTGTTTAAGTTTCAGCTGTGCAGAGAGGGTTAGTGGCTTGGCAACACACATGACTGTACCAATTTAAGATAAATAAATCAGAGTAAAAGACTAGACAGACATCTCCTGCAGAGTAGTCATGGAACAATGTTAGCTATGACACCACATCTAGATCAAGCACAGAAGTTGTGGTGCGAGAAGTTTGATTTAATTCACCTTACTTGGCACAGCATGTTCAGTGCTGTGAACATATCTTGCAGCTTCAAATACAGGCCATTTGTTTCTTTGAATTCAGGAACTATAAATATTTACAAATTGCTGACATCACCCTATGTTGTTTAATACAGCTTCATTTACATAGTCAGAAAAGCATTTTGTGGATTCAACAACAACAACAACAACAAGGTCTCATTACAAACGCAGCCTCATTCAAAGACGGGTCACGTAATGACATTAGGCACAATGCAGCCAGCATTCATATCCTTCTTCTAAACTAAAATCCATGAAGATAACAACAATGGAATTCAATACTCACAAGAACCCTTGAAGAGACAAAAGCAAGACACGCCTAGCATCTGATTAACACCTGATAAACATCAGCAACGTATGAATAGACCTCACACACAGACAGGCCGTCCTCCAAACACCTCAACATTCATGAGCTGCTATAGCTGCACTCACTAATAACTGTCCTTCCCCTTAATTAACATTCAGGCAAGCACGAGGCGCACAGACAGACACAATAGCGCAGCAGACTCACGCTGTATGTGAATGAGCTGCTTTGGCATCCTGAAGTCCCCTGGGTAGAGGGAGTCGTAGTAGGAGATGTTGCTCTCTGCTTCGGGCACGGGGATCACCATGTTGTCCCTCTTCTCTCCGTACACCTGCTGCGCTGAGATGGCCCGCTGGAGATGGTGCTCCTATAAAAACGATGAGAGAGATAATTAGATTTACACTTAATCAAAACTCAGGGCTGTAAGGGTATGGCAATATAAAAGTAACTAGAAGAGTGAAGTTCTCATGGAATTTTAATGTAATGTCTCAATCCCACTTTACAGATACTGACACCAGAGCCTTGAGTATCTGTGAATACCGATACAGTCTTTTTCTCCTCATCGGATCTACTAAGCTGTTAATAATACATTTAACTGGATGCACTCTGATTAACCAGCCATATAAATAACATCTATCTGTGAAACAATATTTTAATTCCCAAAATGAGGAAACGCAGCCCACAACATGACTGCGATACTGCTGACTACGCAATACTCATGTAAGAACACAAAATTTGAACTGATAACATCCAATCCAGTGATTTTGGCCAGTATAACACCAGTACCAATATTGACTATGGTACTGGCACACTCCTACATTGTACCATATTGTGAAAACCGTAATAGATCAAGCCAAGGCCTGGCATAATTATTACATAATCACCTGATCACAATGATTTCAGGTGATTACAGTAATTTTAGCATCTGTATTATCGCACTTATCTGCACTTGTTTGTACATTGTTGGGTTTGTTTACCAAACCAAGTAGATAGACTTGATATCAATATATGTGCCCAAACCTGAAACTGAAGTCTCTCCTTTAACTGTCTGTTAACGCATAATAACCCACAATTCTTTGTTATATATATATAAAACCACTCAACAACAGCATGCTTCTGCTGGACCACACCAAGTCCAACAGGCAGTACGACACAATAACAAAGCCCAGAAATATCAGCGCCCTGGTCAAGTATCTGCGTCCCTTCCCATCACACTTCAGTTCTTTAGTTTATGCAGTCAACATGACGTCTAGCATTAACAAGCTGCAGCAACAATAGAGGAGCTTCAAGCTCTTGGGAGAAGGGCATTTGACCAATCAGTGGCTTACACCACTGCTAGCTTTACCTATATGCTTGCGCTCGCCTGGTACACCAGCGAGAAGCGAAATCAAAATCAGCAAAGGAGTGCGAGTATATTATGAATCACTCTGCAGTGAAACTGATGACAAAATGTGTGAATGTGTGTACAGCACTGACAACCATCATATGCATGTCTGGAAAAACACCCAACTCAGCAAATGGTTACACAGTTCCAACACAGAATTACTTTTACATTTAAAATACTGGAATTAAGACAAAATTGCTCATTTATCTGGACCTGTTCCACTCTGTTAAAGAAAATGATTAAATATAAAAAGACACTAACTGTAAGAAAGTACATTTACTTATTTTTAAGCACAAACCTATTACTGGATGGCTGCCATGACATGACAAAAACACCAGAATCCTAAAATGTCACAAACATGACATTTTCATTGTAAACATTTAGTTTTTTCTGAGGGTTGGTAAGTTGAAAGAACAAGACACCAGTTGTTTTATTTAAAAAATGCAAATGCAAAATAATAAGAGTAAAAAAGCTCAATGAATTTATTTAACATTTCATATACTATGCTACATTAAGTACAACTACACCATGACTCAGTTGATCTGAGTTCCTTAAACACTGAAAACACACATATTTAGACTGTGTTTAAGGTTGGCTTCTGACTGATGCAAAACCTGAATCTCTATAGACTCTTTGTTACACTCTGCAGTGCACACTACAAAAATCGTTTGCTTGGGTTTTTGGAGTACTATGAAATAACTTCCTGATACCCTGACTTAGAGTGGACAACATAGCAGTCCAAACTGTATTATAAGAGAAAGGTACATATTAGCTGCTATCGGGGCAGCAGATACAAAAACCACCAAGAAGACAAATGAAAGCTTACAAAAAGTATTGTATTGTTAGTGGTCGGGTCGATCTCGGTACCAAGCTGCTCCACAATGACTGGTTTTCTTTTGCTGTCTTGTGGACCAACCAGCAACAAATCAGCTCCCTGGCGCTTCTTGACATTAATGCTAAGGCTGTTTACTTAATGTAATTTTAGATTTTAAATCTATCACCAGTGTTTACTCACAGACTGACTGTTCAACATAGAATATTCATTCCTACCGACCACACAAGGGTGAAGTCATTTATTGGCCATTTTTCCTGTCTGGCAAATAAAACACTTCTACCCCCTGTAAGAGTGAATACTGCATTTTGAACAGTCTGTCTGGGGATGCTGGAGCTATGCACTGGTGATGGACGACAACAGCTATAAGATGTCTTCAGTCTCGTCTCATGAACAACAATATTTGGTGCTGAATAAAAGCTCCTCACGATTTCTTGGGAAAAACGTAAACAACATAAACCATAAGCATTTTGAATGTGCGAGAAAGGGTCTTTAACATAACGTTCCACAAATAAAAGAAATACTACTCCGGAACCCATTATCACCACTTTTCAGACTCTCTTGTAAACCCACTCTGAAGACAAACAATCTCAGAAAGTCAAGCATTGGCTCATTTAGGCAGTGACAAAGTTAGACACCTCATTTGAACAAGGAATATGTACTTATCTGGCATGTTCTGTAAGGATCAGAGCCAAGGCAGGTGACTTTACCTCAATTTCTCATTAACACCTTAAACCTAATAAACCTCTGAGTGGACTACGAATGAGTAGCTCAAATAAAGGTCTAAGAAAGAAACATGACAAAATTCAGAAAAAGATTCTACTATGTGGACTGTAGCACGTCAGATTGCAGGCCCACAGAGAGCACAGAATCGTTTTACTTAATATTTGAGTAAATATTTTAGAAAACTTCCGAAACATTTTTTCAAAATAAATATTTAGCAAATTATCAACATTGTGCAAACATTATCCTATCCAAACTCAAAACACCCGCACGCCCTCTCACTCTTTCGTGCAGACATATATACTGCCTATATACAAATAATTGCCTCATGACTCAAGGCTGACCCCTCAGCATAAGTCCCATACATAAGGAAACAATTAGCAGAGAGCCAGTGCAGACTTCTTTTGGCACGCTCCTCTGAATAAAGCCAAACATTCCCAACACCAACCCTGCAGTCACCCATCACAACAAACCACACAAAAGGACAAAGTGTAGAACGGAGTCCCTATAGAGAGGGGAGAAGCCCTTTGCTATTACAACTCCTTTTTAGGACAATAAACTTTGATTTCTGAGATAATCAAACATAGTTGCATCACGTTTCAGTATGAATTCACAGTCACATAGGGCTGAACAATTCTGGCAACATTGTCTAATGACAAATTATTCTAATCAATGTTAGAATTATGATTTTAACTGCAATGGTTTTCTATAAACTGAGATTTAAATCAGTGTGTATAGCCCTACAGTCAGATACAAGGGACTTGCATTCTACATATGTCAATCATAATCACCTAATCTCAATTATTTGAGATAAATTTAAAATATTTCTACTGTTCGATTTCCAAATTAAACTGTATCACAAGCAGCAGAAAATAAATTTGGGGTGTTTTCTCCAGTTGTGCTGGGACATAAATACAAAATAGCATCACAAACACTCAGGCACATAACTTGATAGGCCAATTCAGGCCCTTTTAAGGCTTGTAATTTAATATCTTTACAAAAACACAGGAATTAAAATGTTAATCACTAAATTACTAAATGCATAGTCATAAGTGTCAACACACTGGCAAAAACATATGAAAATTTTAATTAGCA
Organism: Megaleporinus macrocephalus; assembly: GCA_021613375.1. NCBI lineage: Eukaryota > Metazoa > Chordata > Actinopteri > Characiformes > Anostomidae > Megaleporinus > Megaleporinus macrocephalus. Next base: position 8,829,272 of record CM038715.1, on the reverse strand, counting down.
ATTGCGGCTGATATGCCACTACAGTGCCATAATCCTCATCTATTTTTCGGCACGTTTCATCGTTGAGTGGAGCCAACTGCCTATTCTGCCTTTATGCTTACAATTCAAAACCCTCAATTAATATGCCTATTCAAATAAGTATTCATTAAAGCAACATTAGTCTGCACATTTGTCATTTTTTTCTTAGCCAACCTCTCCAACAGCCCACACACTGCACTTACATACATACATTCAACTTACTTAAAAATTAGAAATTGCTGTTCTCGGCATTCACTGCTACAGGGTGTTAAATACAGCTCATCAGGCCAGTAATTCAGTATCAGGGCATCTCTAAACATCTTATTCCCTAAATATTCAACATCTCATGGTCATTACTTAAATATGAAAACAGAAAGCTCAGGCGTCTCACATCTCTGCTCATCAGCTGACTTTCTCTCAAGCTTTACGGGTGACATCCATCTGCTGAACTGGCAGTAAACGCTGACTAAAGCAGCCCTTGGCCAAATGTTTACACCGTCTCTGCATTCCGGCTGGGAACCAGGGAAAAAGCAGGTCAAATCCAACTGGAGCACTTGCACGACCTCTAGCCCAGACTTCACTACAGAATGCTACAGGACATCTAGGCTACTGCAAGACAAACATATAAAGCTTGATTTTCAGCTGCGAAATGAAAAAAACTTGATACAAAGCCACATATCAGAAAACGCCAATCATTCAACTGAACAAAATAACTAGTTTAAAACATTTTAACGCGATTTTTAAATTATTAAACACCAACAACAACCTGACGGATACTATCGCCTTCAGACAAATCCAATCACCACTCCAATTTTCTCTACCATATTCTTTCCATTCTACATATTGGACAGACGACCACACTTGTTCCTTTCAGCAGAATCTCCATTCCAATTTTCCAAAGACAAGCTCTGGATATGAATTTAGGGCCACACACATGGATCAATCCATATAACAGCCATAAATATTTTGCAACATCTGCTTAGTTTTCAGTGACACGACCAAAAACAATGATTAGAATAAAATTTAAAATCAACCCATCAACATTCACACCAAACAGCCAGACTGTCTTGTGTAGACAAATTCCACTACATCGGCGTAATCCTATGCCATATTAACATCAAGAAATGTTAATAGACTGCGAATGCACTGTGCAATTCTACCTGGTCTGCTAATCACACCCAGTTCAGATATATTCAGAAGATATCTGGAGGTCAAAGAGTTCATGCTGACACTACATTTACCCAACCAACAACTCAGGCCTACGCAGCATTCTTTAGTTCAAGATGTGCAGGAAATTCTAGCTCAGACAAGAACGGCCTATATCCTGTATCAAAACTAGCAGTCAAACGGCACAGTGAGAAAAAAAAAAGTTGTGCTTTTATTTGTTCACTTTGACTTCCAACAGTGAGTGACATCACATGGTCTCCTCAGCCAAATCAACACATTTCAGCACAGCTCTAGACAACACAAAACAGCTCTGCAGAAAACGTGAAAAGCCATGAAAGAGTCATTCTAAGAGACGTTCTAAGCTATTACATCCGTGGCTTTATAAGCATCTGTAACCTGAATGACGGGACCTATCATCAGTCCCTGGCAGAGTCTGACACTCAGGGGCGTGGCTGTGCTTATAGTAAATAACTTGTGAGATGAGGTTGTGTGTTGTAACTTCTCATTCTGACTAATACTTCTGGTGGCCCAGAATCAACAAGGGAACCAAGCATTAATAAACTATGGCATTGCTTCATGAACTTCCTGTTTTGGAACACAGTGTGTACACACACACACAGACTTACAACCAGCCAACGTGTCTCGTAACGTAACGGCCTACTTCCTCATTGTCATTCAAACAGACCAACAGTTAGGAACAAATACTGGCTTCTTATAAAACGCACATTTCTACAGTCAGTCCAGTTGATGTCAACATAATTCTGTATGTAAATGTAAATAAAAATAACTGTGACGACACTAACACAAAAGGCCTCTGTTAAGCAACAGCTTTCTACTTTTTATAGCAATTTGCCAAAACAGGAGGTTAAACATGTACATGCAATACTTGGTGCTGAAATTGTAATGCAGAGATTTCTGCAGTGATTAGGGCTGTCTACTGGCAAGAACCTGGCGATACAATACGTATTGTGATACAGCGGTCACGATTTAATATATTGCAATACTGCAAGCAAAGTAATGTATTGTGATTTTTCAAATTATGGTATTAAAACACACCACTATAGGAACAGGTTTATCAATGCTTACAATAGCACTACGCCCTTGTGCTGCTTGTTGCTGTTGGAGTGGAGCTGAAAATGGATTACAACACTGCCATCGTTTAAACAAAACACAATGATTCACTGTCTGCCAGGAATCTGTCTATCGATACTGTGTTTGAGAATTAATACAGTATCACTAAACAAAATATCTCGATATATTCTTGCACCCCTAGCAGTGACAGTGTTAATTAAAACTGATAATCAAAAAAAGTCATATTTTAAAGAGTTTAAGTGTAGCAATATGACAATATTATGTTGTCCCTGTAATCAAGTGTGTCACTGCTTTGCTGAACATATCTTGGATATCAGCATTACGTAAAAGAACACAGACTGCATGTATCATTGTAAAGCGAACATAACTGGGTCTGTTCACTTGAAGACTTATAGCATCAAGTTTACTATTTTTGTACATGACACTACATGTTCTAACTGTAAATCTTAATAATAATTTTACTACCATCACAAAATTAATGAAACATCACATACACTGGACATCATAAAATCTTAACGTATCGTGATGCAATATTTGTCATATTGCCTACCCCTAATTAGATGATCACCAAATATAAATTCTTGTCCTCAACATGCATTCTCAGCAGTCCCAATTCTACAGACAGCTCTCCGTCACCTACAGATAGCAGCTGAGTGTCAGACAGCAGTGACTCTTGGTGAGCTAGTACGAGTACCACTGTATGAGTAGCTCCTGAAACAAACTTATTTTTTTATAAAACTATAGTAAACAACAGGAGGTTGAGTTTCAGGTCAGCATATACTGCTTTTAAAACACGTATTGGCCCGTTCCATAGCTGTAAATATCACTTCTTGAATGTTAACTCTGCTGCATGCCTGTACACCTATATTCAGAATAATCTGACTCAATCTGAATAATCTGATACAGCACATTCTAACACACCCCTTCAATGATCTTGACTCCTGTCCAAGACCCAAGATGACGAGTAACAGATGTGAGAACTGTCACAGCGAGGACTACAGAAACGAGCAGTGCAGGTGGTCAGCAGGATTCACTGCATGCTCCCCATCATGCTGAAGGTATTCTCATCTAAATGCATGACACGATGTTAAAGTTAAGGTCTCCACGCCAGATGGAGCAGTCCGGCAACAGCCACAGTAGCAGCAGCAATAGTAGTAGTAGTAGTAGTAAAAGAAAAGTATGTCAAGCCCTCGTCTGGACGTGATTGCCACTCCTCCTACAGGCATTATCAGCTCGGCTGGTGGGTTTACCGTAACACTCACACTCGCTATCAGTTTGGAAAAGCTCAACCCCCTGTTTACTACAGTTTTATAAAAATAAGTTTGTTTTAGAAGCTACTCCTAAAGCTGTACTTGCACTAGCTCACCAAGAGTCACTGCTGACGCTCAGCTGTTATCTATAGGTGACGGAGAGCTGTCTGTAGAATTGGACTGCTGAGAATGTATGTTGTTGTCTGGAGGACATGAATCTAAATTTGGTGATCACCTAATTAGGGGTAGGCAATATGACATATTGCATCACGATACGTTAAGAAGGTTTTATGATGTGCAGTGTATGTGATGTTTCATTATTTTGTGCATTGATAGTATTATTATTATTATTATTATTGAGATTTACAAAGTTAGGGCATGTAGTGTCACACAACATACAACAATATTATTTAATAATAATAAACTTGATGCTATAAGTCTTCAAGTGAACAGAGCCAATTATGTTCACCTCATAAATGATACATGTAGTCCGTGTTCAAGTAACAACTGATATCAAAAGATATGTTCAGCAAAGCTGTGACACACTTGATCACAGGAACAACATAACATTGTCATATTGCTACACTTGCGCTGAAACTCTAAAATATGACTTACGATGAATATTAAAGTTTTCATTACCACTGTCACTGCAGAAATCTCTGCATTACAATTTCAGCACCAAAATATAAACAGCTGCACCTTTTAAGGTGAAACGGGGAATTCAAAAACTTCAGCCACGTTTTGACAACATGCAAACACAATGTACTGCAAAACATGACCCTAACATGACCGCATTCACCAACACCAACTGAAGAGCGAGGCTGGAGAGCTTTTAGACTTTAAAAAAGTGATAATCCATTCGCCCTGCCTGCTAACAGACAATCGCACGATCAGGAGCAGCAGAACTTCACACAAGAGGATATCAGCTACTCAAACTGTGAGGAATATCCATCAGTAAGGTCCAGTGTTCTCGTACTGACCGGACAGTTATCTGTCTACGCCGAGAACCCCTGCTACCACCATCATAACAAAACTCCTGACATGTTTTGATTACAGCTCTGACACAGTGAGCGCGCCTCCGTCCATGTGCACGCTCGCGCTGTGCCGGTGTGGCCCCCGCGCGCCTCCTGCCGCCCACTGAGCGCCACTGCAGCGCCGCAGCCCAACAACGAGACCCAGCCACAAAATGGCGGCTCGGCCAGGGTCACGTGACTCCTTTGTGTTTTGCAAAGCGGTTCCCAGCCAAACGGCCGCACACAACACGAACATTTCACCCGAAATGGCGAGATAACGCGCTATTCTCCGCGCACGGCTCGAAACATTCGACGCAGCGCGCGCAAACACCGCGTCCCACCGCGGGGGGAAAAAAAACTAAGCGGCCGCCATTTTGTGCGAACCTGCGCAAGCGATAGCGGGGCGCTGCTCGCGCTAAAAAAAACAAGCGAAAACACGGACGCGGCGCTCCAAACGTACCGATTCCTCCTCTTTCTCCATCCCCGTCGGCATCTGCGGCACTGCCCGGTTGATGGAGGCATATTCGTGCAGGTCCGGTAAGTCCTCGCAGCGGAAGACGGGAAGGGGCTTGGCGGCGTCCAGCGCCCGCGCCCGAAACGACAATTTACTCATTTTTATACTGAAAGACGGAGCCTAAATGTACAAGGTCCCTTTAGATTCACTAATGAAACCGTTAGAGTTGTCATTGATGAATCTGTGGCGGTGTGCAGAGTCGTTCGGCGGGGTTGTTTCAGTGAGACGCTGTGATCCGGACGGGCCCGAGTCCGGGTCCTGGTCGCTCTCGCTCGCTCGCGCTGTGTTTGGCCGTAGAGCCGCTCTGGATCCTGCTTCAGCACGCCATGGCCAACATGGCGGACATTAAAAACTCTTTAACTCTCGGTTTGCTTCCTGCGGCCCGACCCCCCCCACCCCCCCCTCTCTCTCCTCCTCCTCCTCCTCCTCCTCCTCCTCCCCCCCTCCTCCCCTCCTCCTCCTCCTCCCCCCCCACTCTCCTCCCCTCCTCCTCCTCCACCACTACTACCACCTCCTCCTCCTCCTCCTCCTCCTCCCTCCCCCCGCTCACACACCAACCATTCGCACTCGGGCTAGCGCGCGTGCGCGCGCGGAGGAGGTGGGGGGATGGGGAGGCGCGCGCACGCTCGCTCCCGCACTCTTACTCGGAGCGGTCAGTCTCTCCTCACAGCTGTTTACAGCCCCAGCCGGGGTCATTACAGAGACCACCACGATACCACGCTCACCTTTTCGATACTGAGTCGATATTAATTCTTTACAAACGAGTTTAAATCTTAAATGTAAAGAGTTTCCTCAAACTGAACACTGCCACAAAAAGAAATCCAGAGCTAACATTACGTCTTACAATGATATTTAAGGTGGATTTGTTTACAAATTAGATTAGATTCATGTTTTCTCTCTCAGTATATCAATACGAAATTAATACACAGATCAATACCAATGGGATAACAAATACTGATATCATCTGAAATTGTCACTATACTAAGCCACACCATTTACTAATAAAAGAAAAAGAAAAAAAAACTGGATCAAACTGCGGTTTTCTGAGTTGAAAATGTAATTCTGGGCTTCAGTAAATGAGGTGCACATGCATAAATGCAAAATTAATATTTGACTATTTCTAAGAGTAATATTTGTTATCATCGCAGTATGTTACATGACACCCTGCCTCAGCTTGCTTGTCCAAGCACATAATAGACACCGTCTATACCTAAGGATTACTGAAATCTGCATGTTTTGTCACAAATTGAGCATAAGTAGGCCTGTTTAAGTAAAAAAAAAAGTTTACTGCTTTTAATAGTTTATCAACACTGGTGTAACTCTTAAATCATCAAATCAAATTAGAAAAGCTAAAGATCATGATGCATATATCAGGTGTCCTGTTTCCTGAAGATCGTGATATTTGTGCCATATTGATCAGCCCTATGCAACACAGACTGTACTGTACAGAGAAGGTGCTCTGGCTGCTTGTACTGGGAAACGTCGCCCTCTGCTGGCTACACACAGTAACCACAGAATAAAGGAGGAGATAAAGGAGATAAAGGAGAGGAGATAAACCTCAGGACAGAGTGGATGTAACGCTTAAAACTGGGGAAATATAAAGCTGCTTTTACATAACTCTCCAGATAGAAAACACAATCTCCATGTTTCATTAATCTTAATTGTTTACCCAGGGCCACCTGTGAAAGCCACTTCGCAACCTCTGGACCCTGCTTATGAAATGTACCACCAACCACAAGTAGATCTTCCACATACACCTCCCCCTAAGAAATTTTGTTAACTAACAAGTTTAGCAGTAAGTAGCGTTCCTGGTATGTCCCCTAATTCAATTCTTTTTTTTTTCAGACAGCATATCACAAACTTGAGAGATAGGTCCCTAAAACAAAAAACATTACTCCACATTTAAGGGTCCTTTCTTGTTGGTATACACAATTTACTCAGAACCATGTATCAGCAGGTAATTATGATCATGGGCACCTCCATATTATCTTCAGGAATGGACTTGGGGGATCAAAATATGCAAATTACATTGGCATGGTAAAACTCACCATTGGGCATTTGCGCCATACTGTGTCCAGAGGAGCGTCCAGGTAAAATACTATCCAAATCCATTAGGCTGGATCGTCTAGGCCTACAAAAGAGAATGAAATTGTGGATTAAGTACAAGAAACAACAAGTAGCCGCTAATTTTGCACAAACCTAATCATGACTAGGTCAGTATTATTATTTATTAGATGAGTTTAACAGTTTATAACTCCAATCTTTAGTATTTTAGTCATTCAAAGATTACTGGACTTAGTCATACATGTTAAAATGCTTCAACTCACAGACGCAAATACAAACTTGGCCATTGAACTTTGCTATTACTCCCTGCAATGTCAAATATCTCATAAAATCAAGACTCGCGGCATGCATGGCATGCATTTCAACTATAATAAAACTCGCCATATAATTAAACTTTAGGGAGAACGAGAAGAGGAGCAAGAGTTCTAGAAAAGCAATGAAGTGCAGATTTGGAGCCTTTTTATTACATTCATTCGAGACAGAGTGAATGTGATTCACAGCGCTGGAGCTGTGAAATTTTCTGAGGCTGCACCCTGAGCAGGTTGCTAATTACAGCATGAGCCACAAACACAGAAGACTCATGCAAACAGCAGACTGTATCACACTATCTTAACTGACAGACTCTTTGAAAATGAATCACTGTATGATGGGTGATTTGCTGTACTGTGACAATTTTACCAAAAATTAGGAATTAGCTTTCTGGCTTCTGGTCTGGTACTTGACTAGGTATATGTAAATATTGTAATTGCTGTTTATATTTTGTTTTGTATTTGTTATTTACCTTGGAGGATCATGAAGCTCCAAAATTAATTTCATAACAATAAACCTTTCTAAGTAAGCATTAGTGTGATTGCAGACAGGTCAGTACCATTTGCCAAGAGTCTGATCTTTATAATTATTCATCTGTGACATACTAAGGTGTTTACCTATCAGTAATAGTTCTGATATTTTGTTTTCATGTTTACTTACTGAGAATTCCTAAAAAACTACACAAAATGGCTGATTTCAGCTGTTAAATATGTTCAAAGGTGCCTTTGAGATCATTAATTGTCTAATAAGTGGTGCTGAGCTCCAGTAATGGAGTGAACCTGTCAAACCCTAATCTTAACCAGCCATTAAATTATATATCATAACACACATACTACTACTTCTCTATAGTGGACAAATTCAGTAATAATAACCATCTCACTGATTCATAAACATGTAAACTGCACTGACTGGAGTTTTACTGTGCAGGCATATTAACTGATCCATAATACTGGATTTTAAGAGCATTTAGTGTATTAAATATAGCATATGTAATCCAAGGCCAAGGAAGATGAAGTCATTTGACAGGAACTCTAGTTTTTGGCCGCTGTTATCTGCATAGTCACATCCGGGCTCTACCACCAGCTATAGCTGCCGGTTTGACAATGTACTTGACCTTTTTCCACCCAAACCATTTAGACTAGACATTGGCCTTTGGATATTTCTCTCTCTCTTTCAATACCAAAATTCCTCTTTTCTTGGAAAAAAAGCCATTATGAGGGAGCAGCACAATGAAATCTTTGAACTCCAAAAGAAACTTCAAAGACTATTTGCCTCCGAACACAAAAGCGACCCCACCCCTCCTTCTCCCACTGCGACGGGGGTTAAAAAAAAAAAAAAAAAAAAGACAGATGCCACAGCCTTGAGTTAATTTCTTTGCTGTTGCACACCGAGGTTCAGAGATTGAACAAAAGCAATCTACGCCAGTGTAGCAGTGAAAGAGGAGGCGAGCTCTGAATTAGGTCATCTCGACGAGCACGAACTCATCAGAGCTCCACGTACAGACACAGTCACGGCTCACGTACAGTGAAACGTCTAAATGACTAACTACACCATCAACTAGCAGTTACAATCCCTCCCGTGTGAGCTCAAGTTAGCTTTGTATTCGCGAAGCTGTTCATTTGAATTTTCCGTCCCACCTTAAAACGGTGTCTGGGCTCCGCACTGGCGCCCGTACAATTCTGTAGACGCTAGTGTGAAGCGACTGCACCATTTAAGGTGGACCGGAGAATTCAAACAAGAGGCTAACTTCAGCTTCCTAGGCAAATCAGTCTGTACAGAGCGAGCAGTCACGGGGGGATTCGTGTGTTCGTTTCCCTTCGCTGCGTGTTTTACGTTCATAATGGTTAATCTCGCTGCTGCATTTGGCCATCATGGCTGAGGCGAGTATTCATGGCGTCCCCGCCTAGTCTGGTTATGACAGTGATCACGTACAGCGACCTGTATCACTCAGCACGTTTTAAATCGTTTAGAAAAATGCAAATCTACGTCGGTGCGGGGGCCGACGTGGATTTGCTCCCCAACCACTTTGAAGAATGTGGCGTGCGACGGCAGAGAAGTCTATTTTACATCCTCCTGCTGGCGAACAGTGAGGAAGTTTTGTCTCGGTTAGAAACATACCGCCGGAAATGTAGAAGAAAAGCCAGAGACCGCTAACAAAAGACAGCTCCAACTTTACCCTGGCACGTATTTGCCATATAAGGTCTGAGCGTGTCCCAAAATAACCGACACACAACACAAACGACGAATATATTAAACCGTAAAAGGGACAATACGCCGAGTGGAGACGACAATACCTCTCATTGTACTCGCTGGCTATCAAAACACCTCGCTTTAACTTTAGGTTTGTCTAACGAGGCGAGCTGAATGTCGAGAAGCGACCAGAAGAACACAGCCAGCGACAACATTAATACGTCTCTAGCTGTCTAAGTTACATCCAGACTGGAGTACATTCATTTTCACAGCGTCCATGAGAGATATTGACATATTTCTGGTGAAAGGTTGGCCACTTTTAGCTCGCTAGGTCAAACGTTTAAGGAGGAAAATCGAAGGCTACAGCGACACTATGGCCCGTGCCAACAAATTCCGATCTTGCTAACGTTTGTCAAAACTGTTTAGCCTTGACCTCGTTTCATGACAAAGAAAACTAAACTGCTAAGCGCTGACGTGAGTGAGATGCTATATCCATTAAACAAAAAAGGAGTTCTTAATCATTTTGTTTGTGAAAAGAGCAACTTACCAGTTTAACCACTAGGGTGGACGGGGTGGCAATTGTGTTGAACGTGACAGGCTAAAGCTACCTAACCGCGTAAAGGCTGCATAGTTGGAGCTGCGAGACAACAAAACGCTACGCAGCAAAAACCCTCGCGGAGTGTTACCGGCCGCCGGCATAATCCGTATCCGACGCTGACCGGTTGTCGGGAAAGAAAGAAGCAACATCCAGATCGGGTTTCGCCAAGTAAACTGTCGACAAAAGTAGCTAAAGGCGTTTTTTTCTGATCACTACAGCTGACCGACTCATCGTCCGAGATGAGGGTCACGTTCCAATGCGTGCGCTCGTGTTTCAACTAGCACACTTAAGCTAGTGCGAAGAAATGCAGTGCTCCTATTGGGCGTCCCGAAGCCTGTGGACTATGTAGGCGCTCTGGGTAGGGAGCTAGTGCACATATTGGAACGCGACTGTGGGGGTTAACAACTTTGCGCTGGCGATCAGACGCGTCCTGATTGGTCGGCGAGTGGCACCAATCACCTGTGGAGAGTGAGCAACAGCACACAAGGCAAGAAGAGTCTCCTACATAGAGCTCATTCCGCCTTAGCCTACAAATTCGTCTAAAAATAAGCGAGGTCGAAACAGGAGGAAAATAAACCTGAGACGATATGTTCAGCACAACTTTAATACCAGTGTTTATACACATACACTGCTCTTGTAGTAAAGCAGCACTCAATACTTCACAACTTGATTGGCCTGTAATAGACACTATTGCCTAATCTTGGCATGTTGTAGGCTTCTAAAACTCAAAAAAGAAGCTGATTTGCCTTATCTATTACAAATACAGTACAGACAAATACATATACAAATAGTCTGTTTTTAAAGATCTAAAGAGTGTAGATTACATACAAAAAGGAATTATGTTTGAACTTGATAGTACGTCCCTGCTGGGCATCATTTCAGCAGCCAAAACATTAAATACACTGCTTTTTTACTTATCAGCCTCCATTACTGCTGACCACTGTATCCACATCCAAAACATATGCTGTTTTTTCTAACAGGGTTAATGTTAACAGTGTTTTTATATTAATCTCAATAGTCATGCTATCCCATTGCTGGATATTTCTCAGTCCAATGCAGTCTTGAGTTTATATAGCCATTGTTGTGTTCTGCAGCTTATATGCCAGCCAAATAATAATTTTTAGGATTTTTAATGGATCATTTATCATTAGTGTCACTTGAGCCCAAAGAAATCCATTGAAGACTCTGGCATAATTATTAAAAGACCTTTAGACCTTTTATTTTTTAATTTCCTATAAAGCTGTTAAGATCTACCAGTGTTCTGTGTTATTATTACAGATTTATATGTACATACAGTACATTGGCCTGTGTATTGGCCACATGTATCAGTATGGCATAAATTAGTTTGACTACAGACGTGCTGCATGCATTTCTTTAGTCTCTGAACTCAGTGTTAATGCTCCTCTGTATTCTGATGCTGAGCACGAATACAGTGTTAACTGCAGTGTCTACAGTAAGAGATTGTTGCTGTGTTATGCAATGCTCTCTCTGGGGAGACTAGCTCTAGCTCGCTTCCTGCTCTCCCCTCCCCCTTTCGTTTTCTATGCTTATCCCTCCCTTCCTTGCCACCTCCCTGTCTCTATGTCTCTCCTTAATTTTTCTCTTGACACTCATTCACATCCCCCCGCCCCCTTGTCCTCAAAATCATCTGTATCTTTCTCTTACCCATAAACTGGGTCAGTTTGAAGCTCTTTCAGTTCAATAGAGAGTGATTAAAATGAAAGCTATGAGACCTATAAAACCCCTTCTGTGTTCATCTTTAACTTGATCTATATATAACACAGCTAATATATGTAAATGCAATCTACTATCTCCCTGAGCATGCCACAGTTATCAGTAACTCCATTCAGCTATTCAGTTGAGTTGTTCAATAAATGAAAGGCCTTCATTCCTACTGCTGCAATTCTCCTCTATCTGTACCACCTTGTGATCAGCCGAGGAATTGCACAGCTTCAGCTGATGTGTCTTATTTTTTGCTACCTGTGGATGTGTTGTTGGAAACGGGATTCAGGCTGCTTCTGCATAATAATACAGTACATAGTAAACAAATTCATTTCCATTTTAATTCAAACCATATTTGAGAACTTAAAATGTGGCTAGTCCAGAGAAGCAATCATAAGAAAATCAATCATAAAACAGAGCTGCAAGCTGCTCTGGTGCCAGGGGACCTCTAGATGGCAGTGCTGCAATGAAGACACATTTTTTTCTTTTTTGCACAAACAGATGCTTGTTGCACTCTTTACACAATAAAGCACTACAAATAACAGCAAAACCTGTTAATAAACTCACATTCTGTACTGAAAACACACTGCTGCACATCTTTATGCAAAATTATAGTTTATCTGCTGAATTTAACATGTGAAAACATAAAACAGAACATGTAGCTTGTACAAAGGTTATGGCACAATTAGTGTTATGTTAATTGTTTTTACAATATGTTAAATATAGCAAATACCCACAAGCTGTTCTCCAAAATCAATGTCTAAGTTTTCGTAATGTAGAGAATTTGTTAACTACTTTGACCAGGAATATCTAAATTTGTACATAAATGCACTGATAGTGCATCATTTTGTAAAAAAAAATAAAAATTGGAGAATCATTGTTGTAGGACTTTTGCAAGACATGACATCTTACTCTACATTTTTTATCATATCAGTGTCTTTTCTTTCCTATGTTTGGGCCCCTCCCTTGATTTTCACCCTCAAAAAAAAAGAAAAAAAGAAAAGAAAGGAAAGGAAGCATAGATTTGAACCAACAGGTTCTGTAGAAAAATATGATGATAGAGAGAATGATGTAGGGAGTAATTCTGCTTCAGCAAGACAATTCAGGTCATCAGACAGCAACCTGCTCATCACCAAAACATGGCTAAATGGAGGACTTCAACACTACATTTCCTATTACAGCTGACTGTATTTTAGTTTTTAATATTCTTGTTAATGCTTCTACATTCTGTAGTTTGTTTCTCACTGTAGAGCCCTTTGTAAACATCCATGGGTGTAAAAATGAATGAACAAACAAATGATTAAATGAATGCATGAATGTCAGACTTCAGGAGTGAAGGAGTGAGATGAGTAAAAGACAGATGTGTGGAACCATGGATGGTATAGATGAATGCATGATGATTGAAAGGCTCAGATCTGTCTAATACCATATCGTTGCTGTCCAATGAAAAGCATGTATATCTATTTTTGACGTTTTGCTGTTTACATTGTGAGAAAACTTAATGATGAATGGACCAACAGAAATTCTCCAAAAAAGCTTGAAAAAAATTCTGGTTACATTGACTTCCATTGAAAGTGAAGACCTGTAAAGTTGCCATTTTGGAGATACCTGTTTTCCATTGGACAGCAACGATATACAGGTGCTGAAGAATGATAGGCCCTGACATTGACTGTATAAGCACCGCCTCTCAGCACCCGCAAGGTCTCTATAGGTGCGTACGAAATCGCCTACTAGTCAGTAGGTACTAGATTGGAGTCAGTACTGCTTGACCGGCGGACTAGTAGGTAAGTTCAGTAGGTGAGTTTTAGTACCACACAAGGTCGGACGTACTACGTCCACCATATTGCCAGCGTCCTGTGACGCAAGACGTCAGACCACCACCATAAAAGTCCTGCTATTCATTTAAAAGCTAGTTTACTTTGGTTTAGATTTGGATACTCAGTGACACTGATCTGCGTTTTTGTCTGATTATGTATCAGACGGTGTGGAGCTGTAGATCAGAGAAGATGAAACGGGAGGAATGTAATCATTGTTTATCTCAGCAGTAGCGCTAGCTTCTGTAGCGGAAGTTCATTAGCCGTAGCTACGTACACACAGCCGACGTTCCACTCTTCACCGTTGTTTCCCTCCGCTTTCCATTCGCAGCTCCAGGTGAATCATGGGATAGCGCAGTGTGTCGTGTTCGCCTACATAACAATGGCTGCCGATTCAGTAGGTCATCCGGGTACGGTTCACCTATTACTCGATGCCTACTAGGTATTCGGACATACTAGCCGCGCTCGCCTACTGATTTCACTACTGAGTATTCAGACATACTAGCCGCGCTCGCCTACTGATTTCACTACTGAGTAGTAGACAAGTAGGCGATTTCCGACGCACCTTATCTCTATTGCACACACACCCACTAACACCTGAGCACCATCACACTCATACACCTGTAGCTCATTAGCAGGCCCATATAGTTTCAATAACGCTGTCTTCTCCACAGCGGGGCCATGTCGTCTTCCCTGGCGTCCTTGAGGCCGCTGGACTTACCGATCCACCTGAACACCAGCCCTCTGTCGTCTAAGCACCCCCCTGGCATCTATCCCCCACGGGGCACCTCACAGTGAGGTTTGTTTAGGAATTCAGACTCCCTGTTTGTGCTCATTCCCTGCAGCAAGCTTCCCTCCAGCATCTGCCGGCTTGTATTGACATTGAACTGAACTGATTGACTTTGAACACTGTCCATACCCTCCCCACGAAAAGGGGCGAGTGGTTAACCCCCTTACAGGGATCCTCTCCTGGCACGCTCAGGACATACGCAAAGAAATAACCCCTTTTGTTGAATTGTCCAGACAGGACAGAGATCCTGGAAGTATCTCTGGCACTTGGAGGGCCTTCACCATCATTGGTCCAGACGGGAGACCAGCTATCCTGCTCTCCAGGTGTTTCCATGTCCGACTGCCTGGTTCCATGACTTATTTCACATTTGCTTTCCTGTTGTGTTAATAAAGCCTTGCGTATGGATCAAAATAACCTACCTGAGTCTAATGATTCGTTACCGACTGCAGGTGCGTACAACACATACACAATTTATGGAAAATTGCAGAAGTTAAGAAGCTCCAACAACTAAATATATTCAGTAGAAAAGAAAAATAACAAGATGTGCTCCTAGATTTCCAAAGAAATTGGCAGCTGTATTATTTCACGCATCCGGAGTTCAGGTTTTGAAGCATTATCTGCTTTCCACAATCCCAAACACATTCAGTGATGTTGAGGTCTGGACTCTGGGGTGGTCAGTCCACTGGTTTGAGAACTTACTCACAGCTACTTCTTTATTTGATCTGCAGACGTTCTTCTTTTTTTCTGTGACAGCTTCTACATCTACACATTCTTTCCTGACAGATATTGTTGAGTTGTCTTCTCACAGGGAAGGGATGGACAGAAAGACTTTCTTGTCAGATCTGATGCAAGAGTGGAGCTTGAAAGCTGAAAGAGATAAAAGCTTTCCGGACTGAGAATCTGATGGTGACAGTTTTGGTGGTTCATCACGTCTTTCATGGTTGTTTGGAGTTTCTTCAAGTCTTCTAATAATTAACTCCTTTTCCCCGTCCTTTTAATAACTTATTAATAATATGAATAACTTGTACTTTATGGATGTTTTGAATAAATTAAATTTAAATCAAATAAATTAATGGTGGTCTTTTGGCTTCTCTTATCTTGTTTTCACCAAGAGAGTTTTGACCTTGTTGGTAGTCACAGCAAATGTTGTTACACTCATATTACTGCTTATAATAGTGGTCACCCACTGCACACCATCATCATGGAACAAAGGAGCAAGTTCAGTGGCAGGTTCCTGTCACAGAGCTGCTCTACAGACAGACTCAGGAGATCCTTTGTCCTGAGTGCCATCAGACTCTTCAATTCCTCCCAGTGGAGCTGGAAGAGGGAGGAGGACAGATGAGGAACAAGGCCCTTAATTCAAATTACAGTTTATTTTTATTTGTACTGTAATCACATTACTGTACATCTGCACTCATAGACACTATTGACACTTAATTGGACATCTTATGTCAGCACTCATAGACACTATTGACACTTTGCTGGACATCTTATGAATTTGCACTCCTGGACAGTATTTAACACTATCTATCCATCTAAAACATATGTTAAAATTTGAATTTCAATTAGAATCATCTTTGTATTTTCTTATGTAAAGCACTTTGAATGACCTGGGTGTATGATAGATGCTGTATAAATAAACTTGCCTTGCCTTGTAATCAGCATTTTCTGGCTTCCTGTCACGCTTTGTACACATACCCTTCCCACACATAGCCTACATCCTCCATGCCTACTGCAGACCTCTAAGATGCACAAAGATCACACAATGATCCCACTCACTCCTTCATAAAATGTTCCAGCATCTATAAGAAGACTAATTGGAGGAAATATATAGACATGTTTTTTCCACATTTCATGTAATGTAATGAACTAAATATCTGATCTTATAGGGGTCAATTGAAAATTCTGTGTGTAAGTTTAATCACATTAATGCTCAACAATTCCATTGAGCCTTTTTGATCTCATTTATTAATGCATTTTATACTTAGCAGTTAGGAAAATGGTACTGCTCATGTTGAGCCTGGAGCTGACTAAGAGGTCCCACACTAATGCATTTCATTACAGGGGCTGCAGATAGGGCTATTTGGATTATTGTCTGATTGGCAAGGTCATTCACACTGCAATTAAATGATCACTGTAGCCTTTATTAGCTGAACAGAATGGACACCACAGCCTGCTGAGAACATAACTTGGAGTATCACCTGTGATCACACATATATAAGAACACATAAAAACAAAAATCATCCATAGTGTATGTGAGTGTTCTTTTGATGTTGAACTTTTGGTATTTACTTGCATGGTTTCTTGGAACTTTAGGAACCGTAAACAGTGCAAACCAAATGCATCTTGAGAGCTTGTGATAGTGCTCTCTATGTAGAAAATCACTTCCCTCCATCCACAGGTCACACCACAGCAACACAGTGATGGCTTGTGGTGCGTCATGCTTAGTAATAAGAGCATTCACAAAAGGCTCCGTTGGCAATTTGCGATAAATTAAATGATATATTCCAACAAATTAAGAATAATGTTCCTCAATGCATGATTGCGAGGATGTTGGGGATTTTACTGTCCACAGTTCAGAGAATCCCGAGATTCCAGAGAAATTGATGTGAACAAAGGACAAGGCAGAAAAAACAGTAAGCAATACCCATGACCTTACTGCATTAAAATCCAACATGCTAGCCAGTGAAAACAACTGCCAGTAAAAAGAGTTTGCTGATTCTCTACAAATGCATGTTAAGACTGCATTATTTAATTGCATTAATTAATTAATTACTTAAGGATTGTTACCAGTGTTATTTTTGACAGCAAATTTTGATTTACTTTTAGTCGTAGTCTTCTGACTGAAATGTCATTTAGTTTTAGTCATAATTTAGTCATCTAAATTGTTTTTAGTTTTAATCTAGTAATCTTTAGTCGACTAATTATCATAAGAATGTACTCTAGACTAAATCTACAGTCGATTCAGTTGTCTAAAATATAAAGGGTGTAAAATGTAAATGCTTTTTCTTCAGTTCCCTTTAATTATTTAAGTTATTATATATAATTACACGAAATGAAACATGTATTAACCTGTTATGGAATAATATTCATGTTTGAAAGACCAATACACACACACACAGATTTAATACACAACATCTGAGCTCTTACGTAACTGCGGAGTGAATAAGAGAGAACTGTTATTTATCCTTGTATCACCTTTTTATTTATTATCTCTCATTTATTTAATAATTGTTACTAGTGCTGTCAATCTAATTAGATAACATGCTCTGTGATGAACTAATCTACATTAATTGCATTTATCACTTTTTGTTATGAAAGTATTTTTAATTGTGCAATTCAAATACATTTTAGCATAACAGTAAATCAATGAACAAATAACTGACTTTCATTCCACATTTTAATTCCACATCTTTTTATTTCACACACATAACATACCAGACATCTCTAGGTCTCAGTGTTTACTAGAGACACACACTGCACATTACGTGCACTAATAAATTGTAAATAAAACTAGCTAATCTGTTTTGTGCACTTTCTAGTGTGTATGGAGAGATTTGGAACATGATCATCAAACGCAGATGCCTGCACATATAGCATTTCACCTGCTTCCTACATACCTGATCCAACTAATCTGACCATTAACACCACCTTACTGAGTTAATACAGCGCTTCACCTGCTTCCCACATACCTGATCCAACTAATCTGACCATTAACACCACCTTACTGAGTTAATACAGCGCGCTCATCAACCTGCTTCCACATACCTGATCAACTAATCGACCATTAACACCACCTTACTGAGTTAATACAGCGTTCACCTGCTTTCCCTCATACCTGATCCAACTAATCTATCATTAACACCACCTTACTGAGTTAATACAGCGCTTCAACCTGCTTCCCACATACCTGATCAACTAATCTGATCAGTAACACCACCTTACTGAGTTAATACAGCGCTTCACCTGCATCCCTCATACCTGATCAACTAATCTGATCATTAACACCACCTTACTGAGTTAATACAGCGCTTCACCTGCTTCCCACATACCTGATCAACTAATCTGACCATTAACACCACCTTACTGAGTTAATACATCGCTTCACCTGCTTCCCTCATACCTGATCAACTAATCTGATCATTAACACCACCTTACTGAGTTAATACAGCGCTTCACCTGCTTCCCACATACCTGATCAACTAATCTGATCATTAACACCACCTTACTGAGTTAATACAGCGCTTCACCTGCTTCCCACATACCTGATCAACTAATCTGATCATTAACACCACCTTACTGAGTTAATACAGCGCTTCACCTGCTTCCCACATACCTGATCAACTAATCTGATCATTAACACCACCTTACTGAGTTAATACAGCGCCTCACCTGCTTCCCACACCTGATCAACTAATCTGACCATTAACACCACCTTACTGAGTTAATACAGCGCTTCACCTGCTTCCCTCATACCTGATCAACTAATCTGATCATTAACACCACCTTACTGAGTTAATACATCGCTTCACCTGCTTCCCTCATACCTGATCAACTAATCTGACCATTAACACCACCTTACTGAGTTAATACAGCGCTTCACCTGCTTCCCTCATACCTGATCCAACTAATCTGATCATTAACACCACCTTACTGAGTTAATACAGCGCTTCACCTGCTTCCACATTCCTAATCAACTAATCTGACCATTAACACCACCTTACTGAGTTAATACATCGCTTCACCTGCTTCCCACATACCTGATCAACTAATCTGATCATTAACACCACCTTACTGAGTTAATACAGCGCTTCACCTGCTTCCCACATACCTGATCAACTAATCTGATCATTAAAACCACCTTACTGAGTTAATACAGCGCTTCACCTGCTTCCCACATACCTGATCAACTAATCTGACATTAACACCACCTTACTGAGTTAATACAGCGCTTCACCTGCTTCCCACATACCTGATCAACTAATCTGACATTAACACCACCTTACTGAGTTAATACAGCGCTTCACCTGCTTCCCACATACCTGATCAACTAATCTGACCATTAACACCACCTTACTGAGTTAATACAGCGCTTCACCTGCTTCCCACATACCTGATCAACTAATCTGATCATTAACACCACCTTACTGAGTTAATACAGCGCTTCACCTGCTTCCCACATACCTGATCAACTAATCTGACATTAACACCACCTTACTGAGTTAATACAGCGCTTCACCTGCTTCCCACATACCTGATCAACTAATCTGAACATTAACACCACCTTACTGAGTTAATACAGCGCTTCACCTGCTTCCCACATACCTGATCAACTAATCTGATCATTAACACCACCTTACTGAGTTAATACAGCGCTTCACCTGCTTCCCACATACCTGATCAACTAATCTGATCATTAACACCACCGAGTTAATACAGCGCTTCACCTGCTTCCCACATACCTGATCAACTAATCTGACCATTAACACCACCTTACTGAGTTAATACAGCGCTTCACCTGCTTCCCACATACCTGATCAACTAATCTGACCATTAACACCACCTTACTGAGTTAATACAGCGCTTCACCTGCTTCCCACATACCTGATCCAACTAATCTGATCATTAACACCACCTTACTGAGTTAATACAGCGCTTCACCTGCTTCCCACATACCTGATCCAACTAATCTGATCATTAACACCACCTTACTGAGTTAATACAGCGCTTCACCTGCTTCCCACATACCTGATCCAACTAATCTGACCATTAACACCACCTTACTGAGTTAATGTGAGCATTAGCAGCAGGACACGCTCTAAACTGTACAGGGCAGTGTACTTTCAGGACTAGGACTAAGAAAGGCTTTTAAGACTTATTTTAAAACGTCACTTTTCAACATGTAACTTTAGAGGAGAGTAAGAAATTCATAACTTTGGGCAGCTCTGTTTTAGAAGCATCCAGCAATTGTTGGCATGAGTTACTTTAAAAAAGCTCTGCTCTACTTTCTCAAACTTTTTACACCCTTTGTTTTGATCTGTTCCATGCTTGGCATTGTTTGTTATAGTGTTCTCCCTGACTCTTGTTTTTATGAGTTTTATTCCAGTGTACTTTGTTCTTTGTTGAGTAGTTCTTTTAGTTCCCTCGGTATTTTCTGATTTTGCTTTTCCTTTGTTTCTGTTTTTTTCTTTTTTTCACCATGGACAAGAATAAAACTCCCAACTCACATTTACAGTCTCCTTCATCTTCCAACTTGTTACATAAAGGTTTTTTTTGTGCTTGGTGTTTTGTGGTGCAGCAGCTAATCAGTAGTACTAGTCCAAACACAAAGTTAAATTAGCAGAGTTGTGGGCAGCTTCATTTTACACTGGGAACTCAGATAATTGGCAGCAGAGTTTCACTTGCTACCTACAACTAATTCTAAGGTCTAAATCAAAATGCAAGAAGTAAAAGTATGTTTTTTTGTATCTTACTTTACTTGGAAACTAGTATCTTACTTTCCTTGGAAACTAGTAACTAGTAAAGTGATTTCAAAATAAATACTTAAGTATAGTAACAAAGTAAGCAGGTCACATAGTAACCAAGTAACTTTTGCTTGGTGTCTTAGATTTGTGCTCTCTGATCTGTTCACTAGTATATACACTACACTAGTATATTGGAAAAGCAAAAATGAACAGCAGACAAAAAATAGACATAGAAACTGTGATGGTGTTAGGAGGGGTAAGTTCATTATGTTTAAATGTTTAAATAAAGCTCTGCTGAATGACTTGTTCCCGGACTGTTGGGAACCAAAACATGTGTGCATATTTAACTCTTGCAAATTAGTTACATCATTGATGTTTGTGCGTCGGTTTTGACCATGTATGGCTAAATCACCTCCAATCAGCTCTTAAACATGTTTTTTATGAATCTGACCCATGAACAGCTTAGAAGTTAACTTGTTTATTTGTATTGTGCTGTTCATAATTGCCTTATTTACCATAAAGTATGACACTTATTTTCATTATAAACCTTTTACAGCATTTTAAGAATTTATGTTGCTATTTTAAATGTAGATGTGTCACGCCTACGGTCTCTCCTGAAACCTCCACGCTTCCGGATTCCAATTCCCAGCATTCACTTGCTGATGATGTCACACTTACATGCTCACAACGCACCAATCACACACCCCTCTCCCGTTCAGCGTCTCCCGAATACTGATTACACACACCTGTCACATATCCCCTACTTGCCGAAATCGCCTACTTGCCTACTGCTCAGTAGTGCGAGCGTGGCTAGTATGTCTGAATACTCAGTAGCGAAATCAGTAGGTGAGCACGGCTAGTATGTCTGAATACTCAGTAGTGAAATCAGTAGGCGAGCGGCTAGTATGTCTGAATACTCAGTAGTGAAATCAGTAGGCGAGAGCGGCTAGTATGTCTGAATACTCAGTAGTGAAATCAGTAGGCGACCGCGGTTAGTATGTCTAAATACTCAGTAGTAGTGAATCAGTAGGCGAGCGCGGCTGGTATGTCTGAATACTCAGTAGTGAAATCAGTAGGCGAGCGCGGCTAGTATGTCTGAATACTCAGTAGTGAATCAGTAGGCGAGCGCGGCTAGTATGTCTGAATACTCAGTAGTAAATCAGTAGGCGAGCGCGGCTAGTATGTCTGAATACTCAGTAGTAAATCAGTAGGCGAGCGCGGCTAGTACGTCTGAATACTCAGTAGTAAATCAGTAGGCGAGCGCGGCTAGTACGTCTGAATACTCAGTAGTAAATCAGTAAGCGAGTGCGGCTAGTACGTCTGAATACTCATTAATGAAATCAGTAGGCGAGCGCGGCTAGTACGTCTGAATACTCAGTAGTAAATCAGTAAGCGAGTGCGGCTAGTACGTCTGAATACTCAGTAGTAAATCAGTAGGTGAGCGCGGCTAGTACGTCTGAATACTCAGTAGTAAATCAGTAGGCGAGCGCGGCTAGTACGTCTGAATACTCATTAATGAAATCAGTAGGCGAGCGCGGCTAGTACGTCTGAATACTCATTAATGAAATCAGTAGGCGAGCGCGGCTAGTACGTCTGAATACTCAGTAGTAAATCAGTAGGCGAGCGCGGCTAGTACGTCTGAATACTCAGTAGTAAATCAGTAGGCGAGCGCGGCTAGTACGTCTGAATACTCAGTAGTAAATCAGTAGCGAGTGCGGCTAGTACGTCTGAATACTCAGTAGTAAATCAGTAGGCGAGCGCGGCTAGTACGTCTGAATACTCAGTAGTGAAATCAGTAGGCGAGTGCGGCTAGTACGTCTGAATACTCATTAGTAAATCAGTAGCGAGCGGCTAGTATGTCTGAATACTCAGTAGTAAATCAGTAGGCGAGCGCGGCTAGTATGTCTGAATACTCAGTAGTGAAATCAGTAGGCGAGCACGGCTAGTATGTCTGAATACTCAGTAGTGAAATCAGTAGGCGAGCGCGGCTAGTATGTCTGAATACTCAGTAGTAAATCAGTAGGCGAGCGCGGCTAGTATGTCTGAATACTCAGTAGTGAAATCAGTAGGCGAGCGCGGCTAGTATGTCTGAATACTCAGTAGTGAAATCAGTAGGCGAGCGTGGCTAGTATGTCTGAATACTCAGTAGTAAATCAGTAGGCGAGCGCGGCTAGTACGTCTGAATACTCAGTAGTAAATCAGTAGGCGAGCGCGGCTAGTATGTCTGAATACTCAGTAGTAAATCAGTAGGCGAGCGTGGCTAGTACGTCTGAATACTCATTAATGAAATCAGTAGGCGAGCGCGGCTAGTACGTCTGAATACTCAGTAGTAAATCAGTAGGTGAGCGCGGCTAGTACGTCTGAATACTCATTAATGAAATCAGTAGGCGAGTGCGGCTAGTACGTCTGAATACTCATTAATGAAATCAGTAGGCGAGCGCGGCTAGTACGTCTGAATACTCAGTAGTAAATCAGTAGGCGAGCGCGGCTAGTACGTCTGAATACTCAGTAGTAAATCAGTAAGCGAGCGCGGCTAGTACGTCTGAATACTCAGTAGTGAAATCAGTAGGCGAGCGCAGCTAGTACGTCTGAATACTCATTAATGAAATCAGTAGGCGAGCGCGGCTAGTACGTCTGAATACTCAGTAGTAAATCAGTAGGCGAGAGCCGCTAGTACGTCTGAATACTCAGTAGTAAATCAGTAGGTGAGCGCGGCTAGTACGTCTGAATACTCAGTAGTGAAATCAGTAGGCGAGTGCGGCTAGTACGTCTGAATACTCAGTAGTAAATCAGTAGGCGAGCGTGGCTAGTATGTCTGAATACTCAGTAGTAAATCAGTAGGTGAGCGCGGCTAGTATGTCTGATTACTCAGTAGGTATTGAGTAGTAGGTGAACGGTACCCGGATAACCTACTGAATCGACGAACACAGCACACTGTGTATCCCATGATTCACCTGGAGCCGCGGATGAATTCAAAGTGGAGTGAATAAACGGTGTAAAGCTGAACGTCGGCTGTGTGTACGTAGCTACGGCTAGTGAACTGCCGCTACAGGAGTTAGCGCCACTGCTGAGATAAACAGTGATTACATTCCTCTCGTTTCATCTTTTCTGATCTACAGCTCCACACCGTCTGATACATAATCAGACAAACACGCAGATCAGTGTCACAAAAAGATCTAAATCTGTCTGTAAACGAGCTTTTAAATGAATAGCAGGACTTTTACAGTGGTGGTCTGACGTCTTGCGTCACAGGACGCTGGTAAGATGGCGGACGTAGTACATCCGAGCTTGTGTGGCTACTAAAACTCTCTTACTGAAAGTCTGTGGCTCCAGCAGTACGTACTGACTCTAATCTAGTACCTACTGACTAGTAGGAGATTTCGGAAGCCTCTATATACACTGTCACACTATACACTCATTACCAAGTTTTATCAAACATTGTTTGCAATTGTTATATAATTGTTGATATTGTCTTTCTATCGGTTTATGTGGCTTTTGACTCACTTTGGATCCCTGACTGTCTCTTTCTCGTTTACTCCCTTTAGCTTTGGTTACTCGGTCTGATTTACTCTCTTGTTTTTCGACTTCCCTTCCGTTTACTCCCGGTTACTCTCTTGCCTCTCCCTTATGACTTGTTTGCCTGGCTATCTGATCTCCTGGTTTTGACCCTTGCTTGTACTGTTGACTACGACCTCAGTTTGCCCTTTTGTCTTGTTTGTTTGTTCCATTCTGTATTGTTTGATCTAACAACTCGCTAGCTCTGAAAATAAGTCTATTTCAACTTTTATCTCTGCACGTGTCATACCAAGTCCTTTTTACTGACAAGATGCCATGAATTTTACTGAATTATCAATTTTTTTCTTCACATATTAATTGTGTTGACGACATCACATTTTGATTTTGAACATCCTAGCATCCACTGTGCCGCCTTTAACTCTAACATTACAGGTAAAAATGACCCCTAATTTTACAAATGAAACCAAGAGTTCTTTAGAAAGAGTTCTTTAGTGCCTAGGGGTCTATCTGGTTCAATCTGTTTTGAGGTGCTATCCCACAGGGGGTGAGGACCGTGTCATGTGGATATTGTTTTAGATGCTAAAGCCTCCCTTTCATCATTCTTTACACATTAAATTCCTTCTCAGTGAATAACTCCTCTTGCTTGCCATTCTCAACTACAGTGTGTTTGTACCTAAATGGTGTGGAGACTTTATAGAAACATTAAGGAGGTCCTTTTTATTTTTATATGTTCATATCATCACTGCTGAGGAAGTCATCAAGGTTCATAAAATAATAACAACGTGTAACACTGGAACCTGAAAAGGGTCAGTTTTAACCCGAAACATGATAGGAGGGTCAAATATCAAATCTTCAACTGGTACATTGCCATTTTCGGAACCGGAGAGTGTCTGACTATGACATCTCATATCACAGCAAATGTGATCTAAATGATTTCCTCCGTCTCGGGCAGCTGTGACACAGCTGGATAGCCTGGGGAACATAAAAAAGGTTGAGTGTAGGTCTATATTCTGTCCATGTTTTCTGTTGGTTTAATAATGCTCTGAAATTGTGTGACAGACATTTCAGGGGTCAGATGGAGTGCGAGTGGAGTGATGGTTTGTGGTGGGTGAGAATGGAAAACCATTGGAAAAGGAGGAGAGAATGATTGAGGAGAATGAGAATGATTTCACAGTGTTACTGGCTTATCACGGTGGACCATCTTGAAGGGGATCCAATCATGATGTGCGGTGTTTCTCCATCTCTCTTCAAACACCGGCACGAAAGCACTGAGACCATTAACTGAGAAAACACACCTGCTGTGTGGCTAGTTCAGACTGCAAAATTACCAGAATTATATCTGTATCCTTTTTATACCTGAATCTTTTAAATCTGTAATGTTTAAAGTTAAATGTCTAAAGTTCAAATTTAATAATATATCATTGCTGTCCAATGAAAAACATGCATTTCAATTTTTATCGATTTTCATTTCTCTACATCATCAGAACACAACAGCTCCTGTTTACATTGTATGAAAATTTCATGATGAATGGACCAATAGAAATGCTCCAAAATCCCTTTGAAATAAATCTGGTTTTATTGACTTACACTGAAAGTTAAGACTGTTGTTGGCCTTTCCTGTAAAGTTACTATTTTGGAGATACCTCATTGGACAGCGATGATATGCTCTTTTTTGTATTGCGTTAAATCCACAGAGCATATTTAAAGGTACCTAATTAATCTGTTAAAGTAAATAAGGTAAGTACAATGCAATAATATAAAACAAAAATTAATTTTTAAGTTGTTCATGGGTAAGTACTGTAGCAACATATGAGGTACATGTTCCAGGGCGAGCAGCATGGTGACCAGTATAGCCTTACAGGAAGACAGGTGTAGGTTTGATTGTGTGTGGAGTTTGTATGCCCTCCCCGTGTCTGTGTGGGTTTCCTCCAGGTGCTCTGGTTTTCTTCCACAGTCCAAAGAACTGCAGATGAACTGCAGACACTAAATGACCCTTAGGTGTGGGTGTAGGTGTAAGTCTGTGTCATATGGACTGGCAGACTGCCCAGGTGTTTCCTGGCAGGACTGTTAAAGCACACTGCCTTGGTGGATGTGGAAAATGTTCCATTCATATCCTGATTCTGATGATGTGTGCAGAAGGAGACAGGTTGCAGGTCACTGCCCACAAGGACGATGTAACTTTTTTCTTTAACTCTGTGACTGACGTTTTTATATTTGGCTCTGAAATGCATGTCCTCAACACGTCTCACTTTTGTAAGGTCTCTTAGGCACATCTAACGCTAATGCTAAGCTTCTTATTCAGCTTCTCATTTGAATTTCCCTGTTCCACCTTAAATGGCCTAAATGGTGCAGCAGTTGGGTCACAGTGGAACACATTTAAGGTGGAATAGGAAAAGTCAAAGAAGTTTTTAAAAAAGAAAAAGTTTGGCCAATACTATAATATAAAGTAATATTAATAATCATACTTATGTCTATAAGAATTATACATCGTCGCTGTCCAATGAAAAACATCTCCATTTTTGTCGATTTTGAGTTTTCTACATCATATGAACATGCCTATGGTTGTTTAAATTGTGTGAAAATGTTATGATTAATGGACCGATTAGCATTTTTGAGGCTCATTCCGATCGCCGATCACCTTTCATCACGATTGCCCGATAGCTGATACCGATTGAGGGCGAGGCTATATGACATGGCAGGCTACATGTAGTTATTAGTGCAAGCAAGTCATGAAACATGGTCTAAATTGGTTTATTACAATTTTTAACAAGCTCAAGTAAATCAAACTAATATCCCCCATACTGTTATTATTAACTTTAGACACTTAATGGTCTGTACGGTGTTCTGGGTTATTTGTTTTGTGCTAGCTGCGCGTGCTAGCTCTGCTGTTTGCTGATACTCACTGTATTCAGCTGTGTGGTGTCTCTGAAGTGTCGTATCAGATTAGTAGTGTTAAATGTCGTTGTCTTGGTTCCCTAGCGAGACACGTTGATTTTACTAATTTTACAAAACACCTGGATTAGTCTGTATCACATACGATAACAAACTGCCAGACGACACAAACTGTTCTCGCGAGGCCGCTGCTTTAGTCAGTATGTGGAAAATGAAAGGGTATATATTTCCACCTAGTGGTTCAGATAGGAATTGCAGGGAGCTGGCCGGAGAGGGTTCTCCTCCTCCTGGATAAAATGCTAGCTGGAAATACATTCGTTTAATGCCATCGATCGTCTCTCGGGATCGGCTAAATTGGAGAAATATCGGCTGATCACATATTTTGATTAAAAATCGGCCGATACCGATACATACTGATCGATCTTTCCATCTCTAAAAAAATCCTCTTATTCTGTTCTTGGTCTTGTCTTGGTCTTGACCACTACTAGTCTCAGTCTTGACTACTAAAAGTCTTGTTCATGGCTTGGTCTCAGATGTAGCAGTCTTGACCACAACACTAGACTACTTTTTACATTGCTAGTCAAACATGTCATACATGTATATTTGATCTTCTAATCAAAAATATGTTAGAACACCCTCTACGCAGCACAAACCTAGGTATAGTATTGGTTTCTGGCATTTGTAGTGCGCAATGTCTGTTTATTGGAATTTAACATATTGGGAAAAAATAAAACATACAAAACTTAGTATTTCAACAAAGCATGCTCAACCCTGCTATCGTCTACCGGGTTAAAACAAACCCTTTTCAGGTTTGAGTGTTATGCTTGATGACTTGATGATGTCCTCAACAGTGATGATATGAATATATAAAAATAAAGAGGACCACCTTAATGTTTCTGTAAAGTTCCCACACCATTTAGGTACAAACACACTGTAGGAGTTATTCACTGAGAAGGAAATTAATGTGTAAAAAATGCTGAAAGGGTGGCTTTAGCGTCTAAAACATAATACACATAACATGGTCCTCACCCCCTGTGGGATAGTACCTCAAAACAGATTGAACCAGATAGACCCCTGGGACCTAAAGATCTCTTTTGGTTTCATTTGTAAAATTAGGCTCCATTTTCATCTGTAATATTAGCAGAGAGTTATATTAATTCAAAATATGATGTCATCAACCCGACTAACATATCTGTGAAGTACATCATTGTTGTGCCTTCTAACCTGAATGTAAATGTAAATGAAATTGAAGTTGTGAGCAAGACGTTGGGTGCCAATGGTTAAAAGACTCTTATCCAGAGCTTCATGTGTCCTTCCAACTGTGTTGAGAGATGGCTCTGCAATATAACAAGCGAGCCAACAAACAAGCAAATAACCGATGTGCAGCTTTCTCGCAGCCTGTGTTACTCTGAGAGACGCAGAAATAAGAGAGCACAGCGTCACGCTTCGTTTGAGCCGGGTCGAAACCACTCCAAAACAAACCTGGCGAAAACCAAGGAAGGCCAACTGTGTGTCCCTTATGTATCTCACCCCCCACCTCCCATGCCCGGCCCCTACCCCGGTTGTTATTTAGCTCTGTTGCTTCTGTAGAGCTAGTGCACATAGACCTCGCTCAGAAGAAGTGTCTACCTTTCAACCCACGGCCTGAACAAGCTGTCATTGCTTGTCAGACTCAAAACGCTCTGGAAGGAACAGAGCAGAACAGAGTTGTGCTGATATAAGGGGTGACTACCTTATCCACCCTTGCCCCGATACCAGGCGGCCAACAAGGCAATATTCTCTTTCATCTAAAGTTCTAGAGAGCAGTGCAGCGAGAACATAACCTTAGCCTGTTATAGTTGCTGTTATATTCTCTGCCTCCTTCATGAGTTTGGAGGTTAACCTACAGAAAGGTAATTCTCTATGGGTAAGACCAAGTGCATTAGGTTGGGTAGAGTTTTTTTTTTTGGTAAATAGTTTGAAAAACATTTAAGCAAAAATTAATCTTTTATGCAAGCATACACATACACTGCTTCAAGAGACTTGCCCCATAGGCAGTGTTCATTCTACAGACTAATGAGCTGATCCATAACATCCGTTATAGACGTCTGCAAAAATGTTGCAAACACAGTGAATCAATATATTAATTTATGTTTTGAATCTGTAAATAGATGTTCTGAAAGGTTTTGAATTCATATGAGGGAGAGATAGATCTCTCTCATCATTTACTTGCAACTTGCTAAAAGGAATCCCCCCTTATGGAGGTGGTACTTTGGCCTAAATAGCTCTGTGATAATGTACTGGGATATTCGGGTTCACAGCCTGGGTAACGCACCATTCATGAGGGCAGGTTCCGCCCTGCAAGGATCAGATCAGAATCCGATAGTAGGTTTCACACAGTAAGTGATATTTATTAGCAGAATCGACTGACACATGAAAAAAGAGAAAAGAAAAACTGAGAAAAATAAACGGCTAGGGTTTAACAATTCTCAGGAACTCTACATAGCTTCGGCTACAATCGCTCAGTCCTGATGCCTGATCACTTCTGATCCCTAACTGGGCAGCAGCCAGTAAGTGTTGGAGACCGTGAGGCCACATAGACACGACCATACACTCTCCCCCTATACACCACTATGAAACCCCACTTTATAGACCTACCAAGCCCCGCTCTACATATTAAGCTATCATTCTCCGGGGCTGGGGGTGCCATAACTAATAAAACAAATTAACAAACAACCAAATACAATACAAGTAAGTATATAAAATTTCAATGAATCCTTCTTTTATCCTTTCCCACAGATTCCTGGATCTCACCTCCCCTCTTCTACACAAGGCTGTGGGTTCTACCGGCTGGTATAAGGGCGCCTTAAGGACCAGAACAAAAGACAAGGTGACAGGTAAGTATTCTGTATGCACTTTTACTCAAATTACAATTACCTAGGTTTTAAAAATATATTGCATGCCCCAGTGTCCAACCTGGTGATGGTGTAGACTCACCAACCCCATCACAAGCTCTCATGCTGAGTTGTATATTGTCACTGTCCAAAATTTACAGGAGAAGACAAAAACATTCTTTACTTTCAATGTAAGTTAATGTAAAGAGATTTTATTCCAAGCAATTCTGGAGCATTTCTATTGGTCCAATCATCATGAACTTGGGCAGCTCCATCAAATAATAAAGAATTATTAAATTACTAAATGATAAATAATAAAGTTTCTGCTTTTTTGGAACGTGACTATGTTTTTTCAAAAGCAGTGTTACTGTAGTGCAGTTACACACAACTGACTATATTTGTATTTTACAAGCAGTGTGTGTGGGATTGTGTTGCATTTGGTTGCCAAAGATGTTGAGAATATGTGAGGAGAAGATGCTGAGAGTATGTGAGGAGAATGAGATGGACCACCTACTGAATGCACTGACTTTGATATTAACAATAGTACTGCATCTATCTGAGAAGATCAAAACATATTTCTAAGAAGACTTTGGTCAGTAATGTTAACTCGAAACAATACTCCTAATATGCATCAGCAGTTGATTCATATGGGACACAATGTAATATCACAACTGCTTCCAAAGCTTACTGTACACTTTCACACACTGTATTAACAGCAGCAGCTGTGGTTTGACTCTGACACCAGCTTCTTCACACATTTACAAACATATCACTCATAATTTTCAAGTCATATCTCAGGTCTACTGTGAGGAATATGACTGTATATGTAAATATTATACATTGTATATTTTGTATATATTTTAATTATTCATTTTTTTGTTATCTTATCTATTGGTGAATGGAGGAGCAGCAAAGTAAGAATTTTATTGGACAGTGTAACTGTCTGTTCTGCTGTGCATATGATAATAAAACTCTTGAATCTTGAATCTACATTATGGCCACCTATTAAAAATATTTTACAGCTAGACATGTGAATGCATATGGATGGGTAAATTCTTTAGAAATCCATAAAAAGTAATTTGACCAATCACAGCATTAATCCTGTAATACTACAAGCATAAACGTGGTTTTAATAGTTTATTGAAATTAAACAAATTCATACATCGGCATGCTTTCTCAGGTTAGATGGTGACTTTTTTCAAGGGTCACTGATGAAGTTTGTGGGCTGTTAACATAGAAAACAATATAAATCTAGGGTTAGGGTTGGGGTTAGGATTAGGGTTTAGGCCTCACCTATTAAAAAATTATACAGTTAGACATATGAATGCATATGAATGGGTAAATTATCTAGAAATCCATTAAAAGTCATTTGACCAATCACAGCATTTATCCTGCAACTAATGATAAAATTATATAAATCTTGCTTCATATAAAAAACCTTAAACATCGACTTTAGATCTGGTCATGGGGCTCTGGGGAAGATCTTTATCTGCTGTTGTAGTAGTAGCTGCCAAATTTAACTGTTCATCATATACAGTGAGTCCTGCTATAGGACTAGATTACTGTGATTGATTTTTCGTAGGGCCAATAGCATTTTAGAAAAGAAATTTCGTCTGCTGACTTAAAAGCTACGAGTGAAAGAACCTTAAATGTCAAAAGTACAATATTTGTCTATCACATGTAGTGGAGTGAAAGTCATAATGTGATAACCAAGTACAGATACCTGCTAAATGAACTCACACACTCAGTTAGATATACTGTACTTTATTACTTGTTTGTTTTGTCTGTTAGTATAAAGGGAAGTAAATGAGTTTGCTAAAAAATGAATAGCTTTTAAGGCCAGACCTGCTGCGCTGCTGGTGGAACAAAATTCTTTTCAAATTGCTCCAATTACGCTCCAAGGTGTGTCAGCATAGTTCCTACATTTAGTACACTGACAATACTGACTACAGAGATGCCCTAAAGTATCAACCTCTTAGCCTTAGCAACAATGAGACTGCTAGACACTACAGAAAACATGTCTTTTTCCTTCCAGATGGGGGCAACCTTACACACTGTCCTGACTCCAGGACCCAGGCTGCAGCACTGCATAATCTTTTTCCTGTAGAGCAAATAGGCTGCAACCCTGCTGAGCAGGCTCAGCTGTAGGACCTATTATTAATGGTGGGGACACACTATGTCAGCTTAAACGCTGCAACAGCTAAAGTAACTGGGGCGTGTTCTTACAGGATATTGCTCAGAAAAGAAATGCCATTGCTATAGGTATAATAGAATAACCGCTCAGGGCCTCTTATTTGAAGATACCTTCCATCGGTCTACAATTCATTGCATGGTTTTGGGTATGATTTGAGAAACACTGCTGCTCCATTCACTAAGTGGAAAAAATATTGATATGTCATTCGCATCTGGCACAGATTTAGGGCCTCTGGTCAGACTCTCCATATCGCTTCACACCTAGGCCAGTGCTCTGCTGCCCTCTGCGTCTGGAGGGGAAATTCAAAACAACACAATCAGGAAATGAGCCATATATCATCATTAGATAGGAAACCAGGAACCAAAGTCAAGTATGTTCAATCATAGCCAGTCTTGTCAGAGATGAGGAAATGGATTAGGAAGAAGAAGAGTGAGAGTAGTGGGAGAAGAAGTAGATTTTGATCTGTAGTTTGGAGGAACTGAGGAAGGTGTATGGAGGGAGAGACAGAGGAAGCTTGTTGCATCATTTAGGGGCCATGATTCCAAAAGATCTGCTGCTGAAAGTGAACAGTCTGAAGGTAAAAAGCAGCAAGAGACCAACATTAAAATAGAGAGAAAGTTTGTGAACCAACTCCATTATTACTCCTCATTCCAGGTGGTTGTTAAAGTTTTGCTGAGTCATGCTTGTGGTATTCCAGGTGGTAGCTAAAGCATTTCTGGGCCATTTAACAGTATTCCAGGAGCCTGTGAAAGTGTTGCAGAGCCATTGTTATGGTATTCCAGGTGGTTGCTGAAGTGTTACTAAGCCATCCTTGCAGTATTCCAGGTGGTTGCTAAATTATTGCTGAGCTGTTGGTTTGCTATTCCAAGTGGTTGCTAAAATGTTACTAAGGCATTGTTGTGGTATTCCAGGTGGTTGTTAAAGCGTTGCTGAGCCGTCCTTGCAATATTCCAGGTGGTTGCTAAAATATTAATAAGGCATTGTTGTGGTATTCCAGGTGATTGCTAAAGTGATGCTGAACCACTGTTACAGTAGTCCAGGTGATTGCTAAAGCCATTGTTATGGTATTCCAGGTGTTTGCTATATTGATGCTGAGCCACTGTTATGGTACTCTGGGTGTTGGCTAATGTGTTGCTGGGCTATTGTTATGGTATTCCAGGTGGTTGCTAAAGTAATGCTAAGCCATTGTTACGGTACTCCGGGTGGTTGCTAAAGTGTTGCTGACCATTGTTGAGGTATTCCAGGTGATTGCTAAAGTGTTGCTGGGCATTTATTATGGTCTCATGGCTAATTATATAAGTGTGTTAGTGTGGAATTTGTATGTAATGCCTATAAAGAACACTATTAGAGATCTCCTAAGTTAGGTTTAAACTGGCTTTGTTGTCCTAAAGAAAACAAAAACAAGTTGAAATAATGCTGTTTTAAAACCATATGCATTTGTGGCATTCTATATAGGCTGCAAGGTGTTGTGGTTCAAGCTTAAACACTGCACCGCATGAAGACAGTGGAAAGAAATGGTAGAATAATAAAACAGTAAAACAGTAAGTTAGGTCTGTCAGGCCAGCTTAATATTTAATAATCTCAAACCGACTTGCCTGAGGTGCTTTGTGATGTACTGTTATAAAAATGGATTAAAGCACATCACATAGCTAAAAACAGTAGTAGCAGCCATGCAGTGAGCCTGAAACCTACACCTGCCTGTACATACATACATGGAAACGACAACAAGTAATAAACCCCTGTTTATTTGATCTCTAACTTGTGGTTCTATTCAGGATGCATCATATCTTGATCTACTTCTCAAAAGCTCTTGCTCAAACTTGCAACTAATCTCAGTGGGGGTGTTAGAATGACTTGCATTATAGTAACAGTGTGTGTTTTCCTCCCTTGTATTGCCTTCTTTCTATAACAGGTACTGATCATTGCAAAAGTCTCAAGAAGTAAAGGTCATCTACAGCATGTAAATCTGCCGCAGAGAGGTTATAATGTGTCAGTGCACGCTGAAGGTGAAAATTAATACACAGCAATTACGAATATCAGTAACAAACTGTGAGAAGATATTGTGGCTGTAATGTCTTCAGCGTGATTTATTTTCTCCATTACTGCACTTGCCTTGAGAGCTGCCCCTGCAGCACAGCAATACAACAAGAAGAAGCATCAAGGTCATCTGAAAGGAAAAAGGAGAACAGAATGCAGCCTATCATATAATAGCATGCAAAGCCACTACCAGTATCTCCAATGGACACTGAGCTCTATAGGGAGTCATTAAATTCTGACAAGACATGCTGCTTAAACCTCTTTATTTGAAGTACATGTGTAAGTCTGTTATCTCCTTCACAGCTCTGAAACGTATGCACAGTTTGAGATATCAGAAGGAATTACACTAATATGCTCCATCATCTCTCAGGTACTGTTTTAAAGCACTGAAGACATCCGGCTTGAGTGTAAATGAACACAGTGTAGAAATACAGTGGCCGCGGTCTGGACCCAGACGTCTTCCAGTGTGGACCCAAACCGATAACTATTGAGAACTATTTAACTGGGGCTTAAATTTGACTGTGTTTATTTTAAGAGGCGGAGCTTTTCTTGTCTTTACGGTATACGGGCTTTGCAGCACAGTAACCTCACAGACCAATCAAGTGCGTTGTAAGTTCACCAAAGGGTCCTCAGCCAATCAGATGTGTGCAGATTCAGGAGTGTGGCGCGCACACAGGCGAGGTACGAAGCGAGAAGCAGCAGTCGGAGAATAAAACGAGAAAAAAGAAAAAAGAAAAGTTTCACCAGTAATGGAGAAACATATGTTTATTCTTCTCACAGACAGCTCCAAACCAACAGGTCAAGATGTGAAACAAGAAGCTGCACCTTTTATTTACTTTTTTTATAAATAGACACTTTAAGGTGTACTTTTTAAAAAATCATTCTCTTTTTTTAATGTAGACCATTTTATTTGAAGTTCTAGAAATAATTAATTCAGTTCCTGATTTAAAACAATAAATATAGTTGAAATATACTGAACTGTATTTGTAATTTGGTTTATCTTTCAGTTGCTGATGATATAAAATGCTAATAGAACTACTAGGCTACTTCAGTATACGGTATATGGCAATGAATCATAACACAAGTTACGCTCATAACACAAACATGGTTTGGACGTTGGCCGGAGGAAATTCCCTCTTATTGGACCTTACTGAATTCTAATTATATACCCCTGTAGTATTACTTTACTAACATTGTAAGCAACATTTGACCACTGTTTGATCATTTGTTTATCTATAGCATTTTTATAAATCGTCAACAATGTAATCAATGTAATCGTCAACAATGTACTCAAGCTGTGAAATAAGCACTCGAGTAGAAGAACAAGTAGCCTAGGGCAGATTTCATAACACTCATCAAAGTGTCATTAGATCAAATTTTGCAGTGGTCTGTGAGGTCATTAAATACATTATGTACTGCCCCCACAATTTCTTGTGGACACGGATAAAAAACAGAAGACTCTGTTCGTATTCATATCTAATGTCGAGCATAAATTAGCGTAAATTCTACATCATACATTCATTTTTATTGACCAGGTGCTTCTTTGTTGTAGGTTTATTTGTGTATTTTATTTTTATGCTGCATTTATATTATTTTATAAAATATAATTGCTTATTAATTATTTGAACTCTGAGGTTTGCAGATAATCAGCACCAATCAGCAAATCACATCAGCACTCCTCCTGCCTCACAGCTCTCGTTTTATTGGGCATCAGTGTGAGTATGATATAAGCTAGTATGCGTTTTCTTCACAATCTCTGTGTTCCCGTGTTCCTGTCTTCTTGCCCTCCCTATTCTCTCTCCTCAGGCTCATCAGACACAAAGGAGGCTCACCAGGAGGTTCATGGTCAATTCCAGCAGATCCAATACTGGGGCTGACACACATCAAATGTCTTAGAACATTGTTCCCAGGCCTTTATAGTCATGTATAGAAGGATATGAAAGTAAATAGCTGAGCCGAGATCAGAATTCTTACTCTTAGAAGTTATATAGAAACATCTGCACACTAGCAATTGAAAACTTCTGATGACTGCATTTACAGAGACAAACATCTCTTCACTCACAGTCGTTTTTCTGTTTTCATTTGTTCTGTCAAAGTCATGCTCTGTGGGGAGCCTCCAGTAACAGCTTCTAATACATGATGAAAGAGAGAGGTCTGCTACTTTGTTTGGAGAGCTTACCTATAACCTTGAGGAGAGAGATTTTCCCCAGCGCTCTTCTGCCGTCTTCCACAGACTCAAACGTTTCTTTACATCTTCACAATGTCTGACTTTATTTTAAAAAGTGAAGGACATCACAGGCAGATTTTCTTTGGGATATTCTCATAAATCTCATGAACAAGAACACCAATTCACCAAATGCTCATAATTAGAGATGGACCGATCGGCGTTTTTTAGGCCGATTCCGATCACGATCACCTTTCAGCACAATCAGCCGATAGCCGATACCCATCGAGGGCGGGGCTATATGCCACGGCAGGGCTACATGTAGTTATTAGTGCAAGCAAGTCATGAAATGGTCTAAACTGGTTTATTACCATTTTTAACGAGTTCATGTGAAACAGCATAATTTTTTTAAACAAAATTAACAGTAAATAAACAAAGTAAATCAAACAAATATCTCCAATACTGCAATCATTACATTTAGACCCTTAATTAAAAACAAAAAAGGTAATTAAATAAATGCAGTAAAACTGCAGTCATTAAACACAGACTCTGTTATTTTAAACTAAAAACTGCAATCATTAAATGTAGACTCTGGTTATTTTAAACGACAATCTGTAATCATTAAATGTAGAATATTGATTGTAGCTGCTGTTCTGTTTGTCAGATCTGGTCTGTACGGTGTTCTGGGTTATTTGTTTTGTGTTAGCTGCGCATGCTAGCTCTGCTGTTTGCTGATACTCACTGTATTCAGCTGAGTGGTGTCTCTGAAGTGTCGTATCAGATTAGCAGTGTTAAATGTCTTTGGTTCCCCCACGAGACACGTTTAATTTTACAAATTTTACAAAACGCCATGCATCAGTTTGCATCACATACAGTAAAACACTGCAAGACGGAGAACATGCTTTCTATCAGCGCATACTTTTCTTGTGAGGCCGCTGCTTTAGTCAGTCTGACGAAAATGAAACGGTATGTATTTCCATCTAGTGGTTCAGATAGGAGTTGCAGGGACCTGCCTGGATGGGGTTTCACGGAGGGCTCCTCTTCCTGGACAAAACGCTAGCTGGAAATACAGAAATTAGGGTTATTTGTTTAATGCCATCGACCGGCTCTTGGGATCAGCTAAATTGGAGAAATATCGGTGGATCACTGATCACATATTTTGACTAAAAATCGTCCGATACTGATAAATAGCCGATCGATCCTTCCATCTCTACTCATAATGTTAATGTATTTGTTTTTATTTTGGGAAGGCCAGGTATGACCAGCTACTAGAAGACAGGGGTTCAAGTTTCTCCAAGAACTACTTGGGCATCACATTTTGATCAGGTTATGCAGTTGGTCACAGAGATGTGGACTCAAGTCATATTAGCTGGACTCGAGTCATAAAGTTGTTGACAAAATCAAAATGGAC
The DNA here is from genome assembly GCA_021613375.1 of Megaleporinus macrocephalus. Classification (NCBI taxonomy): domain Eukaryota; kingdom Metazoa; phylum Chordata; class Actinopteri; order Characiformes; family Anostomidae; genus Megaleporinus; species Megaleporinus macrocephalus. The sequence continues at coordinate 8,791,180 of CM038715.1, read as the reverse complement.
TCTGAACACAAATGACTTGTACGTCATCAAATGTAACTGCGCTAATGCATGGTTTATTTGATTTCTGAACACAAGTGATATGTTAGAATTTAAGTTTGTCTCTGTAAGCTAGAAACAAGTGAAGCATCAATAACATCAGTAAGTTTAAACTCCAGTCTTACTGCAAAAAGGTACCAATTAAATTTTTCTCAGGGTGAAACACAGTTTTCTGTATTTTAGCTTTTAGCTTTAAAACAAGCACAACACTGTCACGACAAGTTTGTATTCACCAGCTTCATATCCAAGTTTTCTATTTCACTGTAAATGGTGCACAAGTTACATTCTAACACTTAAGTGCTCCACCATTTAAGCTAGAATGGAAAAATTTGAATAAGAAGCTTCAAACATTCTCCAAGACTTATCTTTTCTGTAAAACTTGTTCAACATGGTCAATTTAGTTTGTCATTATCTTAATTAATTTTAAACTATCATAGTTTTATTGCTAAGCAAGATTAATTGAATTCTATGCTACCAAAAATGATCAAAAATCTTTATCTTCCAATATAAGTTTAAGTTCAATAGCATTTTAGATTTTTTCATGTGTAGTTGCACTTCTCTTTGTATGTCTATCATGGTTATCTGTGTACTATGGATTATGTTGTTTATTTAAAAGAGTAAAAAAGGTTTAATATAAAACCACTTGCCATGAATATGCTGTGATTAAATTAACTAAAGAAGGCATAGTGGCTTGTTTAGAGCTTGAAGACTCGACGTAAGAGTTGTTTTGATTTGAGGCTTGTTTTGAGACTCAACTGTCTTGACTTGACTTGAGACTTACTTATAAAGTACAACACAGTGACTTGTTTCCACCTCTGGCTGGTCAAAAACTAAAAGCACTGCAGGAAATTTTTAAAGCTGCTTGATTTGGTTTCTATTACTGTTGATTTCTTTTAAACACTGTCAGCTTTTTATTATTACACCATGTTATAGATGACAATATTAGAGGTGTCAGTATTGAAAGGGAATATGACACATACACAAACCTCTATAACAACTGACAGAGCTGCATAATCTTTTATAAAAGCTTATTCCAACAAGCTGACACGAAAGCAACTTCTGTCAATGTTGATGTCACTTCATCTCAGCTAGTGCTAAGGCAGCTGAAGGTTATTGGAATTAACATTTCTAAATGTCTTAGTATGTTTGTGTCAGTTGTCCCTTAGTAAAGTGTTACCAAAGTTCATATTCTATTTATATAGGATTATGTATTATATATCATTAAGACCTTTGGTTGGTTTAAGAACATAATTAAGTAAGACACATAGACCATCTCAGAGTAAGGTGCTGTTATAGGATCAACTCTGTGAAAGTAATAACTATGAAGGGACAAGAACCCCATCCTACTGCAGCTCCTCTACCCTAAATCAAATATAAATATAAGTCATAGCCTTCAAAGCAAAAATCTAATTAAAAGATGTTACCAGAATGTTCTATCTTAACTAGCTAGACAAGATGAACCAGTTTCATACAATAATTAACAAAGAGAACAACAAGATGTGGAATATATTTCAATGGATGCCCTTAGAAGCAGTTCATCTTCATACATTAATTGACCAGCAGGGGGCAATAGATTCTTATTTTCATTCAGAAATTGTTTGACCACCAAGTCACCAATAAGCAAATGGGTAAGCTGTCTTTTCCTGTGGGACGACTACAGTCAAACCACTCCGGTCTGTAAGGAAATCAAACCTAACTGTATTCTGCTAGTGAGAAGCCTGTGAGGCAGGGCAATCATGGATTCTACCGCTTCTGGCCTGATCTCCCAGTAGTGTCGTAGCACAAAAAACACTGTAGAATCAGCACCACTTTGTGCCTTTTGGCAAGGTGTTATTCAATTCATACATCAGTGATGTAGGCTCCTCTATAAATCAATGCAAGGCGTAGGCCTACTTGCTATTCTTGACCGAGAGCATCACTGGATTTCCCATAAAAGCCTGTCAGTGTTTTATATGCACTCTTAAAGGGGCATGTCAGCCTAAAACTAGCATTCAGTTCAATGTCTGTCAGGTTATGTAATATTCTTTAGCGCACGGTTGCATGCCTCGGCCTCATCGGTTTCACAGAATTCACGACAGGGAAATGTCATTTCTGTTTTCGCCATCACTGCTCACTCATTGCTACTCTCAGCATGCATATAAAGCCCCACAAATGATTCTTGGCTTGATACATGGTTGGTTAAACTTCATCAACTGAATCATCCACTGAAAGGTTCTGTAGGGATCCAGAAGTGGCTCTTTTACAGTAGCAGTGGTCCCGAGCCCTCCTGCTCCTGGAGACCCACTTTTCTACAGAGTCTAGTGTAGAGGTCCAACCTGCATCATGCTGTTCTCCCACTCACCTACATCTAATGAATCTGATCCCCCCAATCAAGGACCAACTTATCAAGTTCACTAAATGTGTGGAAACCACTTGCCATGAATATCCTGTAATTAAATTAACTAAAGAACGCACAGTGGCTTGTTTAAGATTGAAGACTCGACGTAAGAGTTGTTTTGATTTGAGGCTTGTTTTGAGACTCAACTGTCTTGACTTGGGAATTGACTTGAGACTCGAATATCAAGATTTGAGACTTACTTATAAAGTGCAACACAGTGACTTGTTTCCACCTCTGGCTGGTTCAAAACTAAAAGCACTGCAGGAAATTTCTATTTCTGTTGATTTCTTTTCAACACTGGCAGCTTTTTATCATCACACCATGTTACAGATGACAATATTATAAGTTTTAGTATATGGTTCTTGACTTGATGCATGGTTGGTTAAACCTTAAAAAGGTTCATCTAATGAATCATCCACTGAAAGGTTCTGTAGGGATCCAGAAGTGGCTCTTTTACAGCAGTAATGGTTGCGAGCCCTCCTGCTCCTGGAGACCCACTTTTCTACAGAATCTAGTTTAGAGGTCCAACCTGCATCATGCTGCCCCCCCCTCCCCCCTTACCTACATCTAATGAATCTGATCCCCCCAATCAAGGACCAACTTATCAAGTTCATTAAATGTGAGAAAACAGACTCTGCAGTAAAGCAGATCTCCAGGACCAGGCTTGGCAACCACTGCAAGAAACGCGTGTGCTGAATTTGCATTTCAGTCCCGTCCTGATGATAGGGGAAAGCTCTGTCTGCAGGCGCTAAAGGAAAGACAGGTACTGTCATGCGCTTTATTGCTGTGGATGACTCATGACCATCACTGTAAAACCATGCTACTGGCTAGCCATCAAAGGCACAAACTCCCAAGCCCACAGCTACTCAGGGTTTGCTTTGAAACAGGTCTATTTGTGAGTTCAGCGAAACTGTGGATGGTACAGAAGAGGATGCGTCATTGCTGGTGAAGTAACAGCTTTAGAGGCCACGGCTTGCACCAAGGGAGAGATTTCCATAGTAATCTGCTGACAAATGATGTGCCATCTGCCAGGGAAGAAAAAAAAAACTAAACTTCTTGAGCAGGAGCACAGAAACAGTTCTTCCAACTCCAAGAAGAAATTGTATAAGAATGTTTTGTGTGCGGCTTTAGTATATTATTAAAAACCAGATGTAGACTGTTTTTCAGAACTCAGGTGGAATGAATGGGGCAGGCTGTAGGTACTGAGTGGTTTTATATGGGGTAACTAAGAACTCTATCACCGCAAGCTGGGGTCAGAAACCAGGCACGTAACACCAGAGCCAAATCAGTAATTGCAAAATCTGGAAAACAAGGGTTAAAACACACAAAGAAAGCTGGCTTAGAACTCAGTATTAAACAATAGAGACTTTGCAAGATTCCCACCCAAACAAAGGGGTAAATATATGCTAGCTCATTTCAATTTACTGAGCTGCAGGTGAGCGTGGTTAATAGTGGGCAGATCTTGAACTGCAATAAGCCAGTACAAAGTGGGAAAGTCCATGTGCTGACCCTCCAGACTGTGAGGCCAGGGTGAAGCCGGAGTGAGCCAATCTGCTTGTTAAGCCACAACATAGGGCGTGTTCGACTTTACGCGGCGCCACACAGCCCGGTCGCTGCCTGGCTCTGTTGGAGAGATCTCTGGAAAAGTCTTATGTAATTTGACCTTTGAGTAGTGAAGTCTATGACCTATTTTAAACTGTATTAATGTATGTCTTGTATTAATTGAACAGCTGTTAACATTCTTTAGAGCAGCTTCTCATTGTTCAGCAGTAATTTCTACACCAAGTTCTTCCACCCCTGGAGTCCTTCAGTGTTGACTTTGAATTTATTGACACACACACACAGCAATGTATGGGTACCGCTCAGTCGATCACAACCAGTGTGTTAGCGGTCGGGAAGCAGTCCTAATCACGTGCATGCAGAAGGCACATCTTACTTAGGTCATCAGTCTGTTGCCGGTCCAGTCTCTTGAGGTCCAGTCTAGTCCATCTCTGACTCAGTCTAACTCTAACTCAAAAAACATTAAGGGGGCTTGGTATGTTGCCACCTTGGGTGTTATTGGTATCACCTTAAAGGCAGGAGGCAAAGGGTCATTTAAATACAAACAAAGGCTGGGGGGTGATCAACTCTCTGCAGAGAGAGGGTAGTATGTAAAGATTGTGTAAAGACCCCTACAGTTTTTGGACCTTTGCCTTTCCTTTGTAGGAAGACAGCACACTTCAGTGCTGCTGGAGAGGCATGGTTGTTAGATATTGGATTATCTATGTACATATCGGGAGCTTTTAAATATGTTTTAATTTGTCTCCTGATTTTCAGGCTGTTATGGATCATGAAATGATTACTGTATAAGGATTTCTGTGGTTGGATCAGACTGTTTAGTAAATTTATTAAAGAGGTGTTTTGACACACACAACGTTTGATTGAAACCCACGAGGGAATATCATTTACATGATCTGAATGTTTTCACCAAAAAGAGAGGATGTTTAAACTGGCTGCCCAATAATAAAATCTAAAGTCAGGCAGACCGAAAAAACATCTGCTGATTTTGGTTTACAAATATGCTTTCCTGAGATTCTGGCTGTTTTATAATTCTGTAACATGACAGAACCAGACAGACGCTTTCAGCTATGGAGCAGGGAAGGTTTGCTGGGATGCGTACATGGAAGGCAAATATGTAATAAACGATCAGTAATGATCAGATAACTGGCTCAATACTTCGTGAAGAAGGAGTCCAGACAGAGTTCTTAAAATAGTACTGGTGATGGCTAAAGCTCTGCGATGATCAGCTTACTGGGTGTCTTGAGTCACATGATCCACAGATGGATGCTGGGAATTGGAGTTGGGTAGCAAACAGAGACTGCGATGCAGCAGGGTTGGCGTGCAACAGCACAAATTCCATATAACTTAAGTAATGACACTGTTTAGTGCACTTAAGGTTTGATTGTTGTAAAACTCGCAAAATAAAACGTTCAGCACCTGCATGACAGCTGGCTGTAGGCTTGGCAGTTCAGTGGATTAGTTTTCCCCAGATTAACTGGATGAATTCTCTTTTAGAAAAAAGTATCGCCAATGGTTGTCCTGAAACGCGCAGGAACGCAACAGTCGTACTTGTATCCAGCTTCCTTGCATTTATTTTTGATCACATCGAAAGCCTGCCGTTTCTTAACGATGTCTGGAAAGAAGTTCAGTGGAGCACTCTGCTGCTGTTGTATTCCAGTGGAAAGCGCTGCCCCGCCAGCTGAAGAATCAACTCCTTCGTCTGGTAGTGGTGGATCCTGGCGAGAACTGGTCTTGGGTTTGAAGCTGTGGCGTCCTCAGCAACCTTAACTGGCGACGTAAATTTGTCCTCTCCGAGCAGTTTAGGAATGAGCTTGGAGACTAATTCTGTGGGTCACCCTTGCTCTTCGTTCTCCCGGATACCTATGATGTGGATGTTTTGCCTTCTGGAATGGCTCTCCAGGTCCTCCACCTTGGTCAACAGAAGTTTATTGTCTGCAGCAAGTGAGGAACACTGAAGTTCCAACACATGAATGCATTTGTCATGGTCGCCAACAGCTTGCTCAGTTTCCATTACTCTTGAAGATTAGAGACTAAACTTGACATTAGGATGAATTTATGATCAACTTTTTCACTTAGTTGTTGAATAGCCGCCATGATGTCCATGGATGATGGACAGCTACCATCTCCAGGAGAATTCACTGGCTCGTCGTTTCCATCATCTCCTTTATCTGCTTTCTTTGGTTTAGGCATGATACAGCAGGCTTTCCACACACTGTAATGCAGATGTGCGAAGTAAAATTATCGTGTATCGAGGAAAACAGAAAGAATTGGAAACAGAGTGAGGCTAAAATGTGGCTACTCCATTTGAGCTCACTGGCGCCCCCACCCCTTCTGAGTTATAACTTATAAATGAACAGAGAAAACAATGTTTGATGCCAGTAGGCTTTAACATTAGTTAACTAACTAGCTCACAAACGAGCCCAATTCCACCAATTTTCTTTTTCTTTATTCGTTTAGGAATTGTAATTCACCTTATTAACTGCAGCTATTTTTGTATTTCTCATCACAAGGAAACAGTAGAATAATAATTAAGTCATTTTTTAACTGAAATAACAAGAAACACTGAGACAGGCTAAAAAGACAAAAACCAAATAAAATAAAATCTAATAAAATCATTTTAACCTACAATGGTGCCTCAATAACCAAAAACAATTTTTACAGGTTCTTTGATTGTCATCTGATTTAAGGGTATATGGGTGGGTAAATACTAATTACTCATTATTAAATAAATAAAAAAGTAAGTACTTGAGCTTAATTTTTGCTTTTTGCTGGATTTCTTGCATTTAAGCATATTCTGAAGTATAGCTGCCAGCACCTGGACTGCTTTGCTAATGTTCACACAATAATAGTGAAAATAAAAATATTTAAGTTTATCCACCCCTGGTCAAATGGCATGTCTTGTTAATGTTGATATGTAATATTAAGCTAATACTTCGTCTAAAGAGACCTCTACATTTTAATGCAAAATGAGTTTATTTTCTGTATACATCATATTATATTTATATATTTAAAATCTGTGCAAATGTGGCACATTTGATGTTTTTTATATGTTCAGATGTTATGTGTATTCACAGAATTGTATGTTTCTATATGTTTATATGTTTAAATTCACAGTTTAAGTTTCACAGGAAGGTAAAAACTAACCTCTAAAGCAGGTCAACATAAAAAGAAAGACAAACAACTGGAGTTAGATTGAATGCAATTCCTGAGCATCCAGTTCCTACACTGAACAAATCAGAGAGCTTGACAGAATTTAATAACTTGCCCCTCTTTTAATGTAGCCATCACAGATCATGCTTAACAGGAGGTGATCAGACTAGAGAGGACTTCAGTTTCATATTGTTTATTCATACAAGCAATGTGAAAACATGAGCATGGATAAAGAAAAAAAAATACTCCCATTGTGTGCACTGATCAAATCATCCCGCGTTAACAGCTAGATTACTTTTCGACCTATTTGCATTTTAATTCAGTTCAGATACTAAAACTGCTTGGGAAAAAAAAATGTTTTCTCATTCTCATCTTTTACCAGTTCAGCCATTGACTCGTGTGAGAGGCACTAATGAATGGAATTTTTGATTTAAAGCTTGAACTTTAAATATGCCGCTAACTTCACTGACTTACTTTCATCAGTTTATATGCCTTTGATTAATCAGCTATGAATTAGAATTTCATATCAGAGGTGTTTAACATACAGTGTATGTGAGGCTTCAATTCTTTCGCATTCTGTGCTTAGTGATGTTAATTCATGATAATTAAATATGCCTTTAGCTTTTGACAAGCTCTTAAATATGCATTACGAGGTGAGCTTAAGATTCCAGTTTCAGCAGATACTGGGACACGGAGAGCCTTGCCATTTAAGTGTAGCTGAAAGTATTTTTATGATAAGGCAATCTCGGCCCACTTAATGGGCTGAATTTATTGAAGGCCGGGAAGTTTTTGAAATGGATGGAGTGCAGCCAGCCAGATTCTCAGAAAGTAGAAGCTTTAACCCTTGTGAGTCGTGCTTGCGCTTTAAGAATACTGCCATTTTGCTGCACTTTTTAAAAGTAATTATTATATTGTAAAGTAAATTACACTGCTAATTATATATATATATATATATATATATATATATATATATATATATATAATTTTTTTTAAAACAAGACTTTGTACAAAAACACATACCATAGGGACCTGAAGTAACACTTGTCAGTCTTAATATGGTGTAATAACTCTAAATTATTAAAACACGTTGTAAAAAATCACAAAAAGTAGCAGACTTATTAGATTTTCTGTAAAGTCCCGCTGCACGTAGGTCACTATTGTTGTAACTACTGGCGTGATCAGCGGGTAGTGACGTCAAATGGTTGCAGTGACCGCCCGTCGCGCTTGAGCACAGCTAGCTAGCTAAACATGGCTACTGTTCAGCCTTTCCAGTTTGAACTAGAACACAACATTTCTGACATCAGCGGCAACATCACACACCACGTTAGTGTAAATGGTGAACAGAGAGGGTGGAGGAGAGAGTGGACACAGTGCTGGAGTTGTTGTGAAACTGTGTGTTGGTGTTGATGGAGAAGGAGAGTGTCTGTTAAAGGAGCTCCGCTTTCTAGCAGGAAACATTCACGCTCAGTAAACAGCTAGATACACTGAACGGGAGTTTCTCTTAGCTTCTTTATTAGTGAAGTAGTATGTTCACTACTAAGACTGTACTTTCACCTTTAGGATCCACAAACAAGGGAAAAGCAGTTGGCGCTAACGCTAAACGTTGTTGGCGGGAGGCCAGGAGAGAATCCAGCGCATGTTCACGTTTACGTTTCTTCTCCATACGTTCTCCATAATCTGGGGCTTTTGGACTTCCTGTGTGGGGAAACTGTGGCACTGCATTGTGTTTTAGTCTACGCTTAAAACCAACAGCCTCCGTCAAGTCTCTCACCAGTGGTGGTCTACTGAATGACTCAAACGCATAGGGACTGAAGTGAGGAGAGCGGTGGGTCTTTCGGTAGCTGTATTAGTCCACACGCTGCTTCACTAACTATTCTCTAGACTAATTTTAGACTAATATCAGTCTTCTCACTGCCTTTCACTGAAATAACATCAACAACACAATGTACATGGTTTTCTTTAAGCTAGGTTAGTAACTAACATTCACTCCTTCACACCACAGTCCAGTTTAGCACTGAAACCATTTGACGTCATCTACCCAACAGACATTGCGCGTCACTAATAATGGCTGCGTCCATATGTTAAATATTTAGAATAAAAGCATTAATTTATCAATAAATCTGCTACTTTTTAATTTTTTTTAACAACATTTCATAACAATTTTAAGTCATTACACCATATTAAGGCTTACAAGTGTTACCAGCCGGGGTTCCCTGTAACTACCTAGCTTTTCATAAACTAGCTAGCTTTCATTGCCTTAAAAAAATGTAATAACTGGAACATGAAAATGTGGTTTCATAGCAAGAAACACTCTATAAAAGCCCACCGTCTGAATCAAGGGTATCTGCAGTTTGGCTTTTGCCAGTATTTGCTAATGTTAGCTAGATTAGCTAGCTCACCAACATGGAGTCCAATTCCACCGATCTTTGTTTTTCTTCATTCGTTTAGGAATTGTAATTCACCTTCTTAACTGCAGCTATTTTCTCTTTAATTTCTCATCACTAGGAAAACAGTAGAATGAGAATTAAATAGTTTTTGAACTGAAATAACAAGGAACACTGCAGCATGCTAAAAAGACAAGAACCTCAGGTGTTGACAGAGGCTCAGACCCCAGTGTGTTAACAAGTGGATTGGATCAAATAAAATCATTTTAACCCACAATGGTGCCTCAATAACTAAAATTGTCATTTGATTTAAGGGTCTATGGGTGCGTTTGACTTCTTATGTCAGATTTAACATTCAGCTTAAGGCAGGTCCCACTTGACATTGTGGAGATCAGGGGTGGGTGAATCCTGATTACTTATTATTAAATAAATAAAAAAAAGAACTGGAGCTTAATTCTGCTGGAGTTCTTGCATTTAAGCATATTCTGTAGCATTGCTGCCAGCATCTGGACAACTTTGCTGATGTTCACACAGGAATAGTGAAAATAAAAATATTTATTGTTAATATGCAAATGTGTGCAAAAGTTTATCCATCCCTGGTCAAATGGCATGCCTTGTTAATGTGGCTATGTAAAATAAAAAAACCCCAAAAAAAACATCCTCTACAGAGACTGTACATTAAATAAAACATTGCAATAAGCTATAATATTTCAATAGCAATGTATAGTACTACACTAATACAATCTTACAATACTTTCACTACCATAAAACATATTACTTATATTACTCATAGCCCTGCTTTACTGTGATATCCAATACTTTTGAAAGAAACTGAAAAGAATGTTATAAACAAACCTAAAGTAAAAACATAGTTTCTCCCTCTGGTGAGAGAATAACTAATCAAGTTTAAATCATAATACCATATCTGTTCCTCAATGTACAAACACTAGTGTGGTATATATTGAAAGTTTAGAATACGACAGAAGGTCTCTGCTTCTTTCTGGAAGCTGTGAATGAGGAGTAATTCAAATAAAGTTACACCATGCTTCTGTGATCACTGACTGCAGTTTCTAAGGGTTTAAGCAGACACCATCACACTGCGCTGCAATCTGTATTCACCTAATTGGCATGATTCACGACCTGAGTGTGAGCGAGGACTCGCGGCACATCGTGACCCGCGAGCAGAACCTGAGCTGCTGCTGCTTCGGGCAGAGGCTCGCGAGGCACGCTGCCTGAGGTTCTGGGATATGGGCCGGTGGAGGTTCCTTTTGGACGAGCTGGCTGCCATGGTGACCAACCAAGGATGTTTAAGAGCTTGCTCTGCAGTCATTCTCTGCTCAGCGTTGAGACTCAACAAACGCTCAATGAAGTCTTTAGCCTGGGTGGATACAGAGCTCCATGGCTGGGCAGAAGACAAACACAGAGACAGAAACAAAGACAGAGAGGTGTTAATTGGTTGTCAAAGTCCAGTCCTGGACCCCATCTCACCCTACACCTGATACAGGAAGGAGCTGATAAAGGACCTGATTAATTAGATCAGTTTGGTTAGAGTAGGAAAAAACATGAAAGCATGGATCATGGAGATGCAAAAGTTGGTGTTACTGGGAGCCACAGTACTAATAGTTTTTTTTATATGCACTTCTAATTAACATTAGCTGAAAATAATGTGTTAAAGGTGAATTGAGAGATCATTTTTTCATTTGGCAAGAAAGGCCTACTGTAGGTGAAATGTCTTCTTCAAGCCTGTTTCAGAATAAGCAGATACTCATTGCTATCTGTTTTGCATAATGGTAAAGAGTCTAGCATGTAAGCAGCATTGTAACAGTCCTAATATTAAAGGAGCATTAGTAGAAGAGACCGCCAGGGCCTTGTAAAATCCTTCAGGGCCTACGTTGGTTATTTTTAGTACATTTCATAAAACCATCATGCTTGGTATATTAAAAATTGCTAATATTGCAGTGTGTCAGTCCCTTAGGCACCAATGAGAGCTGCAAGAGGTGAGGGGAAGGAGGTACCTGAACCTTATGTGCTGATGTGCTGACGACAGCTGCCAGAAATGGCGGAGGGAGCCATCAGCCAGCAGGAGGAGATTGACAGCCATGAGAGATGGAGGGAAACTGACGAGTGTAGTGAGCACCTGTGCTACTAACACTGCTTCCTGGGCCCTGACTCCTGTTCCGCAGTGAGAGCACTGCATTATGCCTGATATTTGATCCCAGTGGTCTTGCTGTGGAGCAGTGGTAGTGATGGGAGGAGGCCATCAGCCTTAAGAAACACCAGGAAGACAACAAGAGCCATAAGTGGTGTGAGGACTGTGCCCGTGCCTCGTCCCTGTTTTAACTAGAAAGGCCACAGTTAGTGAAGCACTAGCATAATATTCTCTTTATCTATGTCTCTATGTTTCTGATGGCTGACGTCCTCCTCTCATTACTGCCACTGCTCCACAGCAGGAGTCGAGGCCCAGGAAGTGGCGTCCATAATATCCTCCAATATTTACAGTCTAACAGTAGTGTTTAGCACATGGCTCTTTAAAAGCTGTACTATTTGTGTCTTCTTGCTGAGAGCAGGCATACTTTTTCTTTATCTGCTTATGTAGGGACAGACGGCAGAGTCGTTACTCACTGTCGCCTCTTCAGGTACAAAGTGGTATTACTAGACAGCACAGGTCAAGGCTGTACCATGCTACCTTCAGTAGGTATCTGTGCATAGGCTACATATCATAAAAACTATTGTTTCTTCACATTCTGGTAAAAATGTTTGTTAATTATGGAATATTTTAAACAAAAAAAGATGAACAAAGTTATAAACAGAAACCAAAACTGCAAAGAAGTCAGTAGCTCCATGCCATAGTGCTAAAATATCAAAACCTTCTGCTGTTTATTCTCTTTTAAGACGTATAACAATTGAGAAGTCACAATCCTCAGTCAGTAAAGCAATATACAAACTACTGGACTACAACATTAACATTGAACATTGAACATGAACATGAAAACTTGATGGGCCAGTATTATCAGTTATTTGTTCATTTTAGTCTGTCAACTAGACTTTGTTATATCTTTGCTGGGCTGCTCTTGCTTTTTTTTAAAATCTCTTAAGTGGTGGATTAAGGTGATCAGGGCTACATTTAGAATGGCCTTCCCACCGCTCTCACACACACCAGCACAAATGCTCCCCAACACACAAACATCCCACTAATTTACTACCAGACAAATTAAAATACAAATGGTAAATGAAGCTACTGCCAGGTGAGACTGAGAAACAGGATAATGAGAGTCACATGTGTGCGTTCACACAACAAAGCTTGAAAAAAACAAGTACAGTAATGCAGCATACACAGCATTCTGAGGCAGAAAGGCAGTCATGTCCGACTCTAATGTTTCTACAAAACGCTGCCTGCTGAGGTTCTTCTGTTTGGGCAGCGTATATGTATCCTTCACTGACCTAATTATCCTATAATACTGTGTGTCAGCAATGGTTCAGTTAGAAAAAAGGCAGAAAACACAAGCACTGACACAGCAGACATCATTGAATTCTTATTAGACAGCAAAGGCAGAAAGGTAGCCAACTGCAGCTGGTTATAACAGAAACACCATAAAAACTTCGCTTAATCCCGTAGTCAGGGTTACGGGAGGGCTGGAGCCAAGCCCAGCATCATCGGGCGAAGACGGGGTACCCCATGGACAGTTTGCCGGTCCATTGCATGGCCAACACTCACTCACGCACTCACACCTACAGGCAATTTAGAGCGACCAATCAACCTGTTTCCTGTGGGAGGAAACCGGAGTACCCGGAGGAAACCCACTCAAGCACGGGGAGAACTTTTTACATAAGAAACAGATTTTCTACATTTAGAATATTTCCTGTTTTATAAATGCCCTTTATTACGTGGGCGCAAACATAGTAGTCAAGAATGTTACTCTATCGGCATCCAGGCCACAGGCGGTGACTCAGCCTGCACTGATCCGTTGTTGAACTTTCACCAGCACTGGTTTAAAAAAAGAGTGTTTGCAGTGGTCACTAGCAAAGTCAAGCAGTCTTATGCTTAGTTCACATGTGCGTAGGAGATCAACAACAGCAAAGCAGATATTCCATTGTTCTCAGTGAAGCTACAACAGAAAAGCTGAAACGTTCAGAGGCAGTGAGTAGAACGCTCCATCCAGGGATCAACTTTTCAAACTTATGCTGTCAATCACGGTGTTGTAATAAACTGGATGTTGGAACTACAGGTCCTCAGCAGGATCTTGCCATCTCATTCGAGAATGCTTTGATTGTTCCGTCTAAAGATGCAAGAAATCTTGGGGTGACTCTGGATGACCAGTTATCGTTCTCAGCCCATATTACGAACCTGACTCGGTCATGCAGATACATTCTCCACAACATCAGACGCATCCGACCCTTCCTTTCTCAGGAGGCCTCACAGGTGCTCGTCCAGTCTCTTGTCATTTCAAGGCTTGACTACTGCAACTCGCTCCTGGCTGGTCTTCCTCTGCTGGCCATCAGGTCCTTACAACTAATCCAGAATGCAGCAGCACGGCTCGTCTTCAATCTTCCCAGGTACACTCATTTCACTCCACTGCTGCGCTCCCTTCACTGGCTTCCTGTAGCTGCTCGCATTCAGTTTAAAGTTCTGATGCTCGCCTACAAAGCCTAGAATGGACCAGCTCCTCCTTACCTTATGGCAATGGTCAAAAGTCGAACCGCACCTCGAGCCCTTCGCGTTTCAAGTACTGCTCGGCTTGACCCGCCATCACTCAAGATTCATAGAGGACACACGACAAGACGCTTCTCTGTCCTGGCACCCAGATAGTGAAACGAACTTCCACTGGCTGTGGCTAATCTACTAAACTTTTGGTATAAACTGTAATTGCACTTTATCTTCTAGGAGCACTGGCTAAGTATTGCACTTGTACTGTATGTAGTCTTGTATTTATTCTCTTCTCTGTAGGTGTTCCAGTCTTGCTAGGTTTGCATTGTCTTGTTTCTAGGTATCAGCACTGGCCCTGTGTTTATGGCAGTTTTGAGTAGAAGAGTAGTTTGGACTTAAACCTGTTTGTACTAGATAGAGATACATACTCTAACCGAACACTAAGCACTTTTGTAAGTCGCTCTGGATAAGAGCATCTGCTAAATGCCGTAAATGTAAATGTAAATGTTGATTTCTTGGGTAGCCACTGACGCCAAACCTCTCGACCAAGCCTGACAAACATATACATATGCATAGATTGTTGCTGTCAGCCATGTACATGTTTCTTTTTTCCAACACAAACATATGAATGCAGCATAAGAGTGAAACAAAAGCCTTCCAGTAAAAACAGCAACAGTTTTCTGTACAAACTCACAATTTAATGTTTGCTTTAAATGCTTTAAAAGCAATTTTGGAGTAGTACATCTTCTGGTGTTCATGCTGAAGTTCAGGTCTGGTATGGCGACACTGGTTCATTAATTTTAGTCCGGTATGTTGGCCTAAGCTTTTTAAAAATATTCAATGTTTTCATTCTGGCCAATCAGTGGCCCCCGGTGTGGACCCTAGGCTGCAGCTTACTGGAATCGTAGCAGTATGTGAAACACAATGTTGTCTCAGTGTACACCGCTTTCATTGAAAATAAGAAAACATCTTTCAGTTTACGCTGCTTTCATTCAAAAGTCTTCACTGGACGAGACTTCTGCTGTGGATTAGACGCTGGCATTGCCAAGCCACAAAACAGCAAGCACTGTACATTTGGACAGAGTGGGAAAAGTAGCTGAGCCCATCATGACTCACTGTACGTGCATATACTATAACAATGTACGGCCTCTGAAGCAAGAAGAGCTTAAGGCCTCTTTTCCAGGCCCATCTATAGCATCCATACCTAACACGCACTCAGGACAGATGCATCAAGCAGAAAAGGAGGCCTAGTTCTGAATCATAATCCACCTCTTTTTCTGTCACACACACACAAACTCGCTCTCACAGGCACACACACTCTCTCTCGCACAGTAATGACAATTAATCATCCATGAAATTGACAATCGCAAGACTGTTGCTGACGAATGGAAAGAGCAGGCCTCAGTCAAAGACACATACACACGGCACAATTTTAGAATAGTGTAAAAAAAACACAAATCCATAAGTCATTCCATGTAATTTCTCCTCCGAAGGGAAGAGCCCCTCCTTAATACTTTTATTGAGGAGGGGAAAGAGAAAATTCTCGCATCAATAAAACATTGAGGGAGCCGAATGACTAACTCTGGGCCTTTCAGCCATCATCTATCATTCTCTGTCTTGTTGGATGGATCGTTATTCATCTGCTTAAATATATATCTGAAGTGAAGTGAGGGTCTTTGCCGAGTCTGTGTGCGTGTATGTGTCTCTGCTCTATAAGTAATGGTTGAGTAGTTTCTAATTACATACCTCAACACGGCTTTTAAATTCTCAGGCTTGAACGGATAAAATAAAATGTAAAAGTTGGGCCTAATATAATAAATAATGTTTATTTCACATTTTCAACTCTTTTGCACTTTTTTTTGTCTCCGACTGCACTTATAAGTCTTTCTGATTAGCTTAAATATTAAAAAGAGTGCATTAGACAAGCTGCTTGAGTGTAGAGCTCAGAGATGAGGACTGGAGTCGGGGACGTGGACATGAGTTGCATGTTGAGCGACTCGGACTTGAGACTTATGTATTTTGAGTTTTTGGCCCAAGAAAACAATACGGTTTAAATTAAGACCTGCGACCCTTATCACTTCCAACGCAATCACTTGTGTATGTGTGTGTGTGTCAGTTTTGCTTGTCATTACTGCAATATCATTCTCCTGCCATTCTATAGTAGGAGTCAGGTTTAACACAAGTTTGCATAAGGTTTATTACATGTTATGTGGACTTTCTAAGTAAAAATAAGTTAACACATCCTCGACAGGGAACAGGCACTTAAATATGACAAACTTTGGTGCACAGTTTCTGTTTATTTGATTATTTGTTTGTTATATTAAATGCTATAACGTTTTAACGGTCTTATGTTGGCCAACACAAACTCACACCTATGGACAATTTAGAGTGAGTGATCAACCTAACATGCATGTTTTTGGACTGTGGGAGCAAAGCGGAGAACCCAGAGAAAACCCACTCAAGCACGAGCTCAGAGATGAAGACTCGAGTCAGGGATGTGGCCATAAGATGCATGTTGACTCGACTCAGACATGAGACTTATGTATTTTGGAGCCACTCCCAGCATCGCTGAGCAAAGGTGGGGTACACCATGGACAGGTCGCCAGTCCATCGGCATGGACAATTTAGGGTGACCGATCAACCTAACATGCATGTACATGCATGCACGAAGGAAACCTGGAGCAAACCAACTCAAGCACGGGAGAACATGAAAACTCCACTGTATCTATAGTAATCTGTATCTGTGTATCTGTATCTATAGTAATCTGTATCTATAGTAATCTGTATCTATGTATCTGTATCTATAGTAATCTGTATCTAAAGTAATCTGTATCTCTGTATCTGTATCTATAGTAATCTGTATGTATAGTAATATGTATCTGTATATCTGTATCTATAGTAATCTGTATCTCTGTAGCTATAGTAATCTGTATCTGTATATCTGTATCTATAGTAATCTGTTTTTGTGTATCTGTATATCTGTATCTATAGTAATCTATTTCTGTGTATCTGTATCTGTATATCTGTATCTATAGTAATCTGTTTTTGTGTATCTGTATATCTGTATCTATAGTAATCTATTTCTGTGTATCTGTATCTGTATATCTGTATCTATAGTAATCTATTTCTGTGTATCTGTATCTGTATATCTGTATCTATAGTAATCTGTTTTTGTGTATCTGTATATCTGTATCTATAGTAATCTATTTCTGTGTATCTGTATCTGTATATCTGTATCTATAGTAATCTATTTCTGTGTATCTGTATCTGTATCTATAGTAATCTGTATCTGTGTATCTGTATCTATAGTAATCTGTATCTATAGTAATCTGTATCTGTATATCTGTATCTATAGTAAGTAAATAAATTAATTAATGCACTGATCACTGTAATGGTATGCCTAACACTTTGATAAATAAATAAATAAACATACAAAGTATCTACTTCCTGATACCCTCATATGCGGAAGAATGAGCACATTCGTTAAACTCAGCAAAGAAATAGAAATGGTTCACTAAACATTGCAGACATTTGTAGAAAGATGCAGTGTTTAAGCGTGTTCTCTGTAGAGCATATGTTCGCTTAGAAGATCAACAAAACATGCTTCTTGACCCGAGGCCTTCAGACTCGCCTAAAACTGTATCGGTGTATTGATATTTTGAGCACAGCTCTTTGTTTGTGCGTGATTGTGAGTGTGTGTCAGCGTGAAGTGTGAAGACGGTGATAAAAGCCTTGTGATACTCTCTGAATGTGTCTCTTCCGCCCCCCCTCGTGCTCTTCTAACTGCTTCTTCCTCCTCTTTTCCTTTTCCTCCTCCTTTTTCCTCACCCGCCAAAACCGCCCCCCCCCCCCCATCCCCCGACTCAGGTAAACAGCCGCAGGCCAATCGGGTCACACCTGAGACACGCTGCATTCTCCAAGCCGTGGGAGGGCCAGCGTGTCTGTCAGGAGCCTCCAGGCTGTTTACACAGCTGACCAGATTTCACCTCCCTCTCACACACACTCGCGCGCACACACACAGACAGTGTTTGCCCCCTGGTTGACACTTGGCTGTTGACTGGTCTCTGCCCTGCTGCCCGCCTCTTTTCAGCTCTCTTTAACTGGTACCCCCGTTAGACCTGAGCAGACTATATCCAGACCACTCCGGATCAGTTTGACTCGGCCCTGCCTGTAGGTGCTCTCCGGCTTTCTGCTGTGTTTCAGTTTTTTTTTTTTTAATAAATCAACAAAGTGCTGGACCGCTCGCAGAAAACGTCACGGCGAATTTCCATCGCAGTGATGCTTGTGCAGTGCTCCACAAATTAAACACTAAGGGACCTGTTTGCGGGTGCAGGCTTCGCTTTCTTTCGGAACTGCATAACATCAGTGGGTACCCTGGGTAAAGCAAGACAGCCCACTCTCCTGATCATACGAGGCTGCCAGGTCAAACCTCCACACCTTTACTGAATGACTACACTCCAATCCTGAGGAGCGCTGTATTTCTGAGATCTATTACCCCAGAAATCTTCCTGTCATCATCCGATAATAAAGACAGTTTCATTCATAATGAGTTTTACTGGAAAATAGTTAAAAATATACGATTATTATGTGATTCAATACTAAGCAAAGGGGCCAGAGTGGGATTTCTTTTCAGACCAGGAATTATATGACACAAAACAACCCACCTTAAATTTTTTACCTGTATTTACCCTGCTGTACACACACTGCCCTGCCTTTCTGCAACATAAAGTGTTCTACATTTTCATCTTTAGTCTTTCATTTTTAGTCTTCTCTACTTAATATACCATAATAGAACGAAGAATGTGGCTAGATAGTGATAGCATGAAAACCACTGAACGTGTCTGGCTTTAATGTGACGATCATGAAAGTCAGTATGCTACAAATGATGCTAATGTTAACCACGTAACTTAAATTAACATCCGGTTAACATTTCACTGCCCACCTGCTCGGATATCTTCCCTCCTCATTAACTAGTTAGTTCATATAGTAGGGCTGCACCTAACAATTAATTTCATGATCGATTCATCTAACAATAATTTTTTTCGATCAGCCAATTAATCTAATGACTAATTTTTAGATTACTCTAATATGAGTGTGTAGGTTTTTTTTTTTTACTTTGTTATGGATTTGTAACATATATATATATATATATATATATATATATATATATATATATATATGTATGGATGTATTAAAGGGTAGCTCAAACGCACCTGATCTATAAATGGTTAAAGATTAAAAGATTAAAGATCTACACTCTGACTGGACTTTTAGAGGCACAAATGACACGTAGCCTACACGCCTCACACACAGGTACTTGGACAGTTTGTGGACTATATATATATATTTTGGCAGAGAGTCGTTTGAGAAGCAGCCACGTGTGTTTTAAAGCTCCCGCGGTATCTAGAACAGTCTTAGGTTCTACACTGGGCGCTTAAGAAACGGTTAGCAACGCGTAGTCATTTATGCTCAGCGTTAAATACGGATATGAACGGAGCCCTCTGTCCGTACACGCGTTCATTCCGTACATACATTCATTTTCAGAATGCTTACGGATACAGACGGGATGGAGCATTATGGCTGGAGACTGTGGGGGCAGTGCAAGACGTGACCACTTCCACACGGACAGGACGTAGAAGAAATGGTGGAACTTTCTGAAGAGAGGTTCTGTACGTTCATCAGAAACACTTTCTCCTCGGCGTCGAGACAAACAGTCGTTTTTAGTTGTTTTTGAAGTAAATAAAGAACTACGAGCCCATCCACCGTCGCCATGTTTGATTTACTCCGAACTGCCCTCTACTGGACATGTTGCTCAGCAACCATATCAACAGAGCTGACGCGGAGAAGCTTGTGGGTAGTGGCTGCTATATCGCTTCAAATGCACACAGACGGAGTATAAATCAGCCTTTACAGTGTAAATAATTTTTAAATCTGTGTTTCTGTGTGAAACACTCCCACAACTTTAGCTGCACACAGATAAATCCAAGCTTTTTAGTAGGCGTGGCCATCTTTGCGACGCATCGACGCATGTTATGCTAATCAACGTAATTTCGTAATCGATTACGTTCACGTGTTGCCTCAACCCTATCATATAGTGTTCTGTATATTTGCTGTTAATGTTTTTCTTCCAATAATTCATGTATGAAATCAGTAAAATGTTCATAAACTCTGTGGAGCACTGTCTGTTGTGTACGCTAGCACCACATCATCATGCTGACCTTGATAATCTCTCATAGCGTCCTACTAAAATTTCTGTTCCACCTTAAATAGTGTATCTGCTATGTACTAATGCCCAAAGAGGTGCCTCAGTGTAAGCGCTACATCATTTAAGGTGGAACAGAAAATGAGAATAAGACTCACCATCTATTTTTTCTACACTATATGATTTACAATCAGCGGACCAGGACTGTATGACCTGAGGTGGGGGTCGTTGGTTTAACCCACACGCTGCTGCAGATTTACACTTGGATGTTACATTAATAGTTTGTCTGGGCGTTCTTGTGGAAAATTTTCCTTAAAAAGGACCTATTTTGTCCACTTTCGTTATTTATAATTTTATTTTTGGGGGTCCCAGAATAGATTTACATGCTTCAATTTCCCAAAACACTATTTTTTTTACTGTACATCAGTATTTACCCTCCGTCTGAAACACTCTTTTAATTTGTGAACCTGTGTCTTTTAGTCCCCTTAAGAATAATAGCTGAATATTAATCGTACAGTAAAGAGTCAGGACCTGCTCTAAATGTTTAATACATACTTCTTAAGAATGAACTTAGTCCATGTATTTATGAAATACTAAGCTTGGGATTTAAAGGGGTTAAAAAAATACATGTTGAGCTGGTTATAAGGGAATAAGGCACTAATGTTAATAAATGGCTAATTACTGTATATATGTACAGTAATTTATATTCTATTTTATCTACCACCCCCTTATCTCACATTCTGTGTACACCTACATTCTATATATTTATTTATATACCACCACATGTACAATAACCTCAAATTGTTAGTCTTTTCAGTTTTGCACTTTATGTAAATAATAATGTATTTTGCACTTCTGGTTGGATGCTAACTGCATTTCATTGGCTTTGTACCTGTACTCTACACAATGACAATAAAGTTGAATCTAATTCTAATGTAATCTAATAAAAAAAGCATGAAAATTATTATCTTTATAGTTGTTGCTAAGATGCCACACTTTTTCACAGTATAACCCCGCTCTTAATGTTGTACCAGCCAGCATTTTTCTACATGACAGTTAAAGCAAAGCAGAAACGTTTTTAATAAAAATATTGTATTTTTTTGTACTGGTTTTGTTTTTTACTGTTAACAGATGGGACAATGAGATATAGACAAAATTTTTATTTTTATCAGTATTGTAGAATATTGTTTGTACACATTATGAGCTTAACTCACTGTTAAATATGTGTTTGCATTTAAAAATATCTTTATTTATATGAATATTTACACTGTAATCTACTAAATGAAATGTGTTTTTAGCCCCACAGGACCACCACAGAGCAGGTATTATTTAAGTGATGGATTATTCTCAACATTGCTGTGACACTGATCTGTTGGTGGATTGTTAGCGTGCGTTGTGCTGGTATGAGTGGATCAGACAGGAGTTTTTCAACACCCCAGTTTCACTGCTGGACTGAGACTAGTCCACCAACCAGAAACATTCCGACAACATTGTCCTCTGACCACTGATGAAAGACTAGAGAATGACCAATAAAATATTTGCGCAGCGACAGACGAGCTAATGCCTCTCAGTTTACAAGGTCGACCAACAAGATAGGAGTGTCTAATAGAGTGGACAGTGAGTGGACACAGTGTTGAACACTCCAACAGCACTGCTGTATCTGATACACTTGTGTCAGTGTTACTGCAGTGCTGAGAATGACCCACCACCCAAATATTATCTACTTTGTGGTGGTCCTGTTGAGGGGTTGGGGGGTCCTGACCATTTATGGATAGGGTAAACAAATTATGCAAAGAAACAAACTAACGACAGTTTGTAATTAAAGAACTGCAAAGTGCACGTACATGGTAAGTATGTGCACCCAATCAAGTGCTCAGTGAGTGTATATTTAGAGCATATACAGTGCAAAGCATGGTGAATATAAATATGCTGCATTACACGTCTTTTTCTGTAATCTACTAAATGAAATGTGTTTTTATAGATATACTTTTACTGTTTTAGTGTATTGTAATATTATTTTACTGTAAGTGTACATCAAAATACAGTTATCACAGTAACACAGCAGTGCAGGATGCAGTAACTGTCCAGATCACTGTAACAGTAGACAGTTATCATTATGTTGTTACTTACTGTTAATATGGCACTGTTACTTGTTGTGTATGTAATGCAACTACTAGCCAGCAATTTACTAGAATTTTACATTTTATACTCTAGCACATCATAATGTAATGGCATGCATACCCTTACAGAAAAAAGAAAGTTCATATTATTAAGTATACTTTATGTAGTTACTATACTAATGTCATTGTACTAGTAGTACACTGGTTTATGTACTATTTTAATACTTCTTGGGACTAAATTGGCCCACTTTCTAGTTTTTAAATGTATACTTTTAAGTGCACTTTAATTGTAAGAGTAGTAAACAAAGTATACAACTAGTTTATATCTTTTGTACTGCCACTACACCAAAAGTAAACTTAAGGGTTTACTGTTAGTTTTTATTTAAGTGAACTTAACATAATACTTATAATTTACTGCTTATATTATTGTTGTACTTTAAAGTATATGACTAGGTTTAAGGGTTTTTTTTCTACTTAAAATAGAACTTAACAATGTTTACTTACTCACCAGTGGACACATGTAAAATAAACAAGACACATTCAGATTAAGAAACATATTTGTATCTTTATAAATCTTTATAAATCAAATTTTAAATAAATATTGTACTGGATGTGTTTTTGTGCAGAGCAAAACTACTTACTTCTACTATCTCAATCAAAAAATTAAGTACAAGTAAAAGGCCAAATATACTTAGACTGTTCTATTCTTGTCAGTACAACCCAAGCATACTTAAGTATAACTGTGTTTAGTATATCACTGAGAAGTACATAAAAAGTAAACTGAAAGCATACTCACTTCCTTTTAGTTTAAAAGAAGTAAATTAATGGTACACTTAAATAAACTTCTTTTTTGTAAGAGTAGGCACGTGTTTGTTTACAAACACAGATACAAACAAACACCTGACCTTGTGGTCCTTTTACACAGACAGTGAAGACCTTGAAGAGCCACGGTTACATAAACTGAGAGAGAGAGAAAAACAGACACTACATCATAGAGCATGACACTCACTTCGCCATGGAAACTGTAGCTGCCCCTGAGGATGGCCTTGAAGAGGCGTGGCCGGCTGCATTGGTCGAAGGGCATGGAGCCGCTCAGCAGGATGTAGGATATGACTCCCAGCGCCCACATGTCCACCGCACTGTCGTAGGGGCTTCCACCCACCATCTCAGGTGCTAAATACTCAGGGGTTCCACACAACGTCCTCAGTGCCCAGTCACGTTGAGTTCGGCTCTCTGAAACCTCGATCGCTCGGGTTTTCTCCTGGTTGTTATGATCTCGGCACTGTCTGCTCTCAGTACAGTTAGTTCTGGCTTTTAGTTTGTCATGTGAAAACTGGCTTTGTCTCTCTTGCCCAACTCTGTCCTCTCTTCCTCTTCCCATATCAAGGTTGGTGTGTTTAGAAGTTTCCGAACCATCTGCCTGACTTTCCTGTAGCCGGTACCTTTTAGTACCCCCGGAGAGTGCAGTGCCACAGCCCCCCTCATTCTCCACACCGCTGCTATCTTTTCCCGTTCCATCAAATCCCAAGCTTTCATCTATTTCCCTTTCATCTCCTGCGCTGACCGGACACCCATTCACATCTCCCGTCTCATCTCCTCCAATGGTAACACACCATCTCTGGCTGCTCCCTCCAGCTTTTCCATCAACTACTAATCTTCTGCAATCATCTATAGCGTCCTTACCCTTTATATTTATAATACTGCAACTTCTGGCACCACCAGCACTCCTATCATCATCCTCGTCTGACCTAGCACAATCCACAATCTCTCGGACACTTCCATCTCCACAACTGCCCCCTACTGTCATATCTCCTCTTCGCAGAGTGTGGCTCTTGCCGTCCCAGCAGGCCAGCCCGAAGTCGGTAATGATCAGGCGTGAATCCTGACCTGGATGATAGTACAGCAGATTCTCCGGCTTCAGGTCTCTGTGAATGACACCCAGGGCATGGATGTAGCGCAGTCCGTTTGACACCATGATCAGCGCCCTGGTGATAAGTGTGGGAGATATGATAAAGATGAGGGGGCGTAAAAAATTCACATATTCAGAATTCCATTCTGTACCACACGGTCTTCAGTGAACACTACTTTTAATATAGGCCTTCGGTAAAGAAAACATAAGCCGGAGGAACACACTACAACGTCACCTTTAAACCTCATTCTTCACTTTTATGTTTAATTCTCTTTCTCTGAAATATTTGTATATTTCTTATTTCTTTTAACTAATTTTTTTAATGCTTTGTTTCGTATTCCTTTATTTATGTAAAGCACTTTGAGTTGTTACTGTGTATGAAAGGTGCTATATAAATAAACTTGCCTTGCCTTGCTCACATACTATCACACAACACCATTACATGACACAAAATAATATATTATGTAACAAATTTAAATGCTGTTTTTTTATTCACAGGAAAACTTTTACATGACAGGACTTGATAATATTTTTATGACACACGCTGTGTAGATTTTCTTTTTTTTTTAGGTTTAGATTAGAGTACACTATAAAAACAAAGCCCAATTTAAATTCATATACTGCAGTGTTATTGAATTTCGCTATATTTAACACAATTTTTAACACAGTCTTAAGATATTTGATATTGATGAACCACAAAGCATTATTTGCTTTTCAATAATATGTACACTGACTCAGCACTTTATTAAGTATGTTTACATTCTCTCTGTAAAGAGTGTAAAGGTTTTTTTTTAAGATACATACAGTTATTGAGTACTGACATACTGTTCTTCAATTGGCAGAACCCCCACAGGACCACTACAGAGCAGGTATTATTTGAGTGATGGATTATTCTCAGCATTGCAGTGACACTGATCTGTTGGTGGAGTGTTAGTGTGCGTTGTGCTGGTATGTTTCAACACCCCAGTTTCACTGCTGAGACTAGTCCACCAACTAGAAATATTCCAACAACATTGTTCTCTGACCACTGATGAAAGACTAGAGGATGACCAACATAACAGTTGCGCAGCGACAGATGAGCTATTGTCTCTCAGTTTACATCTACAAAGTGGACCAACAAGATAGAAGTTTCTAATAGAGTGGACAGTGAGTGGACACAGTGTTTAAACACTTCAATCTAATACATTTGTGTCAGTGTTACTGCAGTGCTGAGAATGACCCACCACCCAAATATTACCTGCTTTGTGGTGGTCCTGTGAGGGGGTCCTGGCCATTTATGGGTAGGGTGAACAAATTATGCAAAAAAACAAACTAACGACAATTATCTGTAATTAAAGAACTGCAAAGTCCACGTACATGGTAAGTGTATGTGCACCCAATCTAGTGCTCAGTGAGTGTATATTAGTTATTTAGAGCATATACAGTGCGAAGCATGGTGAATAAATATACTGCATTTTTACACATACTACATATTTACATAAGTCTGAAGACTTATTTTGGCTGTATTATTGTTTTTAGATAACTAAACTTTAAATAAACTTTAAAGTTTAGGACACTGATCCTCAATTTGTTAGCATTAAATTACTATTTGTTATTTTTTTCCAAGGCACAAGTATTTTTAAATGTAAGTCCAATAAACTGTGGGAAAAGAAACAGGAGGAAATTACAGTCAATACAATGTTTAGTACAAATTAATAAACCCCTTACACCCTGAGGATGTGATTGTAGGCCTAGAATTACATCTTTAATTCTTTCTTTCTATAATTACATAATAGCTTTTAGTTGCATAGCCAAGATGAATTGTCAAGATTAATATCTGAGTGATTAACCTAGGGCTCAAAGGGTTAGTTATATACAGGCTCAGGCTGTTATTGTTTACAGGCTCTCTGTAAAGAGAACATACAGTTATTGAGTACTCAAACATGATGTCATACTGACCACCCCTACCTGGTGGCGTCAGTCTCAGTAAAAGAACCCCGAGCGATCACTCGCTCCAGCAGCTCCCCTCCTGTGGCAAGCTCGAGGACGAGGTAAACGCGATGTGTAGTTTCAAACACCTCCGCCAGACGGATGATATTAGCATGCCGGACCCTGCGTAGAACCCCCAGCTCTGCCTGACATGACTCACGCCCTTCGTGTCCTTTGACCTCCAGGAGTTTGATGGCGAAGGGCTGGCGGGTGTGTCTGTGTTCAACACGCACCACATGACTGAAGCTGCCCCGACCAATCAGAGCCTTGATATCATACCTGGAAAATATTCGCCATTATTATGTGGACCCCTTTAATATGTTTGAAGTTGGTGGGGGGGCAATAATGGAGAACCCCCATTGACTTCTACTTATATTAAAATATCTAAAAGCATATTTAAGTGCTGGGCTGATGATTATATTTCGATACCTGTGCATATGAAAGCCTCAGAGAACCTGCGTTCAGGTTATTATAATTCACACCATTTGTATTCATTAAACACACAATTACCACAGCAGGTCATGGATCTGCATGCAGTTCACAGTCTGACCGTCTGCTAAGCCCCCTCTCGCAGTTTCTAAGAAGGCTGCGCTCCCAGATTCTGAAACTTTAAATACTTCGAGCCCTGCTGTGAAGAGAGCTGTTGAGGAAGGACGATCGTTTTATCACATCCCCAGGAGGCCATATCTACCTGACAAACGACAATGAACTGAGGGCAGCATGGCCCAGCTGGGTGGCCACAGGTGAGCTGCTTACAAATAGGAGAAAGTTTCTTAAATATGAAACTATAAGATGCTTTTGGATGTAGTGATGACAGCAAAGCTTTTAAAACATTAAATGACGCCTCACACGCCTGTACAAATATATTCCACTAATCACGCAGCTGCACACGGAATAGAACTTGGCAGGATCAAAATGTGAACAGAGCCAAAAGGTTTATGCCTGTCTGGACTAATTATCAATAAGAAGTGAAGAAATACGCTTAATCACGAGCAGTGCCTCGTCAATTCCTCTGGTGCTCCCAGAGCTGTCAGGATCAGCTTATTTATTTCTTTTCGAGAAACTGACTGTGAACCATACCTGGCTGTGACACGGGGGTCGAACTTTGTCCGAAACTTTACTTCAGCTTTGTTGACTTGTCTGGTCCTGGAAGCAGCTCCATCATTGAAAGGGCCTTGGGTTCGACTCCGCGGGTAAGGTGCTCTTTTCTGTTTGTTCAAGTCTTCGTCAAAGTCCTTGTTTTTGTTGTAGCTCACGATGGACTTCATAAAGCTGAAATAACCTCTCTTTGAGGAAGGTTCTGGCAGTAGGCCTACTTTGCTAGCACTACTGCCCATGGTAAACCTTCATCAGCTACAACTTCTAGCTACTGTATTGTCTTGCCTGATCTGTAGCAAATAGCTGCTACTGGGTGGGAATGTTCCTTCTGGTTAACTTTGCTGACCAAAGCTTATCCAATGAATGAGATTGCTCCTCCCCCAGCACACCTGCACCAAGGGCCTCAGTGCATGTGCAGATGGCATGTGGGTGCAAACTGTTTGATCCCTTTGTTCTCAAGGGACCTTCATTAATATCTTTAGATAAGTTTATTGGTTTAACAGGTGGGTATTGACTATACTTCTTGCTGGGAAGTCCAGAAGAAATATCTGACATAGAAACTTCACAGGAAATGGCAAATATCTATCTATATATTTTATTTAATTTGATGTGAGTAATTTTGGAGCATTTCTATTGGTCCATGCATCCTGAAGGCTTGTTTTTTAGGCCTTGCATGTTAAAGGTCTGTATTTGCTTGTTTGCCTTCACACACATATAAACTTGAGTGACGTCCCATTTTTAATCCATAGGTTTTAACATGATGTCGGCCCAAGCTTTCCAGCTATAACAGCTTCAACTCTACTGGGAAGGCTCTCCACACGGTTTAGGAGTGTGTTTATGGGAATGTTTGACCATTCTTCCAGAAGACCACTTGTGAGGTGAGACACTGATGTTGGACAAGAAGGCCTGGCTCGCAGTCTCCACTCTAATTCATCCCAAAGGTCTTCTGTCGGGTTAAGATCAGGACAGTGCAGTTCTTCCACGCCAAACTCGCTCCTCCATATATACACATACACACTACCGCTCAAAAGTTTAGGATCACTTTAGAATTTCATTTCATGCAATTTTCATGCAATTCACAAACAATATTGTTCATTTCACAATTTATTTAAGTGTATCAGATGATTTTAAAAGAGTAAAAATGTTTGTATTAAAGTCTATTTTTGTATAGAGGCTTATTTTGCATATAGTCCTATTATCAGCAATTCTCAGTCCTCTGTCTAAATCTCCTGGTACGACCACCAATCCAAGTTAAGGATGTTATTGGACTAATTGGTTGTTAGGACACTCTTGCTCAATTGTGATGCACAGCTGAAAAACATTCTACTAATAAGTGAGTATAAAAGGGAGAACAACATTCTAGGTTAGTTTAGTATCTGAAGCATCAGCAGTTGATGGTTTGCTGACAGAATCGAAATGACTAGAAAGAAACAACTTTCTTTAGAGACCCATCAGTCCATTGTTGTGTTAAGGAAGAAGATACTCCATTAAAACAAGAACATTTCACTGTGAACCCAAACTTTTGAGCAATAGTGTATATATATATATATATATATATATATATATATATATATATATATATATATATATATATATATATATATATAGTTTCTTATTTTAGGAAATATATATATATTTCCTCATTTTAAGAAGGAAATCTTTTTTTTTACTTGTAATATCCATTCAGTATAGTCTACATATATCACAATCGTGTTTATCCCTTCACATTTATTTAATAATAACTATGTGGTGGGCTGAAGGCAATCACAAATGGAAGGGAGTAGGAGAGCAGCCATAACCTCAGCTCATGAGCACAAAGCTGTGAATGACCCTCAGGGCTGACCAGAGAGAATCAGCCTGACTGGCCAATCTTCAGCATAATAGTTCTTGGAGATAGAGCAAATCATGAGGGATGGGTCGGGATTGATCCATTACATGATCCGATGTTCTATTTTAGGGGTTTTGGAGCACCCTAAGCTGGATTAATCCAGATGGATGCGGCCGGTAATGGGCGAGAGTGTGCTTATCGTGAAGTATATCTGCACAGCTTCATCTGTCTAAAGAGCACTGAAAATGAGACTGGATGAGAGGAGCACTTTTCGAAGACCCTGGCTGCTATTACGCCACCACAGAATGGAATGGCATAGTTCAAATGTATTTAAAAAGATGTTCTGGACAAATGTTCAAAGCGCACTGAAATGCACAGACCGGCCGTTAACGTGATTGTACCTAAAGGGTCCTCTTGATGTTTGGGACACATTTTTTGGCACATAGGTCATATACACCATACTCACCATACTGTCTGATAGGGCTGTGTTTTGATGTCTTGTGTTTGTGGTTCAGCACAAGGCCTGAGACACTCCTAAACTGGAACACTAGGGTGCAGTGTCGAGAGAGGCTGCTTTGTTTACTGAAGAAAACTTGATTAAAATAAATGGAGGAGCAGCATAATAAACTGGTTTCGACTGCTTGTGATCTTCCATCGTAATCACCACATAATCCCTTTGTAATCCATTCCCTTAATCTGAAACCTTTAATTACCATGGTAACTAGACAATTCTGAAGAGCCAGGCAATTAATTTTTGATTTGCTCTGATCTCAGACTCAGGCAGCCTCTGTTAGGTTTCTGCTGTGATGTCACATCCTGTCACACACAAGGGCATGGAAGTGTAAACAGAGTGACCTGTGTACGACTGAGCCTGTGTGGATGTGTGTGAGTGAAAGAGTTCAAGTTCAAGTTTCAAGTTTATTTGTCATTTGCACATCATGTCAGGACATAACATGCACTGAAATGCTTGGGGTGAGGCTCAGATATAACTCTACAGCAGGGCAGCATTATATATAGTAGTAAAAGCAGTGCAAACATACAATAAATAGACAATATTGAAGTAAAAAATAAGCTAGAAAATATACATATAGTTATAACTGAAATATATTAAGGATTATACAAAACATACACAAGATATATAAATAACATATACAGGAGGACATCTGTAAAAACTTTTGCATAGGCAGGTTATTTAAGAAGATATATCTATTTAAAGTGACTTAGTGATATTGTCCAAAGCAGCGGTATCAGAATAAATAATATAAAAATGTAACATAATATATATAGCAGGGGTCGAGTGAACGGTATTAGGGTCTTTCAGCCTCACAGTTTGTTCAGGAGCCTGACAGCCTGTGGGTAGAAGCTGTTCAGTAGGCGGGTTGTTTTGGCCTGGATGCTGCGGAATCTCCTGCCTGATGGCAGTATGGTGAACAGGCCGTGTGCTGGGTGACCGCTGTCTAACCTGATCTTCTGGATTTTCCTCAGGCAACAGGACTGATAGATGTCCTGTAAGAGAGAGAGGATGTTAGACAAAATATAAACTTAAACAAACAAATAACTATTTAAAAGGAGCAATAGTTCAACAGTACAAGCCAGAGGTGTCTCTAAATTGCTGATTGTTCTGAGGGCCACTCTAAACTTTGCAAGTCAGAGGGGCAGAACAGTTTACAGAGAGACAGCTTTATCTTATAGACTGAGGACTTTATCTAGTAAAAGTTGTCCAAACAGGTACAATTTAAAAACTCTGTTCTGTGCAAAAGTGCTGATAAACATATAAATTTAAACATGTGAAGGGGGACATTTCCCCTAGATCTAGGACATCTAGACCTACTAAAGACATCTAGATCTACTAAAGACTTATTTTAACTCAATGTTAAATACGGATACGCATGGATCTTTTTGGGACGGAGCAATATCGCTTCAGACCATGGGGGCAGTGCAAGACGCGATCACTGCCACACAAACACGACAAAGAAGAAACGGTGGGACTTTTGAAGATTGGTTATGCGAGTTGGTTATAAATGTTGATGTAACTTTGCCGCGGCACAGAGACAAACAGTTGTTTTTCATTATTTTTGAAGTAAATACAAAACTATGAGCTCATTCACCATCACCATGTTCGATTTACTCCAGACTGCCCTCTGCTGGATGTGTTGCTCAACAACCATGGCAACGGAGCTGATGCAGAAAAGTAGATGGGCAGGGACGGTCAAAGTGCTTGAAACGCGCACAGATATTTCCGCACATAGAGTGAGTATAAATGAGAGTATAAATTGTAGCTGCATTTGCTTGTAAATGTTGACAGACGGTACTGAAACTGTTTTTAAGTAATCTACAGCTGATAAACAAAAATTAACTTGCTGTCTGTGTACAGTCAGCATCCCACAGATTGGACCTGTTCCATTTCTCCAATGTTCTAAACTGTCAAGGATGTTTAAAAGTGAGGTAAACTAGGTAGGCTGGCAGTGATGATGTGGGACCCTTGTTATTTTCTGCAGGCTGTAGCTCTCCCCAGGCTTAAAAAAACACTAAAACCCAATTAGTTCAGCTGAGACGTGTCGAAGTACAAAGAATTATGCAAAGGAGAAAAATTTTTGCCATGATCACAATGTGTGGCTCTGTTTACAGCTAGCTATCTACATTTTGCTGCGAAGTCTGACCACCATAGTGTTTTGTTGACTAAGTAATACTAAGTAATTATTATTATAAAAAAGAATATAAAACACATAGCATTTAATGGGACACATATTATGAGCAGTATGAACCTGTCATGTAAGTATTATTTGCTATGCTCATGTGACTTATGTTTTCATTTAAAAGATTTGCACACATACATGTGAAAGTATGTGATTATCTTTTTTGCATTGTTTATGCTACTCAATGTCCCTTTTACTTGAAAATGAAATACAATATTATTGGTCTATTCAATTTGTTTCTAGTACATTCTACATTATTTGCCAACTTAACTCATGGTTTAATGATCTAATATGTGGTTTTGATTGGTCAGTAAGCCACTTACATAACATAATCTTTACTTGATTGATTTCTTAGTTCCTTTTTATGTGAGTGGATAAACTGACACTTAAGACTTCAACTCCTGGCTATATCTCTGTAAGGAATCAGACTCGAGAGGAGACATGCGATCCATGTGCAAGGCTTTTAATACGATTGAGCAGTGAAAAAGCACCGGCTAACCCAGGAGGCAGGCAGGTTGAAAAGACTGTAGCTGGAGATATCCTCTCGCTTCTCCTGCTTGGGTCCGATGGTCCTGGGGAACCAGAGCAGCACTCGTGTTCCTCGGTGCGGGATGGCCCAGACCCAGCCCTGTGGGGACAGCTCAGAGCAGTGCGCCACATGGCGACTTTAAATGGACTACGCATAAGAGTCTCAAGGAGAACCGGCAGGGCCAGGGAAAACGCTGTGTAGTCACTCAATGTAAAAGAGTCTTAAAGGGGACGGGCAGGAGCCGAGGAGACGAACACGTACTTGAGCTTGGAGTTTGTGGATTCCGTGGTGGCACGACCTCACTCTTTGGGCTCCGCCGTAGTGGGGCTCAGCCGCTCGGAGGTGGGTGGTATGGCTGATGCTGGAGTCTGCGGGTTCTCTCGGGTTCCAGGGAGGCCGACAAGACCCCGCTGTGGAAATGCCAATCCTTGAAGAACCTGGGAAAAGACCTTGAAAGCACATAAGCCTGAAGACCACGGACATGTAGGATCTGATCCTCGCAGTCTCAGATAGACTAGCGTGTGGCTGGCTTATATAGGTGTGCTAATGAGACGCTGCCACTAGCACTAATGAGATTCAGGTGTGTGTGAGCCATGGCTGGGTTGTCATGGCGACATAGGGGTGTGTGTGGAGTGTGTCCTAGGCTACCTAGTAAACAGGTGACTGCGACCATAATCTTACCCTAGCTCTAATCCTAAACCTTAACTCTAACCTTAATCTTAACTTTACTCTTACCCTAACCCAAATCCTTACCCTAAATCTAGCCTTAACCTTTCTCAAACCTTAACCCTTCTCTTACCATAACCATAACATAAATGACCTTAAAGGTTAATAGCTTGTGGTCCCATGAGGCCAAAAGGTTCCCACAACATGAGTATTTGAGCAGGTTTTGGTCCCCACAAGCCTGACACACACACACACACACACACACACACAGAGCGTAATGAGAAATCCTATCAGTGCTGAGGCAGTAAATCACCCTTCATTCTGCACTTGGTGTGCTCCACATCTGATTACAGCACAGCCCCCTGACATTACAGATCAACTGAGATGTCCGTGTATGTGTGTATGTCTGTTTGTGCATCTTTTGTCTTCACAGACTCTCCAAAAGAGCCACATCTCAGTTTTAAAAGTACCATCACTAACGCTACTGTTGATATACTGCCGGATTAACTAATTACTCCACCATCACAGCACGTTAACACACATCAGATAACAATAACATTTTTTCATTGATTAAATCAGATGCATTAGATCAGGATCTTACAGAAAATCAAACTGGTGGTTTAAGACCTCCATCTCTACCAGTGAGCTACACTTAGTCTTCATGGAGTAGAAGCGCTTAGGCATATTTCTGATTGGAAATGGGTTTTTAGACTCCAATTATCTGTACGGGATCATTTGCACATGGAAATGATATGTATGAGGATATTACTGAAACCGGAATGTGTTTGGGCGTGATTTAAAACTTTGCCTGCGTCAGCTCTTTTTCCTGGGGAGTTGTCCAGAGTGATTGATTTCCAGTGTGAAATGGTCAATGTAATGGCCTCTGATGAAACTTTTATGAGGATAATTTGATTTTAACTGAGCCAAACTGCAATGCATATTCAAGTGGTCTTTTGGATTGGCATTTTCCCTTAATAGATCAAATATTGCCAGATTGCAGTAATAAACACTGTACTCCTAATGTGAGCTAAGCTTTCAATAAACATTTATAGATGTAGCTTGCCATATGTGCATTTGCTCTGTGTGCGAGAGAAACACTGGCAGAGAGCACACACTCCGAAAAGATTGTGTTGGAGAATGTTATTGCAGATGTGCCTCTCAGAGGTATTAATATCAAACTGCAGGCCTGCACAAGCACTCATCCTCTCCCATTGATTTGTAGCCACGGCACTCGGTTAGTCTGTCTTTATTCTGCATTCTAATAACAATATGTGCTCTAACAACATTTGTGTCCTATAACTCCTTTACATGTCCCTGTAGGCCAAGTGGAGCGATGAGCCAGCTTACAGCCTTAACAAATTGTGCAGATGCTGTATTTATATATAACAATTATAAAGAATTGTCTTTATTATTTTACTGCAGAGAAAGTCTCATCTCTCTACTGCTGACAGACTGAACACAGCTGTAAAAAGAAAATGATGTGGGCTATTGTGTTTTTCCTTCAACAGAAAAGTAAGAGAAAGGAAGAGGGGGCAGAGGAGGAGAGCCAGACAGAAAGTGAGAGCTTGTTTACTTCTCAGAGGTCTTTGAGAGGTGGGGAAGATCAATGAATCACTCAGCACTCCCGTCTGTCTATCCATCTGTGTTTTCCGTCCCTCAGTTTTTTCGTTCACTGTGTCCTTCTGTTTTGTTTTTATATTTCTTATTTCAAATTTTCCTTTTATTTCTTATTTTCTTTACAATAAACATTATTTACTACATCTTAAGAAGTAGACACATCTAGCCTTCACAGATAAAGAAGAGTAGACATAAAGTAATCTCAAGGAATCCATAAACATCTTTCCTTAACCTTCAGTTATTTTCAGTATTACTAATACTATTTTGGAAAATGTCTATCCTCTTTCTGTATTCTATCTTCTATAGCACACAAACAATCATTTTCACACATTTTCCTGAACAAAACCCAAGCCAACACTAATCTGCTGCCCACTGGCTTCAAATTAAAAGTATGCCTTAGTTTATTATTCAGGTATTAACCTCTTATTAACCTTTGGGGACTTGCCAAGATTTTTCAAAAGTTATAATTAATAACTAATTGTAAAAACATGTAAAATTATTAAAACTTTTACTCATTGCTCATACTTTAAAATACCATTACTCATTGCTTATTAGTCACATTAATAATTTTTTTGTCTGGTATTATTTTTATGGTGGCGCTGCAAACAGAAAACACTTTCATCAAAACGGCGACACAGACACTACATTTAACAAACACACAGCAAAACCGTTCACAACACAACGGAAGTGTTTCCGGAGGACACTTAAAGGACGTGGGACCACATATGGCGACACAATGTAAACAGAACCATGCAGAGCCGCAGTAGCGTCTAATAGTGATGGGCAAATAATACCAATGCTTCGGAGCTTGTGTCGAGAAATCCTCGAGGCTTGCTTTGTTAAGGGCGAGTGACGTCCCTGATGACACCTGAAGTCTCGCTGGTTCAGGACGTGGTTCGAGTATTGGCGTAATTAATTTTTTAGTAATAAAAATTAAAGTCATCATCACCCCACAATCACGGTCCCATCTCTTAACATCACTGCAACAGTTTAACATCAATATCTCACATACTATTGGATTTATTTACTGACTGAAATCATACTGACAGTTTTTTTAATTAACAGACCCACACAATCAAACACAGATCAGATGAACAAATGAATGAACCACAGAAAATGAAATTAAGGTGTTTTATGTATGTACTTGTTTTCATGCTGACAACTTTGCAAGAGGCCATCACAAATAGTTAAAATGACAGTAAAAGTTTTGGCCAGCAGTGGGGTTCGTGAGTACATGAAGCTTTGAGTAATGAACCTTTTTTTGAACCTGGAGGGAAAAGCTTCAACACTTCAAGAGGCTTGATCTGGTCATCACTAGCGTCCAATGAGAAGTAAGTCTGGATAGTTAGTAAATATAGCCAAACTTACTTGTGTCGCCGTATATGGTTCCACGTCCTTTAAGTGTCCTCCGGAAACACTTCTGTTGTGTTGTGGACGGTTTTGTAGTGTGTTTGTTAAATGTAGTGCTGTGTTGTCGTTTTGATGAAAGTGTTTTCTGTTTGCAGCACGTTTGTGAATCTGCAGTGTGTTGGGTCTTCTCGGCCACCGTGCATTTTAAGTATAATACTTTCCCTAAGTATTCACAAATTAAGCTTTAACTAGACTTATTAAGATTCGATCTATATAAATTTGAAATCTGAAAGGAAATCTATAGTGTTTCATGCCTCTGAAACCTACTTCACAGAAGATTATTACTTTTTAAAACGTGGATGCTATTTCCAGACTACCGCTAGTTTAGCATGTAATTGCACTATACTGGACGCAGCCAGTCATCACATCCAGTGCGCAAAATACCCCCTAGTATTCTGGGGGAGGGGGTCCTATGTTGGCTAATCCAGGATTAACTGACTGCTCACTCCTCATAATGGTGCTTCTATGACAACAAAGTGTTTGGTTTAACAATTCCTCTCCTCTTTTCTAATAAAAATTCACTCCTTCCATCAAACTGGACAAGTTTTCAGATTTACACATATATTATAATATACATGTATGACATGGCATTTTGTGAAGTTTTACAGAGGCACCCTGGGCGTAGATTCAGCAGCCTCACTGTAAAGGATTGACTGGGTGCTACAGCACCACCCTGAGGCCGATCGGTCTTGCAGCTGTAGTTAGTCAAGAAAGACAGACGCTCACAGATTGTGGGTGAAGAGGCTAAACAGTGATAAGTCATAATAAGTTAATTTTTAATAAGCTCTACAGGCAAGGACGGATTAAGGATAGTCTAACCCCCCACCAACCCGCGTCCCTCGTGATCAAGGGCCCTCTAATGGTATGCCCTGCTCTTCTCTAGGGCCCCCTGGTAGGGGCTCTCATAACCAGGGCCCTCTAAAATTAGGCCCTCCTCTTTCCTAGGACCCCTAATAGCCAGAAGTCGAAGTCAGAGCAGCACCACAACGCCTCATCCATTTTCATAAGGTGCCCAAAAGAATGGATAGGGGCCCTAAAAGCATGGCTAGGGGCCCCAAGAGGCCCTGGGGTCAAAGTTCCAAAAATCAGAGGATCTTTAAAATGGATGGCCCTTTTATCGTAAATGTTGATGGGCATCACAAAATGTTTTGGGCCAGGGCCCCCTGACCTCAAGTGCCCCTGGGCGCTGGCCCGGTCAGTAATCCAGCCATGCCTATAGGGTTATAAAGTAGTTACAAAGCAAAATGTATAGGTTTACTGGTCATTTTGAATATCGTCGCTGTCCAATGAAAAATGTTTTCTACTTTATTTGAACACAACAATGGCCATTTGCATTGTGTGAAAATTTCATGATGAACAGACCAATAGGAATACTCCAAAATAGCTTGGAAAAAGCTTACATTGAAAGTAAAGTATGTTTTTGGTCTCTCCTGTAAAGTTGGATTGGACAGTGATGATATATTTATATTTGCTTTTCAGACATCACATATTCCACTTTGGTATGTTTCTCTACTATATACCATTTCACAGCAAACCACACTGAATGACTATATTTACATCTGAACAACTGCTCTATGCACAATTTGGAAAAATCTAAAACATTTCCCTTTAAATGGAATAAAATTTGAAGTCCATTTAATTATGAGTTTTATGATTTAAGGTGTCAATCATAACACTATTCAGTTACTACTCTATAAGACACTACTCTGAAGCCGCTGTGTTATCTGTGTATGTATGTACTATGTACGTTACTATGTGTAGTCATGAAAATAACAAATCGAAGCTACAAGCAGGTCACACTGATAGGTTACAGCTTTAACAGTGTAGCTCTGTCTCTCCATAATTCACTAGTTATCTTTCTCCAATCAGCACTCTTCCCCTTCTTTTATCCTCAGCTTTTCCGTCAAAGTCACCCAGCCCACCTTCTTCACTGCGGCTCCCCCTTCACTTCCAGCTGTGTGCGTTTGTGTAGATCTGTTTAGTATAGATTGCGTGATTTCGGCCGCTGTAATAAAGCGCTGCAGCGCAGGCCTGCAGCGTAAAAGGAAAACTAATTAGAGTGACGAGTGGGAGCGGCACGGGCTCTGTCAGCTGCGGTGGAGGCGGCCTCATCTCCGCCGCTGTCCCTTCCTCACGGGAGCACTGATGAATACTCTCATTTTCTTCTGGACAGTTAGTGCGTAGTGCGAGGAGAAGCAAGAGGGGTGTCAGCAAATGAATCTCCCCTGACGTCCCGCGATCGAGCAAATCATGACCACTGCAGCGGTTGGTGAAACTTGATTAAAGTGACTGATCTTGCAGCTTTGCGTTCTCTTCGTGCTGCAGTCATGCTAGGCTGTGGCACTTCCACATGCAATTAAAGGACAAGGCTGCTAATTGCTTTCTGGGGTGTCTGTTAGAGACTGGACAGTCGGATGTGAAGGGTGAAGGCTATGTGATTAGAATAAGAAGATAACTGAGGGGAGAAAGACATTGCTCAGGGGAAAGTCCATTAAACCATGACACCATGTGTCCAGTGTAAGACATGGATAGAAGGAACTGATGAGCTCTTTTTTTAGATTAAACGTCTCAGTGCCCCAGCTTGGCCCCTTTGGGGCAATGTGAACTCTCATGTAGCTTAGGCCTACGTGGGTAAACAGAAACAAACTCAAGTAAGTGTAGTTACTTCATTGTACTGTCAAATGAGAAAGCTTAGCAGAAATCAACTTGAGTAGGAGCAGCTGTACCAGGGCAAACAAGCTAAGTGCAAAGTTCCCTATAGAATTGTATGCACCTTCTTGGTCCATCCAGCATCTATTAGCATAGAAACTGAAGTTATTTTAGCCTCATTATTGCACTCAGTGCTCTGCACTGTACTATTTCTTTTACACTACTCATTTTGCACATTTTTTTTATTTTGTAATTACATTCCTCTACAGTTCTATTTATATTCACAATTCTGTTCATATTTCACTATTTATATCTGTAGTTGTTGCTTACACTGTTACAACTTGTTCAACATATGCTGCTCTGTGCAATCTTTGCATTTCACACCTTACTGTATATTTGTATAGTAATTTATATTCTATTTTATATACCACCCCCTTATCTCACATTCTGTGTACACCTACATTCTATATATTTTTATATACCACCACATGTACAATAACCTCAAATTGTTAGTCATTTCTGTTTTGCACTTTATGTAAATAACAATAATGTATTTTGCACTTCTGGTTGGATGCTAACTGCAATTCATTGGCTTTGTACCTGTACTCTGCATAATGACAATAAAGTTAAATTTAATCTAAAACAATAAATAAGATGCTATTTGTAAGGAATCAGACTCAAGAGGAGACATGCGATCCATGTGCAAGGCTTTTAATACGATTGAGCAGTTCAAAAAGTCAACGAAAACAGTTCAAAGAACTCGCTGAAGCGAGAGATTCCAAGGACTGGTAGCAGGAGAGCTAGCGGTAGCCACTGGCTAACCCAGGAGGCAGGCTGGATGGAGATACTGGATTGCCGGTGTAGCTGGAGAGCTTCACTCGCTCCTCCTACTTTGGTCTGATGGTCCTGCGGAGCCAGAGCAGCACTCGTGTTCCTCGGTGAGGGATGGCCCAGATCCAGCCCTGTGGGGACAGCTTAGAGCAGTGCGCCGTGTGGCAACTTTCAATGTAGTCTCTTAATGTAAAAGAGTCTTAAAGAGGACCGACTGGAGCCAGGGAGACGAACCCGTACTGAGCTTGGAGTTTCTAGGGTGGCACCAGGGATGGTAGACGGGACCCCGCTGTGGAAATGCCAATACTTGAAGAACCTGGGAAAAGACCTTGAGAGCACACCAGCCTGAAGACCACAGACAGGTAGGATCTGATCCTTACAGTCTCAGACAGCTGAAGACAGTGTTACTGAAACCAGTGATACTGAGAACAACGCCGCACGCTGAGACTAGCGTGTGGCTGGCTTAAATGGGTGTGCTAATGAGAGCTGCCGCTAGCACTAACGGGATACAGGTGTAAGTGATAGGTAGCCATGGAGACGTAGGGGTGTGTGTGGAGTGTGTCCTAGGCTACCTAGTAAACGGGTGACTGCGACCTTACAATTCGGCGAGTCACGGAGCTTACACTATTCTTCCCCTTTTAGTAATCATATCACTCTTATATATAATTTCATTGCTATTTATCTTATTGTGCATGTAAGCTGTCTGCAAAGTTATAAAGCACACGCCAGAGAGAGTAACTCACTCCCACAGAAACCACTCTGCTCTTTTTCATTTACAAGGTGACATCATCTCATAACACATTTCCTATTGCCTGTCTGTCAGCGAGCTTGACATGCCCTCACTCAATGCACAGAGAGCTAAGAAAGTAAAAATCCACCCTGAAACGTCCTGCTCCAGCTGGTGAAGTTGGATTGGGTCTACCAGCTTGTTCTACCTGTCTTTCAGGGTGGGGCTAATAAGGCAGAACTGACGCCATTGTAAGAACAGCCAGAGTGATGCGGGTGCAGAACTTGTAGCAGGATGCTGCTCTGGCAGCTGACCAATCAGAACAGAGTGATCAAGCTGATCAATTAGAGAATACTAGGCCCATTGGGAGGCGGGGCGTAAAGACACATGAGCTCAAACAGAGAGAAATATACTGTGTTTTGGCAAAATTGATGCTTAATCCATTTTAGTAAACTACAAAAACAAAAGAATGAACACTGACAATAAACATAGCAGGTCTCTTTTAAAATGGTGCCACAAAAGATTTCTCAGTAGTGACAGAACTAATTTTGGTTTCTTAAGGATAAATTTTTGTACATGAGATATGCGAGTATAAAGAATGCAGCTAGTTATTGCACATCTAGTAATAGACTCTACTCTGACTTGCAATGTAATTTGGGTACAAGTTTAAAAAATGTTATGTGCTGTTAAATTCTATTGTTAATGGGTATAGAAGAGAAACAATAGTATTTCTAAATACCAATTATGTTTTTTTGACTAGAAATATACACGAGATACAAGCTGTAAATGGATATAAATACATCTGACCTCCATAAATTGATCCCACTTGCAAAAAGCAGTGACTGTAGTTTGGTTTGCATAGATCAATCATCTCTATTCACAGTGGATTTTTTTATAAGAATATATTGGAGAAAAAAATATTATATAATCCCAGACTTTGGAATCCATGTGGATTCTCCATGTGTGCTGTCATTGGAAAATGGATCCATGAATACTTCACAGAGTCGGAAACTTTATGTGCTGCTAAATGGGAAAAGGTCTTAATAAGACAGTACATCACCATTACATACATTACCTGCGGTATAACCAGCTATGACAGTAGTTTAAACTGTGTGCTGTGCCACTTAAATGCTACATTTGAACCATTATTAAGGAAGTGTTACCAATAAGATTTATTTTTTTTGCATTTTCCTCCAACTTTAAGGTGAGTTCCCCTCAAGGGGTAAACGCAGGCCATTTAGAATTATTCAATTAAAAATAACAGATATAACACATGCTGCTCTAACTTCAGGAAATCTAATATCTGCTCTATACATCCATCACTCTGCAGGGTGAACTTATTTAAGAGCGGACCTCGCTCCGATTGTGTGCCATGCCTTACACACCGGAAAGGAACAAATTTAATTTGAAAATGGGTTGTCAAATTACCTCAATTATACTGCACACTGAATCCTCTTCAAATGGAGCCTGCCAAATGTATCACGCCTCCCAATTACAGATGAGCTTTGAAAAGGGGATGATTTCTGTCGCTTCAGTCTGGTTTGATTCCTTATTTCCCAGCTTGGCACTTAGCGAAAGAGCACTCTAAATATTTAATGATCAAACATTAGCACCTTATTTTACAAACTCAGTCCTTGCCTTCATAAAGAGATGGCAAATTGAAGAAATGGAATGCCCATGTCACTAAGTGTGCAGGCTGCAATTAGTCAGTGCAGAAACATGCAGCTGTGTTAAACAGAACAATAAGAGCCATTTTAGAGAAGAAATCATTCGGGCTGAGTCAGAGCTTCAGTTGACACAAGCAAAGAGCGGCACAAATAACATGACCACAAGTTAAGAGTTGAACAAACTGCTTCTTTTCATACTACACATATATATCAAAAATAAAAAATCTCATAAATGTGCAGGCAAATACTCTGGCTGGTCATTGGGGTTATTTTGACTATAGCTACTCATTACATAACTACATGGAGGTGTCTCGTTTAGACCAAGTCTATATTTAATTAGAAAAAAAACCTCTTTAAGTTTAGTTAACTTTGTTTTACAACAGATGAAATTAAAATGTTAAAAAAAAATGTTATTAA
This sequence comes from Megaleporinus macrocephalus, assembly GCA_021613375.1. Taxonomy (NCBI): domain Eukaryota; kingdom Metazoa; phylum Chordata; class Actinopteri; order Characiformes; family Anostomidae; genus Megaleporinus; species Megaleporinus macrocephalus. The sequence continues at coordinate 8,748,694 of CM038715.1, read as the reverse complement.
AGATATATTTTGAATAATGTTTACTCGATAAATTTTCACTATATACTTTTTTTTAATTAAGGTCAACAGTGTAATTTAACCTCAGCTTAATCATGTTCATTTTACTGGATTGAATTATGTAACACCACTTTTTATGTAAAACCTACTAAATTTAGATCCATTTCAAAATACAATTACTTATCACATTAATTATACACTAATCACTGTCACGTCCTGCCCTGTTTCCCTCGTCCTCGCCTGTTTGTTTACGTTTCTGTTTGTAGTCATGTGCTTGTGTTTACGTCTTTCACCATGTGGTTCTGTCTGTTGTAGTCATGTGATCCTTGTCTCCGCCCTCCACCTGGTTCCCATCCTTGTCACTGCCCATTGTCACCAGCTGTCTCCTGTTTCCTCTCGTTATCCTGTGTATATAAAGGGTGGAGAAAGGGAACAAAAATAAAATAATAAACAAACCAAGCTAACTAAAGGAGTTAGTTAAAGGGAAAAGAAAACCAAATACAATAGCTAATCTAACTCCCTAAATAAAGCAAACCAGGAGAAAACATGGATCAATCAAAAAGAAATAACTCTATCTCTCCAAAATATACAACTTAAAGTACTAGCTGCTAAGATGAAAGTTAACCAGACCAACAAAGCTCTTTGTGAGAATCTTAATAAACACAACATTAACCACAACACCATTTCACATATATCATCACAAACAAATAGCTAAGATAGGTCTTTCACAGCACGTTTCATCAGGGAACCAGGAACGCACGGAAACGCGTCAGAAGCACCGCCCTCTAGTGTAGGGTGAACATGTGCCTCTCTTTGTTATGATGGGTTTATTTTCTGCAACTATAATATCCCTCTCTCTGGTTGTGAATGGACTGTGGATGGAATTTACTGACGCAGTCTGTTCGTGTCCTGCATTGGCAGTCTTAGTCACCTGAGGAACAATTGACAAATGTTCTAAACTATGATGAAGGTTTAATCCACAAGGACTTTGGTGCCATTAGTTTATTATATTTACTTCATATACCCAGATTTGTACATTATTTTTCTGTTGTAAAACATCAGCTCACCCCCCTGGGAGGAGTCACCTGAGTTACCTTTTTATTAACATTGTTTGTACCTTCATCAACAAAAAATGTGCATGCACAGTCCTATTTTCTGCCAGTGCATTGTCTCTGAATTTATGCCATTGATCAGACTCTGTTTACTGACTGCTCCCACTGAAACACTAGTCAGTTGGGCAGTCTTTGTGATTGAAGCTCCTGCCATCCATGTTCCATGACTGCTTTTTCCAAGTCAAGGTCAAATTTGCACCACAAAGCAGTTAAATATGTTTACTGCATGTGAAATTAAAATATAAAGCTGTTTTTTCCTTCCTTCTATGAAGCTACCATCTCGGAAAATAAGGTTTTATTATAAGTGTGATGATGTGAAAAGTAGCCTACAAAAGAGCCCTCTCACTGTCACCATCACATTCTAAAAACAGCAACTCCTTCTTGTCCAGCTTTGCTTGATTCGAGAACTGTCTGAACCGAAGGTCTCAAATGGGACGGGGTTTATTGATCGGCAGCCTTGGATGCTCCTCACCATTGACCCGCATCTCTAGATTTCTGCTCTGTGTGAATCTGCAAGACCCCTAGCAGCTGTCCATAAAGCCCTGTGCACTCTCTCAGAGCTTCCTCCTTCAGAAAGACTCACTAAAGCTAGCCTAGTGTGAAAGAGTCCAGAGAGACCCACTCACAGAGGCATCAACACTCAAAAGTCTTCTAACTGCAGCTAAATTCTTGATTTTACACTTGAAGCGCTTCTTCAGCGAGATGGAAGAGATGTGTAGAGCCTTTAGCCTCGGAGCTTGACTCCGTGAGGCTTGCTTGATGGAAGCAGTGCAGTGACTTGGTTATGTTGAGTTGAGCTTGAACTGAGCTTCCTTAAACACGGCAAGAAGTGTGAAATCATTAGTGTTAGAGATGGACCGATCAGCGTTTTTGAGGCCGATTCCGATCGCCGATCACCTTTCAGCACAATCTTCTGATAGCCAAAACCAATCGAGGGCGGGGCTATATACCCCGGCAGGGCTACATATTATTAGTGCGAGCAAGTCATGAAACAAGGTGGAAACTGGTTTATTATCATTTTTAACGAGCTCATGTTAAACAGCATAATATTTGTAACTAAATTAGAAGTTGGTCTATGTGGGAGTAAAGCGCTTGATACAGCTCCAGAAGAGCGACATCTGAAAATCTATCTCTATCTATGAAAAGTATCTCTACTAGGAACAGCAGAGCGTGGATCCAGGTGGAACATTAAGCAGCAGAATGAACGTCTTCTACAGCCGAGAAGAGCTGCTTATCTAGAACTATAAACTCACTCTGGCTGTGGTTCCTTTATCTCTCTGGCTGTTACTGCTGCTGTTCTGTTCGTACCGGTCAGATCTGGTATGTATGGTGTTCTGGGTTGTTTGTTTTGTGCTAGCTGTGTGTGCTAGCTCTGCTGTTTACTGATACTCACTGTATTCAGCTGTGTGGTGTCTCTGAAGTTCTGTATTAGATTAGTAGTGTTAAATGTCTTTGTCTTGGTTTCTCCGTGAGAGACGCTGATGTTACTAATTCTACAGATGTTACAAACTGCCCTGGATGAGTCTGAGTCACATACGGCAACAAACTGCCAGACGGACGGTGTTTTCTTTCCGCACATGCGGTGAACGCCATAAACTGTTCTCGCGAAGCCGCTGCTTTAGTCAGTCTGTGGAAAATGAAATTATGTATTTCCACCTAGTGGTTCAGTTAGGAATTGCAGGGAGCTGGCCAGAGGGGGTTTCACGCAGGGCTCCTCTTCCTCTAGGCTCTTTTGTTTAACGGCATCGATCGGCTCTCGAGATCGGCTAAATTGGAGAAATATCGGCCTATACCGATACATGGCCAATCGATCCTTCCATCTCTAATTAATGTCGTAACAAATCTTCTCATAGTTTGGATCTCCTGGTCTCTTCAACATATAAGTGTGCAGAGCAGCTGATCGTGTCAAATGGTGTAAAATATGTTTTGACATATATTCCAAAAGTATTTGGACATTTCATACCCTATTTAAAAACAAATGGTATTTATTTTATGCAACCTTTCCAATATGGTACTTGTCTTGTATGCTGAGTGTTCTTTTAAACATTTCGTTATTGTTTGAGCGAATCCTCTGTGCTAACATAACCAACGTCATTAGAGTTTACCAGTATAAATAGTTCTTTTTGGGACCCCTTCACCAAAAAAAAAGAAAAGAAATGCTTTGCTTTAACTGCATAAGCTTCAAAAATGTCTCTTTATCTTAAATTACGTGGATTAAATTAGCACTCTGCCTTCAGTTGCTCTGTATGAGCTGCACTCGCTGCTGTCCAAGGTCCTGAACTTCATACAGTTTGTGGTGCTGAAGCTGCCAAATCTCCTTACATGTACAACAGTGTCAGTTTTTCTTTCCTATTTTTAAACTTGTAGAAATTTGCCTCCCTTCCAAAAGCAGCTTAAAGTAAAGAAGCAGAATGAAATATTACAGCACAGCTCATTTATTACATTTACACCACGTGCCATACATTTCCAAATCTATTTACCTATAGAGATGTAATTGTTAACATAAAACTAATTGATAAGGATTTGTTATTGTTGCTCGTGTAATCGTCACAAAGCCAGTTTGAGGAAGTTTCGACAGCAGAATAAGTCGCTGTGATTGATTAGATGTGATGGATTACAATTAACAAAAATTAAGTATTTGCATTTTAATAACATAATTATCATCAGTTAAATGGATTCATTAGTCTTTATTAGCTTGGAATCAAGTCAGACAAGTGCAGCTCAACAGAGCATGGGAAATGTAATGGGACAGAAATGTTTTGCGTATGACGGACACACACACACACACACACACACACACACACACACACACACACACACACACACACACACACACACACAGACTCATGCTGAGAGGGTTGAAAGGTTGATCACACTGCTTTGGGATGCTGGTATCTATGAGAAATTTAGAAATTATAACTTTAAATGGAAGTGTGACACCTTTACAGATTGTATCTGCAACACACCCACACATACACGCACACACACACACACACATACACACTTCCACGTGCATCTTATCAGATCACCTCACATCAAATTGCTGTTAATAAGCGGACAGCCCAGTGACAACTGGGTCAGAGTTGTCATGAAGACAAACTATCATGACCTCCTCAGGTGAGCTGGTGTAGATTAAGAATACTCCTCCAATACAAAAGCTGACACCCCATTCACTAAGCTGGAAACTGATTTGCATAAACAAGAGTGACAACCAAAAGGGAGTCCAAAAATACACCCATATCTCTTCTCATTAGACGCCTTGGTCACTCTCCCTCTCTCTCTCTCTTTCTCTCTCTTTCACTCATGGATGCTTTTACATGTACCCACTTTTGCTTACGTGCGCACTTTTTTTTTTCTTTAAACCCCCAACCAACTATTATATTTAATTATGGGCCTCCCTGTGGCATCTGACCGGGGTTAATTAATTAATGTCTGAAGAGACAGTGCATACTCATTTTCCATGCTGATTATCATCAATTAATTAATGGTTTACACAAAGAGATAAGACAACTGTGTCTTGACTCGGATAGGGAATGGGCAAACCTTTTGAACTGACTGAATAATCACTGTATGTAACCTCAACGGCAACAGTATTTCTATGACCTTACGCGCTGGAGAGAGAGAAGGGGATTGCTAATTCGCTAACAGAACAGAGCCCGATGTGTTTACCCTTTAATTAATGTCGACATGGCGATTTATGGCCGTATTTCTCTGGGCCTGCAGTGGGGAGATACAGGTATTGCACTGGGCATTCAAGTCACCCCAAACTGTGAATTAGGCCTGCACAATTAATCGCATATTAATCCGCATCACAGTTCTGGCAACTGCAATTAGCTAACAGCAGAACGCCAGGTTTAGCGTGTCTCATGTAGCAAGCTGGTTATGAACAGGGACACTAAAGCATGCTGCGCGCCCACCGGCTCAACCCAGCTGCTTCCGTTGAGTATACTGTAAGGAAACTGCTGAGTGCAGTTCATGCAAATCAGACGAATGGCTGCAATCCCGTGGCTAGTGCCTCGAGTCTCCATTAACGGTGAAATTAATTGAAATAATCAGGCTTGTCCTAATGGACCAGGTGCATAATGAATGAAATTAGACATAAACTATGATATCATCAGTGAAATGACCTTTGAATCAATATGCGTAACATGGCAACATGCAATATTTTATGATAAAAGGTATCTCATCTTGACTGACAAGAATAATTAGAACAATTTGTGGCCAGCAATAGTTAATAGTTGTTTTTCAAAACACTGTGCATTTGTGTACTAACAAACACACTATCTGTCCAAACTGTTCCAGCCTCACTAAATGATCCAGGCAAGTGAATTCATCTGCGTTAGGGTGCAGGTAAAGGAAATTATAATGTGTTTCCAAGTAGGCTGTAGCTCCAGAAAGTTCTGCAGGGTAGATTCGAGACCAATCCCAGGCCTACAAAATGTTCAACTTACGTACCTGGTCTGTTGCTTTCAATAGCAGACTTTTCAACAATAGCTGACTCCCCCCACTTCTCCCTACCATCAACAGTTTGGACAGATGGGCAGATGGTAGCCAGATAGCTTCACTAAGATGCTTACGAAGTGAGCTAGGTTCTCACTATGTGGTTCAGAGAGGGTGGAACCATGTTAGCTTTGTCAGTGTCACCACTTTTAGGGCCGCCCCTTTTACATTGAGATGTTAAGCTTCTTTTTAGGTTTGTTTAAAAATGCTTTCATTTACTCCTGCCTCCTGAATCTTTCATATCTTTTGGAACTACTATCTGCTGTAATGAGATACATCCACACATAAATAAATAAATAAATAAATAAATAAATAAATAAATAAATCTGTTGTGCTTATAATACCTAATATCCCACATTACTTAACTATTTCGAGTTAAGCGAACATTCTTAATTTCCTTCCTCTTATCTTCGGTATATACTCATACCCTACATGTTGGTTAATTGCATAGCCTTGTTATTCTGAGTGTGGTTGTAACCTGAGTAGACACTGCAGGCATCATGATCTGCTGAAGTGAGTTGGCCTAATATAGCCAGAGGACCATATGTTCATAGAACAATGCGTCATTGGATGTAGACCTTATGTATAAAGTAAATAAACAGTTTATAAAATAAACAAGAGTTGAAGAGCCCAATGGAACAAATTATCTCCAGAGACTGTCTGTGGAGCAGGCCTGTGATAGCAACCTGCTGCTGCACGTGCTTCTTTGTTTCATAATGGTGTTGTGTAAAAGATGACTCTCATTGTCCATGCTGGAGAGCAGTTTGTTCAATGACCTTCTCTCAGCCACCACCAGCAGCACAGGGTCCGGCTCCAACCATTGACCCTGCCCACATTTCGCCCTTCTTTTTTATTTCCCAGCACACCACAGCATAGACAAGACAACTGGCAACCACTGACTGATAGAACATGTGCAAGAGCTTCTTACAGATATTAAAGGACCCCAGCCTCCATCAAGAAGTGTCGACTCCCTTCCTCTATTCAAGCTATTTTACATGACAACACTGGGGGCACCATCTTTGTTTACTTTGTTTTAGAACTTCTGTTGCGCCCGCGGGTACGTTGATACTAATTACAAGCAAAACGACAACAAACATATAAAATGAATAGCATAATATGTTCAGTTAGAGGGAGTCAGTAATTGGAAGAAGAGGAAAACTTGGCTTGAACAACAGAGTTACGAACACAGCACATAAAGATCAGAGTGTTGTAAAGCCACCTTTCATCCAAAGAAGAGGACCTGCGTCTCTGGCTGAAGGCACTAAATTTAAAACATCCACCCAAACAAACCTCCGTATGTCTGCTCTTACCATTCTGTGGAGGAGAACCAGCACCAGAGCTTCCTTATCCAGAGAAATGGCTCGCTTATGAAGCTCAGAGGAAGCAGACGCGTCGGGTGTTTGTGAGTTGAGTAACTGTTTTATGATCAGTGTCCACCGCGCTAGGCTATCTGGGCTGTAAGTAACACCCACGCAGAGTGGCTCGGGCAGCTGGCTGGACTTGGGTTTAACCAGCTTTCAGAAATATAACATCACCGTCTGTGTGTAGGAGGACACGCCCACCTTCTCACTGTGCAGGTACTGATACGCTTCACTACTTGTATAGTTTTTCATTGCTGAACCGTCTACACCTTCCCAGAGTACAAAGTAATTAAAAATTTTGCCATAAGTGACCTCAGACCACCCTCATATAATCCACCCACTGTGTTATTAACCTCGGATGAGACATTGTTGTTCCATTTGAACTTCTTATTTCTTCTCTGGTCTCCTCCCATGTTACTGTATTCATTTTGGTTAGCTGGCCGGAAGTTCTAACACAAAGGCAGAACAAACACACGCTTGAAAGTGGGTGTAGCGAAACACGGTGAATAGAGCCCCTGTGTTTTCAGACCAGTCAAACTCCCCTTACAGAAAATAAGTATACTTAAAGTTCATTTTATTAAGTATACTTTATGCAGTTACTATACTAATGTCACTGTACTAGTAGTACACTTGTGTATGTACTATTTTAATACTTCTTGGGACTAAATTGGCCCACTTTCTAGTTTTTAAAAGTATACTTTGAAGCACACTTTAAGTGTAAAAGTAGTAAACCAAGTATACAACTAGTTTTCATTTTTTGTACTGCAACTACACTAAAAGTAAACTTAAGGGTTTACTGTTAGTTTACTAGCTTGTGCATTTTTTTTAAGTGAACTTAACATAATACTTAATCAAATAGAACTTAACAAGGTTTACTTACTCACCAGTGAACACACACACAAAATAAACAAGACACACTCAGATTAAGAAACATATTTGTATCTTTATAAATCTTTATAAATCAAATTTTAAATAAATATTGTACTGGATGTGTTTTTGTGCTTAAGTACAAGTAAAAGTACAAGTAAAGATTACAAAATTAAGTACGAGTAAAGGCCAAATATACTTAGACTGTTCTATACTTGTCAGTATAACCCAAGCATACTTAAGTATAACTGTGTTTAGTATATCACTGAGAAGTACATAAAAAGTAAACTGAAAGCATACTCACTTCCTTTTAGTTTAAAAGAAGTAAACTAATGGTACACTTGAATAAACTTCTTTTTTGTAAGGGTCGTCATCCAGAAGCAGCCCCAGGTACTTGTGGGTCATAACTACATTTAAATGTTTGTAATTTCCTTAATTAATTCAAGTTCAGGTAAAGAATGTTATTTGAGTCTATAGAGGACCCACTAATCATTTTAGTTCATAGTTCATTTTACAGATGGCTCACATCCCAGAATGATCTCCACAGTTAGCTAGCTAGCATACTGTGCTTCCCTCATGGCTTTCATAGGACGGATAAACTAGTCTCTGCTAGTCTTGTCCTTGTAAGGCAACGTTAAGGCTGCACACTGCAAAACATGGAGAATGTTTATAGTGTGGGAGATTTCAGGAAGGTAGTGTTCAGCACCGCTGTGCAGCACAAAGAGTGATCCATAATCTATGAGACAGCTAGCAGGCCAGCTAGCACGCGCCACATCGCTCAGCTTCCGTGTGTGGTGCATACAGGGGAGTCAAAAGTGTTTAGTGGTGAGGCGTTCTTCCTCTGCCCGGCCATTCATCAAGTAGCAAATGCCAGCTCTCCGGAGTGCGCCATATTAAGGCCAGTGACAAGCGGAAAACACTACAAATGAGCTTTTACAGATTCGGGAGGCAGCAGCAAAGCCTTGATGCACAGATAAGTGGTTGCTTGCACTCTGTTCTCTGTTTGCTCTCTCTGGCTCATGCTGTTTGTCTAGTGTTCTCTCTTTAAAAGCACCCTACCACTCTCTTTCTCAGCCTCTGCACTCTTTCTCTTATTCTGCCTGGTTTTCACACTTTCTGCCCCAGGCGCATTCTGTCACCTCCTTTTTTTCTTCTTCTCTTTTGCTTGTCTCATTCCACATCAATTTTTTTGCTTCCCCCTACAAATCCATTTCCTTGACTAGTCTCTATTTCGTTTGTGTCCCACCTCTCTCTGACTCCTCTCTGTCTTTGTTTATTACTGGCAGCAGCAGCAGCAGCACATGCCCACAGACCCTTTCTATTTTTCTTCTCACTTCCTCTCATGGTAATCTCTCTCTGTGTCCTCTCTCCATCTGTTCTCCTCTCTGTTTTCACTCCAGCAGATTCCTCGCGGAGACAGAGGCACTCCTGTCTGTGATCTGACTTGAGCACAGTAATGGGAAGGTCTAACGTTGCACTAAAATAAGGGGCTCATTAAGGATTTTTTTTGGACCCACAACAAGTCAGAGAACTATATGAATGCTTAAGTTGTTCGATGCAGTGCACATAATCTGTATTTGTATGTCACTTACATGCATTTAATCATATCTGCAGTTATGATTACATGCATGTACTCATTCCAATTTCTCAGTGTACACTTTATTAGGTACACCTACTTGTATTTACACTCATTGTTCATTTTATTAGCTCCATATAGGTGCACTTTTTAGTTTCAGACTGTAGTCCAGGGGTCACTAATAGGCGGACCGCAGTACGGGTCCGGACCCAGGCGTTGTCCAATGCGGACCCGAACCAATAAACTACTGAAAACGATTTATTTTAGACTGTGTTTATTTTAAGCGGCGGAGCTTTTCTTGTCTTTATGATATACAGGCTTTACGGCGCAGTGAACTCAGAGACCAATCGCATGCGCTGTAAGATCCCCAAAGGCTCCTCAGCCATTCAGATCTGTGCACATTGGGGAGAGCGGCGTGCACACAGGCGAGATACGAAGCGAGGAGCAGCAGCCGGAGACTAAAGTGAGTCAGAAAGAATAACGAGCTCTAAAAACAGAAAAGTGAACAGAGAAAACTGACTGTTTAACAGGAACGGTTCTGGAATGGACCTGCTCGTCTAGTTTTGGAGAATACCGCTCTGTACAACCAACATGTCAATTAGTGAAGCTGAGTTAACAAGAAGACACACATTTTATTTACTTTCTGCATAAATGAACACTTTAAGATGCACTTTTTTTTTTAAAAGCATTCTGTTTTTTTTAAATGTAGCCCTTGTTTTTACTTGAAGTGAGTAAACAACATATATTAGAAGTTTATAAATATTCATTCAGTTCAGCATTTAAACAGTAAATTTACTGGAATATACTGAACGGTATGTGTAATATGTTGGTGTTTCAGGTGCTGATGGTATAAGATGCTGATACCAGGTATCTTAAATATACAGGATATGGCACTGAATCATAACACAAGTTAGAAATGATGACAGTCCGGACCTTGGCCTGAGGAAATCTCTTCTAACTGGACCTTACTGAACTCTAATTAAATACCCCTGCTGTAGTCCATAGGATTCTTTGTATACCCTGTTCTTAAATAGTGAGAACTCCCTCAGGACCACCACAAAGCGGGCAGTATTTGGGTGGATGTTCATTTTCAGCACTGCAGTGACACTCATTTGGTTACCATAGAAAGAACATGACATTGCTGACTATAAACAAATACACACAAACTACCAGTATTAGAGCACTGTCTGAGAAGCTGACACCTTGTAAGTAAATGCTTTGTAGAATGATTAGTACATAATCACAAAATTATAATACACAAAAACCTTACAAAGTGTTACTGTGCTAGGTTGCATGGCCAATTACGACCACACAATGTGACCGATTCAGTGTGCAGATGTCTTTACTCAAGCAGGCGTGATGTGAAGTGAAGTGAAGGACTGATCAGTGAAGGGTTCAGGCTGCAGTGAGTTCAGAAAAAGCTTTTTACTTGAAAAAGGTATACGACGCATACACTGCCGTACTTTCAATGCAATATTGAATATAGAAGGTAATAATTTGAATGTGGGACACAATAAAGTAAAGGGCACTGAGGCACTTTGGGATTGGGCACTGCGCCTCTCTAAAATGACCTAATTTCCACCATTAATGTGAAGGGAATATAAGCCTTTTTGTTCATTCTGAATATATATTACATAGCCAAATGTATATGGACACCTAGTCATCACACCTAAATGACCTGGTTGGACATCGCATTCCAAGACTATTGTTATTAATATGGAGAAGGCCCCTCTTTTCAGCCTCAACTCTCCTAGTAAGACTTACCACAAGATTTTAAGATGTGGGAAGTGTATCTATGTAGTCAAAACAGTGTTTGTGATGAGAGGTCTGGCTCATAATTGTCGGTCCAGGTAATTCAGAAGGAAAAGGTCTCCAGAGCCCCAGACCCATCACTGTTCCTCATAACATTGTTGTGTTGAAACTTTGCATGTGGACGGCCAGACAGTAAAGTGTAATTAATCTCTCCAGAAAACATGTTTCTACTTATACACCATCCAGTGGAGGCATGCTTTATAACACAACAGCCAATGCTTGGCATTGTGCATTTGGATCTTATGCTTGTGTGCTGCTCCTCAGCCATGAAAACTGATGTCATAAAGCTCTGAGGAAGTTCGGTACTGAAGGATGCAGCAGAGGATTGGTGACTACAACACACTATATTCTTCAAGTCTTGGTAATGCCACTCTTTGCTTTAAGTTAGTGTGATCTACTGCTTCATGGTTGAGCTGTTGTTGCTCTTAGGTACTTACATTCCTCAGTAATAGCGGTTGAGCTCGGCAGATCTAGCAGGACAGGACTTTCACAATCTGACTAGTGGCAAGAGTGATGTCCTATGGCAGTATCACTGAGTGGTTCATCTTACTGTTTGTGTTTGTCTACAGAGATTGCATAGCTATGTCCTTGATTTTATATACCTGTCAGGAACGCGTGTGGGTGAAACACCTGAACTTGATAGTTCAGGAAGGGATGTCCACATACTTTTGGCCATGTAGTGTATGTGCTATATTGTTGTTTAGATCATAAAGACCTACTAGTTGATTGATTGGAGTGCAGTGTAGCAGAAGGAGTGTGATGGAAGGTGTCCACTGTAAAGTGACAGTGTTTTTGATAATAACAGACACACTGCAGATTCTGATGAATGATTGTCTGTGCCTAGCATCTCATTCGGCAGATTTCTGCAACACTTAATTGAGAGGGAAGTATGCAAACAAAGACAATAAATTCTGCTGGCTGCTTCACATTTTTCACTTCTCCTGGGCTTCCATTTTCACACACAAACACATGCATCTCTCTCTAAGCATCGCTCATACCATAAGATAGCATGAGTCAAGGACGAGAGCGAAAATTCCAGCTGTATTTATTATTCCAGGACACACGCCTCCTTCAAATGAAATCAATGTCATTGGCTTCCTGTCAACATATGCGTTATTATGTAGGTATACATTTCATTTGTGCTTGTGAAAAGTGGTTGAATGCTCATCCACTCAGCAGTTTAAACAGAAATTCCTCATGCATTGTCAATAGGCATAAACAAGTATTTGCTTTCGTGATCTGATTATTTATTTCGTGATCTAAGTCATTTTTAGAGATGGAATGCACCCCAGCAGCTTTGCCATGCCACAATGTGCTCAAGTCACTCTGCAGAAGACCCCACCCTTACATCCTGCACAACGTTTAACACTTTACAACACTGTTTTCTGACGCTAGTTCTGGAGGCACAGGGTCCTACACATTTTAATGCGTTCCCTGCTGTTAAGATATCAATGTCAACTAGGTAAAGGAATGTTAATGAGTTGATTAAGTGGATTGGGTGTGCTAAAGTGTGCACTGTATACCCAGGACCGCATTATAGAATAGGTCATTTCCATTATTTTTTCAGTAGTGCCAACGAAATGTGCAAATCCGAATAAGTGCATTTGTTAATCTGTACATTGTGTGATATAGAAAGGCTTATGGTATTTTGGAAAAAAATAAAAAATAAATAAAGTTCATATCATATTTATCCATTTATTTTAGGATGTAAAAGTGTTCCTGTAAAAGAAGAAAATAACTTGGGGAATTTGACTGACAAAGTCAACACATTTCAGACTTCAAGAGACCTATTATTTTTGTTTTCATAATTTTACCTTGAATGATCCAAAAACATAATATCTACATTCACCCTCAGTCTGAAACACTGTTAAAGCTCCTGTGTCTTTAAGTTCTGCCTCCCGATGAGCCCTCTGTGCTCTGATTGGTCAGCTCAGCCACTCTGTTCTGGTTGGTCATCTGATAGAATGATTAAAGGTGATAGTTCTGCCCCTACCTGCATAAGGATTGTGTTACAAGATGATGTCGCTTTGTAACAGAGTAAAGGGCTGGAACTGCTATTACTGTGGGAAAGAGTTCCTCCTGTTTTAGCTTTGCAGACTATTTACATGCACACAAAGTTTAATAACACAATAATATGGATATAACATAAAACAGTATGGTATATAAGGGTTCCACATCCAAGGATTTTCACACAGTTTTTAAAAACTCACTTAAATTTTCTGATAAAAGTAATTTTTTCAGGTTAAAAAATGTTTAGATGTATTAGAAATATTAATTTTATGCCATGTAGATGGACTCTCACTGCACCTTCATTGGTGTGCCATAGTTAGCAATCTGTTTTGACCATTAACTATGTAGCCTCTGAGTTTTTATACTTTTATGACTCTTAATGTAAAGCCTTGTGTTAATTGATTGTTGATTTCAGGAAGCTGTTTCGGCTACAAGGCATGTGGGAAGGTACTGATATTTTAGGCAGTGCGTATGTCACATGACCAGTGACATCATGCCGATTGTTTATATATTTATTTATTTATTTATTTATTATTTTGTATTAAACAGAACTTGTCATGCTGTGCTATAATGAAGTACGCTGACAATATATACATTTAAATGAGACATCAGACTGCGGACGCACATCATTACTCTCGCTTGTGGCGAGTCACATGTTCCACTTTAATGTAATACATTCACTTAAACGGAGCATGACCAGGTTTTGAAAATAAAAACATACAATTCCACTTATAAACAAGCACACATGGGTCTTTACTCCACTCAAACTAGTACAAAGTACAGAAAGTTTTATTTCTATTATTCACAGTTGCAGTCCTGAAATCAGCAAGCCCTCAGGTTTTGCTGTAAAAATCACTGTCCAGTGCATTTGTTCAGCTAACCACAATGAATTTATCAAAAACCTACTGTATGAGTAATTTGACATACTACTGAGGAAATATCACACTTACTCTTACCCTAGGAACCTGCTATGGTGTTAATTCTTTCCTGGGCACACCCGATGCTGCAGGCGCTGACTCTGTCCTCCTCGATGTGACATTAACACTGGCTGTTCTCTCTTTAAATGCACTGTGTATTTCCCCAGACATTACAGCAGACGTGATTTCCTCCGGCAGGTCATCTAGAGGAACACATTAGCAAGCACTTTCCTGTTAGCCTGTATCTCCCAGCAGATCTGGCTCTTTCCCCCACCTCGGGCTGAGCTCATATAGCTGTTGCACTCAGGTTGAGGAACGGAATAGGTTAATGCTATATTGCAACATCAGCCTTTGACATATTGATGGTGGTCCTGTTTTGCGATTTGCTCATCAGGAGGAAGAGCGCTGAGAAGTGTGCAGTGATTACGGTTTCAGGAGTGGCTCAGGTCACTTGGGCAGGGCAAGTCACTGCTCCTGTCACAGTCCTTAGCTTTTCATGTCACATGTAATGAATATAATATGTGAATGATATATTTTAAAACAGATTTCAATTTAAGGTACACAGATGCCTCAAGTACTAAATACTGTACACTACACATTTACAGAAAATAGATTTTTTTTAGTGTAACGTAATGTACAATATTTTTCCATTACCTCTGTGCAATTAAGAAGCAATGTGCAATTATTTGTAAATACAATCTTTTTATATATCAATTATTTATATTATATATACTGTACTGTGCCTTGCTATCCCTTTGCTGCTGAATTTCCCCATTGTGGGATTATATATGATTTAAGTGTGTCCAGCTTTTGCTTTTATAGCATATTTCATTCTTTTTAGAAAACTAAGAAATAATTTTTCCATGCCTTTAAAGTTGCGTTTTCTGCCTCTGATGATCCAAGCAACACCAAACACCTACAATGATAAGTATAGAGTCTATTGTTCTTTGAACACAAGCAGCTTCTTTGTTTGCTTCTTTGCATCTTTTCATCTTTTTGTCTTTATAACAGCTTCCTTACAGCTACACATCTTTTCAGACCCACAGCGTTGAGTATCTGTGGAAGGAGGGACAGAAAAACTTCTAAACTTCTAAAGATCTAAAGCATGAGTGAAACTTGACTGAAGCTTAATCTTTCAAAGATGAAAGTACTTGTGATCATTTTTGTGGTCTACCAAGTGTTGCATAGGTTATCAAGAGCCCTACTGGCTCTGCTCTCTCTCTCTCTCTCTCTCTCTCTCTCTCTCTCTCTCTATATATATATATATATATATATATATATATATATATATATATATATATATATATACATATATATATTAGTTTCTGTCCAAAGAAAAAAGAAAAAACATGTACATACAAAGTAGTAACAGGAGATGTAACAAATCATGGCCCTCCGCTTTCCCCAGTACAGCACATAATCAGTGCTCTAAATCACCCAAGTATTAACACCTGGAGCTTGTTACCTGTCCTTTCCCCCCTCTACTTAAAGACACTGTAGCACAAGGTCTGGTGTGCAGCACTGCACTTCTCTATGTGCTCTCGCAACGCCGACTCTGTGAAAATATTCACGTGTATGTGAATTCTTTCTGTCTAATTACGTTTCCGTTCACCTGCTCCAGCTCCTCCACTCTGTCCTGGGCATTGTTTACAGGACAGACCAAAAATGTTTTAATGCAAGTTTGATTTAGGATTTTGAAACATTTCTATTGGTCCAGTCATCAAAAAACATTCACAGGTTACAGAAAAATGAATTGACAAAAATGGAGATACATTTTCTTCCAACAGCAACAAAATATATTTATATTTATGGCATTTAGCAGACCCTCTTATCCAGAGCGACTTACATAAGTGCTATGTGTTCAGTGAATGAATGTCATAAAATCTAAATTAGGGGAAATAAATGTATTGCTTTATGAATTACATCATCAAATACAAATTCAGGGAAAGGTTCACCCGTACAAAGCGAGCTTCTGTTTTTGCTATTAACTAACTAGAGATGCTGGTAGTGGGCTGTTCAGGTTCTGCTCTCTCTGCTGTGGACTGGGCTTTGGTTCCTCACCTGGGCATCCAGCATATACTTATACCAATAAGTGTCCTTGGGTAAGACTCCTAACAGGCTCCCTGTTGGTCCTTTGCAACTTAACTATACTCAGGATAGCTCTGCAGCATGTTTGCAAATCTGAAAACTTGCCTCATTTCCCAGGAGATTGGTGGATTAGTACATTGTTACATATTTCCTGAACTGAGACAGAAGAGTACTGCGTGAGATCTCCATTAATGTGTGTACAAGTGCATTGCCAAGGTAGACGAGTGCATTTCCACCACTACGCTTAGTGAATTAGCAGCCAGCCAATATGTGACTCCCTGAATCCCAGGGGGTATGTTGCACACTATTTATATATTTTTCAGAATCAATGATTCTGAAAGGCACTTTGCATTTTTGTAAGAAAAAGATATATCAGGTGAGGGCTCCTGCTGTTCGCCTTTAAACAAGACTCAGTCTTGCTGTGCGCTGTACTGAGGGAAAACACAATTAACTGAGATCATCAGGCATCCAAGATAACACATACAAATGTTCAGTGCCACAGATAATTACATTAGGACACCGATCTGATCCATAAAGGAATGTCTACTTAATTGTGATCCATTCTATAGTGGCCCAATAATGTTCCTGCGCTACGTTCAGTCATATATTGTATTCATGAGTCTCAGACAGGCTGTAATAGAAAACAACAGGATATTAAAAACTTACTTAGCTTTCTGCCTCTGTAAACATGCAGATAGGGTGGTGTAATGCACTGGGCCGGGAAAATCAAAGGCGCGAGAGAAAGTGGTGGGGGTGTGCATGAGGCAGGGGGGTGCTATTGGTGTGAATTGACCTGCCAAAGCACATTATTACCCCCTGATAATTGGAAACATTGAAAGGATGCGACACGACAGCCTATTCCATTTGCCAATATTTATAACTCGATAAATTGTTTATTCCACACCAAGTCCTTCATGCCATGGCACTCCAGATACTGACCCAGTTATGCCTACTGTTAAATGTGAAAAAGATCAAAGAATACTGTATGGAAATGAGGAGCATGGGCTAGATTACGAATGACTGCAACCACTATCCTTTTAACTGGGATGCATCTCATATGCCGGAGAAGTGAAGCCAGAAATTAGATTTCAGTCACAGATTTATAGAAAGATGCTCCGGAAAGAGGTGCTGGAGGCATTACGCCTATAGGACCCGGTGAGAGGCAGATGAAAAACAAGGGTAAGATGGTGTGCAGTAAAGAGGGAAACAGACTACCTCAACCTAATATCACAGTTTGAGAATCACACACTGTTCACAAATCAGAAAGAGTTACAGTTCTGCTTTCTTATGTTTCACGTTATATTTTTGTGTTCCTGTTTCGCTGGAGAGAACCTGAGTTCATCTGAAATGGCTGAGAAAAAGGCTTGGCTGTCAGAAAGTCATCCTGCCTGCGTAGTTTTTACATTTGTTTGAAGAAAATGACTCTTGTATATGGAAGGCGGCTGTGCATGGAAATCAAGCTGTCTTATGTGTAGCGGGGTTCAGTTTCGCTCTGCTGCTGTGTACAGCTTTTGTTAAGGCTTTAGGCTGATGGAATATCTGCATGTGCAGTAGATGGGTCTCAGTTTATTGGAAAGATAGAAAAAATTATGTGTTATTAACAGCACTATTTGCATGGTACCTCATCATATGACTCCACTGGCTGTTGGTACCACCTCCTTTTTTCCACAGCAGATACAGAACCCTCTCAGTGTAACTTGTCATCGCTGACACAGCATTAACCTGATATGACATAAAAAATAAAATAAAAAAATGTTTAGGAGAGGCTGAGGGCCGTAAAAACAGAGTTTGGGAAATACTGCATCAGAGTTCAGATGATGAGATGATTTAATTGCTCAGACAAGCATGAAACGTGGTAGAAACATGCTGATTCTCTCTGATCAATCAGTCATCGTCAGCATTTTGGTATCAGCTTAGTTTGCTTGAGACCTCAACAAAATTACAGGTGATACTTGGTACCAGGTTTGTCTAATGGAAAACCAAAAAGGTGAGTAGAACCAAAAAAGTTGAATTGAGTATAATAATGTATAATGCAGTGAAACGGTGGCCTAATTAAATATATGAATTTTAGCATATTTGCCATATTATCACATAGCTGTGTTCCTTGTTAGTAACTAATTGTTCCATAATATTTTTTTGTCAAAAATATAGAAACTTAGAGTGGGATAATAATTATAATTTTATTATTATTATTATTATTATTATTATTATTATTATTATTAAACTTGTAATTCAATGATATGTAGCTAATTCAAACCTCTTATGTTATACATAAAAGATATATATTGTTCATAACCTGATGCACATCTGTTTATCAAGGCTGGAAGCTAAAGGGAACCTGATTTTCTTTTCACTTTACCAGGTACATGTCATTTTGCTGCCTAACATGAGTCACATTTGTCCATTGGAGTATTAAAACCACTCCCAGGCTGTTCTCAGATAAGTTTGATACAGTTTTATTGCTATTTTTAATCATATGCTCTTTTTTGCATTTAATTTTTGCTAGATGTTTAACATGTCATCATAAGTTTTAATTTTGTATTTTAAAATAGGTTCCCAGGGCCTTTAACAAAACTTTACTTCCTCTAGTCTCTCTATGTTTAAACTAAAGACTTACAGAAAGAAAGCTAACAATGAGTTGTGGCTAACTTTGCAAACATTACTTGGCTAGGAAGCCAGCTAATCTGTCTGTCTCTCGTCCACCTAGTCATTTTCTTGTCTTGTTGTTTGTTCATTCACTTTTCCTTTATTCTACATTCCATCCATTTATGCCAGCATTTCCTGGAAACACAGCAGAGCCATGAATAAGAACCTTCTTCGAGATGTTGCCATAAAAGAGCACTGTAATTTAGCTTTCTTATTTTTTTACACGATTTGTGAGCATCAGCTGTCCTGTCCTTTACATACATAGTGTATTGTGATGAATGGACCGATAGAAATGCTCCGAATTTGCCTAAAATATACGATTTCACTAACTTACATTATAAAGAAAGAACGTTTTGCCTCTTCTGTAAAGTTACTTCTTTGCCGATTTTTGTTTTCTTTAAACACTGACCATATGTAAATGCAAGTGTAATGATTCAACACTCACAGGCAGATTAATTAGATCCTTGCACAAGGTTTTTATTAACAAAAACTCAGCACACAGTGCAAATAAGGAGAACAGTCCAAAGATCCTGTAAGAGATCCTGTAAGAACTTTCATCATAGGGGTCGGTCCTCTGTGTGGCCCTGAAGAGAGAGAGGAGAGGGTCCTTGTGGGGCCGATAGAGGGAATGTAAGCAAACCAGAGAGACAGACTACGATGGACATGCAGCTGCTAGCGCCAGGAAGCCAAAGCTAGCAGTTCCTTTTGCTGGGCCTGGGAGTCCAGGAACATCCACGCTTCCAGGGCGGTAAGAGGGGCCCCGCTGGGGTAGGTAGCTGAGTTGGTGAAAGAGACCCGGCAGAGAGCTGGCCAGCAACTAGAAGACGCCAACCGGTAAGTAGATGGACGCTGACAGGGTTACAAGGAACAATACAGGGAAGTATAAGAAGACAGTACTAATGAGCTACCGCCGTGTGCTGTGATGGGCGACAGGTATGTGTAATTAAGGTTGCGTGTGCATGAGGTGAGTGTGTCCTAGAATTCCGGAGACTGCGACCTCATTGGGCGTTGAGTGGAAGTGGTTACACTGGATGGCAGTTTAATAAGAAACAAACTAAATCAAGAGAACAAGGGGAACAAGAAAAACTATGTTACCCCTATCCCAAATATGTGGCAAGAATAAGGGCCCTGACTTTAATATATCCTTCTCTATTCCCTTATAGAGGAAGTAAAACACACTTATAAGAAAACAATACTCAAATACACTTGTATACAAAATACCAAAGGTTTAGTGAGTTTTTCACAATTGGAAAGTGTTAGATTTTATCAAAATACGTTCGCTTATGGATTTTTCACAGTTATCAGGGTTCAGGAAAATGTAGACTGTAAATACCTTTACAATATGATAGCGCTTTTTAAATTTCATATTTCAGAGGTTTTAATAACCAGATGTTAGAGTTTTTTAAGTTACAGATTAAGTAAATATTCAGTGTATACCGTAATTGTTACACACATAGCTTTTGTATAAATTCACCTCTAATTTAACTTCATACACCAATTATGAATTTGACTTATGTAGAATTTTACCTCTAAACACACCTGTAAGGGTACTTGAGCAGTGGAAAATATATAGCACACTCATAAAAGAGTTCTGAACACATGTACAAAGAATAAACCTCTGGAAATGTTTTAACTCAAGTTAGAAACAAAGGGTCATCATTTTAACTGGGGCTACACTGCCTTAAAGACAAAACTACAAAAGAAAATAAAGACAAGGTTAACATGAGTCCAATGAGCAGGTAACAAGGCTTACACTGACACGAAGCAAGACAAAACACTAAGTAAAGACAAAGCAGCAGACCAGGGATATAAAAAACAGGAGCAAATACTGAACACCAAGGGCTAACAGGAGGGAGACAACACAGAGCAGGCGAGGGGCGGAAACAGAGGGTGGAGAGAAGGAGCACATGACTGAAACATAAACAGAAGCACATGGACTAGACAGGATGATGCAAACAAAGACAAATTGACATAAAACAGGACAGACTGTTACATATTTCACTTACTTAAACTTGCTGATGTGTTTGTTATAAGCTTCTCTTTGGTGTGGTAGACTGGAATTGTGTGACAGAGAAATGTAATTAATATGGATTTGTATTAGAATATTAGCACCACACCCAGACAGTTACTAGATAAGTGTGTGCGGGGTTGTTTTTATTGTATTTCTATCTTGTTTTTATTTCAGTAAAACAAAAATGGTGGATGTTTGAATATAACACTGTAGTATCATACAAGCATTTCAAATATTTTCTGCTTTGTTCTCTGGGACTAGAAAAGTGACATACATCAAAAGCCATTTTAATAAACTTGTATCTAAACTCATTGCACATTTTAACAGCTCCACTCCCCACATTTTTTTGTTCTACAGTTACAGACTGTACTCCATCTGTTCCTGCATAATTTGTTAGCCTTTCTTCACCCCTGTCATCCTTACCCCCACAGGACCACCACAGAGCAGGTATAATATGTGTGGTGGATCATCCGCGGCACCACAGTGACACTGACATGGTGGTGACACGTTAATGTGTATTGAAGTATATCAGACACAGCTGTGCTTCTGCGGTCGGTGTGTCCACTTCTACCTTGTCGGTGCATCTTGTAGATGCACAGTTAGAGACAATAGCTCATCTGTTGCTATACAGTTTGTTAGCCATCCTCTGGTCCAGGGGTTCCCAACCTTTTGCAACCCAAGGCCTACTTAACCCACCCCAAAACTTTCCACGGCCCCCCAGAATATTTTTTATAGCCGATTAAAACCAAATACAGTTCGGAGGTCTAGCTCAACATTAAGCCTATTCCTATATTTGGTCCAGCCTTTGCTTTAAGCTGCGCAACACGGTAGGAAGCCTCAACAGCTTTAGCATTTTCAGTTCCAGAGCAAGCCAATTCAAGAGTCTTTTTCCTGCTTTGGTCTTCTTTAAGTTTGGTCTCAAACAATTCCACAGGTTTAGATGCGTACTCGCTGTGTTTAGTCTCCAAATGTCGACATCACTTGGTTGGCTCTGGTAGCGGCTCGTTTTCTGTTCCTGTGCTTGTGATGTCTAGTGCTAGCTACTCACTGCTGTATTTTCTTCTTTTCGATTTATGCTTGCTTTTCTCGGTTCTCTTAGTAAGAGATACAGCGGCTGCTTCACTTGTAGATGGTCTAGCTACAGGGTCTTTTGTTGTCAAAGACCCTGTTTTTAACCATTTATCCATGATGTGTACACAAGACAACAGCTTCACTCAGACTGAAGTAGCTAACTAACTAGCTAGTTAATCTACTAGCTAGCGCTGTGTGTCATGTGACTGTACTACGCCAAACCAATCAACTAACTCAAACTAAACACGTTTTGTTTTGCAAATAAACAAACTAAATATGCTGAACTATCTATTTATTGGAGAAAAATACTTGGCAAAAAAAAAAAATAAAAAATTTGCAGTACATCTGCCAGTGGCCCACAGGTTGAAAACCACTGCTCTAGTCCTTCACGAAAGAATGCAGGTATAGTCGAAATTATAAAATTATTACAATCACATGGACCTAGAATGAAATAATAATACAGATCTAATTACTGTAACCTATATACAAATGTGTTCCAAGCTGAGGCACCACACATTAATTACAACCTCATCAAATCATGGCCGTTCTACAGCTGGCTTTGTGCTGTACTGTTGTTTGTTGAACATTAGCGTGGTAAGTGTGATGAAGACGCACCCGCGTGTGGAAATGAGGGGCTTCTGCCTGCCGAGGTTACTCTCCGCATTAGCATCTGCTTGGCCATACGAGCGCAGATAAACCTTTAACCAGACCCATGCATCTTCATTACTGCGTGCCACTTCATGCTGAGCGTGCAGCCAAATGTCTCTGTTAGCCAGATGCTAGGTTTAAGCTTTGCACTTCGAGGAGCGCAGCAAGGCTAAAGAAGCCTAAAGGCCAAACGTGGCTACACAGGTCATCGCGATGCCGGATGAAATTGGAAAAATGCGGCGAGGTGAGGATGAAGCATAACATTTCCAAACACTGGAAGCTTCTCTGCCCATTTTTATGCTCAAACAGGTATAAACATGACATGAAAGAGCAGCGCTGCTTTCCACAAGACAGTGCGATTAGTACAGTGCGGTGGGTGATTAGTATAGCCTTTAACTGAAGGTGACAGAGCCAGGGAATATTTAGTATGCTTTTTTTCTTCTTTCATCCTGATGGTCTCGCTCAGACTCCTGAGATGAAAGAAGACGTGTTTGTCTGTGAGGGATAAGTGAGAAATCACTCCATATTTGTCATTTTAGCTGAAATCGTGCTGTTAGGATAAACCAGACCGGAACGATTACAGGCACCTTGCGCTGTTAGATCTCTTACCTTCAAAGAAATATATTTCCAAGGAAACATCAGCCTTTCCTCCCAAACGGATCTTTTGTCTTGTGTGTGTGTGTGTGTTTAGGTGTGTTTGGGTGTGTGTGCATGCATGACTGACTTGAAAGACTCCTGCCAAGCAACAAACAACTGCAGTAAAGAGACAGGGTCACTGATATTTACTGCTTTGTTCCTAGATCACTCGGGTTCCGGAGTAAATATGGAACCACTGACACCATTTTTTTTTTTTATGCTAAAGAGTGAGTCTAGCCTCTGGGTACACAGCACAGATAGCACAGGAGCTTGATGTTTGCTGGGTTTGTTGATATCACTGACAAATTTTGGGTAATTACTTGCAAATGGTTTACAATCAATTATTAAATGACTCAAACTGAACTGATGCCTGAGATGTTCTGAAATTAATATGGAACAAAGAGGCTTTTTGAGGCGCCACTTCTGGAACAGTTCCTATGGGGATGTTGCAGTATATGAACACATCATTACAGGCAATGTTATAGGCAATTTCTGCTCTTATGTTTGCAGATCTGATGTTAATAATAAAGACCTAACATACTGTATATTAACCATAATGTTATTTTTTCTTGTTGTGAGACTTTTTCCTAATACATGTCCTTTTAAATCATATCAGTAACAATGTCCAATTAATCAAACCCTGAGAATAAAGACTCAAGAACTCAAATCTGTGTTGGTTTCTTTCTAATTAGGTTAAACTTCTTCTTGCAGACAAAAAGTAAACAGTACTATGACTAGTCTTTGAATGATATTGTAATGAATATTGTAATAATTAAATATTTCATCATATTTCTCTTCTCTCAATTTAAACTGGGTGGTCTTAATCTTGGGTCATGCTTTTTTATAAGCATTTTCTAACCAATCACAAGGCTGATGTTTCTTGCCCCACCTGCACAAATCAGTTTCAGAGTCAGAGAAACGTACAAGCAGAAGTTGACAGTATAACCAAAAACTAGTAAGCTTAGACCCCCTGTCCCTTACTGCCTGTCACCCCTTCATTCCTTTATCTATACGTCAACACTGCTCATTCATCCATTACTTTGTGTGTTGCTTATGTGTCTGTTCAACTGTTCTTTTGTCCATTGGTCTGGATATGGGTTTCACAGGTTTTTAAGTTGTGTTTTCTAATATTTATATTTCACATATTTAATTCAAGTTTTGTTGGTTTATTTAATGTAACCTGAAGTTTAGTATCGAACATTTTGCTCTGTGTTTTATTGTGTTACTCTTAAAGATGTCCAGTGATGCCTTTCAAAGAGTTCCCTCTTTATAGTAATATCACAATGCATTGCTTTTACAATGTGCATGTTACAATGTACACGTTTCTATGTGGGCGGCGGTGGTGTAGTGGTTAGCACTGTTGCAAGACGATCCGGGTTCCCTGTCTGGGTCGTTCTGTGTGGAGTGTGCATGTTCTCCCCGTGCTTGAGTGGGTTTCCTTCGGGTACTCCGGTTTCCTCTCACAGTCCAAACACATGCATCTTAGGTTGATTGCTCACTCTAATCTGCCTGTAGGAGAGTGTGCGTAAGTGAATGTTGGCAATGGGATGGCTGGTGAACTGTCCATGGTGTACGCCAGCTTCGCCTGATGATGCTGGGATTGGCTCCAGCCCCCCCGTGACCCTCACTAGTGGGATAAAGCAGAAGATAGTGGATAGATGTTTAAATGTGACATTTACTAATTTTAAGAACCAACACATAACAGCAACAAATCTTACTTACATTCAGGCTAATGTTACTGCATGTCAGCCAATACCTAAGCTTAGGCATTAGGAACAGCTACATGGTGTGACCAGGCTGATGCTTTTCAAGCTTTTTTTGTAAATGTATGGACACATCCAGTGCTTAATTTGTGCTGGATCTTGCCGGAACAAGATCCGGCACCTCTCATATTTCAGGTACCTGTGTTCCAGAACTTATTTATGTGGATCCACCACCTCTTTGACATCTTTTTTTGTAGGACACCAAAAGCTATCCATCCAGTGGCATCTATGAGGTTTTATGGTTGCAGCTCCTTACTGCAGTCATTAAAGCTAGGATTATTTTATTGTATAGAATTCTACTATGTTAGATGGACACTTGAAGCACTGTTGTGCCAATGCGTTCCAGGACCTTTTGCCTCACTGCCACTTGCTGGATCACCCCACCTTTAGTGTTCCATAACCTGTTGTTTTACAAATTAAGCACTGGACACATCTAATCATTTTTAGATTGCCTTTCAGGGACAGTCTTAGTTTTATATAGGTTATGCACAGTGGCATGTTTAGCATTAAGAGCCCATTAAACAGGGCAGAGACTTGGTTGCATGTGCCCACCTAGCAAAATACAAATTTCATTTTTTCAAATTCAAACTCGTCTAATAGAAAGATAATTCAATTTTAGCTTCATCTAGATTATCACTGGAACAAAGAAGAGGTCTTAATTCCTGCTTTTTTCCCTGTAACATCCTATAAGGATCCATCTCTACCTTTTTTCCCCTGTGGCAAATTTTTCACACTCCACCCCCTCTTGCCAGTTCCACCATCCTATCTTTGTCCAGCCCAAGTTCTCTCCCTCCTACAGTCATACAAACATATGTTGAAAGCGTGGGCTGCACTCACAAAACAACACTTGTGTTCTCCCGGTAAAAGTTTCCTCTGTAGCAGTCTCTCTGTTTCTGTAATGGCCTGTTGACATCACCAGCAAAGTTAAGACTAAAAATTGTATAACTTTCCCAGATTGAAGTAGTATTGATTGTATGATTCAATATACTGTGATTCATTACTCCTTCACTGGACCAAAGTGTTAAAACATTCTTTCTACTCGCCAGGAATTCATATTTAAAAGCAACTCCTTTTAGCCTTTAGGCTTGATTTATTTGAACACTGCCTTTCGTTTTGTTTTTTTTTTTGCACACTTAAAAAAAAGGAAGGTTCCAGAGACGGTTCTTTGGAGCTCTGCTATGAAAGAACTACTTTTGTATCAGTAAAGCAGCTTTCAGTTGTGTTTTAAGACTATAGGCCTCCCTGTCTTTCCACAGCACCTCTAGTGACAGAAAGGGCCCGGCATGTGGCGAAACGTGTCGGGGGTGGGGTGAGGCATGTCCACACCATCTCCGAGGTGACACGACGCAAGCGGCCGCTTTGCAGATCGATGTCCTGTCAGTCAGAATGTCCGAGAAGTGCGGCGCTCCAGTCTCTGTGCATCTGTCAGTCACATCACCATCACCCTGCCGTCCCCACATCACTCGCTGGCACCCGACAGCTGGTGGTCTGTCTGAGTAAAGTCAAGTCAGTCGTTCCTTTAGGTGGCAGATGTTGGAAACAGAGTGACAACACTAACCTAATTCATCAAAGCATTACGGGCCAGACCGGCCAAATGCTGCATGTTTTATGCAAATCGAGAGGAGAAAGGAAACTACTCCAATAACACAGCTCAAGGTTCAATCCACGGCTTGGCTTTGGGAGCTCCTACAGTATAATTCACTCTGAAGTGTGATAATACATTTTTATTTTGTATTGACGTCCACACCAGTGTGGTGTTGATGGAGTCTGACACGGCGCCGGCTGACATTTTCAATTATACGGGCTGTTATGGTTCCAGCATTTACCCAATGAACATCCAAAACATCATTAAGACTTTACGATTCAAGGATGAGAAATACATCCTGCCACAGTGTACTACAAGTTATTGTTGATGAACAGCAGAAATGTAACAACTAGAGGCACTGAGTGGGATTTAAACCCACTGATGCAACAGTGATAGCTCTGAATGATTTTCTATTAGTGGAGAAACTGTTGCGGAGGTGGAGAGAAGGCCTTCAGAAGTTACAGTGTTATAGATACTAAAGAAGAATGCATGTGACTGCTCTGATTTATGAAGCTATTGCACCTGGATCCACCTCAGGTGATTTTGATAATTAATTCAATTTGCTTGAATAGTTATTGGCTTTGAAGTGAGAGATGAGCGGGGTGCTGTAAATTAAGGCGGAGTTTGTCTTTCACTGCAGGAAACGACTTGATATGTCATTCTTCAATATACGCCATACTGAAACGAGTCTGACACACGCCTCAAGAGAATTCTTAATTTGTTATATAAATATGTTTAAATATAAAGAGAGAGAGTGAGAGTGAGAGAGAGAGAGATGGAAGGGGAAGAGAATAGAGGGAAAGAAAGAGAGTGCAAAAGAAAAAAAGAGAAGGAGAGGAGAGAGAAGGAGAAAGAGAAAGCGAGAGAGAGAGACAGGAAAAGAGAGAAAGAAAGAACGATGGAATGGGAGAGAGTGATGTCCATGGAGACAGAGCGAAAAAAGAGATAGATAGGAGTGATAGAGAGACATATAGATAGTGAGAGAGATGGAGTGAGACATGGATAGAAAGATAGCATGTGTGTGAAAGAAAGAAATAAACAGTGGGATATTGATGAGGAGAGACTTTATTTAAGGAAGAGGAAGAAATATAGATGGAGAGAGACTGAGGAACAGAGAGAGACAGCAAGAGGAATGTATGGATAGAGAGAGGGAATGAAAGTGGGAGGTATGGGTGGAGAGGGAGAGAGAGATAAAGAGGGATATATAGATGAAGAATTAGAAAAGAAGGATAAGAGATAAATAGAGAGAAGATTAGAAATATAGAGGGAGGATCAGGGAGAACACAGAGAAATGGAAGGAGGGAATGGTAGATGGCAAAAACGATGGATATATAGCTAGAGGATGAGAAAAAAGTGGTGATGGATCTATAGTTGGAAAACAAGAGAGAAATACAAAAATAAAGACGGAGATAATGGAAAGAATAAGAAAGGTACAGTGACTGGAGATGAAGAAAGAGAGAGAAGGGGTTGAGAGAGGAATATACCGATAGCAAGAGATAAACAGAAAAAGATGATAAAAAGAAAGTGGGGGAGAGAGAGATGGGGATGGGTGGATGAAGAGAGGGAAAGGAAAAAAGGAGATCTTGATAAATAAAGAGAGAGAAATGTGAATGACTAATGGAAAAGAGAAGCACTGAGTAAATAAGAGAGAGAGATCTGGATAGAAAGAGCAAATGGGATTGGGAGGTGTAGGTGGAGAGAGAAAAAAGGAAAAGATAAAGAAAGATATAGAGATAGAGAATGAGTAAAAGAAGGCTAAGAGATATGCAGTTAAAAAGAGAGCGAGGGAAATAAAGTGAGAGATATCAATGGAATGAATGAGAGAAGGATAGGGAAAGGGAGTAGGAGGAAAAACAAAAGAGAGGGGATATGGATAGAGAGAGAGTGAGAGAGTGAGTGGGGATATGGATAGCTAATGAGAAAGAGGAGTGAGGGTGTGTGAGAGAGAGAGAGAAGAGAGAGAGAGAAAGGGAGAGAGAGAGGGGAAAAAGGAACAAAGTAAAGTCACAGTTGGGTGACCATGAAACTATTGATTTCATACATGGTCTTGTGGAGAAATAAAAACAGGGCTTCCTTTCAGACAAGCCAGTGGCATTATCATTATGTGGAGCCACAGTTGTGTCGGTTATGTTGTCTTCATACACGCTCTGACAGCTCATCCTGCCGGCCTGCCAGCGCTGCTTCCTCCCGCATGACTCCGGCTGCATGTCGACTCAGCGCTTTCTCCCGCGCTGACATATTACACACGAACACAAAACACAGTCTCCTCCGCTACCGCATGTCTGCAGCAACTCAAAGGGAGCGAACCAGCATCGGAGTATGGCCCACTACCACATCTCTACTCTCAGACCCATACACCAGCCGTGGGAGAATAATTACACCAAAAATTACATGCAGGAAGAGTATTAGAGGCATTTTTGTTTTCCTCACCAAGGTGAGGCTTATTTATCAAATGCTAATACGCACACGTGACAGAAAATGTTAATCCGCTGCATGTGGGTAATTTAACAGCTTGATGAATGGAGAGGAGAGGGGTTCCTTTTTCTGCAGTCAAACACACACATATATATATATATATATATATATATATACATATATATATATATATATATATATATATATATATATATATATATATATATATATATGCCCAAAAATTGTTGTTATTCCTGTTTTAATCGACTGAACTGGAAGTTATGCTACCCCTTACAAAAAAGAAGTTTATTCAAGTGTACCATTAGTTTACTTCTTTTAAACTAAAAGGAAGGGAGTATGCTTTCAGTTTACTTTTTATGTACTTCTCATTGATATACTAAACACAGTTATACTTAAATATGCTTGGGTTATACTGACAAGTATAGAACAGTCTAAGTATATTTGGCCTTTACTTGTACTTAATCTTTTGATTGAGATAGTAGAAGTAAGTATTCTTGCTCTGCACAAAAAACACATCCAGTACAATATATATTTAAAATTTGATTTATAAAGATTTATAAAGATACAAATATGTTTCTTAATCTGAGTGTGTCTTGTTTATTTTACATGTGTCCACTGGTGAGTAAGTAAACGTTGTTAAGTTCTATTTTAAGTAGAAAAAAAATTCTTAAACCTAGTCATATACTTTAAAGTACAACAATAATATAAGCAGTAAATTATAAGTATTATGTTTAGTTCACTTAAAGAAAACTTACAAGCTGGTAAACTAACAGTAAAAACCCTTAAGTTTACTTTTAGTGTAGTTGCAGTACAAAAGATGTAAACTAGTTGTATACTTGGTTTACTACTCTTACATTTAAAGTGTACTGAAAAGTATACTTTTAAAAACTAGAAAGTGGGCCAATTTAGTCCCAAAAAGTATTAAAATAGTACATATACAAGTGTACTACTAGTACAATGACATTAGTATAGTAACTGCATAAAGTATACTTAATAAAATGAACTTTAAGTATACTTATTTTCTGTAAGGCACAGGGCACATAAGCTAACAGAGCATAGTGTGAACTAACAAGCTGCACCGGCTTTAACATAAGCTGGAAAAAAAATGTACACCAGAGCCCACACCAGGCCTGAACCAGCCTACACAGTCTCACACTTGACTTTGAGTTGTGCATTTCAGAAAACTCAAGGCCCTCGCTTAGAGAGAAGAGATGCCTCAGAGGCCCTCTGTACTTTAGTCATAAAGCAAGAGCCATTAAAACACCACAGTCAAATCCTCGAGGAGGAACACTAAAGGTCAGCACCTGAAAAATGAGAAAGATATTGTTTGTTTGTGCATGCGAGAGACAGAGGGAGAGTGAGAGAGAGAGCGAGAGAGAGAGAGAGAGAGCGAGAGAGAGAGAGAGAGAGAGAGAGAGAGAGAGAGGAGGAAGTGGGGGATTTAGAATTTTCACCACTTTAATAATACAATAGCTGTGTACTTTAAGACATTTCAGACATTATTTTGAAATTAAAGTATGCAGGTGAGATTGCAGAGGCAGAGGGAGAGAGAGGGAGACACAAGAGGCAGAAGGAGAAGTGCATGCATATTGAACAGCACACAGAACAATAAATAAATGAGACTATGTTCTAAACGTAGCGTCAACAGACCGCAGACAACTCCACATCAGTCTTCAGCCAGCTTTTTGACTTTCATCACTTCAGGAATGATTAATCGGTGTCTAAATTTCCGGTGACAGGCAGACCCGTATTCATTATATAACACTGCTCGCATCAGGAATTGTGAAGTTAACTGCAAGTAGGTTTTTTTCTTCAAACTTACTGACTGCTAAAACATCCATACACCAGAGTTGTTGGTCTTTTTTTTTTTGTTGGTCAATTATTTTTTAAGCTTCTAAACTTTAGCCAAACCAGGTCAATCGCTGCCACTGTATTACATACAAACTGGTTATTTTAGAGTACTTAACTAAAAAAAAACAGTAGTTTTATATACAACTGTGACAAATATATGCACAACTGTGGAAGCTTTTTTAAAATCATTTGGTTCTAGAAAAGACTAGAACAATGAACCATCAAAAAATTAATCCCCAAATAATTATTTGGTTGTATGGTTGTATATAGTTTTATATAGAACCTTCTTAAGAATAGTCCTATTTAGCACCAATTAGAATTTATCTTCATTTCCAAAGTGTTATAACAATAGCAGAACCTTTTTTGTGATGTTTACATCCATTTTCAAAATTGTTCTATATAGAACCACATATGACATTCTCCAATCTGAAGAACTATTTCACCATGCAGATAACTATTTAAGCATGCAAAGTGTTTGTGGTTCTACATAGAACCAATGGATTTTTACTAAATAACCCTTGAAGAACCATCTTTATGAAGAGTGCAGATAGTGTTTATTTTTTTTCTTTTATGTAAAAGCTGTTGTATGAGTTTCTTTAAGCATTTATTAAATAATCTTGCACATTTTTATCTATGATCTTTTATAATTCTTTATAAACACAAGCTAGCTCATATAGAACAATTGTTTATGGTTCTAAGAGTTTCACGGTCATTATTATTACTAGTAGGTCATATAACTTTTGAAAATATATAG
This sequence comes from Megaleporinus macrocephalus, assembly GCA_021613375.1. NCBI lineage: Eukaryota > Metazoa > Chordata > Actinopteri > Characiformes > Anostomidae > Megaleporinus > Megaleporinus macrocephalus. The sequence continues at coordinate 8,717,053 of CM038715.1, read as the reverse complement.
TAAAAAAAATAATATTTTTTTCCCCTTAGAGCCTATAGTATCATCATAAAGAATTAATTTCACACCCCTAACAACTGATGAAGGCCCAAGCCAGGATGATTCTCCTCTACTGTGTTACAGAATGCTTGTTTTTAACGTTGAGTTCAATGTGCTGATGCACAGCCTGTGCCCAGTTGGTTTCCTTCGGCCTTGGGTCTGCAGCCTTGAGATCCAGTCTTTCTGTGTTTCTATAAAAGCAACACACAGCCCATCTGTAGCAACTGAAGAACAGCCTTCCTAGACCTGCTTCTCATTCTGCATTATTGTTAGTCCATCTTTACAAATACCTTCCATTCTGTCCTCAGCTAGTATTGTTGGTTACTTTCAGTACCTGTTATGTTGTGGCCAGAGGTGAACATGGTCACAGTCATTTCAAAAGCTTGTGTTGCTCCATTTGAAACATAAATATGTCAATGGATCAATGCAATAGAAATGGTTAATCAGAACCAAAAATCTTGTTACATTAATGTACAGTGCCAGAAGCTATGCATTTGATTCCAGCAGTAGAAAAAGACAGGGCAAAATTGGTGTCCAGTTGCAATGTGAAAACCCTGCTAACCAAGAGAAACGTAAACACTCGTCTCGCATTTGCTGAAAAAACAACTTGATGACTCCCAAGCTTTTTGGAATTACGTGCTATAGACTGACAAATCATAGGTTTATGAAGAGTCCATTACATCTGGCATTAAGTTAACAGCTTTCCACAAAGAGAACATCATGGGTGTGTCTCAAAACCTTGTGAGTGTCTAAGTAGGCTGTCTAGGTAGCAAGTAGCAGCATTCTCTCCTCATAAAACAGATTACTGAGACACTCTAGTTAGAGAAAGACTGCGTCACGGCTTGTTCCCGCCCACTGCAGCAAGCGACCGGCGTTTTAGCTGGTTGCTAAGCTACTGGCCAGCTATCCAAAACAATAGCCTGAGGTTTAAAAATCCGCTAGCATAAATGCTAATGGCTCAAGTATGAAACGGCAAAATGGTCAATGACTCGTTACAGAGTTGATAATAAAATACTCTTTTGTGTGATTATATAACAAGAAACTCATTAAAACTCCAGAGAGAATCAAAATAACTCACATTTGAGGATGACTTGTCCGCTAGTAACTCCGCTTTTGCCGCCATTTTGGGAAAAAGTACTGCCTGCATTGCATCATAGGAAGCATTCGATGCTTCCTTAAAGTCGGGGCAAAATAAGGTGTCTCAGTAGACAGCATGTTTAAGGTATGTAAGTATTGGGACAGCCTACATGTCGGGAGCGCATACTATTACATAAAATGCTGTCTATGTAAGCAGCTCACTAGGTTTTGAGACACACATCATAACAACAGTCAAACATGGCGGTGGTAGTGTGAAAGTGTAGAGATGCTTTGCGGGGCCCGGATGATTTACCATAATCGACAGAACCATGAATTCCGTTCTCTGATAGAAGGTCATGCAGATGACCGTCCAGTCAACAGTGTGTGATCTGAAGCCCAAGCACAATTGGGTTGTGCTGCAAGATAACTCTCTGCAGTATGCAAGGAAGTCCACAAGACAAGACCCTGGCTTATGATGCCGTGGCAGACAATTAATGGTCAGTTCCCACTTAAAAGTCTTTCACTGTGGCTGAAAGTAATTCTGCAAAGAGAAGTGGGCCAAAATTGCTTCACAGCAGTTTGAAAGACTGATCTCTAGTTGATCGCATGCTGTTGCTGCTAAAGATGACATAAGTTTAAGAGGGAAATTACAGTTTCACAAAAATAATAACAACAGTGGCCATTAAATTCTCCAGGATAGACTTGAGAACTGGCTTGAACAAAGTTTCCAGCAGTAAAATAAAGACTCACATACAGAACACTTTATTTGGGAATGCCAATAAGTGGCACAAATTGACTGGCGTGGTTTTGAGAGCTTTAAAATCTAAAGAAGTGGCACCATTGTGTATGAATAGGCTCTGATCCCAGTTTAGAAGCCATGTTAATGCTGTTATACCAAATTAACATTTTTTGAACCTTAAATCATCAATAATATTCTAGATTTTCTGACTAAACCAGACCTGGAAAGACTCATACACACCTTTATTTCTAGCAGGATTGATTACTGTAAAGGTCTCGTGACTGAAAAATAAAATAATCAAATAAGCTGCAGTTAATTTAACATCCATCTTGGGAATAAAAGAACAAAACTCATCACCTCCAATCTGTTCTAAGTTACAGAATAGACTACTAGGTACTGTTACTAGTCTATAAGTTACTGAATGGTGTGGGACCGGCATATTAAGGGATATGAGCTGAGGAGAACTAGTCAGTTAGTCCTGCCTAAAGTAAAGACTAAATGAAGAGAGGCAGCGTTTAGCTAGTATGTAGCTTTTAATTGGAACCAGTTGACGCAGAGCATTTGATGAGCTCTGACAGTAAACACTTTTAAATCCAGGCTAAAACCCTTTCTATTTAAGCAAGCTTTATCTGTTAGCTCTACCGCACTTCTCTTCTGTAATGATACTTTATCATCCTAATTTTATTTAATGCTTAATTTCTTATCTATTTATAATCATGTTTTCATTTCTATTCAAGATTTTTGTTCTTGAATTATTTATGTATTTTCCTATTTGTAAAATACTTTGAATGGAGGTTGCTACATTGATAAACACGTTGTTTGGAAACAACAACTATTTAGCATAACAATTATGGTAAATTAGAGGAAATTAGAAAGAGGGCTTGTTTACAGCACTACACATTAAATATAAACACCTCTTATTTCTTTTCTTTTTCTCCTGCAGACCAACCACGGTGGAAATCCGAAAACGGTATTTAAACCTTGTTGTAGCGTAGCAGTGGTGGATGGTATGAGCCTCCACAGAAAAGCCAAGCTTTGTGGAGTCAACAAACCACATTTTCACAGGTGCACTTTTACATGTCTACTTGAAGCATCTCATGAACTTGAACTCACTCTTCAAATCAACTCATCTATCTTCAGTTATAGCCATCTAAGAGCTTCTGCACAGATTGCCTTGTCAGATGAAAGTGATAAGAAGTCCATAAGGGACCACATGAGCCTGAAGCAGTCATGATCTTAATGGGCTTCTAACACATGGTGTGTTTGTTTGTGTATGGAGGCTATCTGTGGAGCAAAGCCCCGCTCGCTCTGTCTGACACAAAAACCCAGAGCACAACCGTCTGCCTCAAGATGGAGCACATGAGACGCAGTGTTGCTATGGAGCCGACAGCATGGCAACCACATAATGTTCATTAGACAGAGAGGAACATTGTGGCCGGAGTTGCAGTGAAGGGGAAATGAAACAGATATAAAAAAAATATGACTGATTTTCGCAGTCCGACATTACCCACTGACGATGAGGGACAGTTATGTGTTATTGTGCTGTGCTCCTCTGTAGACTGTCGCTCCAGATCAATGTCCATGTATGTCTGATGTAATTAAATATTGTCACTAATATAACCTTGCATCTCTATTTTCCTTTTTCTTTTAAGGTTTATCAAAATTCTATTATGAATGACCAAATAGACAAATCCAAAAAAAAAGCTTTCTTCAGTGAACTTCATTAAAAGTTAAGGATGTTTCTTCATTCTCCTGAAAGAAAAGTCAAATTCATTTGTATTGTGCTTTTTACAGTGATGTTGACACAAAGCAGCTTTACAGGAGTTTGAAAGCATGAAAACATGAAATCACAACACAACACTTTATCCCCTGTAAGTAAGCCAGAGGTGACGGTGGCAAGAACAACTCCCTCAACTGGAAGAAGAAACTTTGGGAGAAACCAGACTCACAAGGGGAGACCCATCCTCCTCTGGTGGAACAGTACTTACAGTTTATTAAACTAAAGCTGAGTCTGAAGGTAAAAGCTTTAGAAGCTGTACAGGTGCTACATCAGGTGGATGATACAGTCAAGGATGGAGCAAATGGCACAAATGGAGAGCAGAACTGGTTGGTGCCGGGTGACGAGGGTTAGTACAGAGTTAATTCTGGTTTAGGTTAGTACAGAGACAGAGTTAATTCTGGTTTGGGTTAGTACAGAGACAGTTCTGGTTTGGGTTAGTACAGAGACAGAGTTAGTTCTGGTTTGGGTTAGTACAGAGACAGTTCTGGTTTGGGTTAGTACAGAGACAGAGTTAGTTCTGGTTTGGGTTAGTACAGAGACAGAGTTAGTTCTGGTTTGGGTTAGTACAGAGACAGTTCTGGTTTGGGTTAGTACAGAGACAGAGTTAGTTCTGGTTTGGGTTAGTACAGAGACAGAGTTAGTTCTGGTTTGGGTTAGTACAGAGACAGTTCTGGTTTGTGTTAGTACAGAGACAGAGTTAGTTCTGGTTTGGGTTAGTACAGAGAGAGAGAGAGTTAGTTCTGGTTTAGGTTAGTACAGAGACAGAGTTAGTTCTGGTTTGGGTTAGTACAGAGAATGAGGGGCGTCTAGAGTGTAGCTGGCCACTCTGGCAGATCTGATTATAAACAGAATGAACTAAAAGGAGAGAAGCTGACACAGATGAAAAGGAGAACGGTTGGTGCCAAGTGACGAGGAGGTACTGATGCATCAGCAATATTTCAATGCTTTGTTAACCGAGCCACTTGTCTATTACTTTTGTCTTGTGACGTGGAGCTCCATCATGCTGGGAAAAGCATTGTTCATCTCTAAATTGCTCCTAAATAATTGGGAGAACTTGCTCTTGGAGGATGTTTTGATACCATTCCTTATCCATGGCAGTGTTCTTAGGCAAAACTTTAAGTGAACCCACTCCCAACCCAAGCCTTCTTCACTGCAATTGAACCACTCTCCTTTAAGTTCTTGATTTAATTAATGGTTGATTGGGGTGCTATCTTACAAGCAGTAATGTCCTTGCCTAGGAAACCCTTTTGATGCAATGCAATGATGACTGCACGTGTTTCCTTGGAGGTAACCATGGTTAACAGAAAAAAAAGCTTTAAAGTACCACTAGCCTTTTAAAGCTACCAGTCTGCTCTTGCTAATCAGCATGACAGAGTGGTATCAGCTGTCTTGTTCTCATTAACCTTTTCTCCTGAGCTAACAAGATCATCACAGAATTGATGTTTTCAGGTCATTTTGTAGGGCTGGAATGCAGTCTTTTTTGTGATAAGGTTGCATTTTTCATGGCAGGGAATGACTTTGCAATTTATGCAATACATCTGATCACTCGTCGCAATCTAGAGTTAATGCAAATTGCCACCGTAAAAACTGAGGCAGCAAACTTTGTGAAAACCAAAATTTGTGCCATTCTCAAAACCTACACCACCATTAAGAGTATTTACCATGTACTGCCAGCCCTGTAGCTGTGTTTTCTGCTTGCTTTAGCTTAGTGGGTCGGGTCAGGTGATTGGATAGTTAAAATCATTCCACTTTATGGTCCTGAAAAACTGCATAGGAGCTTTAGTGGTATATATGTCAAGTTACTGTCCGCTTCAAGCACAATAAAGCACTGAAATGCAAGGCGTTGGACTTGATCTGAGCAGATAAGATGCTTCTGTTCTCTTCAGTATTCATCCCACTGCTGCTGCTGCTGTCAGCAGTCACATCATCAATACAGACAAATCAGTCAGTTCCACTGGCAGTCAGGCATGTCCACTATGTTTCAGATAAGGTGACATGTTTCACATCATGAGCTGTGTCTTTGTCTCTGATTTATTCTGACTTTTCAACCCCATGATGGTCTGTTTTACTTGCATTGACATTTCTTTGGGCTTCATGCTGAGTGACAACAGCAAATGGTCACATGAACTCTCGAACTCTCTTATATGAACTAGTGGAGTTTATGGGCAAGAAATCATTCAGTAAAAGTACTTTTATTTAATTTGAAACCACACATGAAACAAATTTTCATACCAAAATTAAGTGACTTTGCAACAAATTATGCATACAGCCCTTAAAAATACATTTTAAAATATTCAGGAAATTATATAGATTTACATTAATCAAACAAGGGAAATATTTAGTCATGGACAAATGTTTAGAAATTATTGTGATTGGATGAGAAGTGTGTCAATTATAATTCTGGAAACAATCTATTATCTAGTTTCCTTGTGTCATTATGTAATTAATATGGAGAGTATATAGTACTCTACAAAAGTCATCAGTCTTCATTTAATTTCCAGTAAAACAACTAACAAGAAATATCATGACATTTCTGAAGTGATATGAAATAATAATAATTACATGCTTGTTTCTAATACCATTTAATCAAGGAATGATTAAATGGTATCATGAAAATGGGACCTCTAACAACTGTACAAGACCTAGTAGACCACCAAAACCTTCCCCATCAGATAAACTGTACTTAAAATGACAAACAAAATATCAATCTTTACTCTTGATTCAGATTGGAAAACAAAAAAAGAAGCTGGTGGTGTCATCAGAGCAATGGACTGACCACCAATGAGACTTGGACATTACAGTTTTGACTGAAAATCCAATAAAAATGGCTAAATTAATAAAATAATTTTCAGATATGTTGCACAGCACTGTATTTAAAAGGTAGAACTTTCTGTTTAATAGTATTGTTATGTAAAATCAGGTATGCAGGACTACAAAGCCACAACGTCACATAAGTATCTTACTGTCCAATTACTTATGGTCTGTATCTCAAGGAGTGAATCAGGTTGCAGGTCCCTACAGACTTGTCTGAATCACTTTGAATGTAACTGCAATGAGCCATCATCCTCAAACCTTAAAAGCTTCGAAACCCAGGGGATGGCACGTCACTGGCTGCCTCATGCATCAAAGACAATGACATCTGAGACAAAACTAACTCATCCTACTGCTTTTTCCACATCTCTCTTTCTCTCGCACTCACACCCCCTCACTGCATCAACATACACACACTCATACATGCATGCTCACAGCTTGACATCAGTAGTTCAAAACAGCCTTGAATGAATATTTCATTCCAGATTAAATTGTCAGGACAGATGGCTGATATATACGCATGAATACAGCACGCTTGCACCGGCCGCTCTTTTAACGTGTTTTGCACCGTCACCTTTTTTTGTGATTTCAAGGGAAATTGAACGGAAGCTCTTGAGAAGAACAGGAAAGCAATGCGTGTATGTGTGCGTTTAAGAGAGATGGGATGTGGGTGCCTGTAAAATGCAGAATGTGTACCCTCTGATTTAAAAACAACCAAAAAAGCAATCCTGCTGAAGCTGAAGGAGAAGAATCTTACCTCCTCAAACTCATGTTTATTCTTTTATGTTCACGCTTACAAGGGTTACATTCACAATTACCAATGGGATTCAAATGCAGTATGAATTTGCCATGTCTACAGATTTTACAGGTAATAATGACTTACCTTCTGTAGCCTTATTTGAGTTGTATTAATTGTACCAGAGAAGGTCTGGTAATGTAGTCTGTGCAAAGTTTTACTAACCAATTCATACAGCATAGGGAATCTGTTCATTTTCCTCAAATAACCCCAAATACCCCAGCTCCAAAATCATCAATAGCCCTGACCTCAGCATTATGCAACAGGTGGCATGCTTCCAAACAGTAAGAAAACACTGTGCAGCTAACTGGCATGTAGGCTAGCATTAGGCTTGTAAAGTGGTTGAATTAAATTGACCAAATGCAGCCCAACAAAATAGAATACGCACTGCCTAGAATGAGGTATTGCTGAGATATTTAATTCAACCATCACTAAAAGTGTCATGGAACAAAGAATCAAGCTTGGGTCACAAACAAATAGTATACAAGGGAGCTATGTATCTTCTTCTATAAAGCTTCAGTCAGTTTCCTAATTGAATTTTCTCATTCCACCTTAAATGGTGACCGTAAGATGGTGAACATGATGGTGAATAGGTTTCTATGAGCTGGTTTTGTTATTACATTGCTAGGATGTTGATACAAACAGAACTGCTGTTACTGCGGGAGTTCAGCGAAATATAGAAGGAAATTCACTCTGGAATTACTTGTAAAAAAATTACTTGTAAAATCTACCTTTGTGGATTAAAATCACAGAGCACATTGGTAATCCCTCAAATTACAGCACATCCCCATGTAAAACTAATCCCACTTGAATAGGGCTTAGAAGTCGTCAAACTCAGGGATCTCTCAGAAATAGCAGTCCTGCTCACTTTGACATCGCAGTTATAACCACCAGGGAAAAGAAAACACCCTTTCTTTCATTTGTTGTGACGAAGATAAGGCTAACAGATACAATAGAGCTTGATCTAATTCCTTAGTCCTCAAGTTCATGACATGATTGCTAAAAAAATACTTTTGGCGCTGGCCAAATTGGGAAAATGAATAGCTCTGGCAAGGCAGTGTGAGTTCTGTCTTGTTGGGAAGCGTTTGGTAAGGAACTTTCTTCACGAGCCTAATGCAAGTGTATATGCCATTTGTTTGAAATTGTGGCACCAGTTGCATAATACTGAGATAAGCATACTTCTGATGTTGTTTGGATCAGGGCTATTTGGGGTAAATTAAGAAATTGGTAAATTGAAAAAGGTCCTTTACCCCACACAACTCGACCAGTCAAATGATGGATAAATGACATCACCCTGGTCAAACTTGTGCAGCTTGAATAGAGCTCAGTATTGCAATTTTTAGTAAGACTTTATAATAACTTTTTGTTTTTCTAATGATTAACAGTTATATTGCGCAATTGTTGTGTTAAGCCGTTCAAGCACACAAAGAGAATTACGTTAAAAATGCCAGATTTATTGGTATTAACAAGTTTCAAACCCTTAAACTATGTTTTTTTAAGGTTCAAGGTTCATTTTTGAGGTGGTTTCTCTGAGTAACCAGTGTGCACTAAGTGACGCTGACCATCTATCATTTCATTGTCGTGTTTCATTTTTTATGATAAAGATAAAAGCAATTCTTTGTCTTTTCTCAACTGACAATCTTCGATCTTTATAAGAACTTGTCTTGGCCTTCACTAACCCTGTTACCACAGAGCATCGGAAGTCCCTCAAGGTCATCTCATTCAGAAACTGTTTGCTGTACAGAATGTGTGCATTTACAGTTGTAACATCTACCAAGGGCCAAAATACAGTATATATCAGCTTTGTGAAAAATAAGCTAAAAAAAGTTAAATAAACAAGCAAACAAAAACAATGCTATACTAAATGCACAATGTCTTTAACAATTCCTCCATGTTATTCTATGTTTACCTAAATGCACTGTGGTTACTGTGGGTAACCACCAATTTTTAGCCATGTGATCAAATATATTCACAGTGGTTACAAGGCAAAACCACCACATTGTAGCTTTATAAAATGCAAATGTTACTTAGTTTTATTATTGTTATTGTAAATTCTCATTCTACAGTATGTTATCTACAATTAAAAACTACGACAAAACTTACGATAGAACCAACCAGGATCACCTGGTAAGCAGTTTTAGACAGGGTCCTTCAACAACCATGCAGACCTAGCTTAGCAGAGAAGCTACAGTTCTTATATCACTTCCTGTGTGCTACCTTTTTAACTGTCCCCAGATCAACATTAAACATTTTTCAGAAAATGTAGAGGTTCCCTCTTTAAACACCAATGCAAACTAGGAAATGAGGACAAACAAAGTGGTTCCTCACAGTGACCACCATGCCTCAAAGGGTTAAACAGTCCAACCATCTATTAGCTATTTACCTAGCAGCATACATATAATGAATTTTCAGCCCCAGCGAAGACCTGATTTGCTACTGCTAGGTCAGTAGCCATCTTATTCCAGGCAAGAAGCATCAGACATCTGTAGAAAGGTGCAGCTCTCCAATTTTTATACTTGTTCACACCATCAAATAAACATCTCTCTCAACGGGTCAGTCTTTGAAGTATTTTGCCAGGGCAGAAACCGCCTAGAAGACTGGAACATTTACAAACCATATGAAACCAAACCACCTGAGCTCAAACTACTTTTAGTTGACTCAAGGATATACAGCATAAAGATTTACCATCTCTAGCTTCAAAACATCATTGAGTTGTGTCTGGAGTGCCAGCCCTCCTGTAGAGCTCTGAAGCCTGGATCACAGTATGAGAGTTCATGAATGGTACATGAGGATGCCAACAGTGCATCCTGAGAACTTATATCACCATACTAAGCACTAAGCACAAAGTCCAAGTTTGAAATGATGATGAGCCAAAAATGAACACAAATTCTCCCTTAGCCTGAATATAATTCCTCCAGGAAAATGTTTGATTTCTTTAGTTTTGCACTAGAGCTATAAGACTAATATAGTTAGCAAATAATAACTACCAGGTTAGCATTGTGCAAAGTGGATTTCAAAATTCTAGTTTCTGCTTTTTTAACTACAAAAGTACATTAAATATATAAAAAACAGTAGGAACAGCTAGTAATCATCATCATTGCTGTTGGAACCTCATATGTCCAAAAAGTAAATGTACAGGAGAAGTACAACCCTTTAACTCTAATTTTGAGGTAAAATAATTTTATTTTAGAGTCGTATTAGACTATTTCTATTGGTCCATTTATGACCATACACTATACATCTCTGTAGCTTAGTTATGGTAATGTAACTGGCACTCATGTTTCTTCATATATTGTCTTTGTCCAAAGAAATACATATATGTCCATTTTTGTTGATTTTAATTTTTTCTATATCATGTAAACACAACAGAATATCCTGTGAAAGTTTCTTGATGAATAGAACGGAATAAAACTTATTTACAATAACTAAGATTAAAGGTAAAGATCAATTAGCACACCTTTTTTTTGGCATTGATTAAATTGATAAAGTTGATTCATTGCATCAGCTGAGGAAGTTCAACCTGCCCAAGGAGCTGATGGTGCAGTTCTACACCTCCACCACAGAATCAGTCCTCACCAAATCCATCACAGTGTGGGGCAGCTCAGCCACCAAACACCACACCCACAGACTGCAGCGCATCATCAGGTCTGCAGAGAGAACCATAGGTGTGAAGTTACCCTCCCTACCGGACCTGCACACGGCCAGAACCAGAAAGCGGGCAGAGAACATCGTCCGTGATCCATCACACCCTGGACATCATCTGTTCCAGTATCTTCCCTCAGGTCTGCGTTTCAGCCAGTTGAGGATCAAGACCTCCAGACTACAGAGAAGCTTCTTCACACACAACATCAAAAATACTACATTCTGAATGCAATCTACTACATACATACATACTAATTCCTACATACATCCATATCCAGATGTTCTCTCACTCTTCTTTCTGTACTGCACTGTTATTTATCTGATTATCTCCATATTTATATTTATTTAATTCAGTCTGTACTGCCCTTTACTGCTGCACTCAGCCCTTTACTTTAAATATACAACTCTGCACATGTTAAGTTTACAGGTGTGTCTGTGCGTGTAAGTCACTGTGCGTGTGTTTGTGTGTGTTTGTGTGTGTGTGTGTGTGTGTGTATGTGTGTGTAGGAGGATGGCTAGGTTGGATGTGTTTGTTACTCCTGTAATGTCAGTTATCGTGCACTGAGCTACTGTAACCAAACAAATTCCTTATAAGTGTAAGCCTACTTGGCCAATAAAGTCCGATTCTGATTCTGATTAAATTCCCTGTGGCTGGTCCACCGCTGCACAACCAATAAAAAGTACTATATAAAATACCTCATAGTGAGTGTTGTCGCTGGGACTGGCTCCAGCCCCTCCGTGACCCTGACTAGCGGGATTAAGCAGCAGATAATGGACGGGTGTATGGATAACCACCTCATCAATTGGCACAGAAAATGATGTTTCTTTCATGTTGTGTTTTCTCACAGCTCCAGTAAACATTTCTTAGCTAATCATTTACTTTTGGGGTAATAGGCAAATGGTGTAAATTTGATTTAAACTATGATGATATCGGAGTTGTCGTTATTGGTTTAGAAGATAATAGAGAAGCTTTTAAAGCCACTGAATTTATTCTAGAGCACACCGGTATTAATCTATCCACCAAAGAGCAAAGTCTATAGATGGACAGGATTTTAAAGAGTGACTGAACAGCTCAGCGACATAACAGCAGTATCTGATTATCTATGCTGGCATTATGGGTAGAGTTGTAAAGACAGCATGAAAATGGATTGAAAATGATGCAGCTGTGTCTCCATTTGCACAGAAAAACTCAGAGAACTGTTAAAGTTGGAAATGGAAGTTCGCTGGATACTAAGCACTGCTGTAAGTGATGTGAATGTGTGCGCGTCTCGTGTTTCCAAACAGAAAGTCTCTTGCGCTCAGTAATAAATTTCTCCCACCCGTAGCGTTAGCAGCACCGCTGTGTGTGTGATTCTGTGAGCGAGACTCCAGTCACGGTCTCAGGAGGTGGTCCCTCCGGCTCCCTCTCTACACCAAACATGCTACTCTCCTCCATCTGTCATGAAGGTCTGCAAAGAGAGAGAATGGTGAGAGAGAGAAAGAGAGAAAGACTTTGTCTTTGAAGCCCACCCACGGTGATAACGGCCAGCAGTTTCAGTTCTTTCATGATTTATTAACTTCTGCTTTATTTATTCAGGCAATAACCCATTGAGGTTGTTGACCTTCCTTGCAACTTTTATGCAGACAAACTTTTTTGCAAGTACAGCACATATAAACGTTTCATAAACGTTCAGTTTTGACAAGGAAGAGTTATGAAGAAGGAGCCGAGCCGAGAGCTTGTCAATCAATAAGTGATACATAAATAAAAGAGTGCTGGTAGTTCCAAGCTGAAAGCCATGTCCATCATGGAGAGCTGTATCTACAGTTATATGTAATCATCAAGTTCAAATTATCAGATTTTCTAAGTGAAATTAATTTAACGCCAACTCTGCATTGAACTCAATATGTAGGCATGTAAATAAGTTCCAGCCAGAACTCAGACTGACTCCTTGTGTCTGAAACCCCAGTCTCTATTTATTTATTTATTTATTTATTTATTTATTTATTTATTTATTGTAGCATCTAACAGTCTTTGTATTCTTAATTGTTCATATTTTTCTTATCCCCACATTTCCGTGTAGAACATTTGCAGTTCAGAAAGCTTGTCTTGCTTCCATATCATGTTTGAGATCTTCCCAAAGATTTTTAATAATATTCAAATCAGGTGGCTGAGAAGGCCTTTAGTAGCAGTTCAAGGTTAATGCATGTTCTGGATCACTGTCTTGCTGTTTGACCTCTTTCTTCAACTTCTTAGCTTCCATGATTTGTTTAAATTTAGTAGAGCCCTTTCTTCTCTCTATTCCCACAACATTTCTTGTACTACTGGCTGCAATGCCTCAAAGCATAATAGATCCACCCTCACACCTAAATGGTATTTTATGGTGACTATATTGAACAATGTTGAATTTTCCAGACAACAGCATTATTTCTAAAACTGTTTCCAGAATGTCTTTCGGATTTGCTACATATTGACTTTTACAATAAGGGCACAGTTAAGGTTTTCTTCTGATGATTCTTCCGTGTGGTGGCACGGTGGTGTAGTGGTTAGCACTGTAGCCTCGCAGCAAGACGATCCGGGTTTGATTCCTGGTCCGGGTCAGTCTGTGTGGAGTTTGCATGTTCTCCCCGTGCTTGAGTGGGTTTTCTCTGGGTCCCACAGTCCAAACACATGCATGATAGGTTGATGGGTCACTCTACACTGCCTGTAGGTGTAAGTGAGTGTTGGCCATGCAATGGACTGGCAAACTGTCCATGGTGTACCCCGCCTTCGCCCAATGACGCTGGGATTGGCTCCAGCACCCCCGTGACCCCGACTAGCGGGATTAAGTGGCAGATAATGGATGGTTGGATGGATTTTTCCATGTAGATGATGCTCCAGATGATGGACCAGAGCATTACTATTCTTATGTCAACCAAGTCTTCTTGTCATTGGCGTGAGGGTTTTGCTTTGCATACTGATTAGTCAGATATTTTGCTGATCTTCTGAATTTAATCTTGATTTGAATAGTTCTCCTAAAGCTTCTTTAAAAGTGTTGCAGGTTTCTCCTTCATACTTCCAGCTGTTGCATGGATTTGTTTACTTACATCATGAAAGGATTAAATTTAATTAAAGACTGATTAGCTAAGGTGGCACAGTGGTGTAATGGTTAGCACTGTCGCCTCACAGCAAGATGATCTGAGTTGTTCTGTGTGGAGTGTGTATGTTCTCCCCGTGCTAGAGTGGGTTTCCTCCGGGTTCTTCGGTTTCCTCCCACAGTCCAAACACATGCATGATAGGTTGATCGCTCACTTTAAATTGCCTGTAGGTGTGAGTGAATGTGTGTTGGCCATGCAATGGACTGGTGACCCTGACTTCATCTGATGTAATATAAATAATTAATAAATGAAAAACAAATGGGAAAAACTGAAAACAAAACTGAAGCAGTGGGGATGAGGATTGTAGAATAAAGTGCAACTGGTGGATAAAATCAATGACTGAAATAAATGAAAATGCAACTAGTGCTGTGTCCTATGTATGATGTGTGTGTGAGGTGGTCCTAGATACTGTTCACTTCAGCATCCGAATTGCCTACGGACAGAAACTCCTCCTCATCCTCTCTGTGTTTGCCTTCAGAGAGCAAAAGCACTGCACTTACCTTAACAGAGAGAAGAGTCCATTGTTGCAATGGCTGGGGTCCTTCACAATCCTTCTGGCATTGGTTCAGCACTGCATATAATAGATGTTCTGCAGGTCAGAAAGCTTGGTCCAAGTGATATGTTCTGCTGAACGCACCACTCTCTGTAGAGCCTGTCTGTGTTGCTTGGTGCTGTTCCTGAACCAGAGTGTGATGTTCCCAGTGAAGATGCTTTCGCTGGTGCAGGTGTAGAAGTTCTGCAGCAGTTTGGAGGGCAGTCTAAAGTCCCTTAGGTGTCTGAGGTGGCAGAGACGCTGACGGGCTTTCCTCGCCAGGGAGTTGTGGCAGGACAATGACAGGTCCTGTGAGATGTGAACTCCAAGGTTCTTGAAACTGTCTACTCTTTCCACTGCAGCTCCGTTGATCCAGACAGGGTGGTAGCTCCTCTCCTGCTTCTTGCTGCAGTCCACCCTCACCTCCTTTGTCTGGCTGATATTAAGGAGGAGATTATTATCTATTAGGGAGGTGGATCATTCTCAGCAATGCAGTGACATTGACATGATGGTATTGTGTTAGAGTGTGTTGCGCTGTGTGAGTGGATCCGCTGAACTGCAAATAGTCCACCAACCAGCAGCATCCGGTTACCACTGAGTTGGGGTGGAATGTGTAGAGCATGGGAATAGTTTAATACCTATAGTTAATAGTTTCGATAAGTCAATCTCTCGCGACACCACAAGGAATATTCTCTGGAGAATGTGAGAACACGGCCTGTGGAGAAAACAGCGAGTTAACCTGCTGTACCCAATGCATGTCTGCTTAACATATATATCCTGTCCATGCATGAACACAAACACAGGCAGAAATCGCTTTAGTATGTTAGATCCACTCATCTCTCTCCCTCTCTTTCTCTCTCTCTTTCTAATTTGATGACTAATCTGAGCGGAGTGTTTTCTTCACCTTTGCAGGCTTGAATGCAGATCAGCGACTGACAAATAGGTTTTTCTCTCAAGAAGTCCAGCCTATGTGCTAAGACACAAATTAAATCTTGCTTGCCTTCTCAGAAAGAAAGGTTTCAGCTGTGTATCAAACTGAACCGTGCATAGTTGGAGGTTTAATTAGCTTTCCATTGTCGATGGCATCCTACCAATACGGTGAAAGGCTTTCTTTTATAGGCCTATATAAAATGTGGAACTTAATGAAACACTTCTCTGTGGGAATCATGCATCGTTTTAGGTGACAGACGTGGCTGCCTGTGTTTAATCCTCAGTTCTTTTTATTTTACTGTACGTCCAAGCGTCATCATTATTGTAATCTTGGCTTTTCCCCCCATCCCTTTAGATTGCAAACAGAGAAAATTGCAGCCTAATGAGGAATCCTGAGTGTCAGCTGTGGGCTTGTAGCATGACTAATTCATGTCAGGAATGGAAAGACTGCTTTTGTCCAGCTCTAATTATCCAGCTAGAGTGGAGTTGATGATTCAGTGCATTTGCTACAAACACTGTATCTACTAGCATTTGCTGTGGCCTTCTGGGTAGGTTACTTTCTCGTCTTGTGGAGCTGAATAAAATGGACATCAAGTATAGCTACAAGAGGCCGGTGAGTGTATATTTGTTAAACAGCTGAATGGGTAGACACGCAGTTTGTTAATGCAAGGGTGTAGATTTGCTCTTCTCGTTGGTGGGGACCTATGAATGTATCCCAAGCCCTGCCAGTGCAGTTGCAATTGCAGGTATACTCATGTGCCCACACACCTGCAGGAGAAGTCAACTGGTATAGTATTAAAAACAAACCACTTTATTATAACAATTAAAATAAACAGCTAATGGCTAATAGTCATTGGCTGAACTAAAACCAGTTCTGCTTGATTCAGTATTTAAAAAGGCTCAGGCACTGGGTGGAGAGAACTGGTATAAATCAAAATCACTACAATCAAGTGCAAATTAAAAGAAATAACCCAATTAAGCAAAAAAAAAAAAAAAAAAAAAAAAAAAACAGTGAAGGCACCAAACAAAGTCCAGCTTCTCAACACACAGGGCTTTCAGCCCATAAAACTAAACCAAAGAAAAACAAAAATAAATTCAAAATTAATAAAACGATACTAATAATAAAGAACAGCAGAAAAAAAAAGAGCCACAAATGTAATGACAATACTACTACTACTACTACTACTACTAATGATAATACTAATAATAGTGGTAAAAACAACAACCCACGGCACACTGGATGTAGTTAAGCTGTACCAAATCATGGATACTCACTAAACCATTAGCTGTACCAACGCCAAAAATAAACAGACCGCTGCTTTCAGCCCTCTGGTTACACGGATTTCAATTGGGGCTGGAAAGGGTTACATTTGCGAGCAATGCAGCTCCAGCCAGGCCGTGGAAGAAATACAACAAACACTAAACTAAAAGCACAAGGAATTCACCAAAACAATGACTAAAAACTGAGTTCAGCAGACCACACAAACAGCTGGATGATCGCTGTAATTATTTTTACCCCCGAGGCAAAACGGCAGCTCGTACACCAACGCAGGATGCAGTTACACACGAGCAGAAAGTGGTTTGATCCAATCACGCTTGCTGGATGCACAATCCGGCAGTAATGCCGCGCAGAAGCTCCTTGGTTTGTCACCGCTGGTTAATAGAACTGAAGGTTGTAACCGCTGGATACGAGCAAAGGGATTCCTGAGAAGCAATACGATCTCGTGATGGAACAATGACCCGGAGAGGGGCAGATGCACTAGGGCCTTCACCTGGGCCTCTTTTAAAGACCCACGTACAATTAAAATGGACTTCCGGCGTGACAGTTTACCCTTAAAAGGTGGCTGCAGGATTAACCCTTTGCCTGCCACATAACAATCACAGAACAAACCATCTCTCTCTATGTGTCAATGAAAGTCACTTTCAAACCAATAATTTATATCTAAGGACTTATTAACTTTACTTCAGCCATAGAGGAAATGAAACAGGTCTCTGACAGAGTGAGTTAGAACTGTAATTGCCACTCTGCTACTGTAAGAGAACTGACAGCTGGCAGTTATTCACAGCTATGGACGATGTTGCTGTATGCTGTGCGTCAAAGCCTAGCATCGCCATTAATGTTATTATGATGAACTCATTTCATTTGACTTCCACACTTTTTTGAAAAATAGCTCTTTATGTCCATCCTCTACTTTTTTGCTGCCACCCTCTTTTGCTTTTGACACCTATGTGTCTCCCACGCTGGACCTAAGTCTTGCACAGTGAGTCTCATATGACTGGAAAGTTTTCCTTCTAGTTTTACTGATGCTAACAACCAAACCTAGCTACAGAGTCTCACGTGACAGCAGGGAAAGGCACAGCCAATCACACTGCCCATATGTGTTAGAGAACATGATTTAACCATCTAGGTTAGGGGTATTTAATTAGAACTCAGTATGGTTCACTTAGAGGAGTGTTACTAAGGTCAGGGTCCGGACCATCATCATTTCTAACGTGTGTTCTGATTCAGTGGTGTATCCTGTTTACTGAAGTAGCCTAGTATCAACATCTTATACCATCAGCTACTGAAACCCCAACACACCACACATACTGTTCAGTATATTTCAGTAAATTTACAGTTTAAATACTGAACTGAACACTTATTAAATGCTATTTTCATCACTTTAAGTAAAAACAAGGGCTACATTTAAAATGCTTTTGAAAAAAAGTCCATCATAAAGTGTTTATTTATAATAAAAAGGAAAATAAAATGTTTAGTTTTGTTAACTGAGTTTCACATCTTTACAGTTTATTTCTCTCTTGTATTCCTCCACACTTTCTCTTGTTCAGTGAGAGAAGAGAGCTCTTGGTTGTCCAGCCAGGACTTTAAATCTGAGCTGAAACTGTGTTAGGACCATTTTCACACACACATATGAAATATTCGGGCCATCTGTGTGGAGTCTGTATGTTCTCCCCGTGCTTGAGTGGGTTTCCTCCGGGTACTCTGGTTTTCTCCCACAGTCCAAACACATGCATGTTAGGTTGATCAGTCGCTCTAAACTGCCCGTAGGTGTGAGTGTGTGTTGGTCATGCGATGGACTAGCGACCTGTCCATGGTGGACCCCGCCTTCACCCGATGATGCTGGAACTGGCTGAGGAGCACGTTGGATGATTTTACTCCGCACGTGATTGGTCTGTGAGTTTACTGAGCCACTGCAGTAAGACTAGAAATGTTACACCGCTTAAAATAAACACTGTCTGAGCAGATTATTTTTGCTGGGCTGTGTGGTATTATGAACAGCTAATGATGCATGTAATGAACAGCTAATGATGCATCACACAAGTGGTAAAACATACTAATAATCCCTACTCTTTATTTTTAATGTCAGAGTAAATCTTAGTCAATCTAGACCCATGAATTTAATTAGAATTCTCCTGTGACAAATAAACATAGACCATAGAGATAGCCATGTAGTCTGTTCTCTTTGGTGTCATTTCTAGGCTAAATCAGATACTCTCAACATGACTAGCACAAAATAGTTTTCAGCCAGTATTGATTCTGCATGCCTCTACTTTTTTAGGTCTGGTGACAAGGCGGCACACTTAATTTCCTTTTACTCAGTCCAAGGGTGAAACACACGCTAGATAATGTCTTTAACTAAACTCTTTGATATTCAAGGCACTCCGCTGCCAGCGGATAGTACTCATTCGTCATAGCTGTCAAGTTCACGCAGTGAACGCTCGTACTGGTTCATTCCGAGAGCACACACCATCTAAAACACCATTTAAAAGCCTCTTAGAATGGACATACAACCTTAAAACAACTTTCTAGGAAATTGCTGCTCATGTTAATGGATCCCAGCAGATCATAATGAGTAGTGAAACAGAAAAAATGAAAGTAGAGGGAATAACATAGATAAACACGAGAGGACGTTAATGGCCGGCAAAATGAGAAGTCAATGGGAGCCTCTCCCATTTCTCTGCACTGGGCCTCTGTGGGTCCATTTGTTTCCCAGTGGACTATAACTAATGTGCAATCAGGGGGCCATGCAAGAGAGGCTCAATGAATAATGCACTTAATGATGTTTGCACTCCGAAACGACGCAGATACAGTGGATTTGCTCTCTGCACCCAGGGGGTCAAATTATGCTCTCACATCATGCAGAACTTCTAATCCAGTTTACCGTAAGCACTACGAAAGTGAACAACAATTTATAAAATGAAACTGATACTTAACCTAGAAGAGCAAAGTGGATACCTATTGTACTTAAAGAGAGTGAAATAGAAGTCTAGAGAGAGAGAGAGACGTCACTCAGAAACTCAAAGTGGAATTTTAAAGATAAAAAAGCTTGATTTTGTTTATTTATTTATTATTTCTTTCACATTTATTTGTTTATTATTTTACATTTTTTATTTATTCACCCGTTTAGACTGGTTAGGGTCGGTTCAGGAGTGTGCATGCCACTGTATATATACATCCACCAGCTGCTTCACCTACTTGTATGTACACTAATTTCTATTACATTTTATCAGACCCTGTAGGTGCAGTTTGTAGTTCTATAATTACAGACTGTAGTTCATTTGTTTCTCTGCATACTTTCTTATACCACCTTTACACTGTTCTTCAATGGGTGGGTGGGTTTTCTTGGTGGTGGGTCATTCTTAGCACTGCAGTAATACTGATATGGTGGTTGTGTGTTAGTATGTGTTGTGCTGGTACGAGTGGATCAGACACAGCCATGCTGCTGGAGTTTTTTTTCAAACCCTGTGTCCACTCACTGTCCACTATACTAGACACTCCTACCTTGCTGGGAGATGTAAAAGTTCTTCTGTTGCTCATCCTCTAGTCCTTCATCAGTGGACACAGGAAGCTGCCCACAGGACACTGTTAGCTGGATGTTGATGGTTGGTGGACTATTCTCAGTCCAGCAGTAAGAGGTGTTTAACCCTTTGATACACCAGCTGTCTCTTTGGTAACTGTATTGCAATCAGCTTATTTCATTATGTAAATGTTCCACATGTTCATTAAAAATCTAGTTGATCTTAAATCATTATTTTAATTCTTATTTATTTACTTCATGAACAAAAATAGTTTTTTTTCCTGACTGCAGGTTGCAGACTGCAAGTGTCAGTTGTTCCTATCAATTCTGACCTGTGTGTGGCAGTGACACAAAAATGTTTTTTTATTGAATAAGTTATAAAATAAAACTGAAATAAGGATTTGTTATGATTAGAAACAAGTAAAGGAAGGACATCAGGGAAACTTAAATGATTAAAATAATTTATTGCAAAGATATATAAAATGAAATCTCAATCAGGTCACTTTTGACCCCAGTTGTGCATCAAAGGGTTATTAGAACTCCAGCAGCACTGCTCTGTCTAATCCACTCATAACAGCTCAACACATCACTACCATGTCAGTGTCACTGCATTGCTGAGGATGATCCACCACCAACATAGTACCTGCTCTATGGTGGTCCTGTGGGGGTCCAGACCACTTAAGAAGGGTAAAGGTGGAATAACAAAGTGCCTGGTGAATCAGATAACTTACAGTGTGTAACTGTAGGACTACAAAATGCTCCTATATGTTAAGTGGAGCTGAAATTTATATATATACACACATACACACACACGCTCAAAAGTTTGGGATCACAGTGAAATGTTCTTGTTTTCAATGGAGTATTTTCCTTCCTTAACACAACAATGGACTGACGGGTCTCTAAAGAAAGTTGTTTCTTTCTGGTCATTGTGAGTCGGTCAGCAAGCCATCAACTGCTGATGCTTCAGATACTAAACTAACCTAGAATGTTGTTCTCCCTTTTATACTCACTTATTAGTAGAATGTTTTTCAGCTGTGCATCACCATTGAGCAAGAGTGTCCTAACAACCAATTAGTCCAATAACATCCTTAACTTGGATTGGTGGTCGTACCAGGAGATTTAGACAGAGGACTGAGAATTGCTGATAATAGGACTATATGCAAAATAAGCCTCTATACAAAAATAGACTTTAATACAATCATTTTTATTCTTTAAAAATCATCTGATACAGTTAAATTAATTGAGAAATGGATATTATTGTTTGAGACTTGCATGGAAATTGCATTAAAGTTAGATAAATATTAAAGTGATCCTAAACTTTTGAGCAGTAGTTTTATATATATTATATATATATACACACACACACATATATACACACACACACACACACACACACAAATCAGTTATACTTGAGAATGTATTGTCTTCAGAATATTTTGATCTCATTATTAAATCATAGTCTATCTTCTACAAAATTGCTAATGGCTATGAAGACTGCTAATTTCTGATGTTACTAATTAATGTAAGTGAACATGTCAACCACGGTTCAACTTGAGGGAGGTCCCAGACCTTCCATGATTAAGGGAACTCCCTGTATGAAAACACAGAATTAATCTTTGGGGGTTCAGTGTTATTTCCTTGAATATAATGTGAATTTTCTGAGGGGACCATTTTCTTTTAGATACTTCATCATACTTTCATCGTGTTGAACATTTGGCTCCCTGGGCAAAACGCAAAAAATTGCATAATAGAACCATGCAATCTAATACACTGAGCCCCATCACTCCAGTTTAAAACAAGCTTAGAGCTTAAGCACATTTCAGACTGCTGTGAAACTATAGACTCAAACACAGCAGCAGCCATAAAAAACAGAGAAAATAAATACTTTTATCTCTGAACTGATATGCTTATGTTGGCAAATGTTTGATGGATAAATGTTCACACTATCATATCACATTATGGTATTCTAACAACATGTTACCAGAATGAGACACATTTATATAGCAAAAATAATTGTAATTTTGTTTACTTCTTATAAAATCCACCAACACTTGTTGCTTGTTGGCAACTAAATAAGTATTTCTACTGCCAATTATATATTTAAATAATTAACTGAGAAAATATAAGCTATTAGACATACTTTCCATGTTTACTTATAAGCTTCTAGGAGTAAAAAAACATTCATTTCTGTTGATACAGATATGTAATTAAAGATAATTAAAGGTAAACAGAGATACCTTATTGCCACAATTAAATAAAAAAATATCGCATCAGAATAAAACACATGGGAATGTACTAGACTGTTCATCAGAATTCACCGTAGTTTTCAACCACAATATATCTAATTATCTCTATATCAAATTGTGTTGACATGAAATGATGCTTGCATTGTTATGATGTGGAAGCATCGGTAGAAACAATATTGTTTATTTATCAACTTTGACCAATCACATCACTTCATTAAACTTATATGTGATGTTTCCCTTCTACTTGACTTGCTCTAAAATATGGACCTGGATGTCACTTGGGAGCGAGGAGCCGATGAAGGAACAAGAAAAGGTGGGGGCGGATGCAAATGCAAGTTTTATTAAAGAGGAAAATAAAACAAAACAAAAGACTAAAAACTAAGTACATCAACACAAAATAAATACAAACAGAAGGGAAAACAGGACTGTAGGGGAACATTAACATCACAGAAAACAAACCACAAGGCAGGGAGGAAAACAGAGACAATAGGCTTGTTCGAGATACGGCTGCGCCTGGCCTTGGTGGTCAGCGAGAGCAGCCGAACGCAGTGGGGGGAGGAGGTTAGAATAGAGCCTCAACCTGGACAGTCGCCACCTGCAGCCTACGTGAACGCCGGCGGGTCTCGCAGTGGTTGCTCTCTTTACAGCTGATGAAGTAGACGCAATAGAAAAATAGTAAAAAGAAAGAAAAGCATTAGAAAGAGTAGAAAGAAAAATAGATCCAAACGCAGTAGTGATGTAGTGCTTTTAAAGACACTCACAAATCATAAGAGTAAAAATCTACAGCACTTCATGATCTGAAATATTAATTATGAATAAAGAAACATGTTGAATACTGCATGAAGATGAACTGTCTTGCTACTGATAGGATAGTATTAATGTAAATATGTGGTCCTTAAAGAGTTTTAGAGGACATATATTTATGTTTTACAGTAAAAAGAGTTAAACGTCAGAGGTGTTCGCGGAGCTTCTGACCAATGAGGATTAAGCTCATCATCAAGCCGTCTCTCGGCTCCCGCAGTTCCTGGAGAGCAACTGCAGCAACTGTGTGAGAGGGCTGCAGCCACCTCGTGAGACGAAGTCGTGTGTCATTGTGAAGCGACGGTGGCGCCGACTCAAGTCGGACAAAAAAATAACCGGCATGCACCGCACCGAGCCAGGAGGCAATCGGGCTGTGCGGCGCTGTGTGAAGTCGAACATGCCTAATATATACACAGGTTAACAAGAGGGAACGAGAAACACCTGGGAACAATAGGCGGGGCCACAGATGGGAAACGGGTGATGGGCGGATGACAAGGAGCACATGACAAAAACATTAGCACATGGCTAAGACAGGGGAAGAAAACAGGACTAGACAGAGAGGACGGGGCGGGACGTGACACTGGAGTAAAACTACAGTGTACAGAAACAGCACAGTCGGTATATCACCACAGTCCAAGTAAAACCATGTACATCCATTTTTGTCAATGTTTAGTTTTCAACATTGTATGAATGCAGCAGATGCTTTTTAAATTATGTGAAAATTTCATGATAAATGGACCAATAGAAATGCTTCAAAATAACTCTATAATAAATTTGGTTCCATTTACTTACATTTAAAGTAAAGGACATTTTTGGTTTCTCCTGTAAAGTTGCTATTTTGGAGACATTTGTTTTTCTTTTAATGGTGATGATATGCATACATGACTGCATACTGTATACATGCCCAATACATTTGGTGTACACAAATCAGAAGTCTAAGCTCTTTTTGTTTTTAGTAAGTGAAGTGAATTGTGCTGTATTGTGAAGTTTTGCACCACAGATGTCCACATACACCCTGTCATTTCAGAACATAAGTTATCTCCACTATCCCTTTCACAGGAGCATCGGAGCCCTCGAAGACCTAATGTACCTGTGTATTAATCAGAGGTGTCAGGTAACAAAGTATGAATACTTCGTTACCTTACTTAAATAGAAATTAGGTTACCTATACTTTACTGGAGTAATTATTGTTCAGCTGAATTTTTACTTCTACTCCTTACATTTTAAAAATAGCCTTGTTACTCCTATTTCATTTCAGCTTGTTTTTATTTATGTACATTTACATTCCAGTAAAGATTATTGATAACATGTCTTTAAAGTTTGACTCTTTACACCATTACAATACTTATAGACAACTAGTCATCATATCTTCTGCTCCATGAAACACATGTTAATGCTCAGTAGTACACAGATATGCTTCTTTAATATATTTACATTGTACTAAAGTACATTCATGTTCAATGGGCGTATATGCGGCTGAAACAGGAAGCCTAGCGCATCCCAAATTTATCAAAATTAACATTTTAATATAACATTATAGTCATTATGGCTTTCAGAAGAATGGGGTTTTTGGGGAGGTGGGCTAGTGCACTATAGACCCCTTTGGTGCGGCCTAAGCTTTTGTACTTAATGGCATTTTTTTCTACTTACATTACTTTTATACTTTAAGTATTTCTGAAAGCAGTACTTTTACACTTTTACTGGAGTAAAAAGCTTGAGTTGATACGTATTTTTAAACCCTAGTATCTATACTTCTACCTGAGTAATGAATGTGAATACTTTTGAAACCTTTGGTATTAATTCAGACCACACCACACTGCAGTTAGTTTATTTATGGGGAAGGAAGTTGTGTGGCACATGAACATGGAGGCATTCATTGTGCATTATTACACGAGGAGCCATTCAAAAGTCTTTGTGCACATAACTCAAGAGCAGCTCTTATTTTTTAAAGAAGTAGAAAAGAAGGAGAAGTCTAAATCTTTCCATAATTTCCCTGTGAACAATTTCCTCTTTGGTGCAACACAAAGTCGTAAGGCATTGTTTTTTTACCTCGAAATACCATGTGGCAGAGAGTGATAGACTCCACAGCGGTATGCGGTTTAACATTCTGAGTTAAATTCCTCCCAGCACTTTGTTTGAGGCTCTACTCTTTGCATGCAAATTATTGTGCCCTTGGGTATTTTTGCAATAGTCACACCGAACAGTATGAATATGATTTTAATACGGGACTGAAACGGTCCTTGGTGAAGCTTTGATTTACATATGTTGCCCGGCATGGCGCATTCCAGGGCTGTTTGGTTAGTCATGGTGTTTTCAGCTGGAAGTCTGGCAACAGCATCGCTGTGATCACACTTTATTGCTTCTAACACTACAGAACAACTCGTCTCAGTGAAATACAGTCAGTGAAGTATATAAGTAAACAGTTCGAAGCGATGACACCAACGTGTTATCACTGTCCACAGAAAAAATCATGTATCTCTATTTTTTTTTCATTTTTTTAATTTTTGTCATTGAGCCCGGTGGATGCCCTTTACACTGTGTGAAGATTGTGTGATGAATGCTTGTAATAAAATCTCGTTACAATGAATTACATTGAAAAAAAAGGCCTCTAGTTTAAACTTACCATCTTGGAGATACAGTGACAGTACGTTGGGCTGGTATGACTGGGTGGGAGTTTGTGTGCACACTTTCTGCCCTTTTCACTGGATACATATTGTATAATTTTTCATGCACAGTGTGTGTTACTCAAGCTCTAGCCTTTTAGCAGCGGTCATTTTCTAACCACAAGACCACTGTTGGCTGGATATTCATTATGGTGGTCTACTCCAGTAACACCGCTGTGCCTCATACTCTCGTACCAGCACAACACACACAAATATGCCAGGGTCACTGCTGTGCTAAGAATTACCATCACCTAAATAATATATGGTGAGTGGTGGCCCTGTGGTGGTCTGTTTTCAGGGTTAAATGTAAGACATGAATTGAACGTTTGCAAAATTCTAGGTTCTGCATCCTGCACTTATTGCCAGTGTGGCACTACAGGCTACCGAATGGCATCCATAACACTTGTACTATCAAACAATGTAGTTCAGTTTAACAAAGGAAGCATATAGAGGAAAAATATTTTCCATCCAAAAATAAACTGGCTTTAAGTTCAGGGCAGGCATATGCTGGAATGCTGACAAAATATTACATTTACCTTTTAACAAATGTTTTTAAAGCAGATAAAGTCACTCAGTGGTTTTCATGTGTAATAAGGAGGGTTTGGTGTCAGGAGTGGCCCATTCAGATGAGCAAATACAAAAGCTAACGCTGGAGCCATGATAGTGAGGTGTACTGTAGGAGTTAATGAAGCAGTATATTATTATGTGTGCATTAATATTTATATTTACAGCATTGTTTTAATCACACAGTGCTGTGAAATCCTGTACAGGACATCACAACAATGCTGTAAAGTCCTGTTTAATGAAGGAGATTTGTTAAGTAAAGCTAACTGATGTTGCTCAGTAATGTTATTCATCATAATTACTGTTTAATTTGATCAGTTGTCTTATTAAAATTATGTTTTGCAAATTAATTAAATCAGATATTATTTGCAGGTTTGTGTGTTGCAAGTTTTGCCTCTGAGCTATGACTGTTGTCCTCCACATATTCCAATGCCTTTTCTAGAATGAAACAAAAACAGCCCCATCCTTCAGATGAGCAGGCCAGCATGTGCCAGATCGCTTCTTTGGCTCAAAATATTCAAATAACTACACAAAAGAAGTTTTTTTCTTCTTAATATGATCTGTGTCTTATATGATTATGAATTTATATAAACATCATTAACAGTTTCTTCTCTGGATTTTCTGTCTAAACCAGACCTGGAGAAACTCATCCATGCCTTTACTTCCAGCAGGATCAATTACTGTAATGCTCTTCTAACTGGATTTCCAAAAAAGACAATAAAACAGCTTCAGCTGATTCAGAATGCAGCTGCCAGAGTTCTCACTATGAGCAAAAGAAGGGAACACATCACCCCCATTCTTAAATCCTTACACTGGATATCAGTGTGTTACAGAATAGACTTCACGGTCCTGTTACTGCTCTATAAATGTCTGAATGGTATAGGACCAGCATATCTGTGTGATCTAGTACAGCGATATGAGCCGAGCAGAACTCTTAGATCATTAGGAAGTAGTCAGCTAGTCCTTCCTAAAGGTAAAGACTAAGTTAATATGCTGCTGTTAAATGGAATCAGTTAAGCGAGAGTGTTAGAAGCGCCCCAACACTGGACACCTTTAAATCCAGACTGAAAACATTCCTGTTTGAGCAGCTCAGTTTAAAACTCTCTTACTGAACTGTTAGTTCTACAACCTCAATTTTCAACCTCCTTCTTTAATTTTTCACACAGTCCAACAGCATTTTTAAACCTCATTCTTCACTTTTATGTTTAATTCTCTTTCTTTTAAACATTTGTATATTTCTTATTTCTTTAACTGATTTATTTGAATGCTTTGTTTCTTATTTCTTTATTTCTGTAAAGCACTTTGAGTTGTCACTGTGTATGAAAGGTGCTATACAAATAAACTTGCCTTGCTTTGCCTCTGTTCACCTACCTGTATGGCAAGTGCTCTACAAATAAAAGAGGTCTAACCAAATTCTGGTTGAGTTGATAACACTACAGTCTCCTAGCTAGGTGAGCTACCACACTCTGATAGTTAACAGGACCCCAGCGCTAGAGCTGACAAGACTGAGAGCAGACAAGTCTAACAGAAAATCTGAAGCCTGGACTCAAGATATGAACCCCGACCGCTGTGTTTCTTGACTGCCGCTCTGCCAGCGTGCTAGAGCTGCAGTAGAGAAAGGTGGTCAAAAGAAGGTGGCCTTATAAGGAAAGCGTGGAAACAAAATAGTAATTATTAAACACACTCGGGGTGCGTCGGAAATCGCCTACTTGCCTATGACTAAGGGAGGCGAGCAAGGCTAGTATCTACTCGGATGACCTACTGAATTGGCAGTCATTTTTAAGTTAAGTTTTAAGTTTTAAGTACAGCTAGACACCGCGTGAGTACATATTCAAACAAAAACGCAGGTCCGTGTCACAAAAAGTATCTAAATCTGTCAGTAAATGTGGCTTTTAAATGAATAGCGGGACGTTTACAGTGATGGTCTGA
Organism: Megaleporinus macrocephalus; assembly: GCA_021613375.1. Classification (NCBI taxonomy): domain Eukaryota; kingdom Metazoa; phylum Chordata; class Actinopteri; order Characiformes; family Anostomidae; genus Megaleporinus; species Megaleporinus macrocephalus. The sequence continues at coordinate 8,688,594 of CM038715.1, read as the reverse complement.
TGTCTTGCGTCTCAGGACATTGGTAAGATAGTGCACATGGTACACAGGACCTAGAGATTGCGTGGATACTAAAACTTGCCTACTAGTCTGCCACTCGAGCAGTAGCCTACGTACTGGCTCTAATCTAGTACCTACTGACTAGCAGGCGATTTTGGACGCAGCCCCGTTTTGGATTTCGGTGGAAAAAAGAACAAAGCATGCTTAAAAGTTTTTTTAAAAAAGACAACCGGAGAGGCTTGAAGGACTCGAGAAGATCAAGAACGAGTAGGGGAACTCTTAACCCTCTACCATTACCAGCTGTTTCAAAGACTCAAACAGAGACAAAGATCCAGCAACAGCTCTCTGTGTCTCTCTGCTTATAAAGACCTGCCTTCAGGTGTCCAGCATCAGGCCTGATTGGCTCCAGAGATCACCTGCTGCCTTTCCCTGGTGGCTGGAGGTGGCATAGCACTGGAGCCAGCCCTTACATGGGGTAAAAAATTTTTTACATAATAACTCGTTCAGATTGGCCTTGTTTTGTGATTTTTATGTAGTTGATTTGCATTTTTTGCACTCTCTCACACACGTGTCAAAATGTAAAATCTGTGGATTCTCTGAAAATAAATGTTTTAGGATATTATGTTGTTCTTATGGGTAAAATAGACACTCAACTTCAGGCTGAGGGCAGCTTTGTTTTTACTTTACCCACAGTTGGCAAGCTTCTGCTTTTGATATTGCTACTACCTAGAGATGTGGCAGTGGACTGCCGATCTAGTACATTTACCCAGGTGGCCCTCAATGTGTAGCAACTGTAACTATGGCTGGGATACTTCTAAAAAATGACAATATGCTGTAGCATGGTTATAAATGTGAAAACTTGCCCAGTTTTACAAAAGATTTTGGAAAGAGTAAATTGTTACTGATTTCTTAAACCGAAGACATACCAGACCAGAAACTAGTTAGCAGACAACCAACACTAGTGCTGGAGTAGTCAGTCAAAATACATACCCATGGAAATTCTACACATTACACTTTCCTGTGCATCATGGCAACATCACAGTCTGAAGCTGTGTCCAGAATGTCTCTGCTTATTTTAGGAGTGGGTGAAACAGATGGATGATGAGAGTGATGTGAAATGTGTGACATGTTAACATTATTTAGCGTATAAGCTTCCGGCCTTTTTAAAAAATATCACGCAGCAGGCTCAGGCCAGGTGGCGCCCCTGGGTGACATTCTGCTTTTTTTCTCGTTTTATTTAATGGCTCCATGTTTGTAACACAGCATGTGCTTCTCTGGGGGAAAGAAGGATGCTGGTGGCAGAAATGATGGTTGCAGCAAATATTTTCTCTTATTGTTACATAAAGCACAACCAAAAGCCACAAAACCACAAGACCAGACACTTTTCTCTAGCTCCAGTCCTTTCTTCCTTCCTCTCTTCTCTTTCTCTTCCATCTGGCCTCCTTTTAAAGGGGTCCACATTGAGGAAGGCAAACCAGCATCAATGGCTGTCATTAAGGGCACTGAGCACCTGAGCTGAAAGGGAAAGAGAGAGATGTTAGCTCTGCCTCCCTGTCACTGCCTCACTTGGACACAGTGATCTTAATGTGCAAGAGGAAGCAGGGCTCAGGAGGCAGGGCTCGGGACTCTGGCGCCGTCTTAATGCCTCTCACAGCTCTTGTTGGCGTGCTAAGCTCTGGGGCTGTCATCAGCGCCTGGGTGTCGTTATACGTTATAATCCACATCTCTAGCTGTGTGTGAGTGCAGTGTTTTACTGAACTAACAGTGCTTAGAGCCCAGCTTTGAAAGACTTAAGGTTAAATTCCCTGAGGTAGAGCGGAGGGTCCGAGGTAATTAAGCTAAAAACATGCTTTACTGTAACATTGCTCCAGGGTTGTTATGGTCTCTACTTAATACAGTTGGGAGTTAATAGACTCTTTCACACTGCCCTCTGATCCTGCTCAAATGCTACTGCATTAAGCCCTGTTGCATAAGAAGCTGTGGAGCACTGAAATGGTCCCGGAGTTCAGATTTCCTTTAGGCCAGCTGCACTTTGTGCTCCACAAAAAACAAAAGCCTTCCTGTGATGCATAACTGAACAAAAACAGATGTCTACAGAATCAAATCTAATTAGATTTATTTGTATAGAGCTTTTAACAACTGATGTCTCACAAAAGCTTTACAGGAATTTAGTGATAAGAAAAGTTCAATAGAGCATAATTAAGCCCAAAAAGAAAATAACAATACAGAAGGAAATCATAGAAATCATAAAAAAACCCACCGGGGAGCAGGACATAGGCAACAGTGGCAAGGAAAAACTCCCTCAGAACTGGAGGAAGAAACCTTGGGAGGAACCAAGACTCACAAGAGGGTGACCCATCCTCCTCCGATCAATCTACTCAAACAGTACTGATATAATGACTGTACCACCTTATACTTCTGTTCAGCTGCTCAGGTGGGCTTATATAATCATAATATGATATAACCAAGATGAACTATAGTACAGATGAAGAACAGTCAGAGTGATGATGACCGTTAATGAAGGTAGAAGGTTAGTGGAAACTAGTTAGCGTCCATGTAAAGTCTGTAGTGAAGGTTAAGCAGCTAGTCTGCTTGCTAGTCTACAGAAGCCTATAATGAATTATAAAAGCAACCAACTCATCCTCAGAAAAATGGACCAGTCATTTAATATAACAGTAAACAAGACATCTCATTGCTGTCCAAAGAATAAAAACAAATACGTCCAAAATTATAACTTTACAGAAGAGCCAAACAGCTTGCTTTCTTTTCTTTTCTGTAAGTCAATGGAACTAGAATTTTTTCCAAGCTATTGTGGAGCATTTCCATTGGTCCATTCAACACAAGATAAACACCGGCTGCTGCATTCAAGTGATGTGGAAAGATAAAATATCGATGAAAATGGAAATACATGTTTTTCTTTGGACCTGCATTGATATTGATGCAACAGATGTTGCGTGCAGTGTTAATCAGAACGTGACGGTACAGTAACACATAGCAACACCCACATTTCAGCATCTGGTCACTTTACTGTAACTGTTTGAGTCAATTGAAGATAAGCTATATGTGAAGAGTAGGTTTAAGGATATTTTTCTTCTCAGGTGCCTTCTTACTGCCTCTCTTTCTCTCTCTCTATTTCTCCTTTCCTTTATTTACACTTGTCTCTGATGTTCTTCTTTGCCCCTTTGCTCTCTCTCTTTCTCCTTCTCTCTCTTCTCTTAATCTTTTTTCTTCCTCTTTCTTTCTTGTCTATCTTCCTTGCTCTCTTTCCTTTCTCTCTCTCTCTCACTCACTCTCCATGGCCAATCTTTCTTTATTTTCTCTGTCCCTTTCTCTGCTTGTTCTCTTTTTCTCTTCTCTCGCTGTCTCTTGGTTTTTCTCTTTTTCTTGTCCCTCTCCCTCCCCTCAGGTCTTTCCATTATCTCAAAGTCTCTGTTTCTTTGTTTGCCTCTTTCTCTCTCTCTCTCTCTCTCTCTTTCCTAAATGCATATAAAGTGTACTGTGGTTAATCAGGCGAATGCACTGCCCAGATAAATCTGTCAGTCAGGAGCAGCGACTGCCATCAGAATCCACTAAAAACATGCAACACACAACAAACACACACACACACACACACACACACACACACACACACACACACACACACACACACACACACACACACACACACACACACAATGAGAACTGTGAGTGTGTACCAAGTGTTTGTACCCATGTTTCTGACAGTGTTGTTTCCACTTGGGTTAGCATTGCGCCGCATTTGGCTTTTCTCCTCTCACATGATAAAACCACAGTGGCTAGACGGTGAAAATGGGGGTCTAGATTTCAAACTCTCATTTTCTCATTCAGACTATGTTCCTTCAGCATTTCTTCTGTTTCGCAGCGAAGAAACTAGCGTCTCCTGCGTACTAACAGGAGAAATTGAGTTCATCCAGCTCTGAATATTTATGAAGGAATTGATCTGTCAGTGTTACATCAGTCTGTTTAATTTCATCTGAAAGAATTCTAAGAGCTTGCGAAAGACTGATGTTTTAAAAAGAACAACTACAGCCCAGTAGCAGACAGTGATTTCTGGTATTGACTGGGGTTTTTATTTCTAGAAGAACAGCAATAACGCATTTAAATAGCATGCTCATATGTGTAAGCATCACGGTCATATAATACCTTTACTTACAGCACTGTTATCTGTAGTTAATCCCAACAACACGCCACCTCAGTACAAAGAGCTGAAGAGTTAATACTCTCAACAGGGCACCTGTTTTGAGGCATCTGCTATTCAAGTGTGAAGATTCACATGGAAGACCTGAACTGCTGTGAACTGTATCACACCTAATGTATTATCTGTGATTCGGTTAGAGGCTCCGTCTTCTTAGAGTAGTCTGATCTAAAAACCTCTTTCTGAATATTCTTTGTATTTAGATGTGCCATCCTGTGCACAACCATAAATTCACCCTGTTGTTGGTTGGCTAAAAGTATGTTGTTCAGTTCGAGCCACCTTGTTTTTGTTCCTTTTACAGATCCAGTACTGTGTACAAGGTTTTACCAGCATGCACAAAAAAAAGAACAACTAGCGGAGACCCAGTCACTGGATTTGACAAAAAAAGTGATATGTTTTTTACGTTTATCCTCCGTACTTATAAACAAAAGATACCACTATTTGCTATACAGCTCTGTCAAAGGCCATTAAAGATTTTTCCAGTTTAAAAATGGATAAATAATAAAAATGATATATTAATGTAATGGGCTGAAGAAATAGATCATTATGGATGTCAGTGATCAAAATGAAAGTGAAAGAGAGTCATCTTAACTTTCAGTTACAGTTAATAAATGAATGCCTCCCATCTCCCCAGTACAGACTTAGCCCCTCTGTTTATAAATCTCTAGTAATGCTCTGAGAGTAACACTAAAAGGTGACTGAAGTGTGAAGGGTATTTCTATACTTTTGATTTCTTACAAAGACAATAAAATATAGCAGTTTTTGACTTTGACAGATCATTGTCTTTACATGCCAAAATAAATTCAACAACAGTCTTGAGAAATCACGTTAGTATGTCAGAGTTAGAAAGAGTCTGAAATGCCTTGGCATTAAATCTTTAAATATATGATTCATGCTGTATTGATTTTTCTTACCATTATTATATTAAAAGAATAGTGTTAAGCACTCAGACCCTCAAACATTTTGGGTTAGGAACTGGAGGCACTGAACAGGACCTTCTATGTAATATAGTAGGGCAAATTGAAGTTTCACCTATATCAGAAAAATACCTTGCATATCTAAAAAGGTCAGTATACAGCTGAAAGAAATAAAAAAAAATCTAAGCAATTTTGGGCCTCTATGGGTCTGTTCACCATGAAACTTTACCAAAATGCAAATGATAACTGGTATTTCAAAATTTCTGGTATTTATTATGGATAAATAAAATGAAACAGAAAAGGATGATGAAGGTTATTGCATGACAGTGGTGATTTGTTAGATCAGTCTAATGTACATCTGCATTCACCCTCTTTATAAAATCTTTTGAGCATCTTTTTAAGCCCTACCTCCTTATAAGCCCAGTGTGCTCTGATTGGTCAACTCACCCACTCGGTTTTGACTGGTCAACTGCCAAAGCAACCTCCTACTATAAGTTCCACCCTTACACTGTTATAATTATTCTTACAATCTCAGTAGTTCTGTCGAATCTGATTGTGGCCTATTTCGGAGCTAGACTGGAGCAGGATGTTTCAGAGTTGTTAGCTCTCATGCATTTTCTGAGGTATGCCAATTTTGCCAGTAGGAGGGCTTTGTTGGATTTGTTGAAAGATGACATCACCTTGTGCAAATTGTTTCAGGCAGCTAAAAAAGTGGTTTGTGTGGAAGACAATTCAGACAATTTACTGCACACCCATAGTTAAAATCATTCGTATGATTTCCCGAATCCAGTTACTGTAAACACAGTTTGCACATATTACAACAGCATGTAGAGTAAAACTGATTGGAATGTATACCTAGGCCTTCTGTTTGGGCTCCTCTAAAACAGGCTTTCCCTTTAGTGACAAATATTCAGGACTCAGCATGGCATCAATTTTTCAGTCAAGAATCGGGGGGTTGAGGGGTGTGCAGTCAATTCTACTGAAATGTGTTTCTGGCAAAACTACTTAGGAGACAGTAATAGTTTCCATCCATCTGTCCGTCCGTCCGTCCACCCATCCATTATCTTTCACTCTATCCCACTAGTCAGGGCTTGAAGTCAATGCCAGTGTCATTGGGCGAAGGTGGGATACATGATGGACAGGTCGTCAGCATGGCCAACACACACTCACACACACACTCACACCTACGGGCAGTTTAGAGTGACCAATCAACCTAACATGCACGTGTTTGGACTGTGGGAGGAACCCAGAGTACCTGGAGGAAACCCACTCAAGCATGGGGAAAATCCAACCCGGATTGTCTTGCTGTGAGGCGACAGTGCTGATCACTACACCGGCGTGCCGCCTAATAATAGTTTTCATTCTATGTTATTTATATTTCTAGAATAATTCACAATTAGTGATTGATGGGAAGAATTCACTCTCCTGGTTGATAGCTGTAGTATTTAAAGGAAATGTTTTTCATCAGTCTATTTTGTCAGCTATTTAGTCTATTTACTGAATAACATTGAACGCAGTCAGTTCCCATTCCCCATACAAGCTCGACTAATGAAAAGAGCTTCACTGGTGTGTTTTATGCCAAGACTGACAGAATCCAGCAATATATTCACTTATGAATATGCTTAGTGGGTTAATGGAAGTGATTTAGAATTCTGTTCTGACACACATGTAAATGTACAGTTTTTTGACAAAGCACCCCCCACTTGCTCTCCTCTTTTAAAACATCAACAATATTTATTATATTCTTACATAATAATCAGGCAGAGTCTCATACATAATCATAAATATGAAGCACCTCCTTCTGGTTCTCTGCCGTGTCAGCTGTCAAAGTTCAAAGCCTTTGAAACGTTTGCCTCAGTCTCTTTGAAGTAATTTGAATACAGCAAGCACTGAGGAAAAATAAAATATAATAGGACAGATTATGACTAAGTTTGCACAACAAAGATGAAACGATGGTACAGTACACACAGCCCATTTATTATTAGAAAGAATAATGAGGCCACATTATTTATACATCAGAGTTTAACCAAGTAACGAAGGACGAGAAACCTTGATAATGGTCAAGGAGTTAGTTTGGTGCTTTGCTACTAGAGATGGCATGATACCACTTTTCATTTTGCAGTACTGATACTAAAACTTTAATGGAGCAATATGGAGGATTTCTTTTTTAAAATATTTCAGAGTTGTGAAGAAATAAAAGCTTGTATCCTGTTCCAGAAATATGAAGATATCTACTGAAGTTAACGTGCTAACAAACCAGCCTCAGTCTGTCTGGTAATACCACTTTGTATTTCAAGAGGTGATAGCAAGTCACTGTCCTGTTGAGTCAAATCCGTCCAACATGAAAGAATAAAGTTTTGTCAATCACATTGAAGGTCCTCCTCCCAGTATCATTTAAGATGAATCCTGCTCTGCGTTACGTGTCGGCTTACGTCCTGTCAGTCCCATGTGACTCTGTTTGCATTTCTCGTGTTTGTCATGTGCTTCTGTGTCTCCACCCTTGCCCCGCCTCACTCACCTGTGCCCTATTAGTGTTTAGTCCCGTCACCTGTTCCCTCCACTTAGCCTTTGTCTGCCCCCAGTCTTTGTTGGTCATTGTTGTTGTTAGCTCTGTTATAGTAACTCTGTTTCTGTACTTGCCATCTGTTTGTTGATGAAAAGTATTGATAATTTAAAAGCTTGCGAGTGTGTCCACCACCCTCTTTCGTCTGCTCCAGCCGCCAGCCTGACACAATGAGAGTAAGAGTAAACCCAATGATGGTTGAAACTCTTGGTATGCATCCATTATAATGACCACCGACGTCACCTACTCTTGGCAAGAAACCATGTTCAGCAGCAAACAAAAAGAAGTCATACAAACAGAAGCAAAACAAAAGTTAACATTGGCTTTCCACCACTGGAGGCAGATCTGTGAGAGTAAAGGTATGACTTGTGATGCTTATTTCTTCTAGACTGATAAGAATTAAAGTGGTGGAGGTATCTCTTTGGTGAAGAACTGTTCCAAACAGGAAAAAAAAAACAACTTGTAGTTAATTTCCACCTGCTAGAGCCAGCTGGAATCATCATAATAACCAACTAAAAGCATCCATTTGGCTTATTAGCTCTGTTACTTGAAATTTAGCTTAACTCAATGACTGATGTTTCACTGATGACTCACAAAATGTTTTTTTACACCGATTCATGCAGAATCAAGAAAAGCTTCAGTTTCTTTCTTTTAAGTGTGAATTGACGCATTAGCTAACTTGCTTATTATAGCTTAGGACTAGTTGTACTAACAGGAAATAACACAGCACACCTTTTTACACAGACATTTACAAATACATAGATTCAAAGCTCCTATTTTTCCGAAGGGTGTAGGAGTTGTAGGTAAATTGCTATTAGAAATTACTTTTATTAACGCAAATAATTCTAATTAGTCACGCACCAGTCTGACAGTGTCCATATAAGGCACACTTACTACCTTGTAGATTCCTGTAGTTAATAACTACAGGAATAGTAATAATCTTCTCGTTATCCAAAGAAAATTTGATTACTTAAATTGTTCTATTGTTAGATAAGTGTAAAAAAGATCAGAGCAGGATATACGCTCATTGAGTACTTTATTACTGTATAACTGTATACATACATTTTATCTAAACTCAGTGTCTATTTTATCAGCTCTGTTTACCACATAGATGCACTTAGTAGTTTTTGTCATAATTGCAGACTGTAGTCCTCCTGTTTCTCTGCATTTGTTATTAATCTCCTTTCACCTTGTTTTAAGTGGTTAGGACTCCCAGAGGACAACAGAGCAGGTATTATTTGGGTGGTGGACACAGTTAATTTTGACAACAAATTTAGATTTAGTTTTAGTCGTAGTCTTTTGACTAAAATGTCATTTAGTTTTAGTCATAATTTAGTCATCTGTATTGTTTTTAGTTTTAATCTAGTTTTAGTCGACTAATTATCATAAGAATATAGTCTAGACTAAATCTACAGTCCATTCAGTCAACTAAAATTATAAAGGGTGTAAAATGTAAATGCTTTTTCTTCAGTTCCTTTCTGTTATGGAATATTACACAAAGAGATTTAACAATCAACCTCTGAGGTCTTCCGTAACTGCAGAATGAATAAGAGAAAACTGTTATTTTGTACTTGTATAAATTTTAATTTATTTATTTTTAATAATTTTTAATGTTACTGCAGTCAATCTAATTAATTTACATGCTCTGTGATGAACTAATCTACATTAAATGCGTTTATCACTTTTTGCTAAGTATTTTTAATTGTGCAATTCAAATAAATTTTAGCATAACAGTAAATCAATGAATGAAAAACTGCCACATCTCCAGATCAGTGTTTACTAAAGACACACACTGCACATTACGTACACTAATTCATTGTACATAAAACTAGCTAATCTGTTTTGTGCACTTTCTAGTGTGTATGGAGATATTTAGGACATGATCATCAAATGCAGATGGTTGGAGTAAGCTAGCTAGTTTCCCGGCTCTGGTCTCTGATCCAACTAATCTGATCATTAACACCACCTTACTGAGTTAATACAGCGTTTACAGCAGGACACGCTCTAAACTGTAGAGGGCAGTGTGCTTTCAGGACTAGGATTAAGAAAGGCTAAGCTAGCGTTATCAGTGGTAAAGCTAACTAACGGTGGTGCTGGGGGGCTGATGTCCAGCGCGGTGGTGATTTTCTCTAAACACAAACGCTAAACTCTCTTTCTCTCTGCTGACTCTGTCTACATAACTTAGTTCCATCATGAGTAGCGACAGTTCACAGGCTCGTATGGTCTTCCCAGTTTCAGACCAAATTTGTGCAAGTGTGCTTTTGATTGGATGGCTACCTGGCTGGTCCCGCCTCTCCATACACGCCAAAGTAGTTATGATTGGATGTTTTCCTAACTTGTCCCTGCCTTTCAAAAAACTAAATCAGTTCTGATTGGATGTCCTCCCTGCCAAACATTTTCGTCTCGTTTTTTTCATTGACTAAAGTGTCAATTGATTTTGTCATAGTTTTCATCCTTTTATGTAGCTTTTCTTTAGTTATTGTCTCGTTTTTGTCATGACAAAAGGTTAGTTGAGAAAACTATGACAAAATAGTTAACGAAATTAACACTGGTGGTGGATATTTCTCACACTGACGTGGTGGTGGTGTGTTAGTGTATGTTGCGCTGAGTGGATCAGAGTTTTAAACACCTCAATGTCACTCTTGAAAGGAGAACAGCCAACCAAAATATCCAGCCACCAGCCTCCTGTGGGCAGTGTCCTGTGACCACTTATAAAAGACTATAGGATGGCCAGTAACAAATAAACTTGAGATCAATTTCTCTGTGGTGGTCCAGTCCATAGAGGAACAGGGTGAAAGAGGGCTAACAAAGTATGCAGTGAATCAGATATATATGACGTATAGACGATAAATGCATCTATAGGTAAAATCAAATAGGCAGTGCTATTAAGTTGCTTGAATAAACGTGTCTATCGTCAGACCGTCAGGTAAGAAAAAGGTCAGAAAATCTAAGAATTTCGTTCCCAAGTCTGTCCTTGAGATCAAGGATATGTCACATGGTAGATAATCAGGAAAGATAAAACAGAGCCTTTTTATGACCGTATGAAGTCTTGTCTGAGTACTTCTTACCCTCAGGAGGGCTTCCATGACCCCTTTATCCTGTAGGGCCATTAACCTTGTGGAAGTGTTGACTTTCATGATTTCAGGCCTGTTTTTACAGACATAATGGAGACATTGCCGGTGCTCTTATGGTGGAATCCAGACGTGGCCAGCGTGTTCTGTGTCTTTACACTTGCGTGGAAGAGAAAAAGCACTCATACTATGAAAGCTGGCATAAATGTTAATAGTATTAGCATTAGCTTTCTTTGTAGCTTACCTTAGCCAACTCATTACAAAGTTACCTGAAGCCACTGCTTTTGTGAACAAAGTGCTAATGTTAGCTAGATACTCAATTATGAATTGATGATATTAGCATATGTGCTATCATCTGATATAAACTATTATGAACACATTACCTACCTTGTCACTATACTGTGATATTTTGTCCTACAAGCAGTTTCAGGCTGTTCATACTGATAAAGCCTCATACTGATAATGATTTCTAGTACATCTTACTAGTACAGATGAAGATGGGAGGCTTGCAATACAAGGTAGGTAAAAAATGTGAATAAGTTGTACGGATTTGCATGTGGTGTTTATGCTATTCGTTGCTGGACTGTGGGGTAGTTAAATTGTGTTGTGTGGTGTGACCCGCCTGCTATCCTGGTGGTTCATGAAGGCTGAGTGGAGGTTCTCCTGTGCTTCTATGTTAAGTAAGTTGATTCAGCAGTTGATTATTTTTGTTCTCCATTGATACAAAACTGTGCACTGAAGAGAAATGGTGCTTCTATAAACTTGACATGGCAAGGACTGTGTAGAATGGAATGCCATGAGGCTTGCTAATGGAACTGCTTTGAGCAGTGGAGCTTTGCCAGAGGAGCCAAGCTGGCGCCTGTGGTGCTGGGGGCATTGGTTGAAGCATTGAGCGACCGAGAGAGTGCCCCTGTGTTGTCACCACCAGCACTGGGGAGAGGTAGAGAATCCTTTGTTGTTCTGGCATCCTGGGGAAGAGATTGTTGACCCCGACATGTCTGTTTACCAGGAGGGGGGACATTCTGAATCCAAAATGAGGAGAGACCGTCTGGGTGGCTTGGCATGCCTCAGGTACTCTGCTAAGACGTTGCGAGTTTACCAGCATGGCTGACCTTAGCAAGGGGTGCAATGTAGCGTCCTGCTATTAGCCTGGACTCTCATGGATGCGTAGGAGGCATGACCACACGTGGAGCCTGATGGGAGACGCAGTGAAAGAGATTTTAAATCATGTAAATAAGTTGTTTTAGTTTAAAGATGTACACATATTTCTGCTCATCTGTGCTGGGCTGTGGGGTAGTCTTCACAGTTCTCCTCTCATGCTTAGTTCCATAAAAGAGCATTTGATTAAAGGGCTATGGTTCCCTGATTTTGTTCTATACTATAATTCAACAGTCATAACTCTGCACTTTATGTTCACTCTATACTGTTGTAACTTTTACAACTAACATTAACCCCCCTAGCTTGATTTCCTGTGCCTGCACTCATTCTCTTCCCACTCTCTCTGTTTTCTATGCAGAGCAGAGTCTATTTGTTTTCCCATTCTGGTATGTTTGTGTGTGTTAGCCCAGATGGTGAACCACAGCTGCCATTCCCCCGTGTGTTTGTGTGTGTGGTGCCTAAGGAGCAGGTCCTGATGCCTAATATATGCCAGCACACACCCTTGGCCCGTGGGAAGGGAAAAGAGGGAGAATCTTTCCTTCTCTTTGTAATTCACCCCAATAATGTTAGGGTGTAAGTGTGTGGAGCCAGAGAAAGAAAAAAGGAGGAGCCCTCCCCTCTTGCTTTTCTGAAGTAGCTGCTGATCTTTTTTTCTTTGGATCAAAAATCCTGCTTAAAAGTGTTGTCCATCCCTGTTCCACTCATCAATCCCCAAGTCCCAGTGATTTGAAAAGCTCAGTGTGAGTCCACTTTGCTTGATGGATGTTGTGGGGAAAATGAAGACAGTGGCTAACTGAACAAATGCTCAACAGACTTTTCTTTATATGTAGCATAATTTCCTATAAATATCATCCAGGCAGTGCCATGTGGCAGTTCTAGCTGACCTATCCATGCATGTGGAGAACTTGCAAACTCCACACAGATAAGGAACCTGGTCACACAGCCAGGAAATCAAATCCAGGTCCTTCTTGCTGTAAAGTGACGATGCTTTCAACTATGCCACTGTGCCACCCTCCAAAAAAAATCACTTAAAACTACTTGCCCTGATTCTATGTGTTTTAGAAAAAAAACATCCCACACTTTCTTATCACATCAAATAGAATCGATGAAAGCATATTTAACTTTGTCAACTTTCCCATATTTAATAGAATCCTTTCAAATATGAAACTAACAAATGTAATGCATAACATTAAAATGTGAACATTACATCAATATATTTATTGATTAACAATAAGCAATCTTTTACATTCTCTTTGGATGTATCTAGACATAAAGTACATACTCTAGGGTGTATAACACAATACTACACAACATTTACCGTGCATGGATTAGTAGAGTGGAGAAAGAGTTGCGCTAGTTGGCAGTAAAGTAAAACAAGATAAACAAAAAACCTTTAGCTACACAGCTACAACAGTGTAAATATGTAACAAGCTAACAGGGTAGATTTATGTAACTGGGAGCACAAACCTATATTAAGTTAAGACTGGAAGTAATACTCATCTACACAAAATTCACTCTATATATTGTGCTTTTTTATAGTTCCATGTATGACCTACTATGAGCAGGTATACAGGAAAACACATACAAAACCAATACTAAACCAGTTTTTATGCTACAGAAGAAAACATTAATTATTATTTAATTAGATTTTATGAACCAACCAACAAACTATCAAATGACATGTTTTAAAATTCAGTGATCTAGTCAAGTTTAATACTGCACAAAAAATGTACAAAACACAAAATAATTTACTTCCCAACTGTATTTCGAGGTTGTCTGAGATTAAAGAGGGCAAATATGGACTTAAAGGAATAGGTATATTCAGAAAAAGGACAAATGACAAAAATAAAAAAGAGGTATATCTGACAAAGGGGTACAATTGTAGAATAGCTGTAGAATACATTTAAGAATGTGTTGTTCACTCTATAAATACAAAAATATGTTTAAAAATAAGGTGGCTAGCATGTATAAACCTGAGGAATGATCATCATTATGCGTTTTAAAAGATTTATAATGTTGATTTTTTGAGGCTTTAGATTACACCTTTTCAGTGAAAAAAATATATATTTCACTTGTCAATGTATGTTTACATTTAAAAAAAAGAATTAAAAAATATACTAAGTGACCCGACAACTGTAGAACAATTTCTTTAAAACCCTCTGTAGCTGTCGGCCATGCACAGATTCCACCGTGTATCAGGAGCAAACAAGAGGGACACCTTCATCAGAATGTCTAGGCAGTATTTCCATAACATGGCTTTTTCACGACTGATGCAAACATTCAAGAGCACTTTGAGATTTTTTTTTTCTTTGGGATTATATGGACTGGAGGCCACATGGTTAATATTCAGAAGATAACCTGAGCAAAAAAAAAATCTGTAGCAGCCAGCCATGCTTAAAAACCAGGACAGATCTTCCACCAGGAATGAGGAAAATTAACTATGGCAACCAGGCATCTACAGGACATGCTTGGCCCCCACCTACTTCCCAGATATTATGGTTGCTTGGGCAAACTCACACTTGGTCAGATTTATTATGACAGAAGCTGTTCCAAGCATTTGTAATAGAGAATGTGACTAGGCCTATTGGGTACACTACAAGGTCATTCAAACGAGCAGAACAATCAGGTACACCTTGCAATGCAGTATAAATGAGTTTTTGAAAAGTCTTGGGTGCATTTTTTTAATCCAAAGGCCATTACTGTGTACTGTAAGAAAGTCATCAGTTGTTACAAAAGAGGAAATGTCTGAAGCTTCAGAAGTCAAAGAAACTTGCCAATAGCCTTTCAACAAAACCAGCTGCACTCACATTATCAACACAGCCATCCATCCAGGGTAAAATCAGTGTAAAATCTAAAAGGTTCCATCCGGCTTGGAAACTAGCAAGCAAGGTGGACTCCAATGACTTGCACTAAGAAGGAAAAAAACCCAATGTTTTAACAAGTATTCTACCTTTGGCTTCAATATGGCTGCTTAAGCATTATTAGCTTCATATGGATGCTGCCTAAAGGGGGTTTTAGCAGTAACTTTGATATCATGCTGAACAGAAGTAGCTTCAGTAAAAACATTATTAAATAAAACTGGCAAATCAGGGACAAGTCTAAGAAGTTAATTCTATTGCTCTTCTAACAAATTACTTAGAAGACATCTTTAGCAGGACTGACCGTACATCTCTGCAGATGTGACTACCTCTGGCGAAGCGTTTATATAACAGTCATTGAATTCTAACTGGACTTCAGGGGCGTACATTTCTGGAATGACAAATCTTCAACATGTTAACATGACACACACAAGTACCCTTCTTACACTCAGGAGTTCTAATAAGATAATCAGTGTCACTCAACATTCTCTTTACAGTGTAGGAACCTGAAAACTGAGAGGAAGGAGATGGGCCAGGAATGGCAATATCACAAGTACTTGGTCACTAGAATGAAAACTATATATCGCTTTCATTTCAGTGACATGGACAAGTTGAGTTTGTCTGCCAATTTCTCACACTTTATGTAACCTCTCATGATAATTACTGCCATATTCTGACAGCATCCTGTGACATAAAACATTTTTGTTTCTTTTTCAAAAGGTTCACATATCCACTGTGAGCTTAGAAGGGCTACTGGAAAGTGACTCCTGTATAGCCTCCCCCACAGCCAACAAAACAAGAGGGACACCTTCATCACAATGTCTATGGCTTCATTTCCACAACATGGCTTTTAACGACTGATGAAAACATTTAAGAGCACTGTGAGACTCAGGATAACACAGACTGGATTGTTCCGAGTTTTCATAACTTGAACATAAAAGTTTGGATGCTAGAATTGTGTCTCTAATCCTAAGGAACGCTTTCATAAGGCTTTAAAATCATAGTCTTTACGACCTCATACTCGTAAAGAACTCTCGCTAAGTGACAGGGTTGATCAAGCTTTTTGTTTCTTTCCTACCAGTCTGCATTGTAACAATATCACCCATATGTCTTTAGGCGAGTGCAGAGTAGAGATCAACCGATATGGGTTTTTCTATAGTCGATGCCGATGTTTAAAGGTCAGCCAATGGCCAGTATGTTCTGTTGATTTTTAGGGCCGACATCTAGAAGTTTTTTGCTTTATTTGCTGCTAAAACGTCACACTATTAATAACAAGTGGATACACAACATTTCTGAACTTAATATCATTTATTGAACACTGACTTAAAAAGAAAAAACAAAAAATACAGTATGACCACATTACTGCTGAAAGATTGTAACATACATCTCTTGATACGCAAAACTAACAAATTATTAAGAAGTGCACTGTGAAATACCTCACACAGCCGAAATGTCTGCTGCAGTTACAGAGAGTGCCTCACTTCATGTAGTAAAATTGCGGTTCTTTAGAGCTAGAGAGAAAAACAGAAACAACGTGTGCAATGTGAGCAAGAGAGAGACGAAAACAGCGTGTGCCATACAAGAGAGAGAGATAGAGAGAGGAAAAACAGCCACGTGACGCCATACACAGAGAGACGCTGATATGCTGTATTGACTCTCTTTACTCTTTCTTCAGTTCCGTTTGTCTCAAGTGTTTGAAGCTGAGTAATATCTGAGTAATATCTGAGTAATATCTGAGTAATATCTGAGTAATATCTGGGAAGCTCTGGCTGCTCCGGAGAGACTCTCTGTGTAACAGTAACGTGTTAATGTGTGTATTACACTAGAGCAGTTAGCTTTAGCCCCAGAGCTAATGTGTGTGTTACACTAGAGCAGATAGCTTTAGCCCCAGAGCTAATGTGTGTATTACACTAGAGCAGTTAGCTTTAGCCCCAGAGCTAATGTGTGTATTACACTAGAGCAGATAGCTTTAGCCCCAGAGCTAAATGTGTGTATTACACTAGAGCAGTTAGCTTTAGCCCCAGAGCTAATGTGTGTATTACACTAGAGCAGGTAGCTTTAGCCCCAGAGCTAAGCAGTAAAACATCCGCTCTGGTTCACGTCTATGGCGGAACTAGAAACACGTAACCGCCTCATTAAAAGCGTCACTGTTCACTATAAATTTTGGCCAAACAGTTCCAAAGGTTTCGGTCTGGGGTCCTTCAAATGCGGCAGCAACACATTCCACCGCACCAATAACACGGGGCTGCCCGCGGACGTGCCTGACTTTAAATCGGCGCTGCGAAACATAAATGCCAATGCCAATATATAAATAATGGCAAATATCGGCCTGATATATCGGTCGATCTCTAGTGCAGAGTAGTGGCAAATCTTTTAAAGACACTAAAATAGGTGCCCACTTCACAGAAGTATACCGGACATCAAACATAAAGATGTGTGACTCTTGCATCTGCATGTCAGACTGAAACTGGGACAGATGATTCAGCTGAGACTGGACAGGGGCAAACCCTCACAACCATATTTCCCTATCACACTTCAGCTTCATCTTACATACAGCCAATTGGAAAGGGTACTCATGCCATGACTCAGTTCTTCTCTTCATCTCCAACTGGAGACAAGCCAAACAAATATTGACACAACCTTCTATAGATGAAGACTCAGCAGACATGGGGGAGAACAGATCATACGGAGGCAGTGCAGCCCTCACCTTAGGCTCACCTTCAGCTCCCAGCTTGCCTGACTAAACATGGGCATCCAATGTTTACTGTTCAGTTGAAGCTCCCAGTTCAGATGAAACCATTCTACTAGTTATCTTCACCATTGGTTGACACACCCAACTCTAGTGAATGTACCAACAAAAGTTTACAGATTTCTGTTTTTAGCAAAGCAGTAGGAGCAGTAAGAAACTCCTGCAAGTCAAACGTAGCTATCCTGACTGACAATGTGTACAATGCAAACCAAAAGATAAACAAATACTGTATCATGAACCCAGTAGCATAATGTAATATTGGCATGCAACAAAAATTGTGCTGATGTAAAGTTAGAGGCAGCAACTAGATGAGAGGTGCATGAGAGGTCATCCTCTCATGTTCCCATAGCAACATCATCTCTAAATTAGTTTGACAGTAGTAGGAAATAGTAGTAAATAGTTCAAAGAATTCATTCTGCACTATAAAAGTATTTTTTATCACTGAGACTTCAAACTTATTTGTTTTAATGTCCCTCTTGGTGGCTGTAATGCAGCTTCATTTTGAAAATAGCAAACATAAGAGAGTTGCAAGACACAAAAGCACTGCTGACCAAATAGAACAGAAACATCTTGAGCAGACCGTCTGCTCGCTGCCTTGAGACGTCACCTAGGTACAACTATATTGAGACTGTTTCACTGCCCCGAATTAAACACAAACTTAGAAAATCTAAATCAGTTTGTTTAAATAACTCAGTTAATATAAGAATATTAGATCCAGTGTCTAGCTGTGTACTCGTGTGTTTCTGAATTAAGGTTTGGTTTATTTAATATAAGATCACTGAACTCTAAGGCTGTCATTGTAAATGATACAATAACGTATCATAAAATTGATGTGTTATGTCTCGTAGAAACATGGATTAAACCTGAGGAATATTTGGCATTAAATGAAGCCACTCCTATAGGCTATAAGTATGTACACAGCCCCAGACTGTCCGGTAAAGGAGGGGGTATATGTGTCATTCATAAAAATTCATGAGACATGAGTCAGAAACACAATCTCACTTTCAATTCTTTTGAAATTCTTCTCATAAACATCACCAATCCGACCACTAATAGAAGTGTACTCACCCTAGTCAGCATTTATAGACCACCAGGACCTTATTCTGAATTCTTAAAAGAATTCAGTGACTTTGTTACAGATCTAGCAGTGAGCACTGAGAAAGTAATAATTGCAGGAGATTTTAATATTCACTTTGAAAACTCAGCAGATCCATTAAAAAAGGCTTTCTCATCTATCTTAGACTCTGTAGGTCTCACTCAGAATGTAATAGGGCCTACACATTCCTGTAATCACACACTAGATCTAGTTTTGACCTTAGGTGTTGATATACATAATCTTACTGTTCTTCCACAGACTTCAGTAGTTTCAGATCACTACCTAATTTCATATGAATTGAGTCTTAGTAAAAATGTATGTACATCACCCCGTTATTGCATTAAACGTTCAATAATGCCTAATACATCTCAGCACTTTATTGAAATCCTTCCAGATTTATCAATCATAATTTTTCCATCATCAGACCCAACAGAGCTAGACAGACTAACTGACTGCGTAGAAAATACGCTACGATTAACTTTAGACAACATTGCACCTATAAAAATTAAAAAGATGCAACAGAAAAAGCTCGTTCCGTGGTACAACTATGAAATACGCACCTTAAGACAGACAGTACGGAAATTAGAGCGCAAATGGAGAGTGACCAAGCTGGAGGTATTTCACTCTGCTTGGAAGGACAGCCTTAGCAGTTACAGAAAGGCACTTATTAAAACACGCTCCGCATACCTGTCCACACTCATCGAACACAACAAAAATAATCCTAGAGTTTTATTTAGCACCATCGCAAAACTTACCAAAAATCAGGAACGGAACCTCAGATACCCGCCAACCACAGCAGCAATGATTTCATGGACTTCTTTAATAGCAAAATCGAGAATATTAGACAAAAAGTTCTACCAATACGAGTAACCTATCCTTCATCCGGTTTGGCTCAAACAGCACGAAATGTGGTTTTAGAAGAAAGACTAGAAACATTCTGTCCACTCCAGCAGACAGAACTAGAAAAACTTCTCTTCTTCAAATTCTGCTACATGCACACTCGATATGATTCCAACAAGCCTATTTAAACAAGTATTACCAGCTATTATTAAACCCATCTCAACTATCATCAACTCTTCTCTTAGTCTGGGTCATGTACCTAAGTCTTTTAAACTAGCTGTGATAAAACCCTTGATAAAGAAACCAAATCTTGACCCCAGAGAACTGTCCAGTTATAGACCCATTTCCAATTTATCTTTTATCTCTAAGATTTTAGAAAAGCATGTTCAGATTTAATGTTAAATCTTGCTGACTTCTCTGTAGTTCCTGGTTCAGTAGCCAAAAATCTTGGTGTAACAATTGACTCAGATCTGACATTTAATCAACACATAGGTAATATTACAAGAACAGCGTTTCTTCACCTACGAAACATTTCAAAGTTAAGAAATGCGTTATCTGTGTCTGATGCTGAAAAGTTAGTGCATGCCTTTATAACCTCAAGGCTAGATTACTGTAATGCATTATTGTCAGGATGCTCCAGCAGGAACCTGAATAAACTTCAGTTGGTTCAGAACGCTGCAGCTAGAGTACTAACTAAAACCAGGAAATTCGATCACATCAGTCCAGTTTTATCAGCACTACACTGGCTTCTTGTTAAATTCCGTATCGACTATAAAATTCTTTTATTGACGTATAAAACCCTGCACGGTCTCACACCGGAGTACCTGCAAGATCTTATTTTCTATTATTAACCGCCGCGCTTACTCAGATCACAGGATGCTGGTTTTCTAATAGTTCATAAAATTCAGAAGACTACAATGGGGGGAAGAGCTTTATCCTACAAAGCCCCAAAATTGTGGAATAATCTCCCAGTTAATGTTCGGGACTCTGACACAGTCTCAATATTTAAGTCTAGACTGAAAACATACTTGTTTAGTTTAGCTTTTGGTAATTAATCTTCTTCTTTAGATAAAGGCAGGATATCTGGGGGTTCATGGACACAGAGATTTATGGTAAACTGAGATGTTGGTGCTGTTGTTCCACTACTTCACGCAATCACACAGGTTTGTTGACGGTGGAGTGTCTCATGTCCATGTTACCTTCTAGTTCTCTCCTTTTAGTTTAGGCTGTTATAGTTAGATCTGCCGGAGTCGCCAGCCGCACTCTAAAATTCTGAATATTCATATCCTCTACAGTCTTACTCCCGAGCCAAACTAACTTTCTCTCTTTACTCTTCCTGAGGTAATGACTGTCCTCCTGTCTGTTGAACGCTGTTGAAGGACTGACCATCAGGGCCTCCATCACACCATCACCAGCCAGCTCACCTGTCCATTTACTGCTACACCCTCAGTTACATCACTGTACCATCCAGATGTACCAGCATTGAGATAGGATGGGACTGTTTCAGCTCACACCCACTTTACATAAAGCCTCAGCCAGAGACTGCCTCAGCCAGAGACTGCCTCAGTCATACACTGCCTCTATCTGTGCAGCTTCTAAAGCTTTGCTATCCAGATTTCAAACAGAGGTTCCTTTCTTTGGTATTTAGTTCAAACTGTAAATACTGTTTGACCAGAGGAGGATGGGTCTCCCCTTGTGAGTCTGGTTCCTCCCAAGGTTTCTTCCTCCAGTTGAGGGAGGTGTTCTTGCCACTGTTGCTTCTGGCTTGCTCACTGGGGGATATATGTTATAACTGTCTGTTTTCAAAACTCTACTAACACTCAAACATGTTGGTGGTGGTGTGATAGTCTGGGGCTGCTTTGGTTCTGCAAGACCTGGACAATTTGTCATTATCGCTGGAACCATGAACCATGCTCTGTTAAAGCTCAAGTGCAGTTGATTTTTACAGCAGGAAAATAATCCTGCACAGTGATGTAAAAGACAGCAAGTTTTCGAAAAAGTTTGGTTGCAGTTGTTACTGTCAAAAGGTGGCAAAACCAGTTATTAGGTTTTGAGGGCATGGGTGACTTAGGTTTGAATAAATATTTATCCTCAGTAAATGAAATCTGCATTTGAGTTTATTATGTTGTTTTCTAATAAAATTTGTTAATTGATCTGAAACATTTGAATGTGACAAATTAGCAAAAATAGAGGAAAGAAGATACTCATTTGAAACAAGTAAAAATCAGTGCATCAGTTTTTCAGTGCATTCTTGCATTGCACTAAAATCAGAATGTACAGAATGTAATGTACTCAGTGTGTGTGTGTGTGTGTGTGTGTGTGTGTGTGTGTGTTACACGCTATTACTGGTAATGCAGGGCTGGTAGTACCAGCATTAAACACAGATTTACTTTCCCCTAACTGAGTGTAAATGAGCACATGGTGTCAACATACTGTTATTCCATTATCATTTTACTTCTCTTCAATCCCCTCTTTGAAGCTGGCATCCGAAATGCCTCTAATCTGTGGCCTTGATTCCAGCCAGGCATGGTTAAGGCTAAGCAGCAGCTATGAAGGGAGGGGAGGTCTCAAATACGCTCATAAGAAGCCTTTGAAGCTCGGCTGAAATGCACTTTTGAATACAGCTCCCTCCAAAAATACATTTCAGACATTTTTCCCCCCTTTTTTCAGCTCCTCATCTGTTCCATTTTCATTTTTTTTAGTCCTTCTCTATTTTATGTAGCTGAAACTTCAGACGAAGGCCTGGTGCCTGACATCAGGCTGGGATCAGTGGGAGAGAAGCAGTGGTCTGGGAGTAGAGAGAAGTTTTCAGAGTTGGCCGTGTTTCTCGACTTTCTGTGCCTGATGTGCACCCTCCCTCTGGCTGTGTGGCTTCTCAGTTCCAATTTATGCATAAAAATTAGTTCTGCACTGAGGTTACCACTGCTCTTTGGCAAAAGGAGCCATCTCTCAATACTTAAGAGGTTTAGCTGACTAGACAATCTGAACAGACAAGATTTGGAGTGATTTAAAGACCTTTAAATGGAAATAGCTCCTTGTCAGTTAGAGACGATATGATATCTTTGTCAGCATATCTGGAGCAAAAGTGAGCCAAGAGTTCATACTAACCCGGGACACAGAGCACACATAAGAACACTGGAATAGTTGGGTGAAATATCTGATTTTACACAAAGTCCCACTTGCTCAAGATTTAGATGATTAGCAAAGACTGCCAGAATTTAGCTTTTTTAGGGTAGCACTGGAGTTAATGTTGCTAACAAACAACAGAATTCAGTAGTCACCCAAACCTTTTTCAAAATTACATCACCAAAACAATGTCCGACTTTTCATCATGGCTGCTCACACTGACTAATGTTGGTTAGAACACAGTGGCTATGTTTACATGCAGCCCGATAATCCGTAAATAATCCGACTAATAGCTCAATCGGAATAGAATACGTCCATGTATACACCACAGACTGAATAGACTAGTCCGATTCAGGTCATTCCAATTACGTTTTTTATCCGATTGAAGGAGGTGGGTAATCCCGTAAATAATCAGTTTAATAGAAGAATAATAGCCGAGTAAACGGTAATGTATCCGATTACATTCCCAATCAGAAAGTTTAAGTATGCTCTGCACTTGTGCAGTTGCATCATGGAGGAAGTTTCAACATGGCTGGAGGTAGAGACTGGTCTTCAGAAGAGACAAAGAATTATAGAGCAAATTAATTAAAAACAGATGGAAGTTTCTCAGATTGACGTACTAAAAGCTAAAAAGCAGAACGGTGAAAGCGGCTCTGATCCACTGTCCCGTTTTACAAAATTATGGATGAATTCACGGGAGATCGACTTCTTGCTAACACGGATGAAAACGGTGTTGCAGGACGTGACGTCTTCCTCTCACCCCTTCTTTAATAAGTACGTGTGAAGTATGTTGCCCTGAGTCTGCCATCATTTTAAAGCAATTAAAAACACAAGCGTGCTAACTGAAACCTCAGGTAACATACTACTGTCGGTATCACTCTGACTGAACTCACTCAATGCTCCTTGTCATAATAACGTTTACACCAAGTTGTACTGTACACATGCGCGTAATGTTGGCTCAGATTTCTTGGAGTGTGCATGTGAACGGAGATTTTCATCAGATTGTTGAGTAGAGTGAGCATATAAACACCTTAATCTAGACTGCCAGAATTGAGATTTTTTAGGGTAGCACTGGAGTTAATGTTGCTAACAAACAACAGAATTCAGTAATCATCCAAACCTTTTCCATAATTACATCACCAAAACAATGCCCAACTTTTCATCATGGCTGCTCACACTGACTAATGTTGGTTAGAACACAGTGGCTATGTTTACATGTAGCCTGATAATCTGTTAATAATCCGACTAATAGCTCAATCGGAATAGAATGGGCCCATGCATACACCTCAATCCGAATAGACTAGTCCAATTGAGGTAATTCCGATTACAATTTTTATCCGATTGAAGGAGGTGGGTAATACCGTAAATAATCAGTTTAATAGAAGAATAATTGCAGTGTAAACGCTAGTATCCAATTACATTCCCATTCAGAAAGTTTAAGTATGCTCTGTGCACATGTGCAGTTGCATCATGGAGGAAGTTTCAACATGGTTGGAGGTAGAGACTGGTCTTCAGAAGAGACAAAGAACTATAGAGCAAATTAATTAAAAACAGATGGAAGTTTCTCAGATTGACGTACTACAAAGCTAAAAAGCAGAACGGTGAAAGCGGCTCTGATCCACTGTCCCGTTTTACAAAATTATGGATGAAGATGGGTCGAGATGGACTCCATGCTAACATGGATAAAAACGTTGTTCCAGGACGTGACGTCTTCCTCTCGCCCCTTCATTAATAAGTACGTGTGAAGTATGTTGTATGAAGTCTGCATTATTTTAAAGCAGTTAAAAACATGAGCGCGCTAACTGAAACCTAACACACTTCTGCCAGTCTCACTCTGACTGAAATTACTCGATGCCCGTTGTCATGGTAACGTTTACACCAAGTTGTACTTTATGCATGCGTGTAATTTTGGCTCAGATTATTTGGAGTGTGCATGTAAACTGAGATTTTCATCAGATTGTTGAGTAGACTGAGTATATAAACACCTCCGTTTTAATCTAGAATCAGAATGAATTTAATAGGATTGGAGAAAATCTCTGCATGTAAACGTAGCCAGTGTTACTTACAATAAACTATAGAAACAAGCAGAACTTTACTGTCTATCTTCTTACAGGGGCAGCCAATTTGGACAAAAAGTGTTCAAAAGGAGGAAATTCTGACTTCCCTGCCTATTCACACATGACTTATACGCTATTCGTCTTCATTGACAAAATTCAAGATAAACAGTTATTTATTAAAGAAGCCACAGAAATCCTGAACATAATCTAGCATCCACATGCTTGGGTGACCTGCATACCGATAAAGAGTACAACATGTGTAAAAACTGGGTTAAGTTCATGTTTTATAGTTTACAGTCAGTTGTACAGTGTCCTAGACCACATTGACAAATCTGTATGTCCCTAATTAATGGATTTGGATGTAGTTTGTGTGGATTGAAAGATTTTTTGGGGATATATTTACAGAAAGGTTTGACTTCACTGCTGGAAGCAACAGCACAAACCAGCATGCCTAGTCACCACTAAAACCAGCATATGTTGTTAATGGGATGCTGATATGCTGGTCAACCAAACCAACTAAACCAGCACTAGACAAACATTTAACAGCTTAAACCAGCATGGAATCCAGCATGGTTTGTGCTGTTCTTTTCAGCAGGGCTCTAGTGTTTGTTAGCACTGTTATCCTCATTGCTCCAATTAATGAAGCATACAGGGCACAAAGCTGTGTAAATCTGATTTGGTAGAGAATCATTCTTTTAAATAAACAAAACCTGCCTATTTTGTCTGCTTAGCAAACTTTGTCATAAACCGTGCTCTTGTTACATAACAAATTGTGTTTTTCTAAAAATATAGAGTGTTGTGCATGCAAACAAATATTATACAGTGCAGTAGGATATATATTATCCTTCTTGAGTCTTGTGCTTGTAGCTGCTTATAATGCTGAGATTCAGAGAAATGTGAAACTTTTAAAGGTAAATAGGACTTTTGAGTCAGCTGGTGAAGACAAATGCCTTTCTCAGCATTTCTAGAGCGAGAGTGAGCAAATAGTTCATACTAACACAGGACATGCAGCAGAAATAACAATGCTCGGAATAACTGTCTTAAGCAATGCTTAAAATACTACTTGAGAAAGCACTGAAGCACACAGTGACTCGTTGTATAAGTATTACTTCCTCATGATGGGATTGTATTTTTGTCAAGATGAGAGCATAAGGTTTGCACTCACAAACTTTAGAATGCTTTCATCTCTCAAAGTTCTCAAAGTTTTGAAAAGAAACAGGAATTAAACTTTTCAGGAATGGGCAGGATTGCTACTAGGGTAAAATAAATCAAAGAATGTTCCATTACAGTGCAACGCGGGCCTGTGGCAACTAACTGTCTGATTTTTATTGTTTCAATTTTGTTGGGTTCTTCTAGACTAGGACTGCCCATTATTAGTTTCTGGCCAGTGATCTAACCTGTAAGCTGCCCTCCCCTCCAAAAAAAACAACAACTAATCAATGTATCCGTATCAATAAATATACAAAAAAACTCCCCTCCCTGATTATTACTCTTTTCAGATGCTTAGGAAAAAAAAATCCTGGTTCTGCTTTGTAGCTTATACAAACAGAAAACAATGAATGCGTCTTCAGTTATGTGGAACTCATTCTTATATTTGTAGTTTCTGCTCAGGCCAATTACATCTTTTATTTTTTAAATAATATTTTCATAGACTTTACTAAGTACCATTACATAAAGAAGTGTGGCATTAGTATACTCCTAAATTATAAGTAGTATGTTAGGCTCACTTTAAAGAAAACTTACACATATACTTTCAGTTTAAAAACATCTAAAGCAGAAGTTATTGAGAGTATATTTAAATATGTACTTTCAATAAACTACAAGTGGGATAGCAGTATATAACCTATAACAAAACAGCAACTTGGTGGCACTGTAGGTAGACCTGCTACTTCATGGCCAGCAGGGTCTGGGTTTGATTCCCAGCCAGGGTAAGTAGAGACTGTATGGTTTTCCAGTGTCTGGGTGGGTTTCCTGCAACATTAAAAAAGACCTGTAGTCATGTTAATAGTGTGTGTGTTCAGTACAAAAGTCTGTTTGATATTTTTTAAAGATTAATTAACAAACTAGTAAACTAACAGTAAATCCATATGTTTGCTTTTAGTGTAGTTGCAGTACAAAATATGTAAACTAATTGTGTACTTAAAGTTTACTTACTCTTACACTTAAAAGTACACAATTATAAACTAAAATGTGGGCCAACTCAGTCCCAATAAGTACACACACTAAAAGTACATATACAAGTGTACTACTAGTACAATGATATTAATATACTAACTACATAAAGTATACTTGGAAAAGGGAACACAAACATTGCTTTATACATACAACTGTGATAGTATTAAAACTTCATTTGGAATGGATCATCATTTACACTGGGATGTTTAAGTCACAGAGTTGATTATGGCACTGTCATACTGCATGGATGGGCTAAATTAAGTACATCATATACCTTCTATTTCTGGAATTTCTTCATATTGTGAACAAACAATAACATATATTTTTGATTATAAAATGTGGACAGTATTTGTATTTGTTCCAGAAATACTAACATTAGAAAAAGACCTATCTTATCTAATCAAGCCCTAATTAAACTAAATTAGGTTCTGCTGATGGAATTGAACAAATCCTTGTACTGGCTTTAGTGCAGTGAGTCAGGAAACAAACCTGTGTTCTTCCAACTGTATTCCTCTATTCTACTCTGTACTGTGTACTGATTTAATAAATAACTTCACTGCTAAATGCAATACTTTTACTGCATTTGTGTTTATTTGTATTTTGTATTATAAAGCACACCAAAACCCATTAGATGGAGTGACATGACTTGAGAACATCAACTCATTGGAGACAGCATAACAGAATACACATGTAAATAACTCTTGTCAGCTTTTTGGTAATTTATTGTTCATCTTTCTATGGTGGGGGGCATTTATATATTATTTTTGCTGTGGGACCCATAAGATCCTAGATACGTTTCATTATTTATAAAACAGATAAGTCATAATATGCAGTCACAGATAGACTGTAAGGCAGTTAAGGCTGAATTCAGTTGGGTGTGTGCCATGGGCGTGTTTAGGCAGCTAAGCTTATAACAACCAATTGGAAATTATGACAAATGAGCTTCATAAAGAAAAGACAGAAGAGTGTACCAGCTCATGCTTCACTGTGCATAATATGCTTATATTAGAGATGGATGTGTTTAGTGTTCGCTCAGCTTATTAGTACCTGACTGCTTTGCTAACTAGATGATTTCTCTAAAGGTGTGTGTACACTCACCAAGCACTTTATTAGGTACACCTCCTTGTATCTATGCTCATTGTTCGTTTTATCAGCTCTACTTACCATACTGGTGCACATACTGGTGTAGTCTGTAAAATTACAGACTGTAGCCCATTTGTTCCTCTGCATACTTTGTTATTCTCTTTTACCTTGTTATTCAACAGTCAGGACCCCCCTGGGGACACCACAGAGCAAGTATTATTTGAGTAAAGAATTATTCTTAGTACTGCATGGTGGTGGCATGTTAGTATGTTGTGCAGGTAGTAGTGGATCAGACACAGCAGTGCTGCTGGAGTTTTTTAACACTGTGTCCAATCACTGTTTACTATTAGATACTCCTACCATGTAGATGTAAAGTCAGAGATCTGCAGACATGGGACCAAGTCACTAAGTTGCAAGTAACAAGTAAGTGTCAAATCTTCACAATCAAGTCTCAAGTCAAGTCCCAAGTCAATACAAGCGAATCTCAAGTCAAGTCACCAGACGTAACGTCATTTCAGTATTTAACACAACTGATGCAGTTGATTAGTAGTATATTAAACTGACATTAATATAACATTAACATTTTTAAAGTCTGTATTATAACAAAAATAACTTTCATATGAAATTAGATCATTTCAAGCAGTTTTAATCACTAATCACCTCATTACCAGTCCAATACCAGTTAAAATAGGTGTTGAAGCATTAGCTGTTGTTTATCATTATGTCACCAAGTTTGCTAGCTTATTAACTGCGATATGTGAAATATACATAGCAGAGACTTCCTGTTCTTTGTGCAGCCTCAAAAGTCGAACAAAGTTTAAAGTGGTTGCAGCTCCATCTGTGATCTTGACTCCACGTATCCTGCATGTCGCACTTCTTTTTTTTATTTACTGCAGCAGAATCTTTGTAATTGAATGGAATTATATTCGGGAGCATGTTGCTCCTCGTCTCCGCGCAAATTCAACACTGGCGCCCCCTCAAAGCTTGATTTTGTTAAGTCATATCACAAGTCATCAGTTTAGTGACTCGAGTTGGACTCAAGTTCAAGTCATGTGACTCGAGTCCATGGTTTCTAAGATATTCTTTCAGCTTGCAATAGTGCTTGTGTTTGTGCACCAAGTGAGTACATGTGCAGCACATGTGGACAGGATTAGGTAGGTGGGTAAGTGGTCAGGCAGGCCATCATTTAGTTTGGCCCGAGTGAACTGATTGGATATTTTTTTCATTCCTAAGGTCTATAAAAAGACAAATTACTCTTTTTCTTTTTATGATCAGAACATTTGATTTGTTGACTGGCTGATTGCTGTGTAAAGTAAAGAATTTGAAGTGTATTTCAAGAAGAATTAAATAACATGTTTGCAAGACAAATATTTAATGTTTAGTCTGAACAACTGAAGTCTTTTTTGTAAATGTAAACATATTTTGAATTTTAAGTCTACAACACACTGATATACCAGTTCCAAATATTCCACAACTAGCAGGTGAACTGATCTAGGTGATAAATCATGATTGGGTATAAAAAGAGACACCAAAGGTTCAATCTTTGCAAGAAAAGACTCATCACCATGTGCCAAACTTTCACATCTACTGTTCATAATACAGTGAAAACACTCAGGGACTCTGTAGGGTAAGACCAGAAACCACTGCTGATGGTGTGTGAACTTAAAGCCCTCAGATGGCACTGCATTAGAAGCTGTCATACTACCGTGTCACTTAACACAGTCTGCCACTCGATCAGTAAATGCAACTTGAAACTCCATTATGCAAGTAGAAAGCCGTACATCAAGTCTGTGCAGAAGCACTGCCAGGTTCTCCGGGCCTGAGCTCCTCTCAGATGGTCTGAAAGAAGTGTAAATGTGTGTTGTGGCTAGATGAGTCCACATTTCAGCTTGTTTTGGGGAAGACAGATGGGTTGAGTTCTCCGTGCCAAAGACGAAAGAGCCCATCTCGACTTTTATCAGCAAAAGGTGTGAAAAAAAACAAAAAACACACAACATCTGTCACGGTATAGGGGCATCAGTGCCCACAGCATGAGTGACTTGCATATGTGTGAAGGCTGCATATGTGTGAATGTATTATTGATACAGAGACGTATTTGGAATTTTAGAGACACATGAGCTGCAATCAAGGTGACATCTTTTCCTGATAAGTCCATATCTGTTTCAGAAAGTTAATGCCAAATTCACTTCTGCACATGCTACAACAGCATGGCTTCATAGACAAAGAGAGTGTGTGCCTGCCTGCAGACAAGATCAGTATACATCTGATAATGTATGGCGCATCATGAAGAGGAGAGTCAGATGACTATGACCACAGACAGCTGACGTCTTGCATTAAGAAAGGATGTGCAAATGTTCCACCTGCAAACCTGCAACAAATTTAATCATCAGTTCCTAAATGATTAAAAAGTGTAATTAAAAGAAAAAGTGTTTTGGAATTTATATTTAGAAAATACAATTAAGGTTAGTAACACACTGGACATCCTTCATTTGTATGTTTCAGTTTTGAGTATACACACACATATACATACATATATATACATATGTGTGTGTGTGAGTGTGAGTGTGTGTGTGGGTATAAAGCATGAATGATAATGTTGTTTTTAGCTCTTCACACACACACACACACACACACACACACACACACACACACACACACAGCATAATGCCATTCAGCAGTCCAGCTGCAGACCCACAGTGACATGTGAGAGTCAGACACTTGAGATTCTCATCAATCATTCTGCAGCAGTAATCAGGCGGAGAGATGATGAAAAATGCGCCTGTCACACCAACATGTCTCCCTGACAGGAAGTTGTGGTGCACTCTGGGAAACAACTGTATCCAGTAACTTTCCTCCTCAGTCTGGAGCTGACAAAAGGACAGACCTTATTATGAGCTGCGTACGGCACAAACTATGCTCTGCAGTTTCCAGTGAGCCTTTGGTGTAAATATTTTCCTCTATTTTCATCCGTTTCAGTCACATTCAGTTCAAAGGTGCAGAATGTGCCCCTGAAGTCTTGCTGTGGGGTAAACCTCAGTTGTTAAGTAGTGCATAGCAAGTAGGGGTTTTTTATGAAGGTTTTTCATTTTCATTTGACCTGCTGAACCAAAAGAGTTTTGCTTTCAAGAAACTGTCTGTGAGAGGTTTTCTCGTCTGGGCTTTGGTAGAGAGGGACACGTCTCTTCTGTCTACATTATACAGACCACTGGTTTGAGCAGGCGTTTGAAACTGCTTAGTATGATGTATGACTAGATGACTGGAATCTTAAATGAGTTTGGACCATATTTTAATTTTTTATGCTCCAGATATGTATGTATGTTGTGTATGTTTATTGTATCTGATAGCTTAAATGTATTTATGACGTTTTGAGCTTTTAGTTTATTTATTTATTTACTTATGCACTCATTCATTTATCCATTTATTCATTTTAAAATAATTATTTTTCACATTTTATTTTATAAAAAGCTCTAGAGTGAAATATAACAAAAAGGCCTTATATTTGAATCCAAGTCACCTCTAAGAAAGGTGTAGAGTCTTACCATTAGCCTGAAAACATGAAGACAAATATATTTTCCTTTGGAATAAAATGATGCCTTGCAAGCATATCAAAGCCTATTTCAATTACGTCTTATCAAAAGCAATCAGCGCCATATGCAGGCCTGTTTGTTTATCTCTGTCGCTGTCACCTGTTATCGCTTGTCGTTCAGAGCAGCTGACTTCTCTTTTCCCTCTCTCGCTTTTTCCCTGTTCACATGATAAACATGGTTTATATCCTCTTTTATGTTTGATAGTTAGTGGCTGTGGCTATCTTTGTTTCAGATTGCTGCATAGACACAGACTGTGGTTGACATTTATAATAGATTGAAGGTATTGTTTTTGATGTGACATGTCTATGCCAGTGTACTCATCTACAATAATTCGACCATGTAAAATAAACAAACAGAAGGCTTCATTTTCAGCATTTCTTCAACTGGCAGGTCTGTGGTAGTTTGGTGGCTCCTCAGCCTCGAGCTTGCTTTGTTATCCATTCTAGTCTCGTCTTTGCTGTTAGAAAACCAGTGAGGTAGTTGTTTCATAGTAACCTAGTCATTACTCACTCTGTCAGTGTGCTTCTCACGTGATGCAGAGTGACATTTCACTCTCACACACTCACACACACACAGATGCTACTTGTTTTATACAATATCGGGACATGTGGTTATACGTATGTTCTGTATATATATATTATATGTTTGGTAAAATATAAATAAAAAAAATTACATCTGATATCTGTAACTACTTTTATGCAATAGGAACATGTCTAATATGAATATCTGTAATTCCTTATAACACGCACACACACACATACATATATATATATATATATATATATATATATATATATATATATATATATATATATATATATATATATATATATATATATATATATATATACACATTGTAGCTGCAGTGAAGTATCTGAATAATACCATCTCAACATCTTTACTAAGATTTTATACCATTCTGTAACTGTCTCAAAATCTAGTGAGTGTCTAAGTAGGCTGTCTAGGTAGGCAGCTGTGTAAGTAGCAGTGTTCTCTCCTCATCTCTCCTCATAAAACAGATTACTGAGACGATCTAGTTAGAGAGAGACTGCATCCCGCCCACTGCAGCACGCAACAACTGTTTTAGCTAGTTGCTAAGCTACCAGGTGGCTATCCAAAACAATAGACCGAGGCCTAAAAAATCCGCTAGCATAAATGCTAATGCCGTGTGTATAAAACTGCAAAATGGTCAACTACTCTTTACATAGTTGCAAATAAAATGCTGTTTTGTTGTCGTATCACATGAAACAAATTAAAACACCGTAACAAATCGGAAGAACTTACATTTTAAAATGACTTCAGTGTAGCTTAGCCTCTGTTGCATCATGGGATTGCCTGAGTAACTGAGGAAGGGCATGGCAGAAGTTGAAAGATTATGTCTTTTAATTATTTTTACTATATTAATATTGTTGTTGTTTATTTTAATATAACTGTTTGTTACGTTGTGGTGTGCTTTTGGTACTGTGGAGAGGAGTCGGCCGTTTGGGATTTAATTTCTTGACCGTCAGTTCGGTAGACCAACACTTTACCACTACTCCCAACTGAAATTAAATTAAACTTAAAACCGTATAAACTCAAAAGGGGCTGAGCAAACTCAAAACCACATCAGCCCTCTTTTTTTTTCTTTACTTAATGGATTACTCTTCTTTTTTGCATTCTTTTGTTGTTATTCACTTTGTTTCTTGTTATTTTTCTTACTTTTCATTTTTTTCTTTTCTTTTTGCTTGTTTTTTCTTTTTCTAAATACCCACCTCGTACCGGTTACCCCTCCGCAAAGGTGTGACGGAGAGAAAAGCTCCAAGATGGGTTTTATAGTGTGCTGCACAGGTGAGGCAAGTTGGCACTGATCACCACTGGGGATTCTGGGAATTTGAGTTTTTGGACCCAATTCCACCCTTTCCTCTCATGGGACGACCAGTCCCCCTGCGTGCAGCTCTTCTCTTCACAGGTTATGGTTAGGATTAGAGCCAGAGTTAGCGTTAGGATAAGGCTTTGGGTTGAGGTTGAAATTAGAGTTAGAGTTAGGATTAGAGCCAGAGAATTAGGATTAGGTTTTGGCTGAAGTAAAATTTAGGGTTACGATTAGGTTTTGGTTGGAGGTTAAGGTTAGGATTTGAATTAGGTCCAGGGTAAGAGTCATGATTGGGGCTAGGATAGAAAGAGAATATATATTGACATACAATATAAAGAAATATTCAAAAAGCAAGTAAATCTATTCCCAAAAAATAAAATGATAAACACAAAAAATAAGCATAATATGCCCACTTTAATGTAAGTAATATATCAATAGTACATGTTTATGATATTTACAATATATTTAAAGTAATTTTACCCGTCAGGTTAAATGGGATCAGTGAATTTGCAGTCAAGTTACACTAAAAACAAAGCAAAGCATGTAGTTTTTTCTGATTTCAGGGCTTGTTGGAAGCTTTTAACTGGTTTGCAGATGTTTCATTTAGAGCAATTACTTGCTGCATGCATTGTTTCACATCTGTGTGTGTAATTACAGGTGTATCTTGAGGAAGAAAACTGTTATAACTGCTGTGTTCAAAATGCTAATGATTATCATCAAAAGTGTCAAACCAATGATTTGGAATTGTTTTGATACTTGTTCACGCACTGCGGGGGATACTATTAGCAGGTATGTCACACTCTAGTGAAAACATCTCTGCCCAGGTGTATTAACCTAGACTGTAACAAAATGTGAAGGAACTATTAAATAAAACTCTCTCAGCCCCCGGAGGGGCAGGAGTCAATGACTGATTGCTCAGATTATCATCCCTCATTTCCGAAACACAATTCATTTCAGTTTGGAATATGAAAACTAAGAAGGAAATAACACAGGCACAAAGACTTGAATGCAAATTTAATCAAAACCTTGACAGCTCTTTGCACTACTGGAAGACAATCGCCATGCCAGCTCACTCTGAGAGATGTGACATTTGGCAGACAATGGAACAAAATGTCCGCTATTGTTGTCTGATCTGTGCCAGGCTGCCACTGTCTCTCTCTCCGGCTCTGACGGATAGCTCGGCCTCAAAATGTGATTTCTCCAGCCATTCTTCCTCCTCCTACATGTCTCACTCTAATGACACTCATTATATTAGAACATATTCATCTGTTGCCTGAACATGACTCAAATAGCGTTCTTTTATTCTTTTATTGCTCTTCATGGTTCAGCATGAGGATGGGATACATTTGTATTTGGAAACACCTTAACACTTCTCTAAGAAAAGCTATATTAGTTCTCTCATTTTCCGTGTCCTTCACTATTAAATAGCAAAGTTGTCAAAAGGATTCACATTTATTACTCAGGTAGAAGTATAGATACTAGAATTTAAAAATACTTCTGTAGAAGTTGAAGTATCACTTCAAGCTTTTTACTCCAGTAATAGTGTAAAAGTACTGCTTTCAAAACTACTTAAAGTAGAATAGCAAAAGTTAAAAAAAGGACAAAAGCTTAGGCCACACCACAGGGGTCTATAGTGCACTAGCCCACCTCCCCAAAAAACAATTCTTCTAAAATCCATAATGACTATAATGTTATGTTAAAATGTTAATGTTGATAAATTTGGGATGCGCTAGGCTTCCTGTTTCAGCCACATATACGCCCATTGAACATGAATGTAGTTTAGTACAATGTAAATATATTAAAGAAGCATATCTGTGTACTACTGAGCATTAACATGTGTTTCATGGAGCGAAAGATTGTTATGGTATACAAAGTCAAACTTCAAAGACATGTTATCAATAATCTTTACTGAAATGTAAATGTACATGAATGAAAACAAGCTGAAATTAAACTATGTTTAAAATGTAAGGAGTAGAAAGTACAGATAATGGAGTGTAAATGTAAGGAGTAGAAGTAAAAAGTAATTTGAAAAATAATTACTTCAGTAAAGTATAAATAACCAACATTTCTACTTAAGTAAGGTAATGAAGTATTTGTACTTTATTACTAGACACCTCTGTTAAATAGTACTCTATAACAAAAAGATAATACTCTAATATAAAAATGCTTCAGTAATGGTTTGCTTTGGAAATAATTATCCCAACCAGTGACTGTAATCATAATTCGTCACAAAATCAGCATCCAAAAAAGGTGTAGTCCCGAGTATCCCAATATAGAATGTGGTCTGCATTTTCAAACACATATGCAATAATGCATAAATGAGGAAACCCATACTCTTGCAGACCTTATAACTTGTTTGCAGGAAAAATGGAACAAAATTACACCTACAATGCTTCATTACTTGGTAATCTTCAGTCCCTAAATATCTTATAAGACTTGTAAAAGAAATATCAAAGTTACTAAGTGGTAAATGCTTTACTGTTACAACTCTAATTGAAATATTTTGAAAGAAACAAAATTGTACTGTCCAAACTTTTTCTGATTCGTGTTGTGTTATTGCACCAGGCGGTACAGCTAAAATATTCAGTGGGAGGTCACATGATACCCAGGTCTACTCTCTCAAAGTATCACACCAATCCTTATTCACGCATCATTCCACATCACCGGTTGCCAGTTAGTTTCACTATAATTTTAACTTACTCTGTTTTATCTCATTTTTTGTTGTTTTTGGAGTGCTTGCTTTGGCTTTCAGTCCCATATCTTTTTTTGACTACTCTTTTTCTTATGTATTATTTACTCTCTCTTTCTCTCAGTTTAGACCTAGGACTATTGTTGAACTATATTCTTCAAAAACCTTCTTGTTTTAACTCATTCACTAGGCTATAAGTGCCTGGCTCATTTATTATGTGTTACATCTGATTGAAGTCAATGGCATGCATCATTTGTTTTTGTTAGTGTATAAAATTGTATCATGCAGATCATATATTTTACATATGTAGAGTGATGTAGAGATATTTATTTTAGATATTAAGCTATTCACTTAGGCTGCCCTAGGTTACTCATCAATCTAATGATATACTAGACTGCAAAGAAAGAACATTATGAGGAAACAAACTTGGCTGGGTGATGAGCTGACTTCGGCATAAACATATTCCACTCAGCACTAAATTCACCCCAGATAATAATAGCCTAAACACATGTATTCAACTGGAAAAGGAATTAGTTGATTATTATATTATTATATGATTATCTGATTATTATTTATATAATGTGTCTGACAGTGCCTGCTCTGTGGTTTTTCAATTGACACAGTGCACAAGGAAATTAATAGGGCTGGGTCATAATTCTGTGTAGATTAACTAAATAACATTATTAACCAGACACAGTTCACATGCATTACTTACTCTATAACAGCAGGAAGTGATTTTGTACATTCTCAAATGTAACACCTCAACTTTCTTAACGTTAATGTATTTTGCTTATTTCTTACTGTACTAGTGGTTTAACTCTAGTAGTTTTAGTAATGTACTCATTTTGTATAAAAGACTTCTTAAACTAAACATAGTCAAGTAGACTACACTCGATACTTTCAAGCTCTGCAGTGCGCATGTACAGAGGAGCGGAGAGCTTTTCAGACACTAGAGTTAAACATTTAAAAGAGGTAAGTTATTTAACCTAAATTTTTATTTGCATTTGCACACTGTGGTTTTATTACAACTGCAAAAGAATGAAACAATATGTCTCTTCAGACCTTAACATGCAGCTATTCATTCTTAGTTTACAAATAATTTCTTCTTATGTGTTGATGAAACCCTTAACTTACACAATGTTTATATTAGCACCAGAATAACTGTTTATGAAACACACTTTGCATCGTAGGTGAGCACTGAATGTAGCAATTTTACATTGTTTATTAAGTCTGCATGGCATTAAATGCGTTTTTGAGATAAATTACTTTTTCTTTTATTTGCAGCTTGAAGACAACGTAATTCTCATGTAGTAGACATGTACCTGCTGCAGACATATTTACATGTTACGAATTCTGAGGTACTTTAACTCAAGTATTAACGTTCATTTATTTATATACATATTTTCAACTTCAACACAATCTGACATTTACAGTCACTAACAGACTTTGATTATGTCTTATGTTTTACTTTGAAATGTATCCCAATATGATTTTAATATATATGGCTGTCTAAACTAATCTTCAGCAAAATCTTGATTTGGTGTTGCAATTAGTTTTACTTTTTTTAACTAGTATTCTGTAATTTGAAGCCTTACATGGTTTTTATCATGTGGTTTCTGTGTTCTCCCCGTTCTTGAGTGGGTTTCCTCCGAGTAGTCCGGTTTCCTCCCACAGTCCAAGCATGTTAGCTTGACATATATAAATAGGAACAGTGAACTTATAATAATTAGTAATAATTACTTTGTTAATAATTACTTTATTAATGACATAATTCTTTGTTGTGTTTACTTTATTTTTACAATCATTTTCCTAAATTTTACTGAGTAAACAGGACTCTTTTGTTAAACCACATTAACTTGGGTTATATAAATTGCCAACTCTTAAGAATGACTACTTACACTTACACACTATTAAAATAAAGAACAACTCAACTCAGTAACTACAACCATGTTTTAAGTACATCAAAATAGTAGAGATAAAGTAAACATAACTTGAATATAACAGGTATACTTACTTTTTTAAGGAAAACAGTTTTCTAGATTTCTTTATAAGATCAACTTTTCAAACTTTACAGTGTACCTGTTTTTGATCATACAAAATATTGTTTTTTTCATTTGTTTTATTTTCATTGCTGAGTAGTACCTGTTATATTGTCGAAACTCTTTATGTAACTCACACAGAGGCCGGCAATGAAACCAAAGTACGAAACTATATCAGTGTAGATCTATAGATGTTAATGGCATTTTCCTAATGTACAAACCAGTGTTTGCTGCCTCATTAAGCAGAAGTGAGCTATACTGATTTGTATGTGTAAGTGAAGTCAGACTCTTATAGCTGACTGGTAACTGCCTTGATGACTGATTCTCACCATGTAACCATTCAGACAGGATAGTACAACCTTTCTCCAGTGATGCTTTATGGTGGATGGCTGATTGTCTCATTTTGTATAAGCGATCAGGCCAGAGGGCTTCACGCTGTGGTGGACCTGGCAACCTCATGCCTATAGCACTGGCTATTGCACTATTCTCCAAGATCACTATTTTGCATAAGGTCATGCTAATTTGCAAGTTAATAAGGAAAGTCATACAAAAATTATGCTGTGCACCTTTTTACTGTAGAATCAAGACATTGTAACGCAAAAAACACTGAAAAACGAATGAACTATACAGTATAAAACAAATTATACTGAAGCTAAATAGTTGTGAATAATCATGTCTCTACTATGTCTCTGTTTTGAACATGCATTATAGCGAGATTTGGGTAAACAGGTGTGTGAGATAAGAGTAAAGAATGTGCTGCAATCATGTTTTCAGCTGTAAAGATTTGAGTAAATTTAGTTCATGGCTGTGTAAAATAGATTCCAGCATGACTTCTTCACTCTCTCTAGGTGTGACACGGCCCAAGTCTCAGTTCAAATGAGGCACCACATTTTCTTTTCCCTCCTCTTTCCAGTGAAACATTAGATGTCAGACACTTTAAACTGAATAATTTAGGTCCCTCTCTGAAACGTTGAGCTGGAGAGAGCGAGAGAGTGAGATAGAGAGAGAGGAAGAGGCCTGAAGGTCCTTCCACCGATGCTGTGCTATTTTAGTGTGTGACAGAGAGCGAGAATATTCACACTCAGAGGCCTCACATTCATTAACAATTCTAGTTCAGCCATACAGCTTTTTAAAAATTTCTCATACTCGGAAGCCAAGACAAAATAATATTTAGTGGCTTTGGCACGCCTGCCATGGTCTTTTACTCTCAACTCTAGCCTAACCATCGATAACGATATGTTGGGTAATTTAGTGTCGTCCTCTGACAGTCAGGAATAGAAAGTAATATGATGTGTCACTTATAGCTTTGCAAACATCCTGGAATTGTCTTCTGTGACTTTCAGCCACTTCAAGCGTATTCCTCCTCAAATTTAGTAGTTCCAAGTCACATACTGTAAATATGGCTGGCATTGCGCATTAAGCACTTGAAAGTTTGAGGTCTGGTTTTGTATTAAGTGTCCTCCACCTTTTAAACACAGAAGCCATAAACAATGTAGTAACACAGCTTTCTTTACTTTAAAAGAACACTTCTATGAAATGTATTGGTTCAAAAGAACGTTTTTGATTTACACTGCTTTTGCTTTGTCACTAAATACCATTTTATTACATACATACAACAATGTTTCTTCTAAATACATGTACATTCAGTGTTGCCAACTTTAAGGAATTTGTTGAAGGGAGATTTTAAGAGACACAGAGTTATAATCTACCTATTAAGCATAAATCACTTTATTTACAATGCAGATGGAAATCATGAACACAGTTACGAAACCTCTTCCATAGAAAAACAACAAACAGTGTTGTAGAATAAAAGCTTGCGTTTAGCTGTGCTTTATTGGTGCAGCGTGGCAACTATTTGTGTTTTCAAACTGGAATTCCAACATTGAGGAGCATTCCATTAATTTCCTAGTCGGAGGTCAGAAATTTAGTATGGAGAGCAGTAATTTAGGACATAGTTAATTTACGTAACTAGGTGACTTGTCACACACCTCTTCATTACCACATCTGTGGGATTTAGGTTCCAGGCAGCCAAGAAACACCCAAAGTGTGTCTTGTCACTCACACATGCAGCCTTAAAAACAAGTGCAGTTATCATTTCAGTGATGTACAGTGGGCGGAGCCTCTCTCGGTTGACAATCAATCAGCCATACTGATTATCTGCTATCATCCAATCAGCCACGCCAATGCTAATTAGCTACCTTTCTGCCTTTTTTGTATTACCACTTATGCATCTTGCTTGTAAATTGTGTATTTTCTGTGTTTAATTTGTATATTATAGACTTTCTGGAAATCAAGTGTACATTGTCTATTCACCATATTTCTCCACACCTACTTTCAAGCATGTGTTTCTTCCGCCTTTGTGTTAGAACTTCAGCTCAGCTAA
The DNA here is from genome assembly GCA_021613375.1 of Megaleporinus macrocephalus. NCBI lineage: Eukaryota > Metazoa > Chordata > Actinopteri > Characiformes > Anostomidae > Megaleporinus > Megaleporinus macrocephalus. The sequence continues at coordinate 8,648,141 of CM038715.1, read as the reverse complement.
CCAAAATGAATACAGTTACATGGGTGGAGACCAGAGAGACAGTAAGAAGTTAGAATGGGACAACACTGTCTCATCCAAGGGTACGTATGGCGTCATATTTTTAATTACTTTGTATTCTCAGAAGGTGTAGACGGTTCGGCAATTAAAAAATATATAAGTAGTGAGGCGTATCAGTACCTGCATAGTGGGAAGGTCGGCCGTGTACTCAAAGTAAACAAAGATGTTGTCATGGAAAATAGCATGAATATATTGGATATAAAACTGAACAGATACAATCTGCCGAAACCACATGTCATGTGTGTTAAGATATCTGGCCAATTATTCTGATTCTGAATCTTCTGTTTTGTCCTGAGCTTGTTGAAGGCTCCATTTTTTCTCTGTGTCTTTTAAATATTGTGCTTCATGAAATTATATATTGAGGACTTAGTACCAAAACCTTGTATCTTCACAGGAAAAAAAAACAAAACATTCTTAACTCAATATTTCCTAAGGTAATTAGATTTTAAGACATTTGGATCAAGTGGGAGAGTTTTCTTACCCAAGATAGCCCAGCAGAGAATGCTCTCTCTGAGAAACCTGAAGGCTACAACAAAGCCTAATGATCCACCTCTACACAGCAAACAGCCTAGATGTGATCAAAGTATACATTAATATAAAGTGTTTGACAAAAATATAGCATTAACAGTTTATTGTCAGGATTATTGTCAATGACGGAGGTCTGGAACCCATAGACATCAAATTCTGAGCTTCTTTCCTTGAGATTCATAGCCACGCTTTACCGACTTCTGCTGCTACTTGTTTGTTGGTCTCTCTGCTTTCAGTTTTATCTTCTGTTAGTAAAAAGCATAGTTGTTTGGGTTACTCACTCATCCAGAACATTTAATTTATTTTCCTTAAAAAGCTCTTGGTTGGCTTTGGTAGTATACTTAGAGTCATTATCCATTGCTACTGTGAAGCATCTCTCTCAGTATTTGTCTGAAGAGAAAGTGCAGCTCTATCTGCTTTAGAATTTACCTGTTACTTGTATCAGTAGGCATATCATCAATAAACACCAGTGACCCAGTTCTGTACATGCTCATGCCATAACACTGCCTCCACCTTGTTTGACAGATGATGTAGTATACTTTGGATCATGTGCCCTATCTTCCCTTCTCCATGCTCTTCTTTTCCCATCTCACAATTTGCACCTTGAGGTATATTCTCTTGATTTACAGTCTTTTGTGTCCTGCCTCAATGACTACAGTCCCATTGCACTCATTCTCATCATCATGAAGTGCTTCACTGGACCCACTGCAATTTGCATTTCGTCCCAACTGCTCAACAGGCGATGCCATCTCCACCATGCTTCACCTCGCTCTCACTCACCTGGACAAAAGAGACACCTACTTCAGAATGCTGTTTATAGAATTCAGGTCACCATCATCCCCCAACAGCTGATCGAAAAATTGAGTCTGCTGGGCCTTAACACCTCCCTCTGAAACTGGGTGCTGGATTTACCGAATTAGAGACCTCAATCAGTAGGTAGCACCTACAGCACCACCGTACTGAGCACCGGTGCCCCTTGGGCTGTGTGCTTGGTCCACTCCTGTTAACTCTGCTGACTCACGACTGTACTGCAAAGTACAGCACAAACCACATCATCAAGTTTGCTGATGACACGACTGTGTTGGGTCTCATCAGCAAGAATGATTGCTGAATGATGGTTGCTGACTTCTGAAAGGGCGATGTGACCACCCCCCATGAACATTACTGGCTCTGCTGTGGAAATCGTCAGGAGCACATCACTGAGAACCTCACCTGGTCCCTCAACACAAACTTCATAGCCAAGAGAGCCCAGTAACGCCTCTACTTCCTGAAGTAGAGACTGAAGAAGGCTTACCCCCCCCACCCCCCCTATACTTACACATACACATACACATACATACTCTATACTTACACACACACTTCTTTTGATGCTCTACTGGCACTGTCTGAACATCACTGCTGTCTCTGTGTTTACACTGTTTACTTCTACCTCTACCAAGTACTAACTGCTGTGTGTATGTATGTTATCCGACTGCATAAACTCACAAATCACAGTATGTTAAATGTCTCTGCACTTTATTCACTACCTCATGTTCAGAAATGAGTGCTGTGTTGGTGCTGTACTGTCCTGTTTGTTTATTGTCCTGTGTGTTTACTGTCCTGTCTGTTTACCATCCTGTCTGTTTACTGTGTCTGATGTTTGTTAATTTATTGTATTTAGTGTTTCTAGTTAAAACTTATGTCTGCACGTTTGTACTTTGTACTCTTTGTTTTATGTTGCACCATGTTGTTTCTGGAGGAACGAAATATTATTCCACTGTGTACTCGTACGACGATGGAATGATAATAAAAGCCTCTTGATTCACTTGACTTGCCTTGACGGCGCCTCCTGGTTGTAGACAATGATACACCAAAACAATACTGCGATCATCCACTTTGGTTGTCTTGTTGGTTGGCATTTCCTTGTGTTAAGAATGTACCAAATTGTTTATTTGGCCCAGTGTATGAAATGTTGATTGGCTGCTAACTCACTTACCATAGCATACCATAGTGGGCAGTCGTGGCCTGAAGGTTAGGGATCCGGTCTTGTGACCGGAAGGTCGCCAGTTTGATCCCCGGGACCGGCAAGTCATGACTGTAGTGCCCTTGAGTAATGCACCTAACCCCAACTGCTCCCCAGGCACCGTGGATAAGGGCTGCCAACTGCTCTGAGCACGTGTGCTCACCGCCCCCTAGTGTGTATGTTCACTTGTGTGTATATGTGGGTGTTTCACTGCACGGATGGGTTAAATGCAGAGGTCAAATTCCGCTGTGTGTAAACACATGTGGCTAATCGTAGTCCTACGTTCTACACATAGCATTCCTGATGCTAGATTTAATGGCATTTAATGTTCTTAATTTGGAAATGCTCTTTTCTTAGTACCAGTTGAGTTTTCTTGTTGTTTTCTTATGTTTCAGATTTACAAATAAATCTGCATGACTAGTTAGTTACTGCCAAGACAGAAGCTGGATGCAAGAAATGTTTCAGCGAGCATCATTTTTTTAAACAAATGGGTAGTGTTTGAATTAAAGCTCTTGAACTAAAGCACACCTTGACTGCTTCATTTCAAATGGCATTACTGTCCAAATACATATGGATCAGACTGTCTGTGCAACTACTAAACCCAACTGTACTAAGCATATCTGAAATAATAGAAGACGCAAACACAAAAAAAGGTTGTTTTCCATTTCCATTCCAATTGCCAATCATTTGAGGATATGAAAAGTTATTATTTTCAAATAAACAGCAGCATCATTAGCTCTCTCACACAAACAGGCTCTAGAAAATATGTGTCCTCTGATGTCCAGACGTGGAGCGAACTCGGAGCGAACTCGAACTTGGAGACCTCTGACATGCAGAAAAGTTGAGACAGTTTCCGTGTGTTCGGCAGCCTCCTTAATCAATCACTGTCACGGGGATGTAATAACAGTGCTTTTGTCTTGCTGTTAAGTAAGGCAACCTGACTGTGAGTCACCAGTGTGACCCATCAGTCAGCTCGTGCTAAATTAGCTTTCGCTCGTGTCGTGTTGAAGTTGTTGGATTCTGTCTCAGCAGGAAGTCGCCCTGCAGCACTTCCTGTCAGCTCCCATATCTCAGTAGAGGTGTCAGACGGCTCGGTGGGTGCTAGCCCAGACGCTGCGTCACCTGAAGAAAAAAAAATGCCTCTTTTTCTTCACCTTTTTATCTCACTCAGCCACTCTCGGTGAGACATTGTTCGACAAGGAATCTGAAAAAAAAAAGAAAAAAAAAAGCTGTCCAGCACATCACTGGGAGAATTCTCTTTCTCTTATCTTATTCTCTCTGCATATCACTGAGGTAGAAACAGAAAGGGCAATTCAGCAGTTCCAGCTAGAAGCGCTTCGTTTCGCTTGTTTTTGCCTCTCTTTTCACCCGTAGCATTCCACAGAAATGAAATGTGCTTTTCGCTTACATGACCTGCAGGAGGCCCTTTCCTTTTTTTCCCATCCTCCATCCATTCCTCCCTTTATTTTTCTATTTTGTTCTTGTCATTGCATTGCAAGACATTGGCTCGCTTGGAACGAGCTCTTTTGAAATCCAACCCATCCACCCTCAAACCGCTGAGGCCAGCCTAACGCTTTTGATATAAACATACAGACAAAGCGTAGCAAGGGCTGTGCGGTAATGCTGCATATCCACCGTGAAACTGTGCACATCTGAAAGAAAGGTAACTGGAACATCTCTGCAGACATGTTGGTGCGGGTGCTTTGGTGTTTGCCGCTCAGTGGATGGCAGATGCATGTCAGTAGGTGTGTGAGTGGGAGCGGACAGCACTCTAATCAGAGAAACTGGAGGTAAGCTCTATGCACAGCATTTGCTTTCCTTACCCCACAGCAGAGAACCCACAGCGCGATCTCTCCTTCCTTCCGCTCATTTTTTGCTCTTTTTATGTCCCTTTTTTTCATCTGGGCTTTTTTCTCAGTTGCTGAGGTCAGGGAGACCTCTGCTCCAGCTAGAGAAAACATCCGATCGCTCGCCCACTCCTTCATCAGCTTTGATTTCCGGGCATCGCTTGGATTAACAGATCAACGTCCCTCAAAGTTGGGAAGGGGGAGTGTGATTCAGGCATAAGATTCAGGTTGAAACAAACGTCAGTCAAGAAACCTTGGGGTTAACGTTCTCAGCCCATATTACAAACCTGATTCAGCCATGCAGATATATTCCATACAATATCAGATGCATCCCACCCTCTATCTCAGGAGGCCTCCCAGGTGCTTATCCAGTCTCTTGTCATTTCAAGGCTCGACTACTGCAACTCACTCCTGGCTGGTCTTCCTCTGCAGGCCATCAGGCCCTTACAACTGATCCAGAATACAGCAGCACAGCTCGTCTACAATCTCCCCAAGTTCACTCATGTCACTCCACTACTGCACTCCCTTCACTGGCTTCCTGTAGCTGCTCGCATTCAGTTTAAAGTTCTGATGCTCGCCTACAAAGCCAAGAATGGACCAGCTCCTCCTTACCTTAAGGCAATGGTCAAAAGTCGATCTGCACCTCGAGACCTTCGCGCTTCAAGTACGGCTCAGCTTGACCCGCCATCACTCAAGATTCATAGAAGACGCAACAAGACGCTTCTCTCTTCTGGCACCCAGGTGGTGGAACGAGCTTCCAGTGGCTGTCTGAATAGCAAACTCTCTCACGGTCTTCAAACGCAGACTGAAGACCACCGTCTCTTTGTAAAGCACTTATAAGCACTAATCTACTAAAGCATTGGTATAAACCATGATTGCACTTGATCTTCTATGAACACTGGCTTGCACTTATACTGTATGTAGTCTTGTATTTATTCTCTTCTCTGTAGGTGTTCCAGTCTTGCTAGGTATTGCACGGTGTCTAATCTTATATCTTCTGGTCTTCTTTCTAGGTATCAGCACTGGCACTTGTTTATGGCAGTGTTTGAGCTCAAGAGTAGTTTGGACCTAATTTGTACTAGATACATACATACTCTGACTGAAAACATAGTACTTATATAAGTCGCTCTGGTTAAAAGCCATTGTCAAATGCAAGATTAGCTTAGTTTATGAGGTACCTTATGTAGTTTATACATGATTATTTTGATCAGGGACAGCTACTGTTTTGTATTTATGACAACTTTATATTCTGAGTTAAAAAGAAAACAAACATTTCATAATTCATCTATAAGCACTGGTATAAGTATGAAACAAAAGAGGCTGTAAGAAAAGCCTTGTCTCAAGTATATTTCTTTCACATATGAAGAAAAATGAGTTATGAAACATGAAATGAATTTTTCTGTCGCACAGCAGCTTTTTTTTTAAACATAACTCTGCAGTGAAAATCATGCTATTTTACTGCTAAATGGCCAATCAAATGAGCCGCCATGGCTAATTAGATGAAATGGTCATTTAAACCTTGTGATTCATTCAAAAAAACAATAAATATTTATATATTTTAGTATAATTAAATGTTATTTACTGTATCCAAAATAAAACCATTTCAAATGATTCTGCTGCACACTGAGTACTGTGTGAGCTAAAGTGCGGCTAGTTTGATTATGTAATAAGGTGAATGCCAGTGTTGGTCCTCTTGCTCAGATTGGGCTCAGCCGTCTTACTCTCTCCTAGTTTTGATTAAACTAGCTGACCGTGTCTCATCATTTTCCAGATACAGTGCACTACTCATCATGTATTTGCAGCCAATCAAAGCTTTATAAAAGATTTGGGGGATTAGTGTACCTTAATCTGTTTTTTCTGATTTCTTCTCTGATTTTATAACTTATGTTGCTGTTTTATTGCATTCTTGATTGTACTTTGCTGATACTTTGCAGATATTCTGGGAGGTAAATCAGATGAGGTAAAATGAGGCTGCAAAATTAAGTTTGGCTGAATAGCAGAAAAAGGGCCCATGTATATAAAACACAGTCTAATATAGAGTTGTCAAAAGAACCACTAATGACTACATGAAGTAGAAATACTCAGAACTCTTTTGTGTTTTTTTATATTGATCTTATAACAATGTCTGTGTAAAAGATTGCATTTCCAGGGCAGCAGATGTGCTTGATGTAGAAGAGTAAGAGTGGCTATAAATACATATGCTATATACATATATGTGCAGTTGTGAAGTCATTGCAACTTTGAGGACTGCTACACTGAGGACCGAAGTGCTGAGGACCAATGCACTGCGCATTTGCCAGGCTACTGTTGCTGGGTGCCCTTGATGTTTGTTTCTCCTGCTTCTGTGATTTGTTGCTCGACAGGATGTGAGTCTTCACATTTTCTTTATCCAAGAGACCATAGATGACTGGATATTGTAGAATTATGTTTTCATTCTGTATTCTGTGTCATGACCATATTAGGAGCTATTGGAAACTCTATGACTCTGTCTAAGTAATGTTTCTCTATGAGAAAAATAAATTTTTTGAAATCTCTGATATTGTGTTTTGTTGTTTCAAAGCTGATACATTTTTGTTGTGTGCATTTTGTGTTCTGTAAATGTCACTGGGAATTATGGGTTTATTATATGGGTAAAATATGAATATTGCTGTGAAGTGCAGTCTACATTGCATTGCATTGAACTGAGATCATAACCTCACCAAAATACCCAGTGAAAACCAGCAACTTTGTTAAATGTACTAGTTACGTTGCTTTGGCAGTAGTTGCCTACAGCCTGAGTGATGGAAGTTTCAGCATGTCACGGCCTGCCTGTCCTCATCTTTCTGTTTACGTCCTGTCAGTCCCATGTGCCTCTGTTAACGTTTCTCGTGTTTGTCTTGTGCTCCTAGTGTCTCCCCCACCTGGTTTGACTCTGTAACCCCTCCTGTGTCCAGGTATTTCATGTTTCCTGTGCTGTTTGGTTTGTCTGTGTATCTCGCTGTTTTGTTCTGATCGTTTTTGTGATGTGTGTATCTGCCTCTTCAGTCTGCATCCGCTTTACACAGAAGAAGCTCTGCCAGGAAGACTTCAATGCCACCTCATTTATTAATTCAGTACTCCTGACCACTAGCTGGCCTACACTCATCTTTAAAATGACTCTTCCTGATCTGGCAGGATGCGCAGAATTCTCAACCTGGACTGAGGACGGGGCTCATGCCAATATCTCTTTAATTTCCAGATAGTTGTATCCTTCAAAGTCTATAATCATGTCCAGGATGAAAAATGATGTTCCTTCATTCCTGAGTCTTTCTTACAGAACCTTTGTTATGTAATAGTGTTCATGTATAATAGTACACTTACTTTCATACAACATCATTTTAATGCAAGAGCGTTAGCTTGCTTGTAACGTTCAGGACATGTCCTCTTTTTGTGACCTTAAAAACAAGTTCAGACAGGATTTCTAAAGTTCTAGAGTCTGTCCTCTGCTGTCCTCCTGCCCACAAGTCGACTACAGAATAATGATAAAACACCAGGTTTAGTGAGCCATCCTCAGCATAGCAGTGGAACTGACATGGAACTATGCATTTAAAAGTGTTCATAAAATCTGTTACAGTCATACCAGTGCCACACACTACCATGCTGGAGTTACGGCTGTTTTGAGACGGTTTTGCCATCCAGATAATATCTGGTCCGGGGTGGTCCTATAGTCATTAATAGACCTGCTATAGGGAGGGCTGATGAATTGTGCAGCAACAAATTGGATGCGGTCAGGTGTGCCTGTCTGTTTTTTTTTTAGCTTTTTTTAAGTGAAAAGTCGCCAAATATAGCGACAAAGTTGGCAACACAGGTTTGATCTAGGAATAGATGTTACTTATTAAGTCTTAAATAAAAGTGCATCTGATTGAGTATATAATAAGGAAAGTGACATCAAGTAATAAAATTTGAGTACAATTTTTTGCCGACCTCTATTTGCAACCACAACAACATAGAGCTTGTTAGAATAGAAGTGTATTTTAGTGACTGTGAACACACAAACCTACAATCTCACACTCGGTCAAATGAGATTTTTGACAGCTTTCTGTCAAGATTGTTGCAATAACTGCTGCGAAAGAATGCTGCCTGGACATGTCATCTCCACATCTACACTACTGCTCAAAGTTTGGGATCACTTTAGAATTTAATTTCATGCAATTTTCATGCAATTCACAAACAATATTGTGTCCATTTCACAATTAATGTAAGTGTATCATTGGATTTTTAAAGAATAAAAATGTTTGTATTAAAGCCTATTTTTGTATAGAGGCTTATTTTGCATATATTCCTATTATCAGCATTTCTCAGTCCTCTGTCTAAATCTCCTAGTATGGCCACCAATCCAAGTTAAGGATGTTATTGGACTAATTGGTTGTTAGGACACTCTTGCTCAATTGTGATGCACAGCTGAAAAACATTCTACTAATAAGTGAGCATAAAAGGGAGAACAACATTCTAGGTTAGTTTAGTATCTGAAGCATCAGCAGTTGATGGCTTGCTGACCGACTCAAAATGGGCAATAATTGAAAGTACAAGAGAGGAATGCCTAGGCTAGTGCTCAGGTAACTATGGTACTTGGTAATAGGGTTCATTTATTGAAATATTTCATGCAAACCATAAAAAGACTGCAACGTTCTCACATGTAACAAGAAGGGTCAAGCTGTTCCTGTACAACACCCCCCAAACCAATATGGCCTGAACAGAACCCCTCCCAACAGGCCAGTATTGACCACAGGAGTGTTTAGTAGTGATGCGAGAGAATATGTTAGGAGGTTTTAACAGAGAAGGATGTGTTTCAGATTAGATGAGTAACAGTTACTGTAGTGTTTTACAGTCACACGCGTTAAAACAATGTTTAGACACGGCAACACACAAGTCTCCTTACTGGTTGCTTCACTATAGATTACATGTGAGTGTGTTGTGCGTTTGTGAGCACTAGTGCCACCTACTGTCAATCATGGCAATTGACTTTGACTAACTTTGGAAATAAAATGTAACTAAAATATAAATCAACACTACAGTTTGTTTTTGTAAACGATGAGTGAGTGATTTGTCGAACGCCTGAAAGTGACGAAATGCACTGTCGGTGTTCAGACAGGAGACGATCAAATATGGCCAAATGAATAAATACAAAATAGTGACAAGTTCTTTAGTAGAATGCTGTTAAAAGTTTTGCAGACTTGACTATAGCGGGCAAACTCTTATGTTTGGACAGAAAAACAGAACCAGTGAAAACAAGGAACGGACCATGTTGTAGCCAATGCGGAAGAGAGGTGGTTCTATGTTGAAGGGAATGAAAAGGCAAGGATGATCTTGTCCTAGCCAATGAAAATAACGGCTGCAGACTGACGATATTGCATGTAACCATAACTAAAGCATTTTGTGATATTCTACATTAATTTGGACATAGGTTCTAGAAATGCATCTGTGTTTAATGGACATATCATATCATATAATTTCTATAGTACTGTGTACATTTTAGGTCTTCCTCACTGGACAGCATCAAGCTTGACTGAAAACGACTTTGTCTCAGTTCTGGTTTATCAGGTGAAATGGGTCTTTCAAAATAAGAGGCTCAAAGGTTACGCTTCCTGGACATACGCAGTTCCATTTTTTTGTTGTTAGATTAATTACAGTGTTGTGGCCAAATTAAAAATGACAGTATATTACAACCAAACCTTTTACTGAACTGCACTTAATTATGTTTTTTTATTTTTATATCAACTCACACCTAAAATACTGGACGCTGTTGCTGAAACAGGCCCAACCATACCGTATACTCTTTTTGAGAAAATTCAAAAGCACAAAGTAAGAAGAGATCTATTGGTTAAACGTTATTCGTTCATATTCAAGAGTTTAGCAGTTAGCTGTAGGGCTAATACAGTGTGTCCTTTATAGATTGCATATGTGAATATTATTTACATTAAATTCATGCTGTAATGTAGGCTAGTCTTTGCAGGTCATGGATGTGCTGCAGCCACGCAGACATACAATTTAATAGAATACCATCATCAAAGAAAAATGAAGGCCATTAGTTTTTCTATTTCTGTTCTGCAATCCAACAGCATAACAAGACATTTATGTTGTTATTCTGTAGATCTTGTTCATTACATTGTTCCTGCTGTTTTTCAGTCAGTGACCTAACCATGTCGTCCACGCCAAACTGGCCTACTGGAATATCGCTTCCTTCAGCTGACGCTGTTTATACCCAACATCTTTTTTCATCATTTCCTTTTGAGATCTTTCAAAAAATGAAGGCAGCAGCTTTTCTCCTTTAACTGTAAGGTTACTAAACTCTTCTGAGTAGACTATTTTATTATCCTTATAGTCTGTCATTAACATGTCCAACCTTACTGTATAATTGGCCATTTCTCATTTTCCATATATTGTATATTGTATCATATATTGTTTGCTGTATATGCATTATATTACATGTTCATATATATATTCATGTCCATGTATATTCATTAATCTTGATGCACCAGATAAATGTCATGTGCCATTAAAAGAATCCATTAATAATCGCTGGCATCTCAGTTTTTTTCATTTACATATGCAACCATGTTATTCTCATTCCATTTTGAAATACAGAAAGCACTGCAGAATTACTGGGACTTGTTGAGTCTCTCTCTTTCATTTTCTACAGAAAAAGCCAGCAGTCTAAAGTGGCCATAGAAGAGGCCTCCTTACAAAGGCAGAAATAAAGGAGTAAGAGAGATAGAATAAAGAAGGAGAAGACGAAATACTCCACCTTTACTTAAGAAAGGACATGAATAGGTCACCATCTTTCTTTCCATTTTTACTAGTCCTCTCAAACGCCGTGCAGAGGTAGAAAAGAGTTGGTGAATGTTGGAGAGTAAAAAGGCTTGAGGTCATAAGCCCTGGATTTCAGATGAAAACCAAAAATGTCATAACAGCTCTACTTGTCCCTCCCTGCATCTCTCCCACTGTCTTGAATTCTGATATCTCATCATGTGCAGGTCCTGTGCTAATAGGGTTTCCAGTGTCAGGGCCTGCTGAATAGAAGCAGGCTGGCCGTTGTCCAGTCAGTCGTCCCTGCCATTGGAACTGATCACAGTCATTATATTGTCTAGCCCCTGGGTCAACTCCAGCAGCCTTCAACCGCAAGGTGGCTTGAATTGCATATAAGCAGACTCATTTCCCTACTATTTAGCTTTTTCATTCTTTATTCTTCCTCTCTCCGTTTCATTCTTCATACCTCGTTTTCCTGGGGGCATGCAGCCATCTGGTTTGGAGTGTACTGGTGAAATAGAGGAGTTGCGGACTCCTCCCCACCCTGCGCAAGGAAGAGCTCCGCCAGGTGTTTACCCATCTCTACAGTAATCCATCGCCACAATGTCACTGGGGGCCGATGAGGCACTTGGCTCTCGTGATCTGACCGTAGAAAGTCTAGATTCTGCCCCCTCATCCAATTTTTCACAGAACGTGTGTAGGTAATGCACAGAACATGCTGTTACCCATATATTATATAACGTGTACAGCTCTTGTAATGTATGCTTTTGAAGTATTTCTCCCCATCGTGGGTGCCAATGCTTTCTTTAACATGCCTTGGATGCATCAGCTCAGCTGCTCATTCAGACATGCATTTGAATGGATGTCACATTCGTCCCATATCAGGAGCAGACAGCTGATATTAAATATGGATTAATGCAGAGATCAATGTTTAATGGATTGTCTTATTATGCAATTTGAAAAGACTGAGCAGAGGGAGACAGGGGACTGGGAACTGATGAATGTGTGTGTCCAAATACACCAAAGGAACATGAAAAACAACAACAACAAATCTGCTCCAGCCAAGCTGCTTACTGATACCTCAGGAACAGAACATGACAAAGGGAAGGAATAAGCTTTGGATTTGTGTGTAAAATTCTAAGGCATGTTGCATGTCTTGTCATGAGCAGTAATTATTGCACACGCACACACACACAAAATGTAGATGAAAAATATTAATTATTAAGATTTAGGCGGTGTAAAAAGATGTTTTCACTAGTGTATAATTACCTGTAACTATAAATTGTTGTGTTTTGCTTATCTTAGAATGAGCTCTTCATATCTATATAGAAACTGAAAGCTGCCATCTAGAGCTGCAAATGTTGCTGGAGTAGCCCAGTACAGACAAATCATGCACTCACTGTAGAGAGTGCCTTTCACCATGGCTGAATTACTGACCGGGCCAGTGGGGCCAGAGCCCAGGGGCCCTTGAGGTTGGGGGCCCTGGCACAAAACATTTTGCAATGCCTATCAACATTTATAATACAATATATTTTTATTTCCAAGAGCCCTCCATTTTAAGGATCCTCTGACTTTTAGGGACTTTGACCCTAGGGCCTCTTGGGGGCCCTAGCCATGCTTTTGGGGCCCCAAGCCATGCTTTAGGCACACTTAACTATGCCTTTGGGCCCTAGCCATGCTTTTGGGGGCCCTAGCCATGCTTTTGGGGGCCCTAGCCATGCTTTTGGGCCCTAGCCATGCTTTTGGGTCCTAGCCATGCTTTTGGGGGCCCTAGCCATGCTTTTGGGGGCCCTTATGAAAATGGACGAGGCGTTGTGGCACTGCTCTGACTTCGACTTCTGGCTATTAGGGGTCCTAGGAAAGAGGGGGGCATTATTTTAGAGGGCCCTGGTTATGAGAACCCCTACCAGGGGGCCCCAGAGAAGAGCAGGGCATACAATTAGAGGGCCCTTGATCATGAGGGGTGTGGGTTGGGGGAGGGGGGTTGCCCAGGGGTCCAGACTCTCCTTAATTCGTCCTTGCTTTTCACATCTTGCGTTTTCACATTTCGGTGGCTGTTTAAATTTGGTAAGCACCAGCTGGAAGACGAATCCCTGTCCTTCTGTAGCAGCACATTTATTGGCAGCTCCAGATAGGACTATTACTCCTTACCCATACTATTTTTAAAACCATGACATCAACGTCCTAACTACCAGGTTCTTGTTTGAATTTTCCAGTTCCACTTAACATGGTGCAGCAGTTATTATAACAACTCACATACCACAATGTAACCACTTAAGGTGGAACAGGAAAATGAAATAAATAAGAAGCTGGAGAATGTCCTTGAGAATGTTACTCCCATTAACAGAATAATTAGAATGTTTTGAATTAACATTAAAAACGCATGACACACTGTGTGCAACAACTCAAATGTGCAATAACTTTCCTACTTTTAAACTCTTACTGCCGTATACAGTATATCTGTACTTATTATTATAGCCACAGTCACTTTACATTTTATTCTTCTATTGTAATATAAGACTTATATATGTGTACATATTACAAATTTCTTTTATGTTGTAAATTATTATTAGAGTGTTTATTCTTCTACATAACTGGCTGCTACTGTAAAAACTGCAATTTCCCCCTGAGATCAATAAAGTATTTCTGATTCTGATTCTGATTCTGAGTTACTGGACTATACTGTACTGATAATATGAACGTGCTAGAGAGAGAAATAATTATCATCATATGTACTTTTTTTGTAGAGACTCTGATACTACCCTCTCTCTGTAGAGAGTTAATCACCCCCTCATCCTTTGTTTGTATTTTAATGGCAACCCACCCTAAGGGTGACAAGCAAATACCGTCGCCTTCGTTCCGCTGCTTACCCCACCTTAACCTCCTCTTCTTCGTCACCTTAATGTTGAAACCCCAAACTCCCACCTCCTATTTGACCCTTTTCTTACCTCCTACTTAAACTGGAGTTAGTGAGTTAGACGGAGTCAGCGGTGGACTAGACTGGACTTCAAGAGACTGAACCGGCAACAGACCGATGACCTAAGAAGATGTGCCCGTGTGTTTGATTCTGCATGCATGTGATTAAGACTGCTTCCCAGCCGCTAACAGACTGGTTATGATCGACTGAGCTGTGCCCACACATTTCCTGTGTGTGTGTGTGTGTGTGTCAATAAACTCAAGTCTATGCTGAGGATTTCCTGACATCTGATTCTTAAAGTCTGAATTTCTAACACTAGGTAAGAATAAATTGCTAGAACAGCAGTGCAGGTGAACCTTATTGTGTTGTGACAGCATACATTTTGACAAATGAGCAATACGCAACTTCACCACTAGAGGTTACACACTGCTCCTCTAAAGCAATTCTTGGCCCATTTTCAGCCCATTTTTCCACTCGTGCGACTATTTTTGCGATCGAGCCGAGTTTTGGCTCAATCGTGTGTCAGGCATCGTATAGTTTACATGAGGTAATACGGAGTGATTAACACCTCTCTAGCAACTCCCGATCAGAAATCGGGTGAAGCAGTGCCACGAGCTGAGTCACCGCAACACTGCGCATGCACGAACACAGAAGCGGACTAGATATCAGCTACTTACACCTATTACCTTGGCTTGTGCAGCGCAACACACAAGCCAATAATGACCAATAGCGTGTAATTTAGATGTTGCTGCTTACCTCCAGTTCTCGCTGTAGAATTGACCGTACTGCCCACGTCTGCCCAGCCCTTTCCTTGTCCATGCACGTCGCCTTTTTTATGTGTTTCTGCACACATAATGCACAAGTTGCCAAGGCAGCTTGTTTTTTTTGTTGGACATTTCTTGCATTTCAGGTGAGCGTCTCCCCACTTCCAGGTTCTTCTACGTTTTCTTCCTCCAGTTTTACGCTGCAATTCCAGATACAACAGTCCAATATGTGGTGTATGGACGTACAATGTGAGCAGTCAGGTCACATGAGAGCATCGGGTCGTATAGTGTGAGAATATTAATCGTGAGCTGTGAACTTTGAAACACAGCGATTTAGTCGTACAGTTTGAACTGGAGCTGAGTACCTGATTGAAAATATCATACAGTGTCTGCCCAGCCGAAGCCAATAACTGTTTAAACCAGACCTTAACTGGTATCACTTTAACTTGTTTTAAGATAGAATTCTTTTTCCTAAGAGCAACCTTGAGGTGTTTTCAGGTGGTCAGGTGAGGTGTGTTTCCTAACATCTCCTCCCTCCCTCACAATGAAACACACCTTTGTTGTTATTATGCCCTGGTATACTGATATATGTAAATGATCAACTTAGGTGTTTCTCCAGATTATGTCATCGACTCTGAAAGATTGAATCAGACAAGACAAGCACACTGTGTTAATGCTGTATTATGTTCAGAATCTTGCTCTAAAAATGATAACATGTCTTTCATTTATTTTAATTAGATGTTATTGTTTTTTCTAAAAAACTGTTCTGCATTTGTATGTGTCATTTTTATGAAGTAGTGTTTACGCTGCTAATTAGGAACAGTGGTGAATGTTCATTTAAAAGCTCTGTAATCCACCTGATACAATAAGGTATGAGTATTTTTGGTTTGGTTCCTATGTAGGTCAACAGCCAAACTTTTGCAAGGGCAAATTATTAGATTATTGTAAATAGTAGTTTTATTTTCATAATTCCCTCACCAGCTCCTAAGTTAAGACTGTTTAACAATTATACAATTATCAGCTGTTATTTACCACTGAAATACTATATATAAAATAATATAGGCTGTGTTCATTTATCAAATATACCTTAAAATGCAGTAAAGTCTGTGATTTAGAACTTTGCTAAATTTTACTGTCTCACACAACCTAATCTGCTGCTCCATATGGGAAAATATGAACAACATACAGTTTATATATCTTATACACTACCGCTTAAAACTTTAGGATCACGTTAGAATTTCATTTCATGCACGTTTCATGCAATTTCATGCAATTCACAAACAATATTGTCCATTTTATGATTAATTTAAGTGTATCAGATGATTTTTAAAGAATAAAAATGTTTGTATTAAAGTCTATTTTTGTATAGAGGCTTATTTTGCATATACTCCTATTATCAGCAATTCTCAGTCCTCTGTCTAAATCTCCTGGTGCGGCCACCAATCCAAGTTAAGGATGTTATTGGACTGATTGGTTGTTAGGACACTCTTGCTCAATTGTGATTCACAGCTGAAAAACATTCTACTAATAAGTGAGCTTAAAAGGGAGAACAACATTCTAGGTTAGTTTAGTATCTGAAGCATCAGCAGTTGATGGCTTGCTGACTGACTCAAAATGACCAGAAAGAAACAACTTTCTTTAGAGACCCGTCAGTCCATTGTTGTGTTAAGGAAGAAGATACTCCATTAAAACAAGAACATTTCACTGTGATCCCAAACTTTTGAGCAGTAGTGTGTGTTTCATTGAAACATTTATGGAACTTGCAATGTATGATGTATGTTGTTGTTATAGTAAGTAGACATCCAAACAAAATGTTTAATGTGAACAGAAAACTACTTTTTGTTAACATTAACACAATGTAGTGGATTAACACACTGAGCTACAGCGACATGTTAAATCAGCACTTCTGGATAGAAATTTTACTTTTTTAATACAATGAAAAAAAAACATTATTTCAATTTAAAACAATATTTTAAGAACATAGCATGCATTGTATTTTACATTATTAAAGAAAGAATTAAACAATGCAACCCCAGGCTTAATGCTGTGACCTACACTGGCATACATGTTTTATGTTGTATTACTTTTCATGTTTTTTTTAAGCTTAATTTTGTATATTATATAATATATTATATTAATTTTGCATATTATATGATATAGTAAATTCCATCAGCACACGTTTGGCTACTGTTCTGTGACACTTGGTAGGTTATTCACTGCTAATTTCAATAAAGATACAGGTCAAACCACTACAGCTCGACCTAAGGTGGTTATAGCTAACATGATTTAGACAAACGAGGCACGGCAGCTTTGGAAAACATTCTGATTCAGATATTGGTTAGTATAATGATTAATCGTACCATGTTAGTTCAATGCTAATCCCTGTCGTTGTTTGGGACACCCAACAGCAGTCCAGGGTAAAACGTATCTTATCACCTTAGTGAGACTGAGTGGGGCTAAACTGCTGTTAGTTTAGGTTTACAGAAGAATGTTTATGTATTTAGAAAGCAAATGAAAGCAGGCTTTTGAATAACAGCAGTTTCTAATAGCGGATTGACTGAATTTGATTGAAATTCTTTTCCAGAATTTCTCCTAAACTACTCTAGAATAACAGTCAGGCCTTTCCATTACCTCCCAATACGACGCCTAAATGAATGATCCAAGATTTTCAGTGATAAATCATGCATTGCTTCAGCGTACTCAAGGCCCCACTTCACCTTTACACTCCAGTGGGCCCCTAAGTGCAGTTAAAAAATAGGCAGGCCATTGGAGGTTCTCGTTGCCTTGGACTCAATCCAAGAATCAAATTTTCACCTGAATGGAAAGAAAGTCGAGGCTCCCTCGCCTTCACTTTGACTACTCTGTTGCTTCTCTTGCAGGACACAGGAGGGAATCTAGATAAAGAGTACGGGGTGATTGAAGCACAATTACTTCCATCCATGCAGTGATTACTCTCTCTCTCTCTCTCTCTCTCTCTCTCTCTCTCTCTCTCTCTCTCTCTCTCTCTCTTTTTCTTGTTGAAGGAGCGAGCCGGGATGTGCAATTTGTCTGTTGTGACATGCGAGTCGCCTACGCTGAGTTGAAAAATAAAATAAAGGGAAGACACATGATGTTGAATGATGAGTGACGGAGCATTAGAATTAGCCTTTACTGGCAGGTTGACCGTTCCGGTCTGCAATGATGAACGCTTCCCGGCTAGAACGAGAAAGGGAGAGGGAAGGCGAGAGAGGGTGCTGGTGAAAATGGATGGTTCCCTCCACTGCCATATCCATTACAAGCACACACAGGCTTGAGGTGCATTTCTCTCTTAGTGTAATGACCCCATTGCGTCAAATCTCTGCCGCCTTGCTTATTCGCTTGGGTCACATTTGGTCCGATCTTTTTTCAGTGAGCACAAACCTGCACAACTTTCCGTTTCTTGTGTCATCATTGCGTTCGAGGGCGAAAACGGCAGTGCGGGCGGGTTCTTGGCCATTATGTAGGAGAAATTACCCTCTCCAGTTGGAGACGTCTCAGTGGTTTATCAAAAAAAACGCTCGGTGGGATGTTGGCACCTACGGTTGGAATACAATTTACACATGCAAAGCAGTGGCCAGCACTGAGACAGGCATTTAGACCAGCAGGGAGTGTACAACAGTGTATTGTTATGTGTTGTCCAGTTAGAATTAGGAATTAGTCTGAATGGGTGGGAGGGGATAGAACGTTTTATGCATCTGTAAGTAGGTGGACTGTGGTATGGCTTTGCAAGATATAGCATTTCAGAATGATGTCTTGGTGGAATGCCAAGTCATTTGAGTGAGACTTTGAGGCTACTTCTGTTTTTTTACTTTTGATAATTTATGTAGACTCACCGTGAGGGTTGCAGAGAAGATTAAGTGGAAAGGGGTTGGGGCTTAAGGAGGCAATGACTGGTAGAATTGCTTTTCACCTAATAAATAGGTCCCAAAAAAATCAGCAGACTCATCGCTACGGTAATGATAAAGGGTAGCTCAGCAGAACACCTTGCTCTAAAAAGCACTAACCTCCAAACTCCCAAATGTCTTTGGATGAGCAGAATGTCTCACATAATTTCACTGAATATATCACTTAAGACACAGTGTGCAGCAACTTGAGAGCAAAAGTTTGGATCCCCTTGCCCAAATTTTATTTTGTGTTGATTTTTGAAGTAAATATAAGTTACCACAACCAGCAACTGCAGAAAACAATTTAAAGAAATAAAGAAATCTGTTCTGCAAATGCAATTTTTTTCAAATATGAAAAAATGTAATAGTAATGCACATGTTTATCCCAAATGTATGCAAATGCATACATGGCACCCTAGAGGTCTCTTCCCTTCTTTGTCCTCACGTTGTTAATGCCACCAATGACTTTGAGGAGGATCTCAGGGATTATGATGCCTTTTGGGATGGGCTCTCAGGAAATTTGGTCACCTCATATTTATACCCCTGTAAAACAGGACTTAATGGATGCCCACTTAGTCATAGTTCTAGTACAATGAAGTGAAATACGAATGGGAACATGCTCTGGCTGTAAGGCTGCCAATAGTAGATCCTTTTTACATTTCCGTATTCGACGCAGTGGAAGACGCTATAATAGGGAACACGTTACAGTGGCAGAAGGTAGGGTATGATTGTTTTGCATCATGCTGGACCTTTTTGGAAAGTGCTATTTATCTCTGGTTTGGTGGCGTGCATCTTTAAAAGCAACACTTTCTAACTCACCTCTTTTGCCAATAGGAGTTCAAGAAAGTATTTGAAGTGATACAACTACTCACCCTTCAGCACACATGGATTTTTGTTACACCCTGTGCCTCCACTGGTGAGTCCGCTCAGCCTAGGAACTACGCTTCCCAGAATCCAGTGGAGGACAACTTCACCATCACACGTCAGTTGGCAGCCAATAGAGCTCCGTCGCCAGAATATTAACTTTACCTGGTTCCTATTAGCCCAAGTATATATTCTACGAGGTTTTGCTTTTGTGGTTCACATTGCATCTCTGAGCGTTCTTATCTGTTTGTCTATCCAGTGTTTGATCTTTTTCTGTTCTATGACTTCTTTGACCCTGCCTGTACCTCTACTATGCTTCTGGTTTGCCCTCATTAAAGACCTCATGTTATTATACTCTCCACGTGCGTTGGTTCTGTCAGTCGAGCCTTCACAATTTTAGGATTGGTCAACTAGACCTGTTTGAAAACAAAGGATTGGCTATTATAAAGGCTAAATTCAAAAAGGCTAACTACGCCACCAGCCACACATTACAATGAAATAATAAACTTTATATTTCTCTACGCTTGTATCTCTATGACAACCAATCCTATTTTCTCATTGCTCATGACTGAGTACTAGTATTAGCTAACATCTGATAATATATGACATTTAATATTTCTTCTACTAGCTACTAGCTAGCTAGCTTACATTAGTTAGCTAATGAGGCAAATATAAGCTTCAGCTAGCCAAAAGTTATCTATATTGCAACTTCAGCAACTACTGCAAAAATTAGAAACTAACTAACAGTAGCTCTGAAAGTGAATGAACCACACCAGAGGGCGAGCGACTGACTTTACCATACAGTGTTTCCACTGGCTTGCACAATAACAGCATTTAATAAGCCACTCAAGAAGAAGTGGTATGGTCCACTTAAGGGGAGTATGAAATCAAATTGAGATTCTTCCAGGCATAAAAATATTTACAATTGACAGTAAATAAGGATATCTTCATTAGAGAGATCAGACACCCCAGTCACTTCTCCATAGTTCAAACCATGGCTTTCACATTGTTTACTAATGAAAACATAAAGTCCTCCTTTACAATGCATCTGATGTAGTGGACATATATTTACATCCTTATTAAGTAATCTGAGATTGTGATTGTTTGTTTGTTGGAGTAAGTTTAATTTTCAGAGGGGAGAAAGCTTGACAAGGTCTTCAAACTGCTGGACTACAAAGTAAATGATGTCTTGACAAGTTCCTTATTAAGGTTAGGTAAAGTTCTTTCACTGGAACGTAGTCAATATTTTGCAGGTTGTTTGTATTATGTTTTGCATGTTGTTTCCAAAAGTATCTAATAGTTACAATAGTGTCCAAGTTGAATTAAAGTTATTATTTCTATTTGAGCAAACAAACTTGACAGTGTTTGTCTTCAGTTTTTGAGGACACTAACTATGCTGTAAAAAGGCATCAAAACATACCAATCAACACAATTGCCACACAACCCCGCAGCAAGTCTTGACAGTTTGCTGTCATGTAACATCAGGAAATTATGGTTACACTAGTTTTTACTTTATTTATAGTCACATATTCTTTCTCCCTTTCAGCTTGTCAGGAACGAGAGAGAGACTGGACGCAAATGCAAAGAGTACTTCAATGTCAATGAAAGGGAAAAATCAGACAGTGCAAGTCCAAATGCCAGCAAACAGGTATATGTAGAACAGGCAAATATGTAAACCAGAATATACAGCTCAAAGTCAAAAGCTCATATAAATAATTTGCTAGATGGCTCCGATAACTAGCAAAACTCCAGAGACTTTGTAAAGAGTAAGAGTCTTGAGTGTTACTTGAAGCCAAGGGCTGAAAGGCACCAGGTGAAGGAAGGCGGAGACAGTAATCAGAACTGAACTTGCAAGCAGAGGGGTGGGTGGAGCCCAGGATATGACACAGCTCGTCCATCTAGTGTTGTAGATAATTTTTATTTAGACCCTGTCAAGCTTGCTTCTTTCTAAAAATGAAAAATATTATATACAGTGACATCATAAAATAACTTTGTGTACACTCTCGAAATCTCCACCCCACTTTCAGAGGGGTCTACTGTAACACACCCCTGCTAGAAATCAGCATAACCCTGCATGGCTGGTCACTGTAAAAACAAGCAGAATGTTGTGTTCTGATGCTGGTATACTAGTCAACCAGCATAATCATCAACGTACCAGCACTAGACCACTAGTATTTAAAAATACTTTTACTTTCTTACATTACTTTTCTTATTTTTCAGTGTAAGATTAAGCCAGCAAGTGTGCCAGCAACTATGGGGAAAAATGGTTCTATTTAGCAGTGGTTCCCAACCCTGGTCCTGGAGGACTCCCTGCCCTGCACATTTCTCTGCTTTCCTGCCAAAACACACCCCCTTCGTCTCAGGAAGGGTTTGTTAATTAGTGGGTTAGTTGGATCAGATGCACTGGGAGCAGGGCAAACACTAAAATGTGCAGGCAGGGGGTCCTCCAGGACCAGGGTCAGGAACCACTGCTATAAAGCAGTATATAAAAGGGTTCTGCCATCATTATGGTGTCAGCCTTGTAGCAATAGAAGAACACTTTTGGTACTGGGTAGAACCACATACTATACATTCCTTATCAATTTGGGGAACCATGCAGTCATGCATTTAAACATGAAAACAGAGCTTTGAATGTTGATCATTTTATACAGAACTACTGTCTTTGCTAAAGAACACTTGAAGATCCTTTGTCCTTGGTCCTTTGTCCCGAGAGCCATCAGACTCTTCAATTCCTCCCAGTGGAGCCGGAAGAGGGAGGAGGACAGATGAGGAACAAGTCCCTTAATTCAAATTACAGTTTATTTTTAGTTTTATTTTTATTTGTACTGTAATCACATTACTGTACATCTGCAGTCTCTGTCAACACTATTGACACTTTCCTGGACATCTTATGTCAGCACTCATAGACACTATTGACACTTTGATGTACATCCTGTACATTTTCACTCCTGGACACTTTTTGACAGTTTGCTGTACATCCTGTACATTTGCACTCCTGGACAGTATTTAACACTATTTAACATTTACTTAAATACAATCTTTGCACATTTATTTATTTTTTAATAAATATCCCAGTACTGTAATATATCTACTGATACCCCTTTTTCTCTTGCACATTACCTAATTTATTAGTGCACTACCTACCTTCTTGTATATATTCTTTTTTACTATTGAAGTTCTTTTTTCTTCTTTATATACCTTATTGTTTTTTTGTACTGTGTTTTTTACTTTGTTTTTGTACTGTGCAACTGCTACTGGCTGCTAAATTTCCTTCGGGATCAATAAAGTATCTATCTATCTAAGAACCACTTCTTTGCATGTATGTGTATTTTATTTTTTGTTGTAAATAACGATTGTTTATTTAATTTGTACTAACCAGATTACAGATTATATGTTGGATACAGGATGGAAGGAGGCAAATATAAGATTCTGCTTAGAGCGGGGAGATTTGTTATTGAATCCTTTTCCAAACCCACTTTACAACAATAGAAACATTCCTTTTTGTAGGAATCGCTTATTGTAGATATTATAGGTTTCACACGGTTTCACTGCTATTTCTAAACAGATCCGTTCACACAGAAAATGCTGAAAAGGCTTGATGATATCATGGAGCTGGGTCGCATCTTGTGGATAATCTCAAACACTATGAGACGGCTGTGCCTGTTTGAACAGTTTTTCTTTAATTCGCCGGTTTATCTGGGTGAGACATGCAGCCAACTGCTATTTTCTGATGTTAATGGCAGTTTATAATCTCTCATGGGTTTGTGCTCCCCCTCCATATCTGTGCTCTCGTAAGCTTCTCCCTGCTGCTTCACCGAGAACAACTGGTAGTAAAAGTCACCTTCAAGTGGGAGAGCTGTTCCTGAGGACTGTAGAAGAACTCTTTCTCCTCTCTACCTATATCCAAAGTTGATAGAAGTAAGTGAGTCAGTCTTGAATGTTTTGTATCTGAACCCTTGTGCTCAAGCGAGAGCTTACATTCTCTGCATTATCACATACTGGAGTATGCATCAATCTGAATACTTTCTGGGTGCAATATTATTGATTACTCGTTTCTTATTTCTGTGCAAACTGTCGAATAAGCACTGAATAAAGCAGTTTTCTCCAAGATATACATAAAAAAGAAAGAGGCTAATGTTAATAGATACTTTAAGCTCTATAAAAAGTGAACTAGAAACATAATTTGTCCTGTGTAATGTCCAATCATGTGTTCATCTTTCAGAGTTGCAGTAAGTAGAATTCAGGGATTTGAAGGCCTCTCTGGTGGAAATGTGTTTTGAAATGTCCTTCAAATGTTTACAAATGTCAATAGTTCATAATAAATTCCATAGAGAATACATAAGATCAAATTGGACTGATATTAGAAGGGCAGTGATACAAAAAATATTTAAAATTAATGGCAGCTTAAATTATAAAATTAATTTATTGCAAAGATAAAGAAAACAAATCTCAGTCGGATCACTTTTGACCCATGTTGTGCATCAAAGCGTTAAAGAGGAACTACGCCCAATGAGAGTTTGGTTCCTTGGAAAGAGTATGAAAAGCGCGGACATCACATTTACAGGCTTGAATGTTAGATTTCTCCACAAAGTCCACTATTTTCTGTTGCACTATTCATTTTATGCACATTTTGGGGTAGAAATTGAAATCAGTCAAGGCTGTGATGTAACAGTGTAGGATTTGGGAATTGGCCTGTTTAACCAAACTCTTTTACAAATGCAGGATTTGTTAAAGACGGAAACACTAGAGGTTCAGTTCTATGTACCAAACTCTCCAAATTCATCTACGCCAATGTTAATACAGTTTTTCATTGAACATTGGACTGAGTTGTGAGCAGCACACATATAAACATTTCTAATATCTATGTGACGCCTGTATGAGGTCATGTTTTTAAACTACAGATTTAGTAGTTCAAATGTTTTGTTGTTAGCATCACTGCTCATATTGCAACTGTTTTACAGCCATGACTCATGTATAGCTATAATAACCATCCATCCATCCATCCATTATCCGCAGCTTAAGTCGGGGCTACGGTGGGGCTGGAGCCAATCCCAGCGTCATCGGGCGAAGGCGGGGTACACCATGGACAGCTCGCCAGTCCATAGCATGGCCAACAATCACTCAAACCTACAGGCAATTTAGAGTGACCAATCAACCTAACATGCATGTGTTTGGACTGTGGGAGGAAACTGGAGTACCCGGAGGAAACCTACTCAAGCATGGGGAGAACATATACACTCTACACAGAACGACCCGGATCGGGAATCCAAGCCGGAACGTTTTGCTTTGAGGCAGCAGTGCAAACCACTACACCACCATACTAACCACTACACCACCGTGCTAACCAGCTATAATAACAACCATAATTTATTCTGCGTCTTTTTCCTTTAATTGTTTTGCAATTGGAGCCTATAAGATCCTACTAATACCCTTGTCACTTCTCTATCTCTCTCTCTCTCTCTGTCTTTATTTTCCTGTGGTAGTTCACTATCGCAGCATTACCTTATTCCCTGTGTGTACTCTTTCAAATCCCACGACGAGTCTGGTAAATCTTCATTCTTTTCCGTTCTTTCAGGCATCCCCTCCCCATCTTCTCATCTCATCTTCTCATCTCTCGCTCACTCTCTCTCCACCATTGATAGTTTTCACTTGTAGGCTCTGGTGGGCGGTGATTAATGCCCTGCGCTACATTCAAGATGGCAACACAGACCTAAACAGTCCACATTTTAATTAACTGGGCTGAAAGAGAGAGAGAGAGAAAGAGAAGTATGACTAAGTCAATATGTATTGAGACGACTGGCCTTGCAAGGTCTGTGCAGAGCCTTCACCGCTCAGCAGCCCCAAGTGTTAATTGCCAGGAGGCAAACAGAAGCACTACTCATAAGCAGCGAGACGCGGCGGCAGTTAGCTCCCTAAATTTCCCCCAAGTGCTGCAATAATGCCACGCAATCACAATGGCAAGAACAAACACCATTCATTCTAAGCGAGTAGCTCTGATACGCTTTACAGCATTATTTAGATAGATTGGATTAATAAATGCTTAAATGCTTGTTTTAGTAAGTGGTATTCAGGAGTTGTACAGCAGTTTTGAAACCATTTTTCAGTTTGAGTTGTTAATAGAGACATTTCATATTCACGAATTGCAGATATTGATGTTTATGTTTAACACCTTTTGCTCTGTGGTGATCAGTTTAACAGCCTTACTTTATATTGGCTTGGCATTGCCACAGCTGCAGTAATAAACTTGTCTTTCCTTTAAAACCTTGTTTATTACTGGTTTAGGCTTATCTTCCTGACAAGCGGAATGAGATATTGCTAGTACATGGAGCTGCCAGTCATGGTGCCTGGGAGTAATTCAGTTTGCCTGACAAAAGGGTCCAAATGTGGTCAAATGTTGTGGATAGTTTGCAAAACACTTACTCTGAGATATCACAGGCTAGGCTTACATGCGTATCCTTGGTTTAAAACAAAGCTTAACTATTGATAAGTCTTAACACTGTTCTTTTTAAGCTGCCCCAAAATATTAAAAAAATCTTTATGTACATCCACAATATTGTAAATAGAGCACATATTTATTTGAGAACCTGACAACTATGCCACTACCGGCAATTCTCTGCTGCATGCCGAGCTTCAGATGTTTTCAAATTTGACAGCTATGTGATGAAAGTCGACATGATAAGGAATAATGGATAAGGGAATCTTTGCAACTTTAGAAATCCAATTTTAAAAAACTGAAAAAAAAACAAAACTCAAACACAAGTCGGTAGAGCCTGAAGTGCCCTTTTTTCAACAAGCACTAAACTGGCCCATCAGAGTTAAGTGCACCCCCGGTGTTCTTGCAGAGAAGCTCGCCCGCAGTGGAGGTCTAGAGATGCACGTATAAGCGTTTGTGCTTGTAAATATTGTGATTTTGAATGTTGTAATTTATTGACAATTTTGAGATGTGGTGAAAGTCGTATTTTGTTATATAAGCTCAACTTCATTATTCATATGTTAACGTTTTGCCAGTGATGTGCTACAGAGAATTTCTAGCTTAGAGTAAGAATTTGCTACAGAGAATTTGCTCACTATACATATTGAGCCACAGCAGTGGACAGTGTTAGGTGAACAGTTGGCCTACCTGCATATTCAGAGTTTTCTCATAATCGCAGAGAACTTGGTAGCAATGAAACATCAAAATCAGAATCAGAATCAGAATTGGACTTTATTGGCCAAGTATGCGCACACATACAAGGAATTGACATTACAGAAGAAACAAACACACCCAACCTAGCCGTCCTCCTACACACATACACATACACGCATGGCTGGATTACTGACCGGGCCAGTGGGGATAGCGCCCAGGGGCCCTTGAGGTCAGGGCGCCCCGGGGGGGCCCTGGCCCAAAAACATTTTGTGATGCCTGTCAACATTTATGATACAATATATTTTTATTTATGAGGGCCCTCCATTTTAAGGAACCTCCGACTTTTAGGGACTTGGGCACCCTAGCTATGCTTTTGGGGGCCCTAGCCATGCTTTTGGGCCCCCTATGAAAATGGACAAGACGTTGTGGCACTGCTCTGACTTCGACTTCTGGCTATTAGGAGTCCTAGGAAAGAGGAGGGCATAATTTTAGAGGGCCCTGGTTATGAGAGCCCCTACCAGGGCGCCCTAGAGAAGGGCAGGGCATACAGGGCAACTTTTTGCCCAGGGGCCCAGACTATCCTTAATCCGTCCTTGCATACACGCACAGACACACCTGTAAATTTAACATGTGCAGAGTTGTATAATTTAAAAAAAGTGAAGTTTTAAGTGCAGCAGTAAAGGACAGTGTAGACTGAATTAAATAGATATAAATATGAAGAACAGAAGAGTCACTGGTGAAGACGGTGGTACAGAGAGTCAGAGACTCTATCAGATAAATAAAAGTGCAGTACAGAGAAAGAAGAGTGAGAGAACATCTGGATATGGATGTATGTATGTAGTAGAATGTACAGAGAAAGAAGAGTGAGAGAACATCTGGATATGGATATATGTTTGTAGTAGACTGTATCCAGAATGTAGTGTTGTAATGTTCAGCTGTTCATGAGTGTGATGGCGTGTGGGAAGAAGCTTCTCTGTAGCCTGGAGATCTTGATCCTCAACTGGCTGAAACTCCGATCTGAGGGAAGATACTGGAACGGGAGATGTCCAGGGTGTGATGGATCACAGTGACCTTTCCTCATTACTTCTCTCCAGTTTTTCAGTTTTAGTAATGTGGAAAATAAGCACCATGCATTGTGAGCCAGTTGTTTTTACAGAATAATCTTCACTGAGATGACAGTTTTTTTCTAGAATGTAACTTTGAAATGAGAAAACTCAGCCTTGTCTAGGGTGGCTGGCTAATGGAGGCGTCAGAAGAGCCAATATTAGCATTGCTTGAACTTTTCTTCCACTGAACTTTGTATGTTTCTTGTTCTTTTGTTAGGTAGAAATACCGCATGTTGTATGCACAGCAGTTGAGCTGAGTTTAGAGTCTTCTTTGCAGGGTGGAATGAGTCTGCTATAGCTGATAAATGCATGTAATGCAATTCTCTTATGTAGAGTCCAGCTAACTGGTATATTCACATTTTTGCACCTCAAACACTAAAAATGCCATATAACACTAAAAAGGAAGAAACTTGATTAGTGAATGCAGAGGATATGTTTTATTACAATTTTTATTTTATGCTTTTGTACTGATATAAAAACTGAGAGTGGCATTATATTATTCTAAAAAGATGTTGAAGAGTCAAAGATTTAAAAAAGAGTCGACGTATACACATAATAAAAAGATAAAAAAAATAAATGTAGAGATTTCTGTAATATTGAAACCTGCCTCATATATTCTCTCTCGTTTCTCAAGAGCTTATCTGTTATGTTGGTGCTGTCATGTGGTACCTATAACATAACTAACTTCAAATTTACAGAATTATGGGGAGTCATGCATTCTCTTCAGCCACACAGGACTTTTCTATTGAAAGCTTTGGAAATAACAATCTTCAGTACCTGACCTTTAAAGCACTGTAGGTCTGCAGAGAAATTATAGACTAAAGCCAGTTCCACAGGTCAGCAAACTGTGATGTGACCTTTTTTTAACAAGCCTTGGATCACATTGCTAGCCTTCAGAAAATATGGACCCCAAAATCACCAGGTCCCTCACCTGTTGTCTTCTCACCCATGTTGTAGATGTGATATTCACGAGATCATCAACTAGTTGCTATCAAGTTTAAAGCGTCATTATCAAATCGACTGACTAGTTTTTGCAGTCCCTACCAGTGATGTCATCCTCATGTTTATTCCAATATCAAAATCATTGCGGCATTTGTTCAAAAGTGAGTCCACTTTGTTATCTTAGCGCAACACAGTGGTAGCAGATAGCAAATGATCATAACTATATATTGCAAATTAGCTATACCTATGGATAATTTAACTTTAATAAGCTACCCAGTTCGACAGTGAAGACCTGTCTCACAGTAACTGCATCCTCACGTCCGGCTCTGAATAATACCATTATTAATAGTACACCTGCACCGTTTAAAGGAGAGGCCATCGGTTTTCAGCCTCCCTCAGAAAACTTTATTTAGTTTCAGTGCAGCCGACAGGAGAGTAGTTGGAGTGTCAGGAAGTCCCTCTGTTACAGCCTGTCTAGGTAGGCCTCAACACAAAATGACAAAAGACTCCACCAAACCCTTTTATTTAACATTAGAAAGAGCAAGCTATAGGCTTTAGAGCCCAAAAGAAATCACCAAACCTTATCCCTCACCAAAATACTAACTTATCTATTAACAAAAAGAAAGGAAAATACAAAAAACATACCCTACCTCTCTAAAACAGAAAACAGGCTACACCTCTTACAGCTTCCCATAAGAAAATTTTACACTAGAGCTAAAGCAACCAGCAAAGCTGGTAAGAACACACAAACAGAAGCTGTAGCCTCTTGGAGCAGTAGCTCAATCTGGCAGGGACAAGCAATAGCGAAGGTAGGAGGAGCCACCAGCCAGCCAACCACCAGGTCTTTAAATAAGCCTCTCCAACCAAAGAGCGGGCCGCAACCCCAGCAATCAACACCACATCTGCAAGTCCTAATGAGAGAGAGAGAGAGAGAAAGACAGATACACAGAATCCACACAGCCATTACAAAATACAGCACCGGCCGTAACACCCTCCCACATTGCCAAGGGGCTAGTTTGACTAAACGTTGAACACCTCTGTCTGTGAAGAGTTTTGCAAAGCGGAGAAGGAGCAGAGCAGATCATCATGTTCAACACCAACCCCATGTCTAAATATACAGACTAAAGGAACTAGCACTTATCATGCTTCATTTGGGAGCAGAACAAGTCTAGAAGGTTTAGTTCTTTCCCCTCAGCCCATGTAAACATTAACAGAGTTAGCGAGCACCCTGAACATCTATCAGTGGTTGGGTATTCGTTTTCTGAAGGTCTTGAGCAAACTTTACTGACAATTTTCAGGATGGCAAAGTAAATAATGTTTATTTCTGAGCTGATCATTTTTAATTACAAATACGAGTAAATCTGTCCCACTGTTGAGCTCGACTCTTGTTTTTGATTGGTTGCTTCATTATAAGAGACACATGATGAGTTTTAGCTGAAGTTGAACTTGTTTAAACTTGATAAAGTGGAAACTCTGGAAAGTCAGCAGTCAAAGACATTGTTTACAGCACGACCGGAGGCAGTTAATCACTACTGTTCATGCTTCTGTGTTAACGTACAAGCGAGTGTGAGAATGGTCTATAGAGAATTCTACACACCACACAATTCAGCCTGAAGTGTTGAAAGGGACTTGAAAGTGATTGGAGAAACTATTGCTTTTGGAATTCATAATATCCTATAAACAGTCAAATGAAACACAATTTTTGTAAAAGAAAAAATGGTGAAATGATGATTTGGGCTAACAAATACTGGACTTGGACAGTCACCAAACTCAGTCATGTCAGTCAGTATTGATTTGTCTTAAGCAGATAACACATCAACTGGATGTAGGACCCACCAGTGATCTCTGGAGTTAAGTATGCTTGTGGAAAGTGTCAGGTGATTCCTACTGAGGGTGTTTGCTGTAAGGAATGGGGGCTGTTGATACAAAGCGGTGTGGTAGATGGTAAAAAAGTTTATTTATTTCTACAGTCAGACTTTACTTTGAACAGATCTGAACTGAAAAGTCAGGTGACTCACTGCGTACACAGAGTTTTTGACAGTTTTTGAGTTTTTCTTAACATGTGTCTTATTAAAAGTTTCTGTTTCACTGTAAATTATGCAGCTGTTACTTTCGGGCATGTGCATAGACTCAGGGGTTGGGCGTATTAGAGTGCAAGATTTTATTTATTGTATTTTCGCTTTTTCCCGATTAGAACCACTGCTTGGATCAAAGGATTAAGTTCAACAAAATATAACTGCTGTAGTCTTACCTTCCTGACCCCATGACCTGAATAACATACAGATTTAATCATGTGAAATTTGGATGAGTCTATTCAGAGTCCTGTCCAGTAAAGTTTAAATGTGGTGCTGATGTCCTGCTGCTGGTGTTACTCAGAGACAGAGAGCCTGAAACATTAATATCTAGCTCTGTATTGAGCCCAGTGAGCGTGCTGTGAGGCCAATAGCCCAAGGATGTGTGTTTCATCTCGCCCACTATCCCGTCCTCCCTTCAACCCACCGCCCCGAATTCACTGCATGCAGTCCCTCTTCATGTGAGGCACAGCTCTCCCTGAAGAAAGCTTCTAATTAATCCTCCACTTAAACACACTCTAATGCACCTTCTTCAATTTTCTCCCCCATTTATTCTTTTTTATATTGGTCTGTTCTTCCCTCTTTTCTTTCTTCTCCTGCCTTTCTGTTGTGTTCTTCCTTTTCTTGTCTTTGCTTTTCATGTCTCTTTCTTTCTTTTTTCTCTCTTTTTCCGTCTTTATTTCTTTGTTTTTGCTTTGTATTTCTTCTCTTTGTTTGTCTTTCATTTGTTTCTTCTTTTAGTTTCCATCTCTCTGTTTTTCTTTCTTTACTTTATCCATTCCTTGATATTGCTTCTTTCTTCTATTGTCCTTATTTAATTCATCTTCATTAATTCATTCATTCATTCATCTTCCAAAGCGCTTATCCTTCTGGGCCTGGGGGGTTAGCTGGAGTCGATCCCAGCGCTCATTGGCCAGAATGCAGGAAACACCCTGATCAGATCGCCAGTCCATCTCCGGGCAGCCACACAGACAACAGACATACTCAATCAACCAATCAACCAATCAATCAATCAATCAATCAATCTTTCTTGTGCAGTTTCTCTTTCTAAAATTCAGGCACTATATTTCCTCTCATAACAGCTCTATTGCGACTGCTGAAGGTCATTCCGTTTCAAGAGTTAGAATTTGATTAAGATTCAGAATTGTTAACCTGCTGAGCTCTTGATCTCTATATGAAAGGGAGCTTGTTCTGGTGCAACTGACCGTGTGTGGAAGGTGTTAGGGAACACCACAAGATGAAACTCGCACCCTCAAAGGGAGATGGAAAGAGTGGGAAAGGACAAAGAAAGTAGAGTAGAATAGACTAGAACAATGTTCAGTGTTGAGTCACAGAAAAGGGAGCGTGTCAGGGCATGCCTCTGCATGACAAACAACAGTGTGATTTCATACATTTGTAATCCCCCATGTGCAGTACATTTACTATAACGTACAGCAGCTTATTGCTTAAGCCTTTAGTAAATATCGAACATGTGTTTGAAAGACAGAGTTATTGCTATTTTTGTTATGTAAAGTCTTAATTTGACTTAATTCAGTAAGTCTTATTGACACCACTGTGAATCTATGAATATAGATAAAAGAAAGATAGAGTTACAGCATGTAGAGGAGATGCAGACACATTAAACCATTTGAAAGATGTTCAATGACATAGTTAATGATCTGCAACAGTATTATATTATTCCCCCCACACACTTTTCCTGCTGTTCCATCTTTCCCTGCTCTGTCTGTCAGATGACAATGAAACCATGCCAATTAATTTCCTCTCTATTCCACGATAGCTCTCTCTTGTCAGCTGACTGCTCGCCTGTTACTGTAAGTGCCTGTGTCAGGCCGCAGATACATCTGGCTCACTTTATCAGGAAGCAAATATTTTCCTCTTGGTCATCAGTCATAGATGGCTTCCTTTACAGATCTTTAGCTGCTCATGAGGTCAGAGCACCACATTACGCATATCTGGGGAAATTTATGTAGGGTCAGTGTTCCACATTATTGGCCCATACTGATGGAAAGACGACTGACTAAAGATTGAAGCCAGGTCACATCATATTTTAATGCAGATGATTCTAATTGGACATTTGCTAATTGCACTTAGCAAAAGTGAATAGTGGTACATTAGTCAGAGACAAATATTTACATTAGAGAATAAGATAGCATACAATTTTAGCATACAGTTAATCTGAGGTCTGAATAATTAAAAAACACAGCACACAAATTGGCTTTGAGCATGATTGAAACAAGAAATTTGACTTATCTTTGCATTCACTGACCACCATACGGATGTATTTTACTGCAGCTCCTCCACAAAAAGAGCTTGACCATAGAAAACATAAAGAGCACACAAAAGAGGCCTTCAAAGCCTGGCAGTGCACCACTGGCTTCCATGTTTCAGCACGGCAGGCTCCAGATGGATGGAAAAGCCTGGCTGGTCTTTTAGCTTGTTGCTGAATGGCCGGTCCTCAGGGGTGCCTGCACCAAACAGACCCCTAAGCTCCTCTCAGTGCTCTAATGAGGATCAGCTAAGCCATGCCATGTCTCCAGCTGACAGAAAAAGAACACAGCAAATAATTACAGCTGTTTGTTTCACCACTATGAGCGGAATCCTAGGACTTTCAAGGTACAGCGGTGGAAAAGCTCAATAGAACTTTACAATGGACATACAGCTACATTGTCCTACACAATGCTTGGTTTGTTTGGTGGCTGTTGGTGGAAGATGGCCATGGTGTGTGTTAAATTGTTTCTAAATTACCTGGAAAATAATACTTGTTCCAGCAAAAGTTTGAGAGCCCAATTTAATTCATTCACACATGAAGACGCAAATACATAAAAAAAAAAACCTTCACGCACACATGCCAGCCTGACAGGGGCTGTGATTGATTCAAGATGGCGCCGTGGAGGCGGCAGCCTGTTGCAGCAGCTCCGGCTCCTTTTTGAGTTTTTCTAACTGTCTCCCTTTTTTTCAAGTACTTAAGTTTACTTTATTATTTATATTGTATATACTGCACTGTTTATTTATCTAAATTGTTTATTACTGAATACCTTGCTATCCCGTTGCTGCTAAAACACTGTGACTTTCCCCACTGTGGGACTAATAAAGCATTATCTTGTCTTATCTTATAATTTAATATCAGAAAAACACTGCACAAAATATAAAGTCCACCATGAAACTGAAGCAGAGTGATGGTGAGTTAAAAGTACATTCATTCTATATTTCACACAGATGTAGTATGTAGAATGATTTTGGACAGAATATCAAAGTTTTAAAAAGTGATAGAAAACGTACTGCATGCTGGCATCAAATTCAAAATGGGCATGTATTTTACCCAAAAAAAAAAACAAACCGATATCAAAATTATATTAAAAAATAACATTTGATATCTTATCTTTGCACCTTTTTAAATTGCATTCTGTTATTATTTACATTGAAATTCTAATAATAATAAAATAAAAATACACTTGATTACATATGTTTTGGTTTAAGTGTCTTCTCATAGCAGAACCAACCAACATTTTGAGTGCAGTGAGTGTACAATCAGATCACTTCGTTCGTTTAACTGGCTTTTGTATATGTAACCAAGGTAAGTGTAAAAGAGTTAGATCTGTCGGAATTTATTTTTTGTCGTCAGAATGAAGAGGGAGACCAGTATAGAGTTTAAGCTTTTTATTCATGGGATTGCGGTACCGATGTTACTCTGAGCTCTCACACCCTGGTCTAACCTGGTCCCAATCATATCTGCTGCATAGTCCCTAGTGGTTCTCAAATAGAAGTCCTAAAGATAACATTGCAGCCTTACATGGCGGGGGTCCCAAAAAGCCCTGACCTTCCCGCAAGCCCAGAGCCTTCTTGGCACATCTGTCTAATAAGCTTTTAATACATGCTATGATTTATATAAAAATCACAACAGATCATATCATTGATCATACCTTTCCCCTCACACACCTTCTTTCCCTATAGTATTGGATTTTCCCCAAAGCTGCAGGACAGAAATCAATGCTGAACTGATATTAAAAGAAATTGAATTAGTTGTGCATTAAGAAAATAAAGGCATAGTTTGGCTATGGCTATTGCCAGCTAAAGTTATTAGCCAAAAAAGTTATTATTCAATCCAATTGTTAAGTATTCTGGTCTTTTAGCTGGTCATGACTATGCTATAGCACAGCATCCTATATAGGATAGTGGTGAAAAAACGCTTAATATTTCTCAGCCTAAGCTTTTATTAGCACTGGAAATGTCAACAAAGTCTACCCTATAGTCATGCTGCTTTCTATGCACTGGGTTTAAAGGTACAGCTGTTACCATGTCATCAGATTTCTTTCATCTAAAACTTTATTATCTATGTACTCTACATTAATTTGGATTGTGAAAATAGTCTTTTTATGTAAATGTATGCCCCTTCATGTATGATCCTTGTTGGGTGAACAAAATTTAGCTCTTTTTTCAAGAAAAGTGGCAGCAGTATAAAGGTAGTGTAGGAGTGAGTGAATGAGACATTTCAACAACCATAACAGCATAAATAATAGCAGGGGCGTAGAACTATCATCGGAAGTGACATGTCCCCACCAATAACCAGCAATTGGGTGTGGACTGATAGGACCCAACCAATGTCAAGAGCAAATCTACACCCTTGAATAATAGCCATACAGTATTCTCTTGATTTCTAACCACCTCCACATGACCTGCCAGTGTTTTATTTAATTTTAGTTAACAGTTTTATGATTTTGATATTCAGTTGTTCTTTAATTTATGTATTCTCATTTTAATTTCCGTTAACCATTCTTTTATCTTGATTTTTATTACTTTATTTTTTACTATTATTTCTTTTACTATTTTATGTTTTACTACTATATTTCTATCTACTTTTATTGACTTATTTTTGTCTTATTCCTGACTGGTTTCTTACTCAGTTTTTATTTATTTTTCTTTTATGATTCATCTTACTTAATCTTGTCTCTGTTTTTATTGTTTCTTTTACATTTTTGGTACTCATTAAAATTCATTTGAATTTTTTTAACCCCTTTTTAGCAACTGTAATGCTCGGCCACATTGTAAATGAGGGTCTCCCTTAATGTACTCCCGAGTGAAAATAAAGGTTGATTGATTGATTGATTCACCCTAATATAAAAGTGTGAGATTGATTAGTTTGATATTTACTTCAAATATCTTCTGCAAATACATATATTTAATTATGACTGAAAATTAGGTACTCTAAGGCTGGTCTTTGACTTTTGCACTTGGTATATTGCTTGTAAGATGTTCTACAAACCTGCGTTAGCTACATTTAATAGCAGCATTAGAAACTATTGATGGCATATGAAGCTGATATGGTAATGTCAGTGTTCAGATTGCACTAAAAGTACAAAGTATATATAAAACACATTCTGTAAATGGAACATCATATAATAGTAATAACGAGGCGGCCTTGGCTTAGAGGGTTCTTGGCCCCCTTGTGCTACTCCATGACTGGAATAGACACGGTCATGCAAAATGAATGCTAAAGGTTTTAGGTTCATAAACCTACACAGACATCATAAATGGACTCATTGAAGCGAATGGATGCAGTGACACAGTAGGTCTGCTCTGTAAACTCTGGCCTGAACTGGGTCAGTTAATTTTCTCATAGCCGGGTTCTGTGAGCGCCGACTTTGCCCGAAAATAAATATATAAAAGCAGACACTTCTCTTCAACACCATTCAGAGGTGAATTTGTGTGAAAGACTTCTCTCTCAATCTGTCTCTCTTTCTCTCTCCCTCCGCCTCCTTTCATTCCCTTGCTCAACCTGTCTTCGTCTGAGTTCATTCTCACTCACCTCACCTCTTTTCTTTCCTCTCTCTCTCTCTTTCTCTCTCTCTCCCTATCATCCTCTCCCCCACCACGCCTCCACCACTCTTTCTCCCTCCATTCCTGGGAACTGCTGATAGCTGCTAGCTCGCTCTTAAAGGGCGATTGAAGATAAAAGATCGGTGCGCATATTTTAAACCAAAGGTAGAGGCTTCTGCAAAAGCATGGCTGCTGCCTCCTGGGACACACCGCTCCTCAGTAGAGGTTCAGTGTAAGTGCCAAACTCAGTCCAAGTCTCTAAACCACATTTCTGAGCTGGGTGAAAGATGAAAGATGTAGACCTCACATATGACAATGAGATTAAAAGATTCCACCACCTGTAGCTCAGATGGGATCACAATACATGCTTTGATATGCCAGCTAGCCTGTTTTCTGTGAAAACGTTGTGTCTTTTTCTTTTCTTTCGTTCTCTTTTGTCATGAAACATGTTCTTAGTGATTGTGAAAAACAGCAGATGCTGTAAGCAATCCTTTTTTCTTTTCTTTTGCTTGAGAATAAACTGGAAATTGTTTAACAGCTAACATCTGCTCCCATTTTTACTTTAGTTTTTATCCATTCAAAAAAGAAAACCCCAAAAAAACATGCTGTCTGGAACTTAAGGTTTCAACTCTTAAAATATAATATTCTTAAACAACCCAAGCCAGGTTTTCTGTCAAAAAGCCTTAGATGAGTGCATTTAGAACTCTACTTTTCATGGCACTGCAAATAAATCATTACCACCTTAGTTCTGCTGTGAAGAAAAAAAATTCCCTTGAAAAACAAAGATGTTGGACTTGCTGGTTGATTAGGTTTTTAGTTATCTGTTAATGTTTTTGTTTTTTGTTTTACTGGGCATTGCTGGTGTAAAAATGAAATAATAATTCTGTTACAGCCCCCAAAGTTTAGGTATTAATCTACAGTACAAACTCCTCAGTGCTGTGTGTTGCTAAAATAATAATTAGTCCTAATACAGTCCAGTTCAAGTACACCTAAATGACTAACAGGTTTTAACTATTAAACTTATAAAAAGACAAAGTTTAATATCTCAAAAGTTGTTCTTGGAGGAACAACGTGATAAATACAAACATACACTAAAGTTCACTATAATGTTAAATCAGAAACACTGCACTGGCTAAGTAATATGGTGTAAAATGATGATGACCTAATAATTCACGCACTGTTTGCTGTTAGCAACTGGCTTTAGTTGTTAGGTGGGGTCTCTCGCCTCACTGGAGCATGGGGTAGCTCGCGCCAGCTTTAAACGCGAGGTCAGTAACGAGAGCAATGAATAGCAACGATGACCATATATACTGCAATAGAACAGCTTTAGTATAATGTGTTGTTATGGTAACAGACTAGGAGGGTTTGGGTTAGCTAATGTTTATATTAACTTTAGTCAGAAAGCACTCTGAAATGTAAAGATACATTACTCTTTGGCTGCTACTACACTAAATGCGGAAATAACATAAAATACAATAAATAAAATAAAATAACTAAAAGGACTCCATCGTTAGTAGTGCTTTCAGTAGTGCAGTATGTAATGCTCCAGAGGGTGCTGTTTGGGACACAGCCTTACTGTCTAACATTAATGTTAGTCCTGTCTAGTCAGGAAACCTTAACATACATTTTATGTCATTTCATTTCAGCATTTTGCAAAATAAAATATTTTTGGTTATATATGTATGTAATTCAGACACTGCATGTTTGATTTAAATTTTTTCTGACAGCAGAACCATGTAATGTGTAGTATCTTGTTTAATTTGTAAAGTGATCTTTAATTGGATTTATCTAATAATAAACAGAAGTACAGATAATGTTGTATTTTGTTGATTTATTTGTAATTTACTGTAATTCCACAAATGTTGTTCTATGTCACTAAACAGTGATTTACTACCTTACCTACAGTGGAATCAGCTTATAGCTAATATTTTAAGGGATAGGGTGGGCTTTGATTCATATTAGTAAATGTGTCCCCCTCCAGTGTCAAACCCGCTCCTACGCCGTTGGTAAGAATCACTGCCCAGATTTGTTTTCATTTAGAATATACAGGTATGTATGATGTAAACCTTATGTACTAATTATGCACAATGTTCTTATGTCATATCACTGATCTTTTTATTAAAATAATTACAGAACTGAAAGGAATTTGTACCACATTCTTTTATTACAGTTACAGTAAGGACCTATTTGGCATTTCAGTGTAATTTTATTAGTCTGCCTAGGAACTTACCCTAATGTACCCAAAATCATTACCTAGTACTTTGAAGTGCATATTTTACGCTTAACTAGCTGATATCTAGAACTTAATTGAATGTGAAAGAAAGCTCGAAAGTGTTTTTATTACCAGTGTATCTTATGAAGTGGGTAAAATGTATTTTACATGAACATATCCATGTCTTTGTGGTACATACAGTTACATCCAGAAATATTTGGACAGTGACACAATCTTCATGATTAGGGCTCTTCATGCCACCACATTACTGTCCATCTGTACTGTAAAGCGCTGTCCAATCTGTCTTCTGTCACATCATCAATAAACACTAGTGACCCAGTGCCATTGGAAGCCATGCATGCTCATGCCATGCCAGGATGTGGTGTGCTTTGGATTATGAGTTGTTCCAAGCCTTTTCCGTACTTTCTTCCTCACATCATTCTGATACAGGTTGATCTTAATTTTATCTGTCCATAGAATGCTGCTCCAGAACTAGGCTGGCTTCTGTGATGTTTTTTTTCTAATCTAATTTGGGGTTTCTATTTTTGAGGCTGATTTATGGTTTGCACCTTGTGGTAAACCCACTGTATCTGCTCTCATCAAGTCTTCTCTTTATGGTAGACTTAGATACTGATACACCTACTTCCTGTAACATTATTGTTTACATTTGTTACTTGCAACTTGCACTTTATGGCTGCTGCTCTTCACACTTGCACATAAAAACACACAACCTTTATTTTGTATTTTTTAACTATATAAAAATACTTATTTATTTCAACTTATATTATTATACTTTGTATATTTTGTATATATTTTTATTATTTCCTATTTTTTGTTGTCTTATCTACTGGTGAATGGAGGGACAGCAAAGTAAGAATTTCATTGTACAGTGTAACTGCCTGTTCTGCTGTGCATATGGCAATAAAACTCTTGTGTTCTTCACTTGGGTGGATGTTGTGAAAGGATTTTTCTTCACCATGGAAAGCATTCTGCAATCGTCCACCACTGATGTCTACTAGGACATCCAGGCCTTTTTGAGTTCCTGAGCTCACCAGTGCGCTCTTTTTTCCAGAATGTGCCAAATTTGATTAATTTGGCCACTCTTAACATTTACACTATCTCACTAATTGATTTCTTTTTTT
This sequence comes from Megaleporinus macrocephalus, assembly GCA_021613375.1. Taxonomy (NCBI): domain Eukaryota; kingdom Metazoa; phylum Chordata; class Actinopteri; order Characiformes; family Anostomidae; genus Megaleporinus; species Megaleporinus macrocephalus. Next base: position 8,608,081 of record CM038715.1, on the reverse strand, counting down.
TTCACTTCCATTCAGAGCTCCTTTGGCCGCATGTTGTGGGTTCACAGCAGCAGCTTCCAAATGCAAATGCCACACCTGGAATCAACTCCAGACCATTTACCCTCTTAATTGATGATGGATAATAAGGGGAAAAGCCCATGAAATAGCTTTTGAGATAGTTGTCCAATTACTTTTGGTCCCTTCCTCCAATTAGAATGTGAATACCCTTAAATTAAAGCTGAGAGTCTCCACTTTAAGCCCACATTGTATATAACAGTATCTTCAATATGGTTTAGTAAAAAGTTTAAATGCCAAAACCTGTATCACTGTCCAATTATTTTTGGGTCAGATGATGTTACATGCAGAATATGTACATCATATTGCCAAAAGTATGTGGACATCCCACTTGATTAATGAGTTCCCTTGTTTTCAGCCAACAACAACAACATTGGCCGCAGAATGAGCCATACTTCAGAGTTCATTGATTTTAAACATAGCATTGTAATAGCACGACACCTTCAGCGGTAATTTCAGCCCTGACCTCAACCCCACTGAAATCTTTTGGGGGAAGACTGATTGTGATTCAGGCCTTCTTGTGCAACATCAGTGTCTGACCTCACAAATGCGTTTTTGATTGAATGGGCACAAATTCCAAAGTCACACTCCAAAATCTCGTAGGAAGCTGTTCCAGATAAACAGAGGTTGTTATAACTGTAAAGGAGGGGCTAACTCCATATTACTGTCCATGGTTGTCATACTTCTGCCCATATAGTGTGAATATGTAGACCATGCTTCATCTCAGAGTTTCTGTGCAAATTAATAAAATGTAAAAAAACGATGGCCAAACCAAAATAGCACATTCAGTGCAAGGGTGTTTATTCTATGAAGTTAAGGAAAAGTCCAAAAAAGTTAAAAAAGCAAACAAACAAACAAACAAACAAAATCTATTTACAAAATAGGTTTGCAATTTCAGGAAAACAACATTTTCCCCCAGTGCACATTGGCTCAACTACCAACCAGTCTTCTCCTTTAACTGGAATGAGCCCTTAAATAGCCTCCACTGGTCTACTTAAACCAGTACACACTACTCATTCTTCTCTGCAGGGGAGACAATAATGATCAGAGAAAATTACTGATTAATTAAAATACAGAATCCAGGAAATAGTGGTTCTAAATGGACAATCAGATCACAAGTTTAAAAGACGCAAAAAGAAATAAACAATCTACAAGCCAACAAAACATTTCAGACTGCATAAACTCCATGAACCCCCCTCCAAATGAAACAGGGTCGTACTGGGCATGTCTGAAGTTGCCCTGGCATTATTTAAGGGCCGCTCAAACATTTCCCAGACCAGGACACTAAGATGTAGCCCACGTAAGTATGTAAGTTCTACCTGCTACTAATATAACGATGTAAAGTTCATGTTTAAACTGTAAAATGGTGAGATTATTTACGAAGCTAGCAAATGTTACTATTGCAATGAGGAGTAAAACAGCTGCGATAGCTGCTCAAATGGTGAGGAAGAGTGCATAAACCACTGTAAACTAGAGCAGGGACAGAACGGAAAATATGGAAAGGCATAGATTTAACTAGTTTGTTTGTTCTGTCACAGCCAGGTAACATGAGCCAGTCTGCAGTATCTAATTCTGAAATAAAAAAAAGTTCCTAAATTCTTCTGTTTTCTCTTCCCAGTGAATGAAGTCAAGCTTGAGGTGAAGCAACAATGAAAATATTTTTGTCATATTTTTTCTTACACGGCTGGGGACATACATCTGAATGCTTACTGTTTACATTATTTAGCAGATGTAATTTCAAAGTCCTATGTAAGGTGGTGAGACCCCCTAAACTCCTGTAAAATTCATACCCTGGCTAAGATCCGTCCGAGTCCTTGGAGAAGCTGAAATAATTCCGTTCAATATACATACAGCACACTACTGGGAACACAACAGTGAGCTTTAAACCTCACAGTGCTTCTTCACTGCTGCAGATGTTCCCTGTACACCTTTCACATCAAGACCAACCTATGACTCATCACCAGAAACCACACACTGACACTGCTTGACATTCAACGGTTACCTTTCAGCTGTGCCTTTAATGTGGCATTAAAGTGGCATTAAGGTGGCAGCACCCTCCGTCCCAAGAAAATGACTTGTCATATCACAATATGATGTTTCCAATCATATTCTGACCCCCAGCTACATTATGAACATAACCCCATACAGATCCCCCTTGGCAAACGCTGGAGATATCACAGGGATGAGAAAATTACAGATGATCCTTCTTTTTTTTTCCTTGTGCCTCTTCTCTGAATGAAACCACATAGATCATGTATATTTCCCGATCCACCTGCAGAGTGCCAGCACAGAGGCAATTTCAGCACAATCAAACCTGCACTTTCTGCCACCGAATCCATTCATAATATCATAATATGCCCTCAATTGCCCAATAAGCCTCAGGTCTTTCTACACATAAGAAAACAATATATTTCCTTCTTTATTTGTGCTATGGAACACCAAAGCTAGGGAGGATAGCCTTATGTCCCGTGTTATTGGTTATATTCGGGAAAGGCAGGATGATAGAAATCATATCTTTTCATTCTGTCATATGAAGCTATTTTTGAAATGTACTGCAAAAAGTTGCCACTTTATTAGAAGTCGTAGAGAACAAGGACACGCACGTCCAAATGTAGGCTAGTTGTAATGAAAGCATTTCAACTTCAGGTTTACACTTTATTCAATCAAAATGCCTTGTACTATACTAACTGGATGCAACACTGGAGCATAGTAGTTACAAATTTTAAAAAAAGACAAAAAAACATGACAAGTTTGGTTAAAAAGGTATATCAGAAGGAGAAACTCTCTCTAACAGAAAACACTTTTCTCAGCTTCCTAAAATGCCTTGTTTGTGAAGTGTGGACCACTAAGGCTTGGGGTTGGAGTTCTGGGGGCTTCGACTGCTGAGTTTTGAGGCCAGGCCCCCACTTGCCAAACGAAGAGTGAGTAAGATTTTGGAAGAGATGGAGGACCTGGGGAGGTTGTGGAGTGTGAATTTGGTCACGAGAAGGTGAGGGCAGAGGAGTGGTTTATATAGAGTGTGTAATGATAGAGAGGAGGACTCTGGGCGTGGTCCTTCTCCCAAAATTGTGAAGTTATTTCATAACTTCATTTGGAGATCCATCATGTTGTAACACAATCCTTACTGCCTGCCTACTTAATTACCTACAACTGTAAAAAAACACAGTGGTGTAGTGGTCAGTACGGTGGTGTAGTGGTTAGTATGGTGGTGTAGTGGTTAGTATGGTGGTGTAGTGGTTAGTACGGTGGTGTAGTGGTTAGTATGGTGGTGTAGTAGTTAGTACGGTGGTGTAGTGGTTAGTATGGTGGTGTAGTGGTTAGTACGGTGGTGTAGTGGTTAGTACGGTGGTGTAGTGGTTAGTACGGTGGTGTAGTGGTCAGTACGGTGGTGTAGTGGTTAGTATGGTGGTGTAGTGGTTAGTATGGTGATGTAGTGGTTAGTATGGTGGTATAGTGGTCAGCACGGTGATGTGTTCGTTAGTATGGTAGTGTAGTGGTTAGTATGGTGGTGTAGTGGTTAGTATGTTGGTGTAGTGGTTAGTACAGTGATGTAGTGGTTAGTACGGTGGTGTAATGGTTAGTACAGTGGTGTAGTGGTCAGTACGGTGGTGTGTTCATTAGTATGATAGTGTAGTGGTTAGTACGGTGGTGTAGTAGTTAGTACGGTGATGTAGTGGTTAGTATGGTGGTGTAGTGGTTAGTACGGTGGTGTAGCGATTAGTATGGTGGTGTAGCGGTTAGTATGGTGGTGTAGCGATTAGTATAGTGGTGTAGTGGTTAGTACGGTGATGTAGTGGTTAGTATGGTGGTGTAGTGGTTAGTACGGTGGTGTAGCGATTAGTATGGTGGTGTAGCGGTTAGTATGGTGGTGTAGCGATTAGTATAGTGGTGTAGTGGTTAGTATGGTGGTGTAGTGGTTAGTACGGTGGTGTAGCGATTAGTATGGTGGTGTAGCGATTAGTATAGTGGTGTAGTGGTTAGTATGGTGGTGTAGTGGTTAGTATGGTGGTGTAGTAGTTAGTACGGTGGTGTAGTGTTCAGTACGGTGGTGTAGTGGTTAGCAGGGTGGTGTAGTGGTCAGCACGGTGATGTGTTCATTAGTATGATAGTGTAGTGGTTAGTACGGTGGTGTAGTAGTTAGTACGGTGATGTAGTGGTTAGTATGGTGGTGTAGTGGTTAGTACGGTGGTGTAGCGATTAGTATGGTGGTGTAGCGGTTAGTATGGTGGTGTAGCAAATAGTATAGTGGTGTAGTGGTTAGTATGGTGGTGTAGTGGTTAGTACGGTGGTGTAGCGATTAGTATGGTGGTCTAGCGATTAGTATAGTGGTGTAGTGGTTAGTATGGTGGTGTAGTGGTTAGTACGGTGGTGTAGTGGTTAGTATGGTGGTGTAGTGGTTAGTACGGTGGTGTAGTGGTTAGTACGGTGGTGTTGTGGTCAGTATGGTGGTGTAGTGGTCAGTATGGTGGTGTAGTGGTTAGTATGGTGGTGTAGTGGTTAGTACGGTGGTGTAGTGGTTAGTACGGTGGTGTAGTGGTCAGTGTGGTGGTGTAGTGGTCAGTAAGGTGGTGTAGTGGTTAGTATGGTGGTGTAGTGGTCAGTATGGTGGTGTAGTGGTCAGTAAGGTGGTGTAGTGGTTATTATGGTGGTGTAGTGGTTAGTACGGTGGTGTAGTGGTTAGTACGGTGGTGTAGTGGTTAGTACGGTGGTGTAGTGGTCAGTGTGGTGGTGTAGTGGTCAGTATGATGGTGTAGTGGTCAGTAAGGTGGTGTAGTGGTTAGTATGGTGGTGTAGTGGTCAGCACTGTTGCCTCACAGCAAAATGATCTGGGTCGATCTGGACTTGATTTTACTTGACGCTCCAATCATTGCCTTGATTTTACTTCTGAACTCAAAGCTAACTCCACAGCTCCAGCTCAGTGAGACACTGCTGAAACCCTTGTACTACAATGCCAGTGTGTCGGTTTGGCAGAAACCTTTGTCTAAATAGCTGCATATATGATTGTTGCAAGGAAATATGTGAGGAAAATGCAAGCATTCAGTTTTAATGAGTCCAATTTGTGCACATTGTTCTCTTCTATGCAGGAAAGTCAAGCTGCTGTTTCCATGGCAGAGCATAAATTATTGTTATGTTAAACTTATGCATTAGATAGCTGTTACTGCTTAAAGCGTGACTTAAAGATTTGTGGTGCAAGCAAATTTAATGAAAGGACAATTTGAAACATACCAGTGTTAACTAAGGGTTTTGTAAAGACATTACAGGTCAATAAATAAAAAAATAAATAAATAAAAGCTCCTTTCAGTGTAATATCTCAAAAAGTATGTGTTCCTGTGGTGATCCCTTTCTATTGTATAACTGTAAATACAACAAATATCTATTTGGTACCTGAATAAACACTCTATGCTTGAAGTGTTTTTCTTTGATGGCTCAGGAGACACAGTGGTGATTCTCCACAAATTCCTAAGGAGAAAAGGAGAGTCTAGTTGCAGATAAAGGCAAATATCTTTGAAAATCTGAGGACAATATGTGACTTTATTGAAATCTCTTGTAAAACTCAAGAGGAGACACATCTATCATCACCGGGCTCTTTGTTTAGACAGAACATCTGAACAGCAGGAGGCTTAAGGTCCATTCCATTTGATCTCATTGTTGTCTTCGAGAAACACCAAGAAATCCTTCTTTCATTTTGTTTCTCCCTGGTATTTCCTGAGGTGTTTCTAATATTCTATATATCCTGAGAACAAAAGAGCCCTGAAGGTAATGAATTAAATGGTGAGATCTAAGGTTTGTCAGGCCTTTTACAGCATCTGAATAAGTTGCTAAAATAAATTTGCTTTCTCCTTCACATCATGCTCTATATTTTAAAAACAAAGGTGTCCAAAGAGGGTCTTTGGAGAGATGCTCTAGACCAGGGGTCACTAATAGGCGGACCGCGGTCCCAATGCGGACCCAAACTGATAAACTATTGAGAACAATTTAATTTTGACTGTGTTTATTTTAAGTGTCGGAGCTTTTCTTGTCTTTATGGTATACAGGCATTAAGGCGCAGTGAACTCAGAGATCAGCTGCTCCTCAGCCAATCAGATTAGTGCACATTGGGGTGTGCGGCATGCACACAGGCGAGATACGAAGCGAGAAGCAACAGCCGGAGACTAAAGCGAGTCAGAAAGAATAACAAGCTTTAAAAACAGAAAAGTGAACAGAGAAAACTGAGTGTTTAACAGGAACGGTTCTGGAATGGACCTGCTCGTCTAGTTTTGAAGAATACCGCTCTGTAAAATCAACATGTCGAACTGTGAAGCTGAGTTAACAAGAAGACACACGTTTTATTTACTTTCTTTATAAATAAACATATTAAGATGCACTTTTTTCAAAAGCATTCTGTTTTTTAAAATGTAGCCCTTGTTTTTACTTGAAGTAAGGAAAAAGTTTTTTGAAGCTTTATAAATAATTCATTCAGTTCAGTATTTAAACAGTGAATATACTGAACGGTATGTGTGATGTGTTGGTGTTTCAGTAGCTGATGGTATAAGATTCTGATACAATGTAACTTAAATATACAAAATATGGCACTGTGTCACGCCTCCCGTCCATGTGCCCTTGTTTACGTCCCGCCCATGTGCTCCCTGGCCCCGCCTGTCACACCTGTTTTCCTTCGGTCCTGAGTTGTGTCACCTGTTCCCTCTTGTTAATCTCTGTATATATACCCTGTGTTTGAAGTCTGTCTTGGTCGCTCATTGTTATTGTCATGTTATTGTCGTGTTGTTGATGTTGTGGTGTACTCCGTCTGTTTGTTTCAATATTAAATCCGTGTTTGAACTACAGTTCGCAATTGTGTCCGCAACTGCCTTTCCCTGCTCCAGCTACACCGTGACACACTGAATCATAACACAAGTTAGAAATGATGACGGTCCGGGCCTTGGCCTGAGGAAATCTCCTCTAACTGGACCTTACTGAACTCTTATTAAATACCCCTGCTCTAGAAGAATCAATTTTGACACTCAAGAAATGGCTGTATGGCTGTTTTTTTGTATTTTTGTGTTTTATTTGTACAATTTGGTTTATGATTAACCTGTTTAAAGATTAAAGAACCAATCAAACACTATAGAAGCATACACCTGAGCCAAGAACCATTAGGGAATCTTTGCCAAGCCACAAAGGTAGTTGGGTTATGGAAGGCAATGCTGATAACAGTAGAGCTCATGGGGCAATGTGAAGGTAGACTACAATATACACCATATGTGTGTGAGTACATTTGAATATGTGTGTGAACCTTTTATCATTGCACATATAAATATTTAAATATAATTGCATGTAAATATAATTGTACATTAGCACAAAGAATGATTGTCACTGATTGTGAGGGTATATGATTATTTAAAATATATGTTATTTCCATTCATGCTAAATTGGCTGAAAAAGAAAGACTTCTGGACTAGAAACTAAAAATCAATCAAAGTGTTTTAACATAATATGAAAAGGCCTGTTGCATGAATTCCTTGTGAAAAAGTCTGGCTCCATTGATTTGTTCATCTGCTCTCCTATCATTTTATCATTTTAAGGATAAGGTTTTGTAGTGATATGCAAATTCTACAAAGAGCTGGAATAACCAATGGGTACTTCATGGTTAAGAGCAAGTAGGACAACAATAACACATAAAATTTTTTGAATGCATGAACCTTTTAAAGTTCAAAGAACCCATTAAAGATTATAGAAACATACATCTGAGCCAGGAACCATTTAGAAATCTTTACTTTGAAGACTCGACAATCGTAGGAGAGTCTTGCATTATAACTCACAGCCGCATAGTAGTAAACATGTCTATTTTATTCATTTCCTGTCTCATTGTAACGAGCGGATACACCCGTCAGACTCACCTGACTGGATGTTTGTGTTGATGTGATGAGTAGCTGAACCACGTGGCCTCTCCAGACAGTGTCATCACACCTTTTCATGCCCCTATTCGTCTTGTCAGAATCCCAGTGAGGTCCAGCTCACTGTTGATTGACAAATTAATCTTGACAACATCAACACTCATCCATGTCTGTCACCTAGACTGAGGTGCAGAAAACCTGTCTGCAGTGTGTGTACCTGCCTGGATGCAGGAAACATAGAAGGAAAAAAACAAGTTTATAACCTCTCATTTTCTTTATTTCAATTAATATAAAAAATTGAGTTTTTTTATATATTCTGTATATCTTTATATGTAAATATACACAATACCAATATCCCGCAAGCCTGAGTGTCTGGAACAATCACTGTTACAGGAGGATGAAACAAGTCATTTTAGCATATTTATGAAGTGTCATTATGTGGGCGCTGAGCGGTGGGCAGCAAAGAGAGCAAGTCTACAGTACAATGTTGCACTCTAGCGCTCCCTACTAACCGCATCTGGTTTTAAGAATGTTTGAGAGAACTCCAAAGAAATAATTTTATAAAATTAGAGGTCATGGAGCCATCTGTGCCCCAGGTGTTTACTACGCTTCTATTACAGCGTGGTGAAATTACAAAACATTGGTTTAAAATATCCATAAGCAGTCGTGAGGCACATTACCATATATAAAATGCAAATAACAGGACTGAGAAAAGAAAAAAATAAACTGACTGATGATCCGGAGACTCTGCATTCCTGGAAAGACGCACACGTCAATATTACATAACATAAAAAATAACAAAAGCATGTAGTAGCGAAAGTAAATGAAATGAAATGATTAACAAAATCCCAGCATACAAGTAACAGATGGTTAAATTCAGGTGTAGTATGAAGCAGTTCAGTATAAAGTGCAAGTGTTATTATTATCATTGAATGTTCACTGTGAACACTTTCTCTTTCTCACAGTTCAGCACAAATTAAACAAACTATACTGTAGATTTCAAAGTGGGGTTTGATGTCTATCCTAAAGCAAACAAAAAAAATCTATTCCTGATCAGATTAGATAAGGTCATTAAACAGGTGTTGATGAACATCACAAGACTGATGAGGAGACCCTAGGTCCAATGGTTTAGCCTGGATAGTGTCCAGAGAAAAAGCTGGACAAAAAAAATGCAATTTACCTCACAAAGTTGTGCTGCTGGAATATAACACGGTCAGCAGCATATATATTAATCTATATTGCCATATATAATTACAGCGTCTGATAAAGAAAATGTCAATGCCAAGCCAGTTGGATTATGGAAGATACCCATGATGACAGTACAGCTCACAGGGCAATGTGGATTGCGTAATAAACCATTGCGTGTGTGTGTGTGTGTGTGTGCGTGCATGCATCTGAATATGTGTGATATCAATTTATCTTCACACATTTTAAAACTACGGACTAGCAGAAAGAATGATCGTTAGTGATTGCGATGGCATATGATCATTGAAAATAAATGCAATTTTCACTCATGCCAAGCTGGTTGAAAAACAAAGCTAGGCAGATTAAAAAAAAATTGGTTAAAAAATAATATTGCTGCTTTGAAACAAAACCTTCAGGTTTATAATTTTTGACATCATTTGAAAATGCCTGTTGCCATAATTCACCAAAAGAAATTTCCAAAAATTCCTTACAAAAAGGTCGACTTACATTCTACACCAGTTCAGTATGGTCCAGTTAGAGGAAATTTAGTCAGGCCAAGGTCCAGACCAATATAATTTCTAACTTGTGCTATGATTTAGTGCTATCCTGTATACCGAAGAAGCCTGGTATCAGCATCTTATTTAATCAGCAACTAATACACCAACACGTCACACATACCGTTCAGTATATTTTAGTATATTTACTGTTCAAATGCTGAACTGAATTAGTTATTTATAAACTTCTAATGAATGTTTTTACTCACTTCTATAAAAACAAAAGCTACATTACAAAAACAGAATGCTTTGAAAAAGAGTGCATCTTAAAATGTTTATTTATAGAAAGAAAATAAAGCAGCATCTTCTTGTTAACTCAGTTTCACAGCTTGACCTCTTGGTTTAGAGCCGCCTGTAAAGAATAAACATAAGTCTCAGTCCATTCCTGGTTAAAACTTTCTCCGATCTGCTTTACTTTCTGACTGCTGCTTCTGCTTCGTACCTCGACTGTGCGCCACACTCCCGAATATGCACAGATCTGATCTGTGAGGTTAAGCCTGTAAATAATTTTTACACGTAAAAAAATAAACACTTTCAGAATTAAATCACTTTTGTTAGTTTATCGCTTTGGGTCTGCATCGGACAACGTCTGGGTCTACATGGACAATTTGTCCATCATGGTTAAGAACAACTAGGACAACAATAACCCATGATAATTTATGAATGCATGTATATGTTTCAGGGAAACACACTAAATGCACTGAAGAATTTTCACACTATCAGACTTTTAGAGAATGATAACAAGATCCTAAAAAGAAAGTTTGAGTTTTTCCCCCAACAGTTCAGTGATTCAGCATAACTTCACAATAAATACTGTTGGAGTACAAAAAGTGAAGAAAGTATGAAAATGTGGCATCTTGCTCGTGAACTACTCTACTGTTGGTAATGCAGCTTCACCAAATTACCACAAACTCAAAATCCAATCTGCCCGATAAACAGTGAGATCCAATTAAATACCTATGCTGCACCAAGTGCTACACCCTGCCCCCCGGCCCACCAGGAAAAAACATCAGAAGCATGCCTATTGACAACTAATTCACTATCTATAGATTTAAATTAAACTGTTAATTGAGAAGAGATAAGCTGCTTAGATCTGCTGGCTGATGTTTCTCATGCCAGCTGCCCAGTAACAAAGCATTTGAGGTGTGTTTGTGCTTAGCTTTGCTTAAAACCAGAGAGCCATGACTTAAAATGTATATATGTTGTATATTTTAAATGAATTCTTCTGTAAAAGCCAAAAAGGGAAGCTTGTCTTTAAATATTATCGAAGGAGGCTGTTAGAATTGTTAGATATCTGTTGAGATGTTTGGATGAATAGAAGCCAGATACAAAGATCCTGCTAAGAGCAGCATTGCAAATTCCTATATATGGATTGTTAAACCTAATTTCCCTGTTTGGCAAGTTCCACTATACTGCAAACATTGTAAAATAAGGCGACAAGAGATGTTCTTTAAAATGTTGTGCTGTTCTTCCACAGAAGACATTCTCAGAAAATGTTGTTCTGTAATACAGAAATAATCTATTATGACTTTCCACCTCTACACCTACACACCTACAGTTTTACCTATATTTTCCTTTTTCGTTGTGCACATTGTTTGGCATAGGCTTTATTATCTATTGTATTCAAAACATGCAATATTCAAAATTGTTACAAATGTATATACACCATTTTGGAACGAAGCTCTTGACTTATCCTTATCGTTTCTGTTTTATTTTTTTGTTTAATGTCAATTAAATATTTTTATGATTGCTCCAAAAGAAATCTAAAAGTACTTGAGATAAAATAATATTACATTAACATGAATTACACTAAGAACAGTTTACCACAACAGGGATGATATGGCAACAGATATATCGGAGATGGGAGAACTACAAAATGGGCTGTTTTACAATCCGTTTCACCTAAACGTTCGTGACATGTTCTTGAAATCCCACCTGTGACAGTTTTAATAAGTGCTCAGCATTCATGAGATTGTACAGTGTTGACACCAGGCTTTGCTCAATTTACTCGAGCTAATCGATAAGAGCTGTGCATCCAGCTATTCTCTCAGTCCCCACAATAAAAGCCTTGGGTATGCATATAGACATGTGAACGCATCCTGTCACTGAGGAACCCGGCAGCTACACTGAATCCTGACATCTCTCATCAACTGGAGGCTTATTGAAGCTAATGGCAATCATTCCCTCACGAGAGACATAAGCAATCAGTGTGCAGCAGTCAGGAATCGATTCGTCAGTGAAATTACTTTATTTTCTTTATACCTTATTAAACACCTTCTCTGTGGAATATCGCAAGGACACACACACACACACACACACACACACACACACACACACACACACACAATATAAAATTTGAACATAATATTATAATAAAGTGCTGTTTAATGCAAAAAAAACCCACATTCTCAATAATGATCTAATATATAACTTCTATAATATATATATATATATATATATATATATATATATATATATATATATATATATATATATATATATATATATATATAGTATAGAATTAGTGGCAATTACTATTGGTAATTGGTACCATTACTATAAGTGGTAAGAGGTAAGTAAGTATGAAATGAAGGTTTTTGCATTAAATAGCACATTACATTGATATGTTTATTATTATATAATAAAAAAATGAACTTAATGCATGTAATACATACAAACCTAATTTAAAAACACACAAAATGCAGATCAAAGAAAGAAAGCACACTTTGGCCTGTATTGAAATTAAAAGATGACAAGATGTTTTGTCTGCAGTGTTTTTGGGAAATATACATTAATTCTGAAATTGGTGCCTGCAACACTTTCCTTAAAAGCTGGAGCAATTTAACATTATGAACACTATGAAAAAAACAACTTGAACAGGTTTAGATGTATAAGAAGCATCTAGGACAGAGTGCAGGCATTCGACCCACCACTTGTCAAAGCACTGGGTTGACGACCCACCACCTTTTAATTGAGTTCAAGACAATCACTTTAAAAAGGAAATCTGTGCTTGACCTAAACTGCATGGAGCACTCACCTATAGCCACAAACAGAAAGACAAACCAATCAAAATCACCATTGTAGCTGAGGGGGCAGGACATTTCCAAACAGTAAAACCGTTGTGGTGGATGCTTATTGGGGCGAACGCTCCTGGGTGTAGAGATGCTACTGGGTGGTTAGATACTTGCCCTGTCCTCCAGAGGGCACACACTGGAGTCAGCAGGTGCGGTGCAATAGAGACCATTTATTGGGCTGGGGAGCACCCACACTCCACATCATCACCATCCAGGATTACATCAGTAGGCAGAATTTACAGGCTACAATCTAGAGCTAACCACCATACATGCATACCTGTTGGCATCTCTATTCTCTCTCAAATCTGAGCATTACACTATAGTGCGCATGCGCTTAGTCTTAGGCATCTAAAGTGACCGTCACACCGTCATGCTCATGTTCAGTGACAAGAACTGCACCTAATGTGATACACAAACACTTGACAACGGTTTGTTATTTCATAATATGAATTTTTAAATATTATATAGAAATATATTTCTTTACAATAGGTTCTTCCATATCTGTAGTGTTTTGGACCGAATGTTTTCTTTAGTTCTATCTGGTTTGCCCTTTTACTGCGATCCAGCAAAAGTCAGCTTCTATATGAACTCGCTGCTGGTAGGAACACATGTATAAGACGGCCCACACTATGTCAGCACCTGAGCCGGGTTTCTTTGGTGCACACCGGTGCCTTGCTGCCCACATAATCTACCCATTTGAATATTTTACTCTTCCCAGATGCTCAGTTCTATTCTTGCAGCATGAGCTGATTTTAATAACACCAGAGAAATAATATTAGCAAAGATATGCATTTCATTTTGATTGAACAGATATCAGTCATAAAGAAGCAGATATCAAGTTAGGTTTATTATATCATGACTTTGATTGTGAGAGTAACAGCTTGCGTGCACCCTGCTAACTACAGGTACATGCACTGTCATAAAACAGGGTCATGTTACTATAACCAGGAATCATTCAAAGTTCTTTATTCTTTATAATAGTTGATGTCTTTATGACTTATATCACTAATTTCTATTGTGTACCCTAGTTCTATTTCATCAATAATACCCACCAATCTTATATTACTGGACATAATATGTTATGACCACTAATGACATCTTCCATGACATGTTTATGACACAGTTTTATTTGTTTATGCCATATGCTATAGAGAAGGAAATGTTTCAGACTTTAAATGTAAAACTAATATGTAAAGAATTGAAGTGTGGGCCTACACATGGTACCTTTACTGTTTAGGTGGTTGCAGTGTTATAGAAATGCATCTTTTTCTTAAAGAAACGTATTTTGTTTATTCAAAACACACACACTCTCACACAAACAAAACAGCATCAAGTATCTACCCATCTGATGGTGTGCCACAGTGAGGGGTAAATGAAATGGGATGAAGATAAACAGGTGTAGGTGGAGAGTAACCCTGGGGGTGAGGTGTTCTGAGGCAGTAGGGTTTATGAGGTGAAGGTTAGTGTGATTCTCAATGGCCCCAGCACTGAAATAAGATTTTAATTGGGCATTTTATGGAGTCCTCCTGTGACTAGACCTCTAGACCAGTTGCAACACTAAATGCTTATTGAACTCATTTGCAGTAAAAAAAAAACACTACTAGTAGTGAACTGAGGTATTTTAAGGTGCACTCATTGCTAATACGGGTGTTCAGTTGTACCCCACTGCCTGTATTATCTCTATTAAAAGCACTGCTAATGGTAAAGATAGTAAATTCAGCAGCTACACATGAATCATAGTCAGATGAACATCAGTTGGATGACAATATAATCCCCCAGCATTGGACCTGAGCAGTGGAATACATTCCGGGGCCATCCAATATTACTGAGATGAATGGAACTGGTCTAAGAACTGTCCAACGGATTTTTATTTATAAAAAGGAAAGCTAAGAATTGTACATTTTATGTAGGACATTTTAACAGTGGCCATAAGAACAAACAGTTGGTTAATCAGAAAAGGGACAATTTACTAGGGAGTGTAAACATTGCGTAAACAAAAATGGAAAAATGTCATGTGATCTGTTGAGTTCAGACTGACCCTATTCCACAGCGATGGGTGCAACTGAGTAAGATGGGAAGCATATTAAGAGTTGCAATCAACATGCACAGTGCCCACTGTGCATGCCTTTGGAGGTAGTGTTAAGATCTGGTCTAGTCTCAACAAAGTAATGTGGCCATAAAATTAAGTCAGCTGATCGCATGAATGTACTGGATTTTTCTTCCCTGACAGCTCGGACACATTCTAGTACAATACCAATATTCATGGAGATCAAATTGTGAAAGACAGGAATCAATTTTACATATATTTACATATATTTATCATAACCTTAACCCCACTATTTGTGTTTATGTATTTGTGTATTTGTGATATGCTGGAGAAGAATTTATGAAGTGGGTCGACACTTACGTCTTTACAAGATCTCAACCAAAAATTGGCATGAGGTTGCCAAAACAATGCCATGGCAAAAGCAATGAAATGGTCCAATGTGGCCATATATACCACAGATGGTTTCAGATTTCTTTACAGATAAAACCACTGAATATCTATGATGATCTACAGTGTAATGGTGTGAAAGCACTTTTATGAAGATTATTCACAGAAATAATATTTGACAAGGTAATGTCTTGGTAAGAAAATACATCAATCTTCTATGCTAAGCATTAGGCTGAGTGGGCTCACTGTAGACACAGAAAAGCCAAGGCAAATAGATGAACTAGGCAAACAGACTGAATAGCTCTTATACTGGCAAAAAACCTTGTAGCTAATAATTTCAGTTAATAAATGAATGAATAAGTAAATATTTCCCTTTTGATGTTAATCACACTACTCCTTCAAGATGTCTATCTATTCAGAGGTGAAGAGAGATAATAAACAGAACCCCATGAAAGTGGGTGATAATAACATTTTCACTCTGCACTAATAATAATCTTTTCTCTTGGTAACTCAATCTTTACTTTCAATCAGCTCATTACAAACCGCAACTAAATCTCTTTTAGTGTAAGTAATTTTATATCAAACCAATCAGAGCTGCTTTTCTTCATTCAGTCATTTCCAAACAGGGACAGGCGTTTAAAACCAGCAACTCAGCTCGTAATTATTTCTTTGATGTCTAAAAAGCTGCGCTCTGCTAATATGTCACACTTCCACATTGCCTTAAGATATGTTTAAAATTGCAATCAGCACAGAGAGGAAAGAACTGCATGACACACATATTTAAACATTTCTTTACTTCTGTGATGGAATGTGTATGAGCACACTTATTAACATACAATTTGCTTTGACACCTAGTAATTATGAGATTGATCTTCACCTTTAAAATAGCTAATTTATACATTAACATTTACACATCATAAAATATTCATTGCAGAACATAAATGTGTTGCTTTCATGCTTTAGATTGTAACACTGTGACACTGTGTTATAGTGATGACAAGAGTTTTAACCTTGACAACAGTGTCATTATGATACCATAATATGAACAGGGTTAAGGAAAAAACATCCATATATCACATATGGATGAACATAGTAAGCCAGGGGTAAAATAGAAAATGAACTGAAATAGATATACGGCAAGGTGTTATGCAGACTGCTATGCCCAATTGTCATGTGAAAGATTAGGAAAAATACAGAATTTGGGATGATGTGTGTGGCTATATTCCTGAACTGTTACTAGAAACCTGATCTAAAGTAAATAATGTTAGTAAATCATGACAGAATATTAATGGCAGCGTCCTTGGCCTTGAACTGCAACTGCAATTCCTCAATCTCATAATTGCATAATGCGAGGGAGCTGATAGGCCATTGCTATCTTGTCTTAGGTGGTTGCTGAGGTATTGCTTGGCCATTGCAATTTTATCACAGGTGGTTGCTAAGGTGTTGATACAAGCTTTGTCACATGTCATGTCAGCTGTATACGCCACTACTCAGCAAATGCTATTTACCATATTTAACCGCCATTTGCATTGCTGTGGAGTCTCATGACCTTCCGGCTCCATGATTTTGATTTATTTTCCTAATAAGGACTTTTCATTTCATTAGAGTGGTCTACTGGACACTTAAACAGAAACGTGTAGAAAGTTGTTAAGACATAATTTATCATAATCAGACGACACTCACTCATATCCGTGTGCGGAGGCATTTCTGTGACCCGTAAACGGCCTTTCATTTCATGCTCTATATTTTCTAAAATTGAAAGTCATCTTGTCTGTCCTTTATAATGATACAAATGCATTGGACAAATTGGACTGTGAATACTCTTGCAAAGTGATGTTGACTATACATCTGCACATGCCAGATAGTGAGTTGTTACTATGCACAAGATGAAAATGTGGCCTACCTAACTAGCGAAATCATCACAACCCAAGACATTTGGGTATGATTCAGATCATAAAACTAAATAAATAAAAGTTAAAAGTAGATGGGAAATTTGTTCAAGGGGAATAGTAAATTTATTGGGATTATAATGACATTTTTTACTTGCTACTTCTGACATGTTTCTTTTTTCTCTCTTATCTATTTTTATTTATTTATTTATTTATTTTTCACTTTGTATAGATCTGAAATATACATTGAGTATGTTTTTCTTTTCTTTTTCTTTTGATGTAGATAGATGATATATATTCTCCTGTCGTATATATTTGGAATATACATAGAATATGTTCTTGGTTTTTTTTTGTTATTTTTTTGTATATATTCAATGTATATGTATGTTTTATGTTTGATGGACCCCAGGAAGAATAGCTGCTATTCCTATAGGAGCTAATGGGGATCCAAATAAAATAAACAAATAAACAAAATAAACATTTCACTTCTTTTCATACTCTGCCATGTCTGACGCTGCTTTTTTGTGGAGTTTGATTTTATAGGAAATTTGCTATTCAGGCAGTGGAGATTATTTAAATAACAAAGGTTATGTAGAAATGTAAGCACTTCCCAGCGATGTTGTGTTTCATTATTACATATACATTTTACTAACCAGATATAATATGTTTCTTGCGTCATTTAATTTTAACCTTGAAAACTGTGAAAATATGTAACCTTGTCACTTCCTGTCGTGGCAACATGTGTTTGCTCATGTGCACTTGTTGCCTGAATGTCATTTCTATACAATAGGGCTGGGTATGGCCACTGATTTCCCGGATTAATTTGATCCCGATTCACAAGGTCCCGATTCAATTCAATTTCCGATTCGATTCGATTCAATTCAATATTGATTCATTTAGGGATATTTCAGTTACAATAATATGTTTTGTTTGAATATGAAAATAGATTTTTAGAGAACTAATGTGGTAAATGTACAAGGAACCTACTATTACTAAAAACATTAGTGTTTATATATTTATATACTGAATCCAAAATGTAGCCAGGTTTCTGCTTTCAAGTTCTGGGGCGCCTTCACTTGTGCTCCAGCCATGCTTAACTGATGTGCGCCCCCAGCCAGATCTCATTGTGCGAAAAACAATGGCTGATCATGCGAGACTGGTCGGGGTGGCTGGAATGCTAATTTTAAAGATCGATCTCTGGTTTATACGAAACGATATCGGATTATTCAAATGAAGATCGATTAGAATCATCAAAAAAAAATCGATTTTTTAAACACACCCCTACTATACAATGTCATATAAATCTTCTGTTTTGTTGTTTGTCGTTAATATTATTATAAACTGTCAAAGGTAAAGCTAACAAAGCCTTATTGGCTGGCTAGTGTTTGTTCTCAAATGACAAATGACTTGCAAGACAACAAATAGGTAGTTACATAGATATCTAGGTGCCTACTTCAAAATTTTCAAAGACATGATCTTCAGTACTATGTCAATCTTCGTAAAGATTCCACATACATGTAAAAAAAAACATATTCTGAGCCATCTTATTTGCTTAAATGAAACATATCACTAAAGAAAAAAAAATTAAGTAATTAGAAGTCCTTTAGTCCATGCTACCTGTCTGGGAAGAAACTCAGAGTGCCGTGATAAAACCGGGCCAATAAAGGCCACCATCACTTTAGCTGCTGAACAATGACAGCATTCAGCAGGTTGGCCTCCTTCAGTATCAGGTTCTCATCTGTTAGCTCCTTTTTGGGGAAAGTAGGGGGACGTTTGGTTGAGTAATGTCATGGCATTGTGGTGGGACATTGGTAATGTCTGGGCAAGAAAATACACCAATCTTCTATGCAAAAACATTAGGCTGAGCAGGTTGACTGTAAGACAAGACAAGAAAAGCCAAGGCAAATAAGCAAACGTATAGAATAGCTGAAAATAGACTGAACAGCACTTATAACAGTAAAACTTGTAGCAAATTATTTCTGATAATAGATAAACTTCAAGAAGTTTCTTGAAGTATTTAGAAATTAAAGTAAAAAGTGTGATGAGGAAAGTGTGGTTTAATGCAGACTTGTAACTGGACACCCTACAGACTGCAATAGAGACAGCCATATTACAAAATTAATTTATACTGTCACCATCATTACAGTCAGCATTGGCATATCTAAGGGTTCTTTTTAACATATTATAAGAGAAACTTTGTGAAACAGCTGTATGTAAAAACAGTATGTTGAAATAGTTCTCTTGTTTATCACCTCGGGGTCATTGTTCCAGACTCCAGCTTTTACACTGTGTTTGTCTACTTTACCTCTTTGTTGAATCCCTGTACAAAGCTTTAAGTGATATAAATGAGCCACCTCAGGACAAAAAATAGTCCTTATGTAAGGCATGAGTTCATATTAATATTATTAGAAAGAAGAATAATAATACTTGAGTTGGTGATCAAACGTTTTCTACAGCATTGGAAAGATCTTGAAATTCAACATAAGTCCAATGTTAGTAATAATGCCTTACATACACTGTTTAAAGAACACTTCAGACTTCAGAGTCTCTCACTATAAAAATACCAAGTCTTTGCCATAACCTGTTACTTTATTGCACTGATTGGTAGATTGGACCTCAATTATCATGTAATGCACTTAAAATCAGGGCTCTATTATGGCCCTGATGGGATCATTCAAAGCCCGCAGTTATACACCATAGTAAGTCTCATTCCAGAATGGCTTTAACTCACATCTTCCCCTCACTGCTGGAGTTCCAGTCCATGATTTTAATTTGAGGAGCACCCAGTATGGCGTACATTATTTGACCATGCAAGATTAAGAAATATGAAAAATTCCCAGCTGTGTCCATTTCAATCCTTCTGATTTAATGAAGAAAGGAGGAGGAGAAGGAGGAGAAGGAGGAGGGCAGGGGAGATAATCACCACTCTGCATTTCCTCTAAGGGCGAAGGCACTGGCGTGGGTGCTGCATCACTCTGACTAGTGATTAACCTCTTTAAGCTATTTGCTGCTATCCAAGTGTGTTATATGTTGCCACTGCATGGAGTTCCAATGTAGCAAGACCTTTATTTCAAAGATTTGCATAACCGTAACTGAGGAAACGCAACACTTATAAAGATCTGACAACCTCAAAACTGTGAAAAAATGTGATCTTGTCAGTTCCTGTCATGCCAGCATGACGACACGTGTTTGTTCATGTGCACTAGTTTTCTGACAGTCACTTCAATGCAATGTCTAACAAGCCTTTATCTTCATAGTTTGATATTTCTGCCAAACTGGCATATTCAAATCTAGCAACATCTTACTGCAACATCACTTCGGCAAGTTAGTTTTTTTTTTTAGTTTATAATGTTTTCAAACGACAAATAACTTTATAGACAACAAAGATAACTAGCTCATGTTAGCACGGTAGCTACATAGATATCTAGGAACCTTACATTAAAGAGGTCTGCATGGGACAAAATTTTTAATCATGCTCCTATTAAAATTAAAATTCCACCCATAACAAAAATGTTTCAGCCCATTTACAAAAGCAGTCGAGAATGAGAATATATGACATCCAATATTTAACATACTCTATTAACAAATTAATTTTTTTCTCCTGAAATCATCAGGACTGAAAATGTCAGACTTGCCTTTAGCTGGCTATCTGTGGTGTAGAGCACTTTCCACAGCTGAGGCCGACTGACTAAAGGCTCAGTATGTTCTTTAGCACAATAATGCAATTGATCCATTGGTCATGTGATTGGTTTCTTCAAAAATATTTAGAATGAGTTATTACTATTACTCATTATTTAGTTGCTTATCCTCTTGTATTAATTGCATGCTAACATGATTATTATATTTTATAGACCATTTACTAAATAGTGAGATATATATATATATATATATATATATATATATATATATATATATATATATATATATATATATATATACACACACATATACACTACCGCTCAAAAGACTGACAGTTCTCTAAAGGAAGTTATTTCTTTCTGGCTTTTTTGAGCCGGTCAGCAAGCCATCAACTGCTGATGCATCACAATTGAGCAAGGGTGTCCTAACAACCAATTAGCCCAATAACATCCTTAACTTGGATTGGCGGTCGTACCAGGAGATTTAGACAGAGGACTGAGAATTGCTGATAATATGACTATATGCAAAATAAGCCTCAATACAAAAATAAACTTTAATACAAACATTTTTATTCTTTAAAAATCATCTGATACACTTACATTAATTGTGAAATGGACAATATTGTTTGTGAATAAAATTAAAATTGCATGAAATGAAATTCTTAAGTGATAATATTATTTTGGTAGTATATATATACATATATATATTCCTGCGCTCATACCCACTGGAATTGTTAATTGCCCATTCCATTTCCATTGAAATTAGGTCTCACACCACAAGATCCTAGGACATACAAGCCAGGCAAGTGAATGCAGACATCTACTTACATCAGTTAGGCCTCTTTTTTTCTGGCCTCCCAGTATGGAATTACTGTTTTATTTATTTATTTATTTATTTTACAGTTTTTACCTGTAACCAAGGCAAGAGGTACGCTGTATTCCTATGTTGATAGTAGATGGACTACAGCAAACCAGAAATCTCATTGTTTTCTAAGGAGCTGAAATGGAAAATTCTGCTACCTGCAGCAGTGAGTAGGATAGAATGCTCTATCAATGTTCAAATGGTAGATACCACTGGAATTCCCAATGGTTGCATAATGTGTTTGCATAGTACATGCTGGGTACTTCGATGAAAGAAAACTAATAAAAACCATCACTACAATTTAAAATCATGAAGTCTATATAGCATAACGCTGCACTGAAAAATGCAAAGAAACAGCACTTTCTATCTAGAATTGCTATTAAAGCTGCAAAACAGCCTGTTTTAAATTCACTGTTAGACTGATCATCAGGGCCTCCTCCTCAACTAACACCAACCAGTTCTCTTCTTCATTCATGCCATCTGCTACAACCTAGACTGCAACACTGTGTCATCCAGATGTACCAGCATCAAGATATGATGGAACTGTTTCAGCTCACTCCCACTTTCCACAAATACCAAGTCAGAGACTGACTCTACCTGTGCAGTTTCTAAAGCTTTTACCATCCAGTCTTCAAACAGAGATGCTCTTACTTCTGTGTATTTAATAAACTGAAAATACTGTTTGACCAGAGGAGGATGGGTCTCCCCTTGTGAGTCTTGGTACCAAGGTTTCTTCCTCCAGTTTTGAGGGAGTTTGTCCCTGCCACTATCGCCTCTGGCTTGCTCACAGGGGGATACGTGCTGTGACTTCATGTTTTCAAACTGTGACAACATTGTTGTAAAAAACAAAATAACTTGACTGTTTCTGCCCTGTCATAAAACTAGTCGCATTTATATATAAATATATAAATATTCAGTTACATAAACCAACACAACAGTAAACCACAGAAAAATGGGAATCTTTTTAATGCAGCAATGCTTTCATTCCTCTCCTTCTCTGCAGTATGGAGTGGAGAAGAGATATCAACCATCTTATCTGAGCTATCCTCTTTTGATCCTAACCAAAAGCTGCCTCTGTAATCAAAAACATCAGGTTATCATGCAATGTAATCATTTAATGATCTAGGTTAGTCTCCTTAGTGATTATCTAATGTAATGTAGTAATGTAGCACATGTACAGCAGTCAGTAATATACGCATAAAGTATAGAAGCATAATAAACATATACAGGCTCAACATTTCATGGGACCAAAAGTTATAGGACAGAAAAATTTATAAATCATGTATAATTATATAAACGAATTGGTCCCTAGTTCCTAAAAAATGAAGTCATCAGGATGAAATTTGGTTCTTCCAAAGGTTTCTTCCTCCAGTCTTGAGGGAGTTTTTCCCTGCCACCGTCGCCTCTGGCTTGCTCACAGGGGGATACGTGCTGTGACTTCATGTTTTCATGTTTTCAAACTTCTTTGTGACAACATTGTTGTAAAAAACTAAATAACTTGACTGTTTCTGCCCTGTCACAAAACTAGTCGCATTTATATAAATATATAAATATTTAGGTACATAAATCAACACAACAGTAAACCACAGAAAAATTGGAATCTTTTTAATGCAGCAATGCTTTCATTCCTCTGCATCCCTGCAGTATGGGACAGAGAAGAGTTATCAACCATCTTATCTGAGCTATCTCCTTTTGATCTTAATCAAAAGCTGCCTCTGTTATAAAAAAACATCAGGTTATCATGCAATGTAGCCATTTAATGATCTAGTTTAGTTTCTCTAGTGATCATCTTTAGTAATGTAGCACATGTACAGCAGTCAGTAATATATGCATAAAGTATATAGGCATAAGAAATTGGGGAAAAATCCTGCTTGCAATCTCTGCCTCAAAGACAATACAGTTCATTATTGAATAAACATATCAAAGCACTGGTCCGAGGCAACACTTTGAAAGGAGGTGATTGTTTCTCTTTGAAGCTGCATATCTCCGAGCTTTTCCTCTATTCTGGATCTCCCGAGTACAGCGTGGCCCAGTGCAGAGAATAGATCAGTGAAAAACCATCTCGGTGTGCAAATACGACTGCGTTTATTGCACCATAATAGCTGCTGCAGTTATGCCGTATGCAACATGTCATGTGGTAGCTCATGGACGACTATGGTGGATATGAAAAAGTGCATGTGCTGAGAGGTTATAATGCTGGTGCATGGCTTCATGCAGAGGACAGGTTGATGGGAAATTGCGCGGCTGTGCAGATCCGCCTGTGTGTATTAGATTAAAATGCTTATTGCAGTTTTGATGTATATAACATGTTGTGGTAATTCTGTGTGCTCACAGGTTGTAATGCTTTTGGGAAAACTTGCTTGCTCTCCCAACAAAGGGAAATATTACATAGAACCATTTTGCATGCCTGGAGTGATAGAGATATTGAAATTCATACCGTGTTTGCAGATTTTATGAACAGAGCTCTGAAACACCTCTGGGGACAGCTAGCTGTAAACATGCAGACTTCATGTTCTCGCTTTCCTGAATCTCTAGACTAAATAGCAAGACGATAAAATAACTGTTTGCTGAAAGGTGCCTTTTTCAGAGCCTCAGCATCTGTTGTAAGGAGCAAGCATATATATTTAGTCACAGTTATTATTAAATGGCTGTGATGTTGTTGCTTTCTACTGGACTGCACACACTAGGGTAAGCTGAGGTTTAACAGTGTTGATCAACGATAATTGGCTTGTTCGTTTGATTTGACAAGCTCTTGAGAATATGACTACCGTGTTGAACAATGTCTCATTACTTTTTTACCACTGAAATTAACACAAGGGCTTGAAAAAACACATCTGGTCCTAAAATATAACACTAAGATACAAAAATACAGTCTTCTATTACATCCCATGAGAAGTAATATCATTGGAACACATTTCTATTTCTAGGAAGCTGCATAAAGGGTTAATAAATGCCAATTTTTACAACAACTGCAAGTTTATACTGCTTTATGACATTACAATTGCTCTTTAAAACAGGCTGAAATAAACTTCTACACAAGGATGCTGTTTAAACACACACTAGGACACATGATAAAATGTGTATGACTGATGTAGCTGACAGACACGTTGAGAAAAGATTAAATGCAGTGCAGTTTATAGACCTTTCCGCAGTGCCACTGTAAACTCGAACACTGGATTTGAAATGAAACCCTGACAATGAGGTTAGAATGCAGGATATGAGCTATAATTTGAGTGTATTTACTTTTATATTGGGGAAACTTTGAGGAATTGTACTTCCTTTTATATACAGCCTCCACATTTCATGGGACCAAAAGTTATAGGACAAATAAAAAATATAAATCATGAGTCACACGTTGTATTTGGAATAAACATCATCTAACTTTCCAGCTGAAAATACCATATCTAGACTGAAGTGCTTATGAAGAGCTTATGCTTTAATACATATATATATACACACACAGTATGTTTTGACATATAAAGTGTGCAAAAACCAGGTTTGCTAGTACAAACATTTTTCTCCACATGGGATACCCTTTTCTCACATAAGTGTAGAACACTCACATGTTTATTCACATGCTTAGTGACCATCTAATGTAATGTAGCACATGTACAGCGGTCAGTAATATATGCATAAAGTGTATAAGCATAATAAACATATACAGCCTCCACATTTCATGGGACCAAAAGTTATAGGACAGAAAAAAATATATAAATCATGAGTCACACGTTGTATTTGGTTCTGGATAAACATCATCTAACTTTCCAGCTGAAAATACCATATCTGGACTGAAGTGCTTATGAAGAGCTTATGTTTTAATACATATATACACACACAGTATTGACACGTTTGCTAGTACAAACATTTTTCTCCATATGGGATATCCTTTTCTCACATAAGTGTGGAACACTTACATGTTTCACATGTGAAAAATATTCACATATTTAAAAAAAAAAGTATTTTGTACACATTTTGTACACATGCTCTGAGCACAACCATTCAATATTCATATTTGGAACAACTTTTTGTATAACTGTATAAACAAACTGGTCCCTATTTCCTAAACAATGCAGTCATCTGGATGAAATTTCAGATTTATACCATGGCCATTCAGTAAAAGGGGCCAAAATTAGATTTGGCTATTTGTTCAGGAGGAAAAATGGTTGTGCAGGAGAGCAGATCCAAAACAACAACAATAAAAAAAAAAAACGCATCGCTATCCAAATCCTCACAGATTGCATTGTAACTCGGCTTTTCCCATTAATAACCAAACATTTCAGAACACCACGCCTTTGCTAGCAAACTAGCAGACCAGGGAAAAATCCCTCCTCAGAAATAGCACTCCATTTTCTGAGGAGGCCCTTGGGGAGAGACTTGGCAGAATTGCTCACTCTCTCTGGGATTAGTTTAACTGGCAGACGTGCACTAGATGCTAACTGCGGGTAAAGTACAGTGCGGGTATTTTCTAGTTCTGCTTTACCTCCGCACACTCATCCTCTCTCTACCTTGTTCTGGCTGATGCCACACTCTTATTCGGTTGCGGTTTCAATAGCCTGTAGGTTGATGCTTGATCTGTGTCGTGCAGTTAGACAACGACATGCAGGTGTTGCCATTGTATGGAGTGGCTTGTGGAGATGTCCATTATGCTACTTATGTACATCAGTGTGCGTTGAAAATGTAACCCCGACTAAAAAAAAAAACTGCCTCGTATAAATTCATTACAAAGCTCTACACCTCGCCGCTGAATGCCGCTAGATACGGGTGGAAAACAGCCTGAGCTATTTTAGGAGATGCTGCTCTCACACTAAAAATACAACAACATTAAAAATTGCACATGCTTCATATCCTATCCACTTTTCCATGGTTCTCGAACTGCAGCGAGAGACTTAGAGGAGTTTAGATATACAACTTGGCTTCAAGCATACAAAGTTGTGTGACAAGTTAAGAATCCTTCAACACTTTCTTGCTCTCCAGAGAAGAAGCTACTACCCAAGACTTGACTACTGCGGCTCACTCCTGTCTGATCTTTCTATACATGCCATCAGCACAACTTCAGTCTGCACTCCGCTGCTGTGCTCCCTTCCCTGGCTTCCTGTGGTGGCCCGTATCAGATTGAAAGCCTTTACGCTTGTCTACAAAGCCAAAAACGGAGCAGCCCTAACCCCACAACTGCAGCTCAGCTCGATCCACTGTCCAAACAGCTAAGCCCCCTGGTGTCTTTACACACCCACCTTAGGATTTGTGTTTTTGAACAGCATTTAAAAGCACACATATCTTGCACTTATTAAATGTCATGTAATCTCTGACTATTGTGCGTCCTTATCTAGGTATTGGCACTGACTCTTAGCTCTGACAGGATTATCTAGCCTATTTCACGTAGAGGACAGCAAAGCACTTTTTTTAAATGACTGCTGTAAATAAAATTGTGAATGTTAAGGTTTGATTTTGTTTCATCAAACAAAATTGAGCTCCTAGTGCTGTGGATTTGTGTTGTTGGTGTGTGTGTTAATGATGTTCTCTTGGGACCCTATGGCTGCTCGAGTACTTTGGAGATTTGGAGAGCTTATCTTGGGTTCAGAATTGCACGCTTCTAGTCTGAACAGAATACCAAAATGATATTCCAGATATAAAGATGTTCAATGAAGAGTGTTCATCAAATATACAAAGGTACTCAGATGCCATACATATCTGGTCAAAGTAAGCAGTTTACAAAGAGCAACTTGTATCCTGGAGTCAACAGTAAAAAGATATGCATATTCACATATTAGAACATGTGTTTAGTATACTTAGCACAATATACATACTATATTAAAATACATGTTTTTGCACAAATATGTATCAAAAAAGTTTGATAAATCTAAGGTGGAGTTTGGTTATCATATTAGAATAATCAAAAAAGTAAACTCTAATAAGGAAAATGGCTTGGAACTTTGTAACATTGCTGCAGAGCATCACAAAATGCAAAGCCCAACAATAGGCTACATATGCTTATGATTTAATGAGCCATAAATTAGTCACTGGAATTATGAAAAGGTGGAGGTTGGAGTCAGTGTCACATCCACAAGGAAATTCATGCTAAATCATATCTGGAATATTATTTTGGTATTCTGTTCAGACTAGAAGCGTGCAATTCTGAACCCAAGATAAGCTCTCCAAATCTCCAAAGTACTCGAGCAGCCATAGGTTCCCAAGAGAACATCATTAACCCCCACACCAACAACACAAATCCACAACACTAGGAGCTCAATTTTGTTTAATGAAACAAAATCAAACCTAAACATTCACAATACCACAGAACCACCATAGGAATATATGCATACATTCAAATTTTTATCTGCAAATATTCATTCACAGTTATTTTGTATCAAAGCTGACCCAAACCATGATGCTCTCTCCACCATACTTTACAGTCGGGATGAGGTCTTGGTGGTGTTGTTTCTTTTACTTGCGCTCTTGTGGAATAGCTTCTGGATGCCTTGAATTTCCCCTCTGGAATCCATCCATCCATAACATTGTCCATTTGTGCTAAAGAGTTTGACTTCTTCGTCAATTGAAAAAAATCCCTTTCCCCAGAATCATTTGGCAAATTTGTCAGGACAGCAGCAACTTCATCTGTGATGTGCTTCAGTGAGTTCCATTCTCATTCAGTGTTTCTTTAATACTAAGGTTTTCACAGGTTGTCTTCTGTAGGTCTTTGCTGTTAACTTCTTTTATACCTATTTCAGGAATGCTTGTTGTGCTCTTAAAGGGTTCTTAACAGAGCCTTCATTCCTTGAGAAAGTACCAACAGTCCTGAATTTTCCCATTTGTAGACAATTTGTCTAACAGTGGATTGGTGCACACCCAGGTCTTCTGAAAGGTCTTTGGTTCACACTATCCTTTCTTGAGAAGAACAGAATAACTGCCTTTATTTAGTAGACAAAGTACTTGGGAAACTCACACTTCTTTTTGTAACGGAAACCTTTTTTTAAAGAAGCCATCAACACCGAAATACACTTACTTTTTCTAGCCTGCATTACTCAATGCAATCAAAGTACAAACTGTTTGTTTTCCTTTGGTTTTTATTGTTTAATATAATTAAATGAAAAGCTATGCTGCGTTACCAAAGAAAATCTAATCAATCGAACATGTAGTTGCCCAAACATTTAAAACTATATGTATATTACATATAGTCTTCCGCTATATGGATATAAAGTCCAGATTTTTATTTTACAAATGTAAATCACTAAAAGTGAAAGAAAACCTATTGAAAGCATTACACTTCATTATTTCCCACCTTTGTATGTGTATGGCATGTCGGTTTTTGGCATACTGTTGTTTTCAGTTGTTTGGGTGCTCAGCTCTGCAGCACTGGCTCTTGATGTGGGAATGCTGAAGACTGATAACTTTAGTAATTAGAGGCCTGCGTCGCATCTACTCGCATTGAAGGTCTCTTCCACGACAGGCATTAGTGATATAATTATGTTTTTCAATGGATAATGGCTTATTTGCAAAACTCAGCTGCTTGCAGGGGTCACGTTCATTTCAGATAAAGCAATTTGCTCTGATAGACCCTCCAAACCAGCTCGTGCATGCAAATGAAGCCATTCATAAATGTATGACCTCTCGCTTCCTCTCGCTCTCTCTCTTTCTGTCTGTCTGTCTCTCACTCTCTCGCACACACAAACACACACTTACTCTCTTTCTAAAATCAATCGCATGAAGAAGCTGTTGTATTTTGACGCTGCTATTTTGCGACCTGAGAAAAGTGAGCCGCAGACAGATCACAGCTCATGCTCAGTGGCCATGAACCCGCTGGAACGAAAGTGAACATATCAACACTTGACAGCTGCAGTGGTAACTAACATGCGATCCAGGCTTGTAAAAATACACTGCTCTGAAAGCATATGGGCATCATCTAGACTGTTCAGAGCTGCAGGCACAAACAGTGATAAACATGATAAAGCTCTTTTTAACTATGTGTGTTATTTAAAAAGGTTTCTAAATGGCCATGGCTTGGATTTATGGATCTATAAAAAAAACATGCTGATTTGCTGGCACATCAAAACCCAAATCTCAATAATCACAAAGATGGAAAATGACTATGATAAAAAAAAAAAAAAAACTAAAACATTACTGGTTTTGTACATTTACTGTCAATTGACATTATTGACCAGAATGTTGTATTTTATATATATATATATATATATATATATATATATATATATATATATATATATATACACACATACATACACATACATACATAACCACACATTTGGTTTGTGATGAATTTTGAATCAGTGATGGAGGGAGAATCAGAGATAGAGGCTCAGTCAGTGATAGTGGGTAATGGAGATTGAGTCAGTGATCGAAGGCAATAAGAAATACTGAAACTGACGTTTAGTAAATTCCACATATTGCGGTACTATGAACTGTATAACCGATTGTATTAGTCCTTGCACTGAGGTAAAAACTTGTTGGCCATCATGTTTTTGTTGGTTTGTATGCTTGGTTGCATGAACTGTGCATGAAGGAAGAAAGGCAACACATCCTACTTTAGTTTGTCTGTGATTATTGGATTAACCAGAAGAAACTGCTTGAGTTTCAAACATACTAAGAATCTGGTCACCAGGAGCTATTATCACCCTCTTGTCTCAGGGTAAAGGGCAAGTCAATGATAGAAAGCAACTCAGTAATGGAGGGAGAGTCAATGAAGAAGAGTGAGTCAGTTAAGGAGGGCTGTCACTCACGCATGTTCAGTGGAATATTAAGACCACGCCCAGACTGTTCTCAGTTAGGTCTCGTGTGCAATTATTTTTGCCACAGTAGTTTTAAAGGGTGGTGGGTTAAAGACCTGCTTGGCCTTGTTGTTCCAGTCATCATTACTCCGTCCTTAAGATGGTAACTAGTTTGATTTCATTCACTCACTTTCAGAGATTTTAATTACTTTATTTTATATATAAAATTTTATATGTAAAATGAAGTGCATCTATATACACAGTCAGACAGACTCTAACTTCCCTAACATGGGCAAGACCAAAGAGCTTTCTAATGATGTCAGGGACAAGATCATAGGCTACAAAACCATAAGTAAGACGCTGGGTGAGAAGGAGACAACTGTTGGTGCCATTGTGAGAAAATGGAAGAAATACAAAATGACTGTCAATCGACCTTGATCTGGGGCTCCATGCAAAAAATCACCTCATGTGGTATCCTTGACCATGAGGAAGGTGAGAAATCAGCCTAAAACTACATGAGGGAAATTATCTTAAGGCATCTTGTTAACAATCTTAAAGCAGCTGGGACCAC
Source organism: Megaleporinus macrocephalus (assembly GCA_021613375.1). Taxonomy (NCBI): domain Eukaryota; kingdom Metazoa; phylum Chordata; class Actinopteri; order Characiformes; family Anostomidae; genus Megaleporinus; species Megaleporinus macrocephalus. The sequence goes on along the minus strand of CM038715.1, from coordinate 8,577,226 downwards.
AGTCACAGCGAAAATGTAATTAAATGTATATATTTTATACAATGTAATTGTCTGGATTTTCTTTTTGGTAATCTATCTTTCATTATTAAAATAAAATCCTACCCTTAAAATTACAGACCAAATTACAGATCAAATATTTTTTCCTCCACTGTATATATATATATATATATATATATATATATATATATATATATATATATATATATATATATATATATATATATATATATATATATATATACATACATACATATACACATATACACACACTTTATAATAATGGCTTGGTTTCAGAACTATCCTAATAGTAAAGTACCAAGAGCAATCAATCATGATTCTTTATTAGTATAAAATTGTACACAATTTAACTTCTTGCTCAGATATGAAAACAGCACATGAAGTGATAATGGCTTGAGATCTAATGTGTTACTGGCCATGCCCTCTATTAGACTGACTCTTGTGCAGTCTGGTATCAATGCAGGTAAACTAGTAATACTGAACTTCTGGTGTTTGAGAGGAAGTGTCGTGTCAGCTAAACGTTTGACTCTGGGCATATGTCTGTAAGCTGGGACTGCTTCACTGAGGCTCAAAGAAAACGCTCCCTCCACTCCTAGGCAACCTGCGCCTGAGAATCAGACTGCTGTCCCGCAGGACAGCACAGGTGGTGGACTTTACAATGCAATAACCTCCACTGTGCAGAGGGAAGGAGAGAGGGGGCTGGAGAGATAAAGAGATAGAGATAGGAACGGGAGGATAGAAGCATTTAAGGAGGAAGATGAGGAAAGTGATGAAGACAGGAAAAGTTAAGGTTGCTCACAGGGCAGTGAACAGAGAGTGAAGGACAGAGAACGAGGGAGTAAAAGATGGATTTACGGGAAATTAAAGTGCGGAGGGCAAAGGAAGGGAAGGTGGAGAGGGAGCACTGAAGCAGATTGAGGAGCATGTGCTGTCTGCAGGAAGCAACTGGAAAATAGTGAAGAGGAGACGTGATGGAGTGAATGTCAAAAGTAGGAATAAAGAAAATAGCTAAACCAAAAAATGCTGTAGCTTTACTGTATCCCCTAAAAAAGTACTATTGCAACCAATGCAAACCCTTCAGTCAAGGCCCCATGAGGAGGAGGAGTCAGTTCTATTATTCCTTTTATATAGAAACAGTTTGAAATGAGAAGGAAAGACCTCGGTCTTAAAATACTACTAAAATACTAAACTAAAATGCTGAAAAGTTACTAAAATCTTTCCTCTCTTGACTTTGGCTTTTTAACACATACTAGACTTTTCTGACAGACAGAAAATAAGCTACTTATTTGTAATAGATAGTTCTCATTTGTATTGTATTGAAGCAAGTTTAAATGATATACATCTTATTGTTGTGCAACACTGGTGGTTACTTTAAGATGTAATCATTTGATTTGGTAAAATCATGCACTGTATGGTCATGCACAAAGAAATGTACTCACATTTATCTGATTCAGCAAAGAATATTTTTTTTCTAGTCTTGATAAATCTAGCCAACATGATTTAATATATGGAATAGCTAGAATTAATAAAATGTGTTTAAAATGTCAGTGCTGGGGGTTTTACCCCACTGAACTTTCCTCAGGTAGCTAACTTTACTGCTAGAACATCGGAAGAACATCAAATTGTAGCTTAGTAAGGCAGCAGTAAGAAATATTGAAACTGACAATTAGTAATTTCCACATACTGTGGTAAGATAAATTGCATGTCCAGCGGTATTAGTTCTTGCATTGCAGTAAAAACTGCTGTAAAAAACACGGTTCCAATCATGATTTTGTTGGTTTGTATTTGTTGGCTGGAATGAGTGGTTTCATGAATGACCCAAAACATACAGTCAAGGCAACAAAAAAGTGACTCAAAAAGAAGCACATTAAAGTCATGGAGTAGCCTAGCCAGTCTCCAGACCTTAATCCCATAGAAAACTTATGGAGGGAGCTAAAAGTTGCCAAGCGACAGCCTGAAAATCTTAATGATTTATAGATGATCTGCAAAGAGAAGTGGACCAAAATTTCTCCTGACATGTGCGCAAACCTCATCATCAACTACACAAAGCATCTGACTGCTGTCCTTGCCAACAAGAGTTTTGCCACCACGTATTAAGTCTTGTTTGCTAGAGGGATCAAATACTTATTTCTTTCTAACTTTACTGCAAGCACATCTAAAGAACATCAAATTGTACCTTAGTAAGGCAGCAGTAAGAAAAATCGAAACTGACACTTAGTAACATATTGTGGTAAGATAAACTGTATGTCCAGTGGTATTAGTTCTTGCACTGCAGTAAAAACTGCTGTAAAAAACAGGGTTCCAATCATGATTTTGTTGGTTTGTATTTGTTGACTGGAATAGGTCTGATTGGATTCATGAATTGCACTTGAAGAAGGAACGGCAGCAAGTCCCATTTTATTATTATGTATGTGATCACTGGATTCATCAGAAGAATCTGCTCGAGTTTCTAACATACTAAGATTTCAATGCACTGTGGCCAGAACCTGGTCACCTGGAAAACAGGGAGAGCTATTGTCACTCTGAACCCCTGGTCTGGGGGCGGGAGAATATCAGTCTCTTTTAGTTACACCAAATGACGTGACATCAGATGAAGAGGGATGTGTCAGTTTATCATGCTATATTGTCCATGACCGTGTGGTGTAAACTGTTTAATGAACCAGAATCCCCACCGTTCTACCACTGTTCTGTAAATACAGGCCAGGAGCTTCAGCTTGACATTTTTGTCACATAGTGGACGGCACTATCCCTCCCAGCAGGTAGAACGGCTGCACTGCATGCTTTGCCTTTACTTTGATCAGAGAGTGACCCATGCTGATGGAAGCAACAGTGAGAGCGATGTATGAAGTAGACTTGGTTACACCTCCACTATATAAAGGCAGGCTGGTTCACTATGCGGATGGCGCATGCATGATGAACATGGTAAGTGGTTGTTCCAACATGTAGAAAAATCAGACTTTACATAGTATTTACATAGTGAATCATGCAGAGCTGATCTCATGCTTATGATATATGAAGCACAATCTTTACTCACCTAAAGGAACAGAAATTAGCATGCACCATCTTTTAACATACTTTTAATTGTAACTATTTTGGTGTAACTGATCTATAGATTTGATCGATAGATTTTTTAAAAAAGTGCCCAAGATTTTAGTTTTGGGAAAAAGTGAGCTTATACTATACTAAATATTTTAAAATTTAATTATAATTAGTTCTAAACATCTAAGCTCTGCAGTTGAATCAGCACCTTCATGACATAGCAATGCATTTACAACTCATTATGCTCTCATATGTTATAGCTAGAACTAAATCTAAAGTTACACTGTACTGAGTGGATTCCTGCTCTACTAATCTTTTAATATGCTATTGATTGGCTAATAAATTAGCTAATTGGCTAACCGTCTGAACATTCCCCCCCTGGCGTCTCTACCCCATGGGTCTCCATGGAGTGAGGTTGGTGTGACCAGCGGACTTTGTGTTTGGTTCGCTCCTCGAAGCGAGCTTCCCTCCGAGCATCTGCCGGTCCTTATTGACTCTTTGAAATCAACGAATATTATATTGACTGTTCTTACGCTGCCCTCCAGGCGAGCTCCGGAACGACACAAGGACTATCCACTATCTGTTTGAACTGTTCAGCCAGGGCTTAGCTCCTGTTTTCCCCAGCAGGACGTGAGGAGCTACCCACTGTTTCAAGCAACTCTGACGGGAGACCACATACGGAGGCTACGAGGCTTGGTGGCTAACATCTGCAGCTACTCCCAACAGCTCACCTGCTCCAGTGGCTGCACAGCAGAAAGCCTCAGACTCCACTCTAGTGGATCTCCCGTGATACTCGCCCCTGCGAGCCCTGCTCAGCGTGTTTTGTGTTTATTTTGCCGTCGTTTGTGTGAATAAAGCCTTACATATGGATCATAACGTCATGTCCGAGTCTAATTCATTACAGTTAAACTGATGTTGGGTTACCGGCCAGTATCACTCCTTTATTTTCTATCAAAGATTCTTGAGCGTGCTGTTCATAACCAACTGTCTCTCTTTCTCACCCAGAACCTGCTCCAGGACCCCAACCAGTCCGGCTTCAAACCAACGCACTCAACAGAAACAGCCCTCATAGTGGTGACTGAGAAGCTCCAGACTGCAAGATCATCCAAACTGTCATCGGTTCTGATCCTTCTGGACCTCTCTGCAGCTTTCGACACGGTGAACCACAAGATCCTTCTATCAGTCCTCGCTGACCTGGGAATCGCGGGCTGTGCATGGAAGTGGTTTGAGTCCTATCTAGAGGGGCAGTCTTACCAGGTAACATGGAGAGGGTCTACATCTGCTCCTTGCAGGCTCCTTACTGGTGTCCCTCAAGGCTCAGTGCTAGGTCCTCTCCTCTTTTCACTCTACACCCGTTCTCTTGGTGATGTAATTACCTCTCATGGTTTCTCTTACCACTGCTATGCTGATGACACTCAACAAATGCTTTCCTTCCCACAGTCTGATACTCAGGTTTGCAGTCGTATCTCTGCATGTCTGACCGACATCTCTTCATGGATGACAGCTCAACATCTGAGGCTCAATCCCAGAAAGACTGAGCTGCTGTTCATCCCTGGAACTACAGGTCCTCAGCAGGATCTTGCCATCTCATTCGAGAACTCTCTGATTGTTCCGTCTAAAGATGCAAGAAACCTTGGGGTGACTCTGGATGACCAGTTATCATTCTCAGCCCATATTACGAACCTGACTCGCAGATATGCAGATATATTCCATACAATATCAGACGCATCCAACCCTTCCTCTCTCAGGAGGCCTCCCAGGTGCTCGTCCAGTCTCTTGTCATTTCAAGGCTCGACTACTGCAACTCCTGGCTGGTCTTCCTCTGCTGGCCATCAGGCCCTTACAACTGATCCAGAATGCAGCAGCACGGCTCGTCTTCAATCTTCCCAAGTTCACTCATGTCACTCCACTGCTGCGCTCCCTTCACTGGCTTCCTGTAGCTGCTCGCATTCAGTTTAAAGTTCTAATGCTTGCCTACAAAGCCAAGAATGGACCAGCTCCTCCTTACCTTATGGCAATGGTCAAAAGTCGAACCGCACCTCGAGCCCTTCGCGCTTCAAGAATGGCTCGGCTTGACCCGCCATCTCTCAAGATTCATGGAAGACACGCAACAAAACGCTTCTCTGTCCTGGCACCCAGATGGTGGAACGAACTTCCACTGGCTGTCCGAACAGCGAACTCTCTCGCGGTCTTCAAACACAGACTGAAGACCTATCTCTTTGTAAAGCACTTAAACACTAATCTACTAAAGTACTGGTATAAACTTTAATTGCACTTTATCTTCTAGGAGCACTGGCTAAGTATTGCACTGATACTGGATGCAGTCATGTATTTGTTCTCTTCTCTGTAGGTGTTCCAGTCTTGCTAGGTATTGCATTGTCTTTTTTTCTAGGTATCAGCACTGGCCCTGTGTTTATGGCAGAAGAGTAGTTTGGACTTAAATCTGTTTGTACTAGATAGAGATTCATACTCAAACCGAACACTAAGCACTTTTGTAAGTCTCTCTGGATAAGAGCGTCTGCTAAATGCCGTAAATGTAAATGTAAATGTTTTGGTTACCTTAGTTCATGACTAAATGTTAATGCTAATCAGTGCCGGTATGACGATGGCATGTGATGTTCAGAAGACATTGGACTTTGGTCACTTAACATTACAACTAACAAATTATCAGCTGTTGTCAAATTGATGTTGTTGTGATGGTGAATTATGGTCACTCAACCTACACTCAAACAGATATTGATGTCGGTGGCCAGGGGGTATAATGTATTTTTCTCAATTATAAGCACAGAGACTATTTAAGTCTGCTGTTAACATACAACCAAACAAAAACATTTAAAACGCTCCCCAGTCCAGCCAATCTGTGCTGTTGCTCTACGGAACAATTTGTTCGCTGCATGTTCTCTCTGCTTAAATATGAGAGCAAGGGACTAATATAAACTCCATTTAAAGTCCATTAGAGTGCCCTGACATGCACATGTGTAGATGTTGTTTGCTGGCAATTAAGACTGATCGTAATATGACTTATAGATGAAACAGAATGAGAACAGAACAGTGCGGACCTTCTGACTGAATTGGGCTAATGGGGTGGGCATGGGGGAAGTCTGGGAGGCATATAATTAGCATATATAATAATGTTTTTGGTGGAAAAAAGAAATGGCAGAAATCAACTGTGTAAATGAAAGTTATAATGATTTCCCTTCATTGTTACACTGTGATAATGTTTTTTACTTCCATTATTTCAATATGGAACTTCATCTAATGATTCAGTTGTGCTTCTTTAGAACTTAACGGAAGCTGTGAATGCAAAAGATGCAAGAAATGACACAAGAAACAGATCATCATCAAATTCTTCACATGGTCCCCAGAGCTCAGACACCCTACTGCTGTAAAACAGCGTCTGATTGGAAATTTAAGAGCAAATGTTTGCTGAGAGGCGTAAAAAAAGAGAATAAGAGTGTTTTTTGCTTAGTAAATACATGGAAGTACAATGTGTGCTACACTGCACATTGTGTTGTCTATTCTCAAGGCTGCTGGAGTTAATTGGTAAAGAATAAACAAGTGATACTAATTGGTAAAACTTGGTAAAACAGGCTGATATAAGGCGTTTTGTAAAGGTCTGTTTTTTGTTGTTGATTGCTTAGCATCTCTTCACAGGGCAGGAGAGGCTACTTACACCATGTTGTGATCTTTTTTAGAGCACAGTCTGTTTTTGGTCTGCTCGGTTGCTTTAATTTGTGAAGCAGGCTTTCTCCACCTCTGACTATGTCTCTTTCTTTGTGAATTTAGGACTGAAAGAAGAAACTCAAACTTTCATCTATTCTATTGATTCTCACCTACAAAAACATATCGATGGTAGCGCTCAAACCAACACACTTGAGTGTGGATCTGTTATTCAGGGTATAACCCAGCCTGTTGACCAGCCTGTTGCAACACACATAATGACCCACTACCCACTTTACAGCCCTGGGGCTCACCGACACCGATGGCTGTCCTTCTCTGCCTGTTATTTCCACACTACTATAGTACATAGATCACTGAGTATTTTCAGCACAGACGTCGCTTTTTACTGTATTCTTTTCCATTTTTTAGTCATTGTTCTTTACTGCCTTTTAAAATGGCTTAAAACATGTTTCATGTAATGTCTGTAAATATGGCTAACATTTAGATTTCATTGTTTTACAGGTATTGTACCACAATTTTAATGTCTACAGTTTTGAGTGTATTGTTTTTAGGGAGGCTTTTTTTCCATTCATTCTTTATTATTTTCTGTCAGGCTATAAAAACAATACAAAAGCTGTAAATGAGGACAGGCAAAGGTCAAACACTGCAGACAATGTGTCAGGACACAAAAAGAGCTGAATGAGAGACAAGCCTAAAGCTGAGGTGGTAACAATGCAAAGAACAGTTCAAAAACATCAGAAACACAATAAAATCAATCATAGAACAATACAGGATCGAGGAAGTCTGCTCTAATAGGCTGATGATGATAGTGTCATGTGAGTCTTAGGTGACTCCTGGATAATGGACCATGCTCAGAAATGAGCCAAGCATGGCAAACTTCTAGGTTCTAGGTGGCTTTGGTGCTTGTGCATAATTTTCATAATTTCATGGTATTTTTTTATGTATTTTAAATTTTTATTTACGTATTTTGTTTGGTCAGTAAGCGAAATAGCCCCTGGTCATATGTTGGATGGTAACTCTGGCTGGCTGCTAACTCACTTGCCACAGTAGTGCTGATGCTATTTAAAGGCACCAGCATGGTTCAACAATTCTTCTTCTGGAAGTTTTCTAGTTTGATAATTTGTTTTTAGATAGAAAATAGTTTTCTATAACAGAGAGCTTATTATCATATGTTTTTTTCAGGGATGCCTCAAAATTAAAAATTTGAGACATTCAGGGGTTCCACAAAGTGAAGTAGTTATTGTTAATTAACAATACGTTATTGCATTTATTTAATTAAAAAAAAAATCTCATTGTATATATATTAAGTGTGAACGTAAAACAAAAGGAAAAAGAAAAGTGTCACGTAACTAATAAAATGATTGAAATGGTGTAAAACCATCCGTTTTAGGATTATGATTTTGCCTAATCCTGCAGTATCCAGTTCAGTCTTAGATTAAATATTTTGTAACGGGCTTTTGGAATTTAATTTATTTCTCAAGCTGGTAATTATTCATAACTCCCTATACAATCTCTTTTGCGTTGCCTGATGTGCCTAAATGTGAGCCTGAAGATTTCCTGGCAGCTCGGTTTGTCATCACTAATGGGGAGTGGCATTTGGCACTTTGTGCGTGGTGTTACTCATGAAGGAGTGAGAAGAGAAAGACCTTTTGATTGTAATGATTGCAATGATTTTTGTTCCACGCTACACTGATGACAAGTGTGAAATAATCACGACTGTCATCATACAAGACAATCAAGAGCAGGGGATGAGTAAGACACGTGTGCAAGTGTGAAACGTAAAGGATGGAGGAAAATCAACAGCTCAATGTATTCAAAACACTTAGAAATGGGCATAAATCACTGAGTATTTTCAGCACAGAGCTCGCTTTTTCTGGTGTCTACGATTCTAACTGGAAGCTTTTTAGTGTGTTCTTTTCCTTTTTTCAGTCATCGTTCTTTACTGCCTTTTAAAATGACTTAAACATGTTTAATGTAATGTCTGTAAATATGGTTATCATTTAGATTTCATTGTTTTAGAGGTATTGTATCACAATTTTAAAGTCTACAGTTTTGAGTGTATTGCTTCTTTTCCATTCATTATTTATTTTGTGTCAGGCTATAAAAACAATCCAAAAGCTGTAAAAAGCAGCTCGATGTATTTAAAATACTTAGAAATGGGACAAAAAAGTAGACAAGGTGGATTAGTAGTGTCAAACTAGATGCTCAGAAAAAAAGTGATCCAATACAGATTACTTCTCTCAAACTGGATTAATTATGGTTGAAACTATATTGTCATTAGGGCTGCAGCTATCAATTATTTTAGTAATCGAGTACTCTATCAATTTTTCTGTCGATTAATCAGATAAAACATATATTTTTTTTATTAAAAAGCAATAGTAAGTATATAAGATAAAATAAGAAAGGTTTCTTAGCATTTATTGCTTAAATTGCATATAATACAGTTTAAAAGATAACATTTTAATAACTACTATTATTGAAATGTATTACTAGACCTATGTATCATATTGTAAGTTCACAAGACTGGCTACTGTACACTCAGTTACTATACTGAAGCTTGTTCTACACTTGCTGATACACTTACTGCAAACAAACTAAACTTAATATTCTTGCTGTACTGGATTTGGTGCATTTTAGGCTCCAAATTGCTACAAACACCACCTGATAGTTAGTTTACTGTGTATTTTATGCATCACTGGGAGGGAAAAGTATGGGTGAGGAGTGTATGTTCTTGTGAGGGTGTGGTTGCTTGTAACTATCAAAACGGTAAAGTGAATGAAGTTCAGGCTTTTATTTTTTGTGGTTATGTTCTTAAACAAAGCTTAGATCATTTACGGACATAACTCGCTATCACATAGACTTACGTTCTTAACTATCCATTACATATAACCACAACTTACATACACGCTTTACTAGCCTTCATCTTAACTCGCCATCACACGGAAGCTAAATGTTATTGTTACTGTGTGTGGCTCAGCTCTGTGGACTGGATGTGCTGAAACACTGGTGTCGTGCTCGGCTAGGGGTTACCGTAAAACTTAATCAGTTTACTGGGAAAGCTCAGTTGCTTACTTTCTGAAGTTAGCATCTTATTTGAATACCTCGATCCACCTTAAATGGTATAAAAGTTACATTCTACCGCCTGTAACTGCTGCATCATTTAAGGTGGAACGGCAGAATTTACATAAGAAGCTAACTTCAGCCACGTCTTTCTTCAGGTGTACGCTCAGTAACGGCTCCCTCAGCTAGTTCAGTTTACAGTAGGCTTTGGGCACTGTGTATGGTTTTCTCTGACCCGTCTCTTCTGTTCGTCTCTCCTTATTCTATCTCTCTTTCTATATTTTGCAATCCGCGCCATCAAATCATGTCTTCTTCTTGTCACCTGGCAACACTGTAAGCGCGCGCTGTGCAACAGTAAAAGTCATCCGTGCGAAACAGTGCGCTGTATATGGTTGTAGGAGTTAAATGAATCTTCAAGGCAAAGAATTTGCTTCGATTATTTTTTGTAATGGAGTTACTCGAATTCCGAGGAATCGTTTCAGCCCTAATTGTTATTGGTTTGCTTTGTTTGTTGTTTTCCAGATCTTCGTCACACAGTTTTTGAAATACAACTCCCAACTTTCAATTTGACATTGTCTGGTCTGATTGTGTGATTCGGGCTTGTATATAGCTTTTTGATTGGATGCATGGATTCCAGGACCAATGGATATTTTCAGGAATTTCTTCCCATAGAGAATGAATAAAAGTGCACGCCAACCTGCTGTACATATGCTTGACCGACAGACACCATTGCACATACACTGAATCAGGGCAGACCCCCAACCATGACTGCAGTGTTGGTTTGACCCACAATTGTATGTTATTTTTTCCAGCCCTCCCTTTCCCCCCCATAGAGTCCCATTCATTTTGGATCGCAGCTAAACATTATGGTTTCATTAAACCCACAGCCACTAAACTGCTGGTACTCACTCAGGGCAGGTCCCCAAACACAACGAGCTACACTCTTCTACTTGTTATTTATTCATCCCTCATTCCTCGCACTGCTTAAGCAGCGCACCATCCCCGTTTCTGCTTCTCAGTTACTATTTCAGTTTTTATAGAGTACTTTTAAGGTTTTATTTACAAGGAAATGGCTAATTACAGTAAACATTATTAAAATGCCTGCCACCATCCCTGCCACTGAACAAGACAGAACAATTATGTGTCATAAAAATGATAAATGGTTGATGGCATTTTGAAAATCAAGAAACTAGCCAGTAGCCACGTAGTTAAAGCTGCTCTCCATTGAAAAAACTTAGAGTAGCTACTGAGTGAAAATTGAGGTTAGTCTGTTGATGTGAGGTTGCTGTATCACTGTTCTCTCAGCATGAGTACCTTTATCTATCAGTTTTAGAGTTATTACCATTATTAACTGCACTGACAGATCGTTCACCAAGTTGCACACGCGCATGTTAACAATCACAGTTATGAAGTCAGCTCTTGCAGGTAACACACATGCATGTGAGCTCCATATAACATAAACTATATATAAGCTATATACAAGACATTTGTAGTGTTTAAATGGTTCAGAACATGCTGTTCTCCAAGAGACAAACATAACACAAGTACACTGTAAAAAAAAAAAAACATCTGTAAAAAAAAAAATAATAATAAATTGGTACATAAGTACAGCAGCGGGGGAGCCAGACAAAATCTGTCAATTAACAGCAAAAGTATGTTTTATTAATGATAGTAAAAATCTGTAAAATGTCAGGCCTTTTTTTTTAAAGCTGCTTTTTACTGTAATTCAACAGTCTAAGTAGTTACACTAATATTTAATGCTTCCCATTAATTACCCACCATAGTCTAATTTGTCCTACCACAGTTTTATAATGAACTGAAAATATCTTTATACTTTTCATAAACAATGTTATTATGACAAGTATAGTGATTCAGCAAAGCATATCTGGCTGCCTACCTCCACAGCTATATGCACGTATGCTCACACCCACACAGACACTGGACTTTCCTATCACCTTGCTGCATCTGAGACATGAAAGATTTTGAGAACACAACAACAACAACAACAACATCAACTTATTGTATCTGTATCTTTTTAAGACAAACAGATGCAGTTTTCGACTTTTATAGACTTTTAGCTTGTTGGAAAATTGGAATCCATGCTACATCCAGTATATTTTTGTCCTTTACAGTACGACTGCATGCTGTAAGCAGAGCTACTGTTAGGATTTCAGCATGTTCTGAACTGAGATTCATTGCAACAGCCAGCACAGTAGCAAATATACAAGATTGTCATGTACATGCTCTCAGGATCCTCTAGTGATCAGCTTGGCCTGTTTATGTAACAGGCAATTAGTTAAGTTAACAAATCTAATATCTTAGCAGTAGCAAATCAAGTTGACTGCTAGTGTTTTTAAGCCTAATGTTGATTACCCTTGATTTTATAGGTGTTTTTTTTTTATAATTGTGTATGAATTGTATATTCTCTATTGTACATGAGCAAACAATACTGCGTTGTTGCGTAAAGTCCAAAAATATATTAGTTAAACACATTTGCTTTGCTTTGTGGGTGTGACCTTATTGCTTTTTGCCTCTGCATTCATACTATACAACCAGTGTGTTTATAAATAAATTACTAAAACACAAAACTGTATATAGCACTAAGTTCTTTATAGATCTAACCTCTGAATTTTGCTATCAAAGTTCACTGGATTGATACATTCAACTTTACAATGTATAAAAGCATAACCCCCAGAGCTGCATAGAAGGCCTGAGCAATTCAATTAATTGTAATTCTGTTCATTTAAATTCTATTTTTGTAAATTAACTATATCTATGTTCAGAACCAAAAGGCAGCTGTAATGGTATCTTGCTACCTGTGCTGTCCCACAAGCATAGGTGTTAAGTAACAAAGTACAAATACTTTGTTACCTTACTTTAGTATAAATTTTGGTTGTTTATACTTTACTGGAGAATTTTTTTTTCAGATGACTTTTTACTTCTACTCCTTACATTTACACTCAATTATCAGTACTTTATACTCCTTACATTTTAAACATAGATTCATTACTCCTCTTTAATTTCAGCTTGTTTTCATTCATGTACATTTACATTCCAGTAAAGATTATTAATAACATGACTTTGAAGTTTGACTTTTTGCACCATTACAATACTTATAGACAACTAGTCATCATATCTTCTGCTCCATGAAACACATGTTAATGTTCAGTAGTACACAGATATGCTTCTTTAATATATTTACATTGTACTAAAATACATTCCTGTTCAATGGGCATATATGAGGCTAAAACAGGAAGCCTAGCGCATCCCAAATTTATCAACATTTTATAACATTATAGTCATTATGGATTTTAGAAGAATGGAGTTTTTGGGGAGGTGGGCTAGTGCAATATAGACCCCTGTGGGTTATTAACTCAAGCTTTGTACTGCCACATATTTCAACTTCTACAGAAGTAATTTAAACCCTAGTATCTATACTTCTATATAGATATACTCTATACTTGATTAATAAATGTGAATACTTTTGACACCTTTGCTCACAAGTTGGTGCCTTAGAACAATTTTTTCCTAACCACAACCGTGCTGAAAAATAGAAAAGGATACATCTACACTGCATTAATCAGCATTTTATATGCCTTGCTGCTTCAGAATTTTATAAGTAGGCAGCACTGCTTACATTTTAACCAATAGCAGTGTTTAATGTGTATAGTTATTAACATGAATTTTGTATACTGTGATGCATTACACTATATTACTGCAACATGTGACTTTGTACTACCCTATCCTCAACACTGCATACACGTGAAAACAGATAAACAGATGACAGTATAATTTGTCAAACACAACACAATTGTAGCTGTGCCTATTCGTTTCTCAAAACACTGAAGCTTTGTGCACAACCTCTTTATTTTAACAAACAAAAAACAACTTAAATCAAATATCATGAATCAAAAGCTTTCAGTGGCTCATGATGAGGGGTTTCTGAGCTCATACGCCATTTGAAACAGAATGTTGAGTTTAAGAGCACATTTTACTATACGTGTGATATAAACAAGATTACTCAAATTTGAAAGCTCATGAGACGGAAACCAGCCCGCCAAACAATAACAAAACTATAAACTAGGTATGTGTAAATGAAAAATGGAGTGAAGCAGGGAACAGGAGGGAGAGGAAGCAGAATAAAGATAGCTTTTCTGTCTGCAGTTGGATATAATTTGTGCCTATAAATGAGTCCGCTCTTACACACCAAATGGGACTGGAGTGTGCTTGGAACATATTGTCTGACTAATTGGGTACTTCAATATCAATCATCAGACACACACACATGCACATATAAACACATGCGTGCACACACACACACACACACACATATTTGTCTTACTATATTTGTCATCCTTAGGCTTCTATTGATCTTTGTGCATCATGTAGCTAAATAATACTACACCTGCATTTAAACCTAAACCTAATCTTAATATCTAAAAGTACATTTTTCTAATAGCTAAGATCAGCAAAATGTCCTTGCTTAACCAAAATCTTCACATGCTACTACAATAACACACAGACACAAAAATAAATTTCACATACAAAATAAAATCACAAACAAAACACACAGCAGTTCAATTTTTTAAAAATATGTTGTAAATAGACCATAACACCAGGGCATAGTTACTGTTCCAAGTTATTTATCCCAAAAGACAATATTGTGACCAAATTTGATATGGTTTGAAAGAGCTGAGCAAAAGCTTAATTAGGTAGCTGCAACAGTCTAGCTTAATAAGAGACTTAAGATTGCCTAATCAAATCTTCATTAGTGTAAATGATTTCATGAAGCTATTTTGTGGTGTGGTGTGAAGCTTAAAATAATGTATTTAATTTCTGGATAAAAGGGTCATTGAATACAAGATTTGTTTTTTCAGTGTCAGGAAAAAAGGCTGAGAATATCTCTTTTATAGAAACCTCCAACGTTAAGAGCTGTGGCGTCGGTGTAGAAGGAGGCAAACGCTTGGCAGCGAGGGGAATTGCCAGCTCTGTGCTTCTCAGAATAGCCAAGATAGCTGGAAGGTCACCTCCAGCCATGCAAGCTCTCTTCACAGTCAACATACATGCCCACACAATTAACCCCGCAACCTGACACAATACACCATAAGCAACACTTACAACGCCTCTCCAACAACAACCAACATGAACAGCAGCAAAACCGCAACACATCTCTCTTAACGGAGAGGGGCGGTGCACTCAGCGCAGCTTTGAACACCACGCCGCCAAAGCCCCTTCTCAAAACCAGTTTTAGTGTTGTGGTGTGGTTTAATGGTGGTCTCAGAAGACAGCTTGACAGCTGCACATCCTTTCTGACCTATAGTGTTGAGTTGGGGAAGGATGGACAGCAGTGATTTTTTAGATCAGATTCCCTGTATCTTAATAATTGAAAAGATTTTTAAGTGTTTTTTTATTTATCATCTTATAATGCTACTGGGAAAATGTTTTGTGGACTGACGAAACCAAGGTTGAATTGTTCGGTAAGAACATGCAGCACTACGTACTGTGTAAAAATGGCACTGCACACCAACATGAAAACTTCATCCCAACAGTGAGGTATGGTGGTGGGAGCATCATGATTGGGGCTGCTTTGCTGCTTCTATTATCTACTCAAAAATATGTCCTGTAGCCATTTTGCATGCACACCTTTAATATACTGGTGTTTTTTTCTGTAGTTTTAAATATATCTTCATTGACCAAAGCAAAACATGCATTTCTATTTTTGTCTTTTTTTCAGTTTTCTACATCATTTAAACACAACAGCTGTCATTTACATTGTGTAAACATTTCATGATGAATTGAATAGAAATGGTTCAAAATCACTTGGGAATAAATCTGGTTCTATTAACAGCAATGATATATCCCTAGCTTTTCTATAAAACTGTAAAATAAATATGCTATAAATGACTGTTTTTACTGGAAACAAACTAGTAATTTTGACTTTTGCTCAGTGCTGTATGTGCAATATTGCCAGACATGGGACTAAGTCACTAAGTTGCAAGTAACAAGTAAGTCTCAAGTCTCGACAATCAAGTCCCAAGTTAAGTCCCAAGTCAATACAAGCGAGTCTCGAGTCATGTCCCAAGTCAATACAAGCGAGTCTCGAGTCAAGTCCCAGATATAACATCATTTCAGTATTTAACACAACTGATGCAGTTGATTAGTAGAATATTAAACTGACATTAATATAACATTGGCGTTTTTAAAGTTTATATTATAACAAAAATAACTCCACGTGTCCTGCATGTCGCAGTTCTTTATTTACTGCAGCAGAATCTTTGTAGTTGAACAGGATTATTTTCGGGAGCATGTTGCTCCTCGTCTCCGCACAAATTCAACACTGGTGCCCCCCCAAAGCTTCCAGTGATTGGCTGCAGAGTCAAGTCAAGTCTTTAAAGATGTTGTCAAGTCACAAGTCATCAGTTTAGTGATTCGAGTCCACACGTCCGAGTATTGCTAAAGTACAGAAGACCAGCTTTAAAATAATATAAATGCTGTCTATTTTAAAAGTGCTTTACACAGGCAGATAAGTGTTTACGTCCCAGACGTTAATCTAAAATGGTGATGCTGCTGCCCTCTGCTGCCTGTCTTTTAGTTTTGTATCTGTCTTCTCATAGGGTGGAGCTTGTTGATTTGTGCCAGCTGACCTCTATATCGGATGCTGCTGCTTTGCGAAGACGTGGCTATAAAAAGGCGACGCTGCTTTCTTGTCGGTGCCTCTTGGTGTGGCCCATGGCAGTCATCAGCGTTGTTTTTCTTAATTTTTGAATTGGAATGTAAAAGCTTATGGTGTCCTAGCTTACTTTTCACTATTTTAGGTGTGGAAATTGCAATGTTGTATATTTTCTTTGTCTCTAGTAGTTTAAAATTTAGGTTTATGTAATCACAGTAGGGGTGAGCTGACCATTTATTTTATTCACGTTTTCTCTTGTTTATACATAGGGAGTTAGGTTACTTCCGTTGTCTTTTTTTTTTTCTTTTTTTTCCTCTTTTATTGCTAGGTTAGTTAGGTTGTTTGGTTTAGTAGTCATTTTGGTTTATTAATATGGCTTTGGCTCACCCCGACGGTTGATGTGATTAGCTCTTTAGTTATTTATTGTCTTTCGTTTCCTTAATTATTTGTGTTGTAACTGAAAAGACTGCCATGCTATAGTTTTGTTTTTGGAATCCAATACACTTTTGACATCAAAAACTTTGTCTGGTTGGCCGTTTTTTGATTCATGTTACAATCCTTAGACCCCTAGACATACAGGGTTGTTACAATAAGTATAGCTACAAACAAACATGTTTTAATCTGGATCCATCAAACCAACAATCCTAATGTTTTCTGGAATACTCACTGGAGAGAACTGACCAGCCTGGCTATAAAGATAAAATAAAAGAAGCACCACTACAAGAAACACAATGACATCATTAATCTGAAAATGTACATCTTTCGAAAAGCACAGATGGAAAAAAAAAGTAACATACCTGAATAGCTGGAGCATGATCAGACTCCCTGCTGAGGATACTTCGGAATAAGAGGCAGCAGGCAGATTCTCAGGGTCAAACAAAAAACAAACAAAATGGAGATTCCTTTGTGTGTGCAATAAACCACAAGCCACTGAGGGAATACATCACAAGTGATAATAAAGTGCCCTGTAGCCACACATTATTTCTTTATTTTGGAGAAGGCTTCATATTAAATAAATGATCCTCTGAGATTCGACTTCACAGAGCCTAAGCATCAGAGTTTGCAGTAGCTGCCAGGCGAGGAACTAGCTGTGGAGGGGGAAAAAAAGAAGGAAGTCCCATGCACAGGAACTAGGCCAGGATTCATTGCAGGAATCAAATTTTAATTTTCTGTGGTTAGGAAGTATTTTTTTTCCCAAAGAGCATGAATTACACGTGCATGAAAAGGCATGAACACTTGATTAGTGTACACTAATGCACATGTATGGGGAACTCTCCCTCTGTGCACACGGCCCCAAGGCCTTCCCTCTCTCTCTCCGGAAAGAGAGGATTAACTGAGAAGGTTTTTTTTTTGTTCTTCAATGAAAAATGTAGGACAAATCCAGGCTCACATCCTTAGCAAAATGATCTGTTCCACTTCGCCCTCCCTCAGGACAAGAGACAACGAGCAAGAATCATATATGCAGACAGAACACAGTGAGTTGACAGAATATCTCTGAAGCACTGTTGATTTAGATTCAGAACAATCTCCAAACAAGGCACTAGATTTCTTAATGGGGAAATCAGCCTTCTTGTTGTCCTTTTTCTAGATATGTATATATTATTTTTCTATATGTGTATATTATGGAAAACCAAACAGTAAATATTTAATGAACACTGATATGTATAGAATGAACACAGATATACATGGAACGAACATTGATATATATATATATATATATATATATATATATATATATATATATATATATATATATATATATATATATATATATATGAAATGAACACTGATATATATGGAATGAGCATTGATATATATTGAATAAACATTGATATATATAAAATGAATTATTTTTGAAAGCCTTTATCTTATCAATAAGTGTATTTTCACCAGTAAATACAACAGATATTATTAGAACAGATGTAAATAATCATACATACAATACAAAGACTTTTTTCACGCTGTACGTAGTGCTGCGGTTTCTGCCCGAACAATTCAACCTTGGTTTCATCAGTCCACAAAACATTTTCCCATTAGCATTGTAGAGTGTCAAGGTACTCTTTGGCAATCTTCAGGCATGTAGTGATGTTTTTCTTGAAAAGCAGCAGCTTCCTCTGTGGTGTCCTGCCATGGATACCATGCCTGTTCAATGATTTGCATATGGTAGAGATGTTAACCAGTTTTAAAGATTCCCTGAAGCCTTTAGCTGTTACACTTTGTCTTTTTTTCTTTTTTTATCTCTTTGAGCATTCTGCATTGTGCCTTTAGAGTCAACTTGGCAGGGCGCCCACTTCTAGAGAGAGTAGCCACAGTACTAAATAGTCTCCATTTGTAGACAATTTGTCGAACTGTGGGCTGGTTAATACCTAAATTCCTTTGTAACCCTTTCCAATTTTATGCAAATAAATCATTTTTGGTCATAGGTCTTTAAAGATCTCTTTTTTTTTGTTTAACATGAGCAGATGCTTCTTGTGTATAGCAAACTCAAAGTTTTCAGTCAAAGTAGCTCTACACCTTTCTCCAATCTTGTTTCATTGATTTGACTCCAGGTTTGCTAACCTCTGACTCTAATTAGCTTTTGTTGAAGTCATTAGCATAAGGGTTGACTTACTTTTTCCACCAGGACTGTGCATGTGTAATGGATGTGTCCAATACAGAGATTAAATATTATAATTGATTGTGTGGTATTAGGTGAAGTACATTATGTTTGTGTATACTTGAGACTTGGATGTAGATGGGATCATGTTTTATGACCAAAAACAATTAATTTCAAAAGGTTTACATTTTTTACATCTTGCTCACTGTATTATATAGCTAGTCTTATATACATAGTCTGATGATTTTTTTACATGTGAATGATAAATATTTGACAGCTGACTAGATATTTGATCCTGCCTTGGGATATTCACAGTGGGCAGCAGAGTGTTACATCAAGAGTTTGATTTTCTCAGCAGTTTCACTGTTGAAGTCTAAATTGTAGGTGGCTCAATACCACTTTTTCCTGTCCAGTACTGATACTGATACCACAATTTTCAGTATCTGCCAATATCATATCATATTGTTCCTCCTCTTAAACAACCAATAATAATAATAATAAGTCTAAACACACTTAACTTAGCCATCTAAAAACAACATGCCCATGGACTTCAACACTGGTGGGGATACAACAAAACACATCTTACCCCACCACTATCCAACAAAATTTACATACAAAATTACATAAGAACTGGACAAAATCATGTTAGGTTTACTGTGCAGTGCAGGCAATAGAGGAAAGCAAGAAAATCCTCTAAAAGTCTAATTATTGGCCAATGCTTGTGGTATGTGGACTGACAGCCCTGATAACTTACAGCTGCACACTGATCAGCTCTCTCCTCCTCCATGCCTAAAACTAAATATGATATTAGCACGTCATGACATGAGCCTTCATAAAGCCCCCTCCCTTTCAATCAGTCATCTGCTAAATGCCTAAATTGGTCTTCTTAGAGGTGCACTGGAATATTCTAATATGATTTCACTCCCAAGATAATGTGTACAAATTGGTCAAATATTGGTAGGAACAGTTTTGTCCTCCAAAAATATTGGTAGGGACATGCTCCTACACAAGCTCCTACACTAAATGTCCATATGCAACACCCATGCATGTACATGATATTTCAGGCTAATAAAATGTATTGAATTAAAAAATCTTCCAATATCCAGAGATTTTAGCCAGTATTAGACCAATAGTATGGTATTGGCACGACCCCAGGCACAACCTATATTATACAGCACAAAGCATCCTCCCACCTTCTTCCAACATACAAACACAGCATTAAGTGTATGACAACAACATGTAAAGCTATTCATCTGGGCAGCAAGCATTTATTTGACATATTAACTTCAGAACAAATTTACAAATACATAATATATTGTTTGTGTATGTGTTATCTTAACCATTTTATCGGAACAAGATCCGGCACCTCTCATATTTCAGGTACCTGTGTTCCAGAACTTATTTATGTGGATCCACCACCTCTTTGACGTTTTTTTCTTTTATAGGACACCAAAAGCTTTTCGTCCAGTGGCATCTCTGAGATTTTATGGTTGCAGCTCCTTACTGCCTTCATTAAAGCTTGGATTATTTTATTGTATAGAATGCTACTATGTTAGATGGACACTTGAAGCACTGTTGTGTTCCAGGACCTTTTCCATCACTGCCATTTGCTGGATCACCCCACCTTTAGTGTTCCATTACCTGATGTTTTACAAATTAAGCACTGATCTATAGCAATGGTCATCATATGTACACCTCTAATTAGGACATACACATCATAGTTTCAGGGTGTTGCATCATTCCACCCACAGACAGATACCTCATTTCTTTTAGCTTTATAGTACAAAGAGCGAGCTGTAATTACAACAGGCTTGAAAACCTCTTCCCGATCAGTTCTACCCCAAGACATTTGTGTCTGCTCCTCTGTCCGTGACGAAGGCTTCTTTTTCCACTCCTCGCTGATGGTTAGGCTGAATGTTTTGTCTTTGATCTCAGAAAGGCTGCTGAATCACAATTAGAATGCAGCGCAGTGGCACTGAGCTCCAACTCACGTGTGCCGTTGTGTGGTGCTGTGGTGGACTGCTGATGGTCAACCCTGGGGGCTTCCCTTCTCTTTTTCATGTCTAAAAACCCAGAAATAAAACGCTTCTGTGCGCTGTGCAAATTCATTACAGATGAACGCGTCCCCACCACCACCATTAACAACACCCCACAGAAGGAAACAACCCGTAACTGATATGCTAACAATCGCTCTTTTCCTGTTGCGTCACCTGTGGTGCCTGTTCTTTCATCCAGTAGGATCCCATGTCATTTCGGATGTTGCCTGCATACATAGTAGAGACAATACAAATGTTCTGACAGGGAAAATGGATCGAAGCGAAGAAGAGTCGCTCAGAGGAATGAGTCAACGCATGAAAGAGAGGCAGGAGGTTAGAGTCCAATAATTGATCTATTAAGAGGAAACCTTCATTTTTATTTTATTTTATGTTCTTAATACACAGTCCTTCAGAAAGATACACATTATACATTCCTAGCCCCACATAGACCTCAACCTACTGTCTCATATACGCTTTGAATTGCTGTTTCACTAGGGATGTAGTGAATTTTGACGAAATAATAAAAGTGTGAACGGCTTCCTGACAAAGTGTCCCTGCAGAGCTCATTATCTTCTTAATTTCCAATTATCTGCAGGACAAATGAGTACACCTGGCGTTTCATAGCGAAGCTGTCAATAATCACCACCCACATCCTGCAATGGCTGTTTGATGAGCGCATCTTCAATTCAAGGCCGCAAAACAACATGAAACCGCAAAGCCAACCCAAACGAGAGGAAAATATTCCGAAACTGGCTTGATAAGAACAAACACTTCTCTAGGGATTTCACCATCAGCCATGTTCGATTCTTCCCCGTCTGCCATTTGATGAGGCAGATGATGGAGCGGGCCTGAGAGGAACAGGCGGAGAGGAGATGAAAAAAGGACGGTGACATTTCAAAGTGTTTGTATTTCATGCCGGATCAATCCCTAATGGCTCCACGGTGCTTGAATGCGATTCCACTCTTGACGTCACTGTGTTGTATGGGCAGAAAGGAGCAATGGCCTAAATGAAGGGAAATAGATTCAACACCATGGCTGTAATGTTTCCAGGGCAGAAATGCTGTATGGGGTAGATGACAGCAATATGATACCAGAATTGAACAGGAATGTTCAAATCAAAGGAAAGTGAAGTAATGTGTACTAGTGACTGCGTTTGGTTATAGCAAGTTTTTCTTTTCATGTGTTTTGTATCTTGCAAAGTGAAATATTACTGCTATGAAATATCTTCATAACTGCACAGTATCTAAATATCACACAAAAGCCAAACAACTAAACGCACATGATACAAGATACACTTTTTCAAGAACATTTAAGTCTATGTTGTTCAGTATACACTTTCTTTATTCTACACAGGTGTTACATAGATTAAGGGCTAGTTTTAAATTAATTATGAGTTGAGGTCTGCTTATTTTGAAATGATCCAACAACAAAAATGTATACCATTAGTAATTTCCACTTAAATTGATAATTCATTTTCTTGTTAATTTCCAAATTTTTGAACTTTTTCTGGGCTATTTCACGTCTGATCTCAAGTAATTATGGCTGCACAGCTATATTGGTACTTATTTTTTGCTTTCTGCCACAACTTGTCCCACAGTTTTGGAAATATCAACACTCCATAGTGTCCGGTCTGATGGTATGATTCAGGCTTGTATACAGATTTTTGATTTGGCACATGGATTTTGAGAATGAATAGGATGGAAAAGTGCACGCTAATCTGCTGCACTTTTGCTCGACCGACAGACACTGTTTCAAGGCACACCCCCAACCAAGACTGCCCTGTTGGCTTGACCCACACTTGTTTGTTTGTCGTTTATTCATTCCTCGCTCCTCGCACTGCTTAAGCTGTGCAACCACCCTGTGTTTCCTTCAGCAAATTAATCTTTCTAGTTTAATATAAAACTAGCATTTTCTACTTATTTCAAAAACTTTATCAAAGCCTTCTTTTTCTAGACTGGAGCCAACATATCTTATAACCAACATATAACTCTATGGACAAACAATATCTAATATTAAGTAAGTTTCTGTATTTTAGTATTCTGTATTCTAACCAGCCATTCACTTTATTAGGTATACCTTCTTATATCTACACTTACTGTCCAGTGATCAGGTTCTCCACTGGACCACCACAAAGCAGGATTTATTCGGCTGGTGCATTGTTCTTAGCACTGCAGTGACACTGACATGGTGATGGTGTGCTAGTGTGTGTTGTGCTGGTATGAGTGGACACAGGAGTTTTTAAAATCTTGAATGTCATTGCTGGACTGAGAATAGTTCACCAACCCCAAAACTTCAGCCAACGGTGTCTTGTGACCACTGATAAGAGACAAACCAATTCAAATTCTCCAGCAACAGATGAGCAAGGCAAGAGTGGCTAATAGAGTGGATAGTGAGTGGAAACTCTAGCAGACTTGCTGTGTCTGATCCACATGGAGCAGCACAACACACACTACCACAGTTAGTTAGGGTGCTAACGCTGTGTTCATTCACTGTCCACTCTATGTCCTAGCTTGGTGATACTCCTTGTAGACAGAAATTAGAGGCAATAGCTCAGATGTATAGTTTGTGTTGGTCATCCTCTAGTCCTTCATCAGTGGTCACTGGATATTGCCCACAGGCTGGCTGGATATTTTGGTTGGTGGACTATTTTCAGTCCAGCATTGACACTGAGGTGTTTGAAAACATCAGCAGCACTGCCATGCCTGCACCATGCGTACCAGTACAACACACACTAACACACCACCACAATCACATTAGTGTCACTGCAGTGCTGGGAATGACCCACCACCCTAATAATATCTGCTCTGTGTTGGTCCAATGGGGGGTTCTGATCACAGAAGAACAGGGCGAACGGGGTTGTAATGAAGTACACGGAGAAACAGATGAACTACAGTCTGTAATGGTAGAACCACCAAGTTGATCTATGTGGTAAAAAGAGCTGATAAAAAAAAGGACATTAAATGTAGATAACAGTGGGAAACCGTCATGGCCCTCTATGCCCCCTCCGAGGGCCTAAAATATTCTTAACACACACAAATATATATATATATATATATATATATATATATATATATATATATATATATATATATATATATATATATATATATATATATATAAAATTCATTTTATCTACTTACAATTTGACAATCAACATCTAAACAATTACAACAATATAGACAAATGAATTATTCAGTCGTGTCTATTCAATCTGTGTTGGAGCGTGAGGGGTTAAGTGGAAGCCTGTGAGCCTGTGTCTCCCCCTATAAGGACTGTGATGTCTCCGCATGGTGATTGGTGGTCCCGCTGTTCATGTACAAAGGGCCAGGCAGTTATAATTCAGTGATATCAATTTCAAATGACAGTAAAATTGACCAATCAAATCTTCCCTTTAAGTGGGCGGGCTTAACTGTATGATAATTTCCGCCCGCTGTGGAGAAACAGCTAGCTAGTGCTGGGCTACCACCGCTAGCTAGTTTGCTGAGTCACAATGGAAGGGTTGGGGGAGAGGGCCGAGGCTTAAGGGTCACGGTTCTCTACTGAGGTACAAGTAGGTGTATCTAAAGAAGGTCACTTCATGAAGTCATACAATATCCAAATTAAAACCACCTACTACCAGATTATTTAAAGCCACACAATACCTGACCATATAAAGGCACACATAACCATAATATCTGAATCCACACAATACCTGAAGACTATAATCACAAAAAACCTGAATATCTAGAGCCACATGATACATTAAAACCAACATACAGAGTAGAACATTGTTCTAATTTAAACATTGAATCTTTCCATTCTCTTCATAATGCAACTATTTATTTCCCTTTCCAAATAATAAAATATTCATTTTTTGAATTGGTTTAGACTAAATATTTTAGAAGAGCACATCAATCTGGGTTGAAAATGTTTGAACAAAGGGTTCTCTATGTTAGGAAAAACACATTAAACGAAATAGAACTCATCCGCTACTGGAAGTGCCTTTACATTTCATTCAGTGTGTAGTTTACAAACCTCACTTGAAAGACTCGGAATTGCTCGCGTCCTACCATTCCTCCACTGACTGTTCAGTTGTTATGTAGGTAGATTAATCGAATAATACACGCGCATGAAAATGTAATTGGCTTGGAGCGGCAGTTTGGTGATATTTTCCACACTAAATTATTCAAATTATAATCCTGGCCCTGTGAACAAATATGCAGGATGGAATGTACACAGCTCAATAAAATATTAATGGATGCCAAATCGGCTGGAGCCCTCTTTCTTGACTTTAATAAGCACTTCGCTGGACAGCGGTCAAAGCGCTGAAAGTTATCCAATGACTTTGTTTATTTTGCTGTTTAAAAAACAAAATGAGAAGCTGTGAACTCTGTGACAAAGAAGAGCCCTGAAGGTTTGAGTAGAGTCTGTTTCATAGTTATTACACTGACAATTTCAGTGACCTCTGATTCCTGGAAATAAACATTTGCTCTTTGAACAGCACATCACAATGGCATTACATAAAGACAAGAGCATCTTATATAGGGAATAAACACTAGATATTATATTAAAACCACCTCCTGGTTTCTACAATATTATCCATTTTATCAGCTCCACTTACCATATAGGTGCACTTTGTGGTTTTATAATTGCAGACTGTAGTTCCTCTGATTCTTTGCCTACTTTGTTTTACCACCAGCGGTGGTGGGGTGCTATTGTGTGTTATGCTGATATGTGTGGATCAGACACAGCAGTGCTGCTGAAGTTTTTAAAACAATTTGGGTGTGTCTCAAAACCTAGTAAGTGTCTAAGTAGGCTGTCTAGGTAGCAGCTGTGTAAGTAGCAGCGTTCTCTCCTCATCTCTCCTCATAAAACAGATTACTGAGACGCTCTAGTTAGAGAAAGACTGCGTCACGGCTTGTTCCCGCCCACTGCAGCACGCGACCGGTGGTTTAGCTGGTTGCTAAGCTATTGGCCGGCATTCAAAACAATAGCCCGAGGCTTAAAAATCTGCTAGCATAAATGCTAATGGCTCGAGTATAAAAGTGTAAATGGTGAACGACTCGTTACAGAGTTGATAATAAAATACTGTTTTGTGTGATTATATGACCAGAAACACATAAAAACTCCAGAGAGAATCAAAATAACTCACATTTTAAAATCACTTCACTGCTCGTAGATTAGCCTGTGTTGCATCATGGGATTGTCTTAGCGGCTGAGGAAGCGTTCGATGCTTCCTTAAAATCAGGTCTAAATAAGGTTTCTCAGTAGACAGCATGTTTAAGGTATCTAAAAATTGGGACAGCCTACATGTTGGGAGTAACTATGACGTAAAATGCTATATATGTAGGCAGCTCACTAGGTTTTATGACACACCCTATGTCCACTCACTGTCCACTCTATTAGGCAGTTCTATCTTGCTGGTCCACCTTGTAGGAGGTAAAGTCAGAGACAATAGCTCATTTGTTGCTGCACAGTTTGTGTTGGTCAACGCCTAGTCCTTCATCAGTGCTCACAGGACGCAGCCCATAGGGTGCAGTTGATGGACTATTCTCTGTGACACTGAGATGTTCAAAAACTCCAGCAGCACTGCTGTGTCTGATCCACTCCTACAAGCACAACACACGCTAACAATACCAACACATCAGTGTCACTGCAGTGCTGTGAATGATCCACCACCAACACAGTACCTGCTCTATGGTAGTCCTGGTAGAATTACAGGGTAAAGGTGGTGGAACTGAGTATGCAGAGAAACCAATGTACTACAGTCTGTAATTATAAAACTACAAAGCCCATCTATGTGATAAGTGTAGCTGATACAATGACAGATATTGCAGAAAGAAGGAGGTGGTTGTTGGATGTTATTGCTGATATATGTAGATCAGATGTAGCAGTGCTGCTGGAGTTTTTAAACACTGTGTCCACTCACTGTCCACTCTATTAGGCAGTTCTATCTTAGTGAGTAAAGTCAGAGACAGTATCTCATATAGAGTCCTTCATCAGTACTCACAGGACACTGCCGACATGATTGGTGGACTATTCTCAGTGACACTGAGATGTTCAAAAACTCCAGCAGCACTGCTGTGTCTGATCCACTCGTACCAGCGCAACACACACTAATTACAAGGCTGTGAATGATCCACCACCAACATAGTACCTGCTCTATGGTAGTCCTGTAGGGTTCCTGACCATTGAAGAATTACAGGGTAAAGGTGGTAGAAGAGAGTAAGCAGAGAAACCGATGTACTACAGTCTGTAATTATAGAACTACAAAGTCCATCTATATGATAAGTGGAGCTGATACGATGACAGAGATTGCAGAAACAAGAAGGTGGTTGTATGTTATGGCTGATTGGTGTGTAAGGACATCATCATCATCATCATCTTTTTCTAAATCACTGTCTTCAAGCAGGCCTAATTTCTGCCTCCAGCAAATCGCTCTATTAAAAGCAACACTTCAAACCCGCTGCATTATTTACCAACTATTAAATAAATTATCCATGATAGCCATCTCATTTTTTTCCCTCCATCCTGTTTATATCTCTTCAGATTAACGCAGCTACTACTTATACATGTGATGAAAAAGCTTTGAATCTTGAAATGCTCTTCATAGAAAGGCTTTTGATGGAAATAGGTCTGCACATTTGAGAACTGGCATGTACATGTATATGTGGATGGTTGGATGTATGAGTGGAT
Source organism: Megaleporinus macrocephalus (assembly GCA_021613375.1). Lineage (NCBI taxonomy): Eukaryota > Metazoa > Chordata > Actinopteri > Characiformes > Anostomidae > Megaleporinus > Megaleporinus macrocephalus. The sequence goes on along the minus strand of CM038715.1, from coordinate 8,549,451 downwards.
GTCAGACAAAGCACTTAGCAAAGAGATTCTTATATGATTGAGCCACATGCTGTGGAAATATCCCATCATGAATCTGGAATGGCAGCCTCTTATAGAAATGTATGGGTTAAATTGGTGGCAGTGAAGTGCTATAATTACACTGTTCCTAAAATGTGTCACCTACTGCATCATTTCAACAATGTGCTTGATCCTAACATGCAGCAGCCTATAGCTGCTCAATCATTATTATCATGCGCGTGCATGCATGCGGCTGTGTGTGTGCGTTTTTCATGAAATAACTCTTTTGATACAGAAATAAAGCTTCGATAATAACATTTCTGTAGAAACGGTCAGAAGCTGAGTGCTTCACAGAGCCTGCCCTTTTAAGGCCTTCAGATCTAATCCAAAATTTCACATCTGCACAGCACGACGCCATGTGCCTTGAACGTGGCTCTGCTGGCACAGCGCACGCCTTCAGAATACCAATCACACAGTCAGCTGCTTTCATAACATGCAGTGCTGCTCAAAAATGTGCCGCCGAATGGTCTGAGACTACAATTTCCATTTATAAAGTGCCTGGCTTGTTCAAAGATATCGATGTGTCTGAATTTGCGCTGTCGTGGTTGTCAGACCAATACCTCGCAACTCCACTTTTTGGGAGGTTTATTTTTTTTCTTTTCGGAATTATCTGAAAAACGCCTGCAGTGCTCTGCATCATGTGAACCTTCACTGAGTCACGATGAACCAGCCAATAAAAAATGTCACAAGCAACTTGGATAGAAACTTGTTATATTACAGAGACTCTCTGGCCAAAATGAGAGCCTTAAACATCTACTGTCAACAAACTAACTTGCATTCTACAGCACTGCCACAGTAGTAAAGTTTCCCAGACAATGTATCTTGAAGGTGGGAAGATCTACAACCGCAACCTTGACTGCTCTGGCTTTCTCTAAACAGACTGGCTGCATTTCAAGCAACCCAATAAAAAGTAAAAATTTTATTTTTGCATTGTATCAAAATATAATCAGAAAAATTATATTAATATGTACAATTTAGAGCCAGGATAAGGAGTTCAAGCAACTTTGATTTTTAGAAACTTGTTTAGAACTTTTTTAGAAACTTGTTGTATTACAGAGACTCTCTAGCTAAAATGAGAAACTTAACCATCGACACATCTACGGTCAACAAACTTACTCTCATCCAATAGCACTGCCACAGTAGTGATGTTTCCCAGACTTTCCTTAGATAATGTATCTTGAAGGTGCAAAGATCTACGACCACAACTACGACTTTGTTCTGGTTTTCTCTAAACGGCCTGGCTGCATTTCATGCAACCCAATAAAAATTAAAAAATGTTATTTTTGCATTGTATTTAAAGCATGTTTTTAAAAAGTTATATTAATATGCAAAATTAGAGCCAGAATAAGGAGCTAAAATAATTAAGAATTATTGCCAATGCAACGGTAGTGTATTGCTTGACGTCATCATATCATTGCTGTACAAAAAAAAAAAAAACACACATTTCCTATTTTTTTCTCCAGTTCTAGTTGTTGAATTGACAGAAATGCCTTTAGATTCTTCTGTAAAGAATATTAATAAAAACCGTATATAATGCAAATTTAGGACTCTCTGAAGTGTTGTTTTGTTTCGATAGATTAAACCTCCAGAAGATTTTAAATGCCAACTTCCTCTTTCGATCCTTCTCATGCTGTGCATCAAGCTTAAACATAAAGCACATACACTTTACAAACATTAACATTTCCCCAGGGCTGCATGGCACAAAAGCTGAAGTGCTAGTGGGGTTTAAGAAGCTTTATCCACAAGCTTTGATGGCTGCCTTCTTCCTTCCCCACTTTGAAGAAGGCTCAAAGTCTGCGATGACAGTTCCTGGCTGGGTCTTGTACTTTGAGTGGGTCATTGATGCTGTCCCACTAAAAAAGTCGGACCAGAGTGGATTGAGATTATATGGATATGCTAAGGCAGTGGTGCCTAATCTGGGTCCTGGAGATCTGCAGCCCTGTAGAGTTTAAACCCAACACTGTCACAGTTCCGATAAAGGGGTGGACCCAAGCGCAGGGAGGAAACCTGTTTGCATTTACGCAGGGATTTTGGTGGCATGCAAACAGGTTTTATTTGTTTTTTCTAACTGGGGCACACATGTCAGAGGACAGTGTGTGTGGCAACATAATGTGTCATATGTTACTTTGTCCAGTCGGGATGCGAGCTGTAACCGCAGTGACTAACATGCTGCCGATCACCCATGAGCAGAGTCACGTGGGAGACCCAGGAACTCTGCAAAATGGGGAACGTAAAAAGGGAGAAACAAATAAAAGGAGTAGGCCCCAAACAAAAGGATATAACCTTGGGGATGCTACTTTGAACTCTTTTCTTTTATTTTCTGCTCCTTATTTTTTCTTGTTTCTTTTTCTGGGAACTTGTCTTAGCTCCTTCTTTTACTTTGTAATTTTTTCTGGGAGCATATTTGAGTTTTCTTTTATGAGCACCTCCTTTTACTTTTTGTATTTTTTTTGGGAGCTAATTTCTTTTCTTTTCTTTTCTTTCTGTTTGATACCGTTTACCGGCTACACCTCAGCAAAGGTGTAGCAACAGGTGGTGGTTTGGTGTCTGTTTAAATAGGGTCGTTGGCAGGTGTTTCCAATGCTCTAATCAGGGTGGTGCATGTTTCTGCCTGTAGTTTTAGCAGAGCAGCAACCCTGTGGTCGCCCCCTGCTTGCGGCATGTGTTACTGCCTGATCTGAGTCTCTCTTAGCAAAACAACCTGGTGGCCGCCCTCTGCTGGCAGCAGGTGGCACTGTCCGAGCCCTTGCAAACACAACTGGTTCTAATGTTCAGATGCCCTGAAGACCTTTTTTTATCTGGATCAGGTATGAAAGATTAAGGTTTTCTTATTGCTAGACATCTTCATTGCTATTAGACAGCACTGCTTTTGACCATTTGAGAACATCAGCTGCCCCTTACACTGCATCAGCTATGCTTTAAATTGTAGTGATGAATGGACTAAAAGAAATGGTTCAAAATTACTTGGAGTGAAATCTTGCAATAAAGTACATCAAATATTTTTAAACTATGATATTGTCTCAGTCAGGATCAAACCTCATATCTCGGAGTTAGTATTTTTTTCATTATTTGACATTTATAAATATCAACTGTCACTTACATTGTGTCAAAACTTAATGATGAACAAAAAATTTGACATGCTCCAAAATCTTATTTCATTAACGACCACTCAGCGATTAGAATTTTTTTTTTTTCTTTTTCTGTAAGGTTACCATTTTGTTCCAACAGTGACGATATGTTAGAAATCGACCGATATGGGTTTTTCTATAGCGGATGCCGATGCTGATGTTTAGAGGTCAGGGTCAGCCAATGGCGATATGTGCTGCCGAGTGTTAGGGCCGATATTTAGTTTTCTGCATTATTTGCTGCTAAAATGTCACACTATTAATAACAAGTGGATGCACAACATTTCTAAACTTAACATCATTTCTTGACCACAGACTTAACAAGAAAAAACATAATATTTTTATCTGGCCCCCAAAAAATACAGTATGACCATATTACTGCTGACAGAGTGTAACATACATCTCTTCATACCCAAAACTAAGAATTCAGAATTTTAAGAAAATTAAGAAGTGCATTGAAAAACACTTCCACACAGCCTACATGTTTACTGCAGTTACAGAGAGAGCCTCACTTCACGGGTGGGTTTTTATTGCGTTCTGGTAAAATTGCGGTTCTTTAAGAAGGATGAGGCGCTCGGAGAGAGATAGAAATAAAAACAGCGTGCACAATACGAGAGAGAGACAGACAGAGAGACGCTGAAATGCTGTATTGACTCTCTTTACTCTTTCTTTAGTTCTGTCAGTCTCGAGTGCTGGAAGCTGAGTAATATCTGGAAAGCTTTGGCTGCTCCGGAGAGACTCTCTGTGTAACAGTGACGTGCTAATGTGTGTATTACACTAGAGCAGTTAGCTTTAGCCCCAGAGCTAATGTGTGTATTACACTAGAGCAGTTAGCTTTAGCCCCGGAGCTAATGTGTGTATTACACTAGAGCAGTTAGCTTTAGCCCCAGAGCTAATGTGTGTATTACACTAGAGCAGTTAGCTTTAGCCCCAGAGCTAATGTGTGTATTACACTAGAGCAGTTAGCTTTAGCCCCGGAGCTAAGCAGTAACACATCCGCTCTGGTTCACATCTACGGCGGAACTAGAAACACGTAACCGCCTCATTAAAAACATCACTGTTCACTATAAATTATTAATTTTCACTTGTTTGGCCGGACAGTTCCAAAGGTTTCGGTCTGGGGTCATTCACATGCGGCAGCAGCCATTCCAATGCACCAATAACACGAGGCTGCCCCTGGATGTGTCTGACTTTAAATCGGTGCTGCGAAACACTGATATCGGCCCATGCCGATATATAAAAAAATTGCAAATATCAGCCCGATATATCGGTCGATTTCTAATGTGCTGTGTTCAAACTGAAGGCAAATTGGATTTGCTTCTCAAATCAGATCTTTTGAGACGACTGTCTGCACTATTACCTGCAAGTGATCGGATTGAATTTGTGTGTCCCGAGATCACCAACCTACCTGCAGGAGTTGTTGTGTTGGCAATGTAGGTGCCTGTAAACTACATAGCTACGATCTCTGTAAAGGAGGAGGCTTTGGTTCCACAGCACTTCCATCACTCTGCATTTGACATTCTTGTTGTTTGCCGCCTTTTGAGTGGCACAAAAGAAATTTAGAAATCCGATTTAAGCGACCAGAGCATCAAGATTGAGATGCATCTATAAAAATCTGATTTGTCTGCTTTGCAAACCGCTTCCAATGTGGTTTGGATCTGGATTGTATGTGGTTCATTGCTGTCTACACTATCAAAAATCAATCTGGACATGCCAAAAATCAAATTTGGGCTGAACAAGGCCTAAGAGAGTTCAACTATTATTTTTCCCTCCCAGACTTTTCAAAGGACTCCAGTGTCCCAAACTGTAAGTAATCTGGTTTGAACAGCAGTTCTTTGTATCTCTAAACTGCAGTTGAGAGAACTTGAATTGCACATTGGTAGGTGGTCCAGAGATAGACCTTAAAATTGAAACCTGGTTCAGATAACCGAATAGCCAGCCAATCAGCATGAAAAATGAGCCACTGTTGGAAGCCACTGTTTAAAAGATAATTCACTGCCGGAATAGTTCGATTCAGTGTTGGAGCCTTTCTGCCACAGTAGGCCTCAGTTTCTTGGCCAGAAAATAATAATTAGAACTGACCAAAGTAAAAGATGTGAAAATGCATAGTGCTTACTCAGCACACTGACTCCACCGAGAACAGTGTTCTATCTCATTCTTGCTTCAAGTGAAATATTAGAGTGCATTGCAAACACATGCATACAAACAAGCTCCTTCTCAGCATCTTTCTTTGGCTGGAGCAGAACTGCTCTGGCTAAAATAGCACAGCTCGTCTATGTCGGGCTATAAATGGACATGCAGTTGAGCGCAGACACGCACGGCTTCATTGTTCAAATAGGTATGCACCTGTATTCACCTCATTATGGCGTACTGTTTTTACTCATGTACCAACACTTCATAAAGGCCCACTCCATAAAAGACAACCCCCATTGGAGATTTTCAGCAGTATTTGAAAAGTAATTACTCTTTGGTTCTGGTACGCTCTCTGAGCCGCAGCCTCTTATAACCACGCGCAGCGTCAGGGTTTAATGACCCACCCCGTGAGTAATTGCTTAGCAATCAGTGTGTTAGTCATGTGTGAAAAATGCCCCTTGTTTAAGCTGAGAGAAGCACATTTCCCCCAATGAGTATGTGCCATATGCCACTCACACGCATACACGCGCACTGCTTGCTTGGAGAACAGGATGGGCAGTTGATTACATGTTGAGCGCTACTCATCAGCGTGCCTTTTGGGTCAAATTTATTACCCTCTGCTTTAATGAGACCTTTAATTACACATAATCAAATGTGTTATTTGTGGGACTACATCAATTAGCAGTAGCAGAGATGGTGTACCTGTGGTTAAAAATCTGGTCTAGGTGGACCTCAATGGTAGCTGTGGGACAAGAATGTAATCACAGTGGGTCAAAAGAAAAGTTGGACTACACACACACACACACAGATAGACATTCATAAGGGCATTCCTGAACATGTTGGGGCCACAAGACCCTCCAATTAAAAGATTACCAAGGCTTTAAGGGCATTTGATATGAAAATAATTGTTGATCTTATTACTAAAATAAGCAGGATCTTGTTCAGGTTTGAAGAACACTGCGTATGACAATGAAATTTAAGGCTGTCATTTACCTACCTGATCCCATGTAGTTGAATGTGATCCTGATCCATAATCCCGAGCGTGCATTGTGAGTAGACCTATGTGTGTAATGTAATAATGAGATGAACTGTCTAGCATTATGTGCTCCTAACCCACAGCTTTCACACCTTTTTTAAGGCTTTGAGTGTGTATTCAAACATAGGCTTATTTAAGTAAATGCATCCAAGAACAACAGTATACAGATCTCTCACCAGTCCAGATCCATTTTTCCCCCAGCTGTGCTTCAGTTGTTGCTGCAAAACCAAAAAAAATTGACTCATTGTCGGTTCTTTTCCTACAGCCACAAAGTACATACTACAGCCTCTTTGCACTGTGCCTACTCTGCTATTCTGATTTAAACATAAAAATATTGTACAGGGAAACAAATATTTAATATATATATATATCTGCATACAGAAGCTACATTTGAAGAAATCAAGTGTAAATGTGTTTTTTTTTATCCAGAAATAATCATCCAATATACAATCAAATTATTCAAACTTCGATTGTAAAAGCTTCCCAGAAGATTAGAGACTCTACAAAGAGGAACAAACTGCTTACTAACCACTTATTTCCAAATAACTGACTTTAGAAGATTGGATGAGTAGGTTTCTACTAACTTGTGGGTCAGTTATGATCTAAAAGTTAGGGATCCGGTCTTGTGACCAGAAGGTCGCCGGTTTGATCGCCGGGACCACGACTGAAGTGCCCTTGAGCAAGGCACCTAAAGCCAAATACTCCCCAGGCACCGTGGATAGGGCTGCCCACTGTTCAGGGACATTGTCATGGTCATGGAACCATTTAAGATGATTTCATATTGAAGTCATATTATGCTGGAAGTAGCCATTTGAAGGTTTATACATTATAGCCATAATGAAACGCACATGATCAGCAATAACAATTTTCAGATACTCAGGCTGTAGCATTCAAACGATGCTTAATTGGCATTAGGGGCCAAATGAATGGCAAAAAAAACCAGCAGAAATTGAGATTCAGCAGAACACAGGATGTTTTGCCTCTAGTTCTTGTTTTTTGGCAGACAGACCTGGTCCCTGAACCTGTCTCAACAGGTCCACTCACTGTGCAATTACGGTTGCTTTTCTGATCACCACTGTTGTATAGAGTAGTTATATGAGTTTCTGTCTGCCCATTCTTTTCTGACCTCTCTGCTATGAACATATAAATACAAGGGACAAACAAGCTGCATACAAATAAATATTTACATACAAATACATTTAAAATGATAACAACTTATAGCAAGAGAGGGCCCTGCACAAACACACAAAGCCTTTACATCTAGAAGTATCCAGAAGCCTTTACATACAGATATCCATTCTAATTAGAGAATTCAGCTACTTTAAGGCACTCATTACTGACACAGGCATTCAATTGTGTACAAATCTTGTATGATCTCCATAAAGAAGTGTTCCCAGTAGAACGGGACACTCTGAGGCAGCTGGACATGAGTATAAGGTCATCATGCCCAATGGCAAGCCCTGGTTAGAGATATATAAAGGCCTCCAGCCTTGGGATGTGGAGCAGTGGACCAGTGTTCTCTGGAAGGATGGAGCTCCATCCAATACATCTGGGTTGATGTGGAGGGTTTTTTTTTTTTTATCCAGAACTGATCATCCAATATACAATCAAATTACTGCAACTTTGATTGTAAAAGCTTCCCAGAAGAGTAGAGACTGTTACTCTACAAAGAGGAACAAACCACTTACTAACAACTTATTTCCAATTAACTGACTTCAGAAGATTGGATGAGTAGGTGTCTACTAACTTTTGGACATCCACCAGGTATTGTAGCACCAATTTCTGGCCCAGTTCTATCTGTCTTTCTCTCATCTGAAAGTACTCTCTGAACACACTGAAGCAAATATGCTGTAATCTGATCATATTTTGGCATCGTCGTGACGACTCATTAAAATTCTTATTAGAGGGCGTGTGCGTGTTTATGTGGAATAAATCTGCATTCTTATCTCCTGCTCTCTGAGCACATGGAGATACTGATAAACATGGACTGGGCCAACAGAAGTCTCCCCTTAGTCACACACCCTCCCCTTAGTCACACAAAGACACAGCACACACACACACACAGTGGCAATGTAGTGAGGGTGAGCAGAAATACTAAAAAATTCATTACTTTCTCCTTCTATTCATCTAGGCTGAATCGAGGAGAGCCTAACCTGAGGGCAGAGAGAGAGGCTAGTGTCTGTAGAGCCTACAGGGAGGCCCAGGTATCTACTGTAATAAAAGCAAACTAGTAGCGTAATAGAAAGGTTCAAAGAAAAGCAAAGAAGCAGCACAGACATCACATAGAGGAGCCGTATTAGAGAGGAGCTATTTCGGTGATGGAAAATATGGGATGTTATAATGTCATAGAACACTGCAGCAAGGCAGGCTGCACTTACAGGACCTAGATGTATAATCTTCGCTCCTTCTACTGCATTAACTTTAGATGAAATTGTGGTCAGCCCTATGTATTATGTATATTAACCTAACAACTAATACAAAGATTCCCAGTTAATAGTTAATATTAAAAAAAAAACAACACAGGCTATTCTTCAGCCAACTGAAACGCTGACCAGGGCTAGAAAGCGCATGCGATCAATCTGGGCCCTTAGAAAATGTTCCACTGCACATATGTTTAGTAATGAAAAATCAATTGTTTTTCATTTCTTCTGAATGCTATAATACCTATAAGTAGGGCGTTCAAGAACTGATTGTGGTTTTTCATTGTCTATTTTGATAGCTCATCAAAAGGCAAACACATGTAGGAACAGATCAGGCAGTAAATAGTCAGTTACACTTTTTATCACATATATCCATATGTCCAGAATTTAGGACTTTATTGAGCAATAAAAAATATACACCAGGGAAAATATTTTCTTTTTTCCATTAGTGTTTTCCTTTTTTTTAATGATTTTTTTATCCATTTTTATTCTCAAAATCAACTCTCATTCTTCTGCTTGTAGGATCTACAGTTCAAATGATCCTGAAGCATGAGAAGAACAAAGCAAGTCAGTCTTGTCTTTGTAGCTGACTTGGTTTTTCGGCAGGATAACGGTCCGAGAACATTTCACGTTATTGATAAAACAATGAAATCCAGTGTAGCAAAAGAGGCCAGTTTTTTTCTAGTCTTTTGTGTATGTTGTTCACAGTTTTTGATCAATCTAGAAAAAAAAATTAAGTCTGCTCTTCTGAGTCCTTGGTAGTCGATTCGGATCGTACGTCAACCTCGTCTCCGTAGAGTTCGGCTAGTTTTTGAAATTCTGGACCCCATTCATCCAGAAACTTGTAATCCTGTTCTGAATGGATGCCCGCTGACCCCAGTGAGCTGATGGAACCTGCTGGTGAACCCTGACCTTCGTATGCATAGGTCTGTAATGAATCGTAGGGCGGTACACTGGTGTCCTGGTCCGCCTCGGCTAGTCTCTGCTTAATAAAGTCACGGACGTCCATTTCCTCTTCTGTCTCCAGGGAGGAGGAGGTGTGCGCACCGTGCCGACGGTGCGGTCGTCCTGACGACCCCGGCCGGCTGCCTTCGGGCCTTACGTCCCGTCTGAACTTGAGCTCCTCGGCAGCTTCTGGGTTTCGCAGAGCGATGATGTCAAAGGCTTCTGTGTCCTCCTCCCCACCTCCTTCATCGTCATAGGTTACCACGTTCTCCCGAATGTCTTCCTCAGAGATGATCAGAGGCTCCTTCTTGCTCCGTCGTAGTGTGATGAACAGAATCACGATGGCTGAAGAGACAAGCAGAAATAATATAAATTTCAGATTTCAGTTGTAAACCCAGGTTAACATGAGATGTGCTAGTTTTACAACATTTTATTGAGCAGTTTGATCGCAGTGAACTGATGGCAGTTTAGACTTCAGCTGTTTTTATAAAGTAACACATTATTTCTTTGCTTGACCTAAAAACATGCTTTAGGTAAAAACTGGAGAACTTGGGGGGAAAAAAGCAAAAAGAATCTCCTTGTATTTTTCTATTGTATGTACAGAATCAACAAGTTGATCAATTAATGAAAATCAAAGAGCATGATACAGAAACAAACTTGAGGAAAGAATTAGCTTATTACATCACAACTTATTACATCTTGGGAAAGACCACTCTCTACCACTATTCCACCAGTCTTATCCATAAGCAAACACTTTGATAAGAGGGACTGACTTGATAGGATGATTTATGTGAAATCATAAATTTACAACCATCATATCAGTGTGTTTTAGTTATAAGATTATTTAAAACTGCCGTGTACATACGTTATAAATCTCTGTCATGTCGTATGAGTTTCAAAACAGGTTTAAGTTAGAACACATTTTAATAAACTTCAATAAAATACTGCCAGAACCTTAAACCTTAAAGAGCAGCAAGCATGTTACTACAATACAGCCACAAACAGCTTGACCACATCAGTGCAGTGCAATAAAGGTGTGAAATTCATTAGGTCCCAGGGCATCCAGGACCCCTAAATAACCTTTTGGACTCTCAAAATGTCTCAAAAAGATCCTTGGGGATTTTGGAGAATAACAAAGTATTATATATGTCTGACAGAGAAAAACAGCTGCTCAAATAAATAATCACAGGGACAGCTCATTCTTTAACTTTGCTTGTGCAAAATCGGCAAAATGGTCTGCCTCAAGGTGGCGCTGCTGCAAACTCAGTTGGTCCTTCATAGTCAGGCAACTTGAACTATACCAAGGTGCAAAATACAACTGGGGGTCCAGGATTCCCTAATTAACCTCTTGGGTCCCCTGAATGTCTCAAAATCTTTTTTTAAAAAAAAAGTATTATGACATTTGTTACAGAAAAATAGGCACTGAAATACAAACTCATGGAAAGTTCACTGTTAAGCCGTCTGTCTTCTGTCTTTAATAGAAGCTACAGCGCCACCCTGATGCAACAAAGATCTGCTGTAGCAATCTGGTTTACCCAGTCGATGCTTCTTAGCCTAGCAGCTGTAACAATGTTTGAGATACCACTGAAAACTTTACAACGTGGCGTAGCATGTTTGTACATCTGAAAGAAGACCCAATTTCCTAAGGGCTTGGTTTAAGGACTGAATTGTTAGGCATAGGGGAAGTGCATTAGCAGCCTGCCAGCGCTGGAGTAGCCCGCCCCTTGTATACCAGAGGGTATTTCACACTGAGTGTAACCTATATTTCAGCTCAATTAAATGGGCACACAGGGCAAAACAGAAAATGTAACTACTGCTACGTCTGTTGTAAACATGTTTACTTGCCTTCTACAGCAGTGCCACAATAATGCTGAGACTCAGACTTTCCTGTTTAAAGACCAAGCATCCCCCCTTCTGATGATGCATCTTTAAAGTGGAAGAACTACTTTGGGGGGTTGATACTAAAGGTTGGGGTGTTGGTGTTTTTTCCCTACTAGTTAGTTAATGAAGACATAAGCCAGATAACTGACATATCTACACTACCACTCAAAAGTTTAGGATCACTTTAGAAATTAATTTCATGCAATTGTCATGCAATTCACAAACAATATTGTCTATTTCTCAATTAATTTAATGTTTCAGATGATTTTTTAAGAATAAAAATGTTTGTATTAAAGTCTATTTTTGTATAGAGGCTTATTTTGCATATAGTCCTATTATCAGCAATTCTCAGTCCTCTGTCTAAATCTCCTGGTACGGCCGCCAATCCAAGTTAAAGATGCTATTGGGCTAACTGGTTCTTAGGAAACTCTTGCTCAATTGTGATGCACAGCTGAAAAACATTTTACTAATAAGTGAGTATAAAAGGGAGAACAACATTCTAGATTAGTTTAGTATCTGAAGCATCAGCAGTTGATGGCTTACTGACAGACTCAAAATGGCCAGAAAGAAACAACTTTCTCTAGAGACCCATCAGTCCATTGTTGTGTTAAGGAAGGAAGATACTCCATTGAAAACAAGAAAATTTCATCCCAAACTTTTAAGCTGTAGTGTATATTGAATTTCCCAAGAGTTGAATGATGGATGGTGGGAGTAAGTGAAAGCAAATAGGCGAAAATGTACAAAGCATACAAAACCAGTATGTTTAACAAAGGATGTTAAACCAGTCAGGCTGAGGGATGCAACAGTGTGCTGTGGAATATTACATAATATGAGATTCAGATTAAAAGCTAACTTGGGTTGGAATGCCCCTATATCTAAAGAAGATAAACAGATACAAGCAGGAATCACGAAGGCACAGCAGCAGCTGAAAAAGTTGTTGTTAGATGATATGATATAAGTGCAGATAGAATAAAAGTAATAAAACTAAGTTAAACTAAGAATGCATAATCACAGTCCTTATTGCTGGCAAGAACAAGGCATTATTATTATTACAAACTTATCCTAAACACATGAACCCTGCTCACAGGGAGGTCTGGAAAAGATAATATAATCAAACCAAGAAAATTGTCACCATTTAATAGTCTCTGCAAAGAACTCCAAGTAAGTGCTTAGTAACAGTAAAGGAACATTAAAGAGCTTCATCACACATCTGAAAATTACAACACATTAAAAACTACTAAGAACTTGCATCAAACATGTGAATGCTGCAAAATGAATAAGGTCAGCCGCACAATATAGCTTCACCCGCTGTGCGTACACTACTAAAAGTAAATGATTCACTCAGCTGGAATGCCACTGTGCATTACATTAGCATTCAAACATGGTCTTAACAAAACGTGGGCATCAACGAACAAACCCATTCTGGACCAGAGATCAATGGTGTGAACGATGATTCTTTGATAACCCATTAGGATGCAGAGCTCCAGTGAAGCATTGTGGAGCTGTAAGTCAATAACACACATTAGCCTTGATTAGCATGGGTGCCGATGGTGCGCTGTTATCCGACAGTAGGCTTTTTGAAGGAGATCCCTCATTATCGCTGCTTAGCTAAAGAACACATTCAGCCTGAGGTGCAGTACGCATTGTCAAATTTGAGGATATTAGCAGATCTTGTATTCAGTGGAGAATAGACTGTGGAGATGAGAATGGACTTCAGAAGTAGCCCTCCAACCCTTCCAGCACTCACCATCCTCAACAGTACTGTAACGGCTGTGGACTCCTACAAGTTCCTGGGCACAATAATCTCCAAGGACTTGAAATGGGACTGCAACATCAGCACCATCATCAAGAGAGCTCAGCAGAGGCTGTACTTCCTGCGTCAACTGAGGAAGTTCAACCTGCCCAAGGAGCTGATGGTGCAGTTCTACACTGCCACCATAGAATCTGTCCTCACTGCATCCATCACAGTGTGGGGCAGCTCAGCCACCAGACACAACACCCACAGACTGCAGCGCCTCATCAGGTCTGCAGAGAGAACCATCGGTGTGAAGTTACCCTCCCTACTGGACCTGCACACGGCCAGAACCAGGAAGCGGGTAGAGAACATTGTTTGTGATCGTCACACCCTGAACATCACCTGTTCCAGTATCTTCCCTCAGGCCGGCGTGATATTTTTATCCTAAAGGGGCTGACGGGTGAACACTGGAGCTTTCTAGTCTCTGAGAGGTTGACAATCACACATGGGATGTGAGACCTTTCTAATCTATCCAGCCTGGAACCACAGAAGGAGCTGACAAGGAGCAAGAGGGAGAGGAGAGAGAAAGCAAGAAAGAAGAAGATGAGAGAGAGTGTGGAGGAGAAGAAGAATCATCACTTTGCTTCTGTGTTTTTTTAACGTCTTGCACCTTTTAATACAGACCTGTGACCTGTCAGAGTCCCACATTGTTTCTCCCACTCTCATGCTGTCCACTGCCCTCCGTAATGTCTATTCCTCTTACATCTCACAAGCTCACGTCTTCTCTGCTCATGTTTTTAGGCTGACACTGTAATCCTACTCTACAACAGGGTTCTGTATAGAGTCTAGTGTGTTCCCACATTTTGGTTTGATTAAAACTAATCCTGGTGTGACTGCTCTGTTAGTGCGGTGGGTTAGATCAAATGAGAACGCACCAAATTAGCAGACAGGAACCCGCTCATTACATCAATGACAGTCAGTTTCCAAACAAACCCTGCCGTGGTCCACTGGAAGTAAGAAAACATCAAACTAAAACATGTAATTGCACCAAACACAGAATAAACCAGCATCTCTTCTCTCACAGACTATCTTTGGTACGTGCCATAAATTAATTTCTTACTTCCACTGCTTTCAGACATGCATGTCTTGATCATCTCTTGCTGAGCATCGGTAATTATAGAACAGATACAAAGAGTCATTATACCTGATATACAAACATTACCATAATATTATGGCTGTTTGTCTCATTGGAGATGCTTCACGTTGTGCAAAAACTGCAGTAGCTTTCAGCGTCTTGTGACTTATTGCCAGTCCTGGCCTTGAAGTGCCCTCTGTTTTGTACATTTCTGTTTTTTCCTGCTCTCACACACTCGCTGCAGCTCAGGAAGGGCTTGTTAATTAGCTGATAGAGTGAATCAGATGTGCTGGCAGCAGGGAAAGACTAAACAGTTTAAGGCCAAGGGGTTCTCCAGGAACAGGGGTCGGAACCACTGCTCTAGAAGATCACAAGACAAAATAAAACATGCACAAAACCCAGGAGCTCAATTAAGCCAGAGTACAGCAGGACGCAGAGAGTTTGCTAGATGTGATTTCACTTATTGTCACGAAATGCAAGTCAGACATTTGCCCATGTTTATTTTTTACTGTCTTCATTGTCAATGTATATGTTTTTTTTTGTCTGCTTGGATCCAAGCCAAGAAATCAAGACTACAAACGCAGAAACAACCTAAAACATCTAAAGTAGGGGCAGTCGGTGTTTGGGAAAGACAAGAGTTAAACAGGGTTGTGGTAGAATACTGTTTTTGGAATACAGAAAATATGTATCTCCATTCAGTTGTCACATTTGCCCTGTGTGTCTGGCTATCTCTCTTTGTTTACATTCCATTGTCTGTCCCATGTGCTTGTATTTATGTTCCCAGCCATGTGGATCTGTTTTGTCATGTGCTCCATGTCTCCGCCCCTCATCTGATCATGTTGTTTCCCCTTTGACTAGCCCCAGGTGTTCATTGTTAGTGGCTAAATTTATTCCTGGTTAGTTTGAGTATAGTGTTGCCTGTTTTCTTTTTGTTTGGTTTGGTTTAATGTTTGACTTGTCTTTGTTTTCTTTTGTTACTTTGCTAGTTAGTCAGTGTTCATACACTGCTCAAAAAATAAAGGGAACAACACAATATGACATGCTGTTGTGCAAATGGAATAGACAACAGGTGGAAATTATTGGCAATTAACAATACACACTCAATAAAGGAGTGGTTCTGCAGGTGGGGACCACAGACCACTTCATGAGGATGGTATAAGGGCCTGACATCCACAGATGGGGATTGTGTTCACAGCCCAACACCGTACAGGACACTTGGCATTTGCCAGAGAATACCAGGATTGGCAGATTCACCACTGGTGCCCTGTGATCTTCACAGATGAAAGCATGTTTACACTGAGCACATGTGACAGAGTCTGGAGATGCCGTGAAGAGTGATCTGCTGCCTGCAACATCCTTCAGCATGACCGGTTTGGCAGTGGGTCAGTAATGGTGTGAGGTGGCATTTCTTTGGAGGGCCATACAGCCCTCCATGTGCTTGCCAGAGGTAGCCTGACTGCCATTAGGTAGCGAGATGAGATCCTTAGACCCCTTGTGAGACCATGTGCTGGTTCGGTTGGCCTTGGGTTCCTCTTAATGCAGGACAATTCTAGACCCCATGTGGCTGGAGTGTGTCAGCAGTTGCTGCGAGGTGAAGGCATTGAAGCTATAGACTGGCCCACCCGTTCCCCAGACCTGAATCAGATAGAACACATCTGGGACATCATGTCTCGCTCCATCCACCAACGTTGCACCACAGACGGTCCAGGAGTTGGCGGATGCTTTATCCAGGTTTGGAAGGAGATCCCTCAGGAGACCATCCGCCACCTCATCAGGAGCATGCCCAGGCGTTGTAGAGAGGTCATACAGGCATGTAAAGGCCACAGACAATACTGAGCCTCATTTTTACTTGTTTTAAGGACATTACAACAAAATCGGATCAGCCTGTAGTGTGATTTCCTGTAGATAAAGTTTTCCACTTTAATTTTGTGTGTGACTCCAAATCCATGATTTGATTTTCAGTGATGATTTTTGTGTGATTTTGTTGTCAGCACATTCAACTTTGTACAAAACAAAGTATTCAATGAGAATATTTCATTCATTCAGATCTAGGATGTGTTATAAGTGTTCCCTTTATTTTTTGAGCAGTGTAGTTTCTTGTTTTCTTTAGTGTAGTTTTGTTAGTGTTTTGTAATAAACTTCTCTGGTGTTGCATTTGCATCCTGCCTCCTCGTCCTGTCCCTCCCATCGTTACATCAGTCAGTGTTGCATTTTGAGAAGGTGGTATTTAAAGCATCAACTTTTAGAATATCTACCCATTATATTAAAAATAACAATAGGCACTTGGACTCATTCTGTAGTTGCTGATGGTCATATTAGGATTATATTAGGCTGCTTTTCTTTATAACAGAAATGGGTGTTTATTTTCAACAAATCACTGCTGTTGCAAACAAGCTAATGCTGCCACCCAATCAAATTACATGGCATAAAAGTCAATCCACTGTTAAACTAATAGACTATTATATGACAAGTCCATCTATTCAAAACTGCCTAAGCTTTTAAACTACCACATATGAGCTGTGGGGTATTTGGTGAGGTTGGCAGTTTTATTGTATCAGTTCAGTTTTAGCTTGTATGTAGCAGCTTTTCATTTCAGCTTTTTAACAGCCTCGCTATTCAAAGGATCTCGTAATATTTGAAGTAAAAAAATGTCTGTATGGCAAAACATATCAGCTTTGGAACATTTTAGTTAAGCCCATGAGGCGACAGTAGTGTTCTTCCAACATGCCATTCACTTCAGAGTTCAGTCTCAGAGAAAACCAGCTCAAAACATGGTGCTCCTTATAAGGGCGTGATGACGACTAGAGAATGATACACAATTTCATATATATATATATATATATATATATATATATATATATATTCAACATCCATATATATCAATGTTCATTATGGAGAAAGAAACACAATCAGTGCTTGTTCGTTAGTTCTTTTAAAATCTCAATCAGTGGAGAATGGACAGAATGAAAAGATGGTATGGTAGGATATTATCATTATTATTTGATTGAATGAGGAAGATGGTCTAAGTTGCAGTTGCTTGGTGAGCAGGAACATGTAGTCCACCCTACAAAGGAGCTTGCTTTTATTGAGTATTAAAGTATTAAGCCAGATTATTTTTGCGATTGCTAATAATTTATCTGAATGTGATGTCGTATGTATATCGTTACTCTGGACAGCACTGCACTGTTACTGTTGATCAGTTTCTGCAAATGCCTTATTTTTATTTTAGATTTATTTTTTTAACCTTAATACTGTTGTCCTACATTAGCACACAAACTGTTCCACCTGAAAAATGACAAACTGAAGAGCTCTTATGGGGTCCCCTGGAGCGTTTACCAAAAAATGTCCCACTTTTTAA
This sequence comes from Megaleporinus macrocephalus, assembly GCA_021613375.1. NCBI lineage: Eukaryota > Metazoa > Chordata > Actinopteri > Characiformes > Anostomidae > Megaleporinus > Megaleporinus macrocephalus. The sequence continues at coordinate 8,531,626 of CM038715.1, read as the reverse complement.
ATAGTAAATGAGAGAGACAGTAGTACTGTTTGAGGGACTGTTGACTGACGCAGATGACAAGAGAAAAAAAGAATTTCTGAACCACAGCTAAAGATAAGCAATTTTTTAAAAAAGTAATTAATTAAGTAATTAACAGGAGAAATACACAAAGAAAACTTCCAGCCAGTAACAGGAAGAACAGTGTGAATTAAGTACTAAGTGGAAATCAAAGAGAAGACATAATTGGCCTAAGTTGTATTCTGTGTGTGTTTTCCATTGGTTTATAGTGTTGTGCACAACTGTTATTATTATTATTGTTGTTTTTAATATAGCTACATAAATAAAAGCTACATTATGAAAATAATCAGTGAACATTTTAGTTTACCAGAACCAAAATGCTTTCAAAATTTAAATTAAAATAAATAAAAATGCATTCAGAGGTCAGGAAAAGTGCAGATACACTAGAGTTTCATTAAATATGACTATAAATCAAATAATTCACCTCCTTCGCACAGTTTTTTTCCTGTGGTAGACTAGCAAAAACTCAAACTACAACAAAAAACAAATCCACAAAACTTCATTCTACCATTAAAGAAATAGCTTTATCTTTTTTATATCACTTGTTAGCGTGATTACAGTTCTGTGTAGGTTACTGGATGGACAGAACAATGCTATTTTATTAAGAAGAATAGCCGGGGAAGGATGTCCTCTATGAAATGTCATTTTTGTAACGTCTGCTCTAAATAGGTCCCTCTTTGCGTCCCGCTGATTTGTTAAGTGTCTGTCATTCACTTGTTGTTTCTCTCTATCCTCCCTTTGTTTACCTCGCTTGACTGTCCCTTTCTCTGATGTGTCACACTTTATCTCTCCACCTCAAGCTTTTTAATGCTTCCAGTTTATCTGGTTATTAGAATTCAGGTGCTGCCCCCATGCCTCCCCAGCTGATGACCCATTGTGTATATGCCCCGGTCTAAATGCAGGATATGAATATGTATAACCTTCATGCCTCACTGTTCAGGGACAATAACAAAGCTGATCCTCTCTCTACACACACATATACACACGCACGCACAAGCAGCACCTTTCTGTAAAGCTAGCGCTGTTGTGTTTGCTCGACAGGAAGGTTTATTTATGTTGGGCATTGGGCATTCATGTCAAAATCTGCCCTCTCTTAGTAAGCACGCTGTTGTTTTCCATAACAGCTCTAATTACACGTCTTGTGGATTTAATGGCATTTAACAGTTTAGCAGGTGCAAACACTAAGAGAGGAAGACGGGAGGGAAAAGAAAGGTGTGCAAGTTTATTGTCAGTACCAAAGAAAGACAATAATAAAACATAACAGCTACAGCTCTGTGTGCTTGTGCAAAGGCCATGACCTTACAATGCTTGTAAAATACAGATTTAATAGATCATATAGATCAGTACACTGAATGGCTGAAGGTGCATATCCAGGGTTAAATGCTCTGAAAGCCGTGACTATTCTGGACATTGATCTTGTGCAGGTGAAGTCAATCAATCAATCCATCAATTAATCTTTTATTATTTTATCTCGGAAATACATTGAGGGGTGACCCTCATTTTCAATGCAGCCGAGCATTTACAGTTTAAGGGATTGAAAGCAAAATGAGCAGAAATGATAATAATAAAATTTAAAAATACAAATTTTAAATAAACATTTAATACAGATGCATAAAATATAATGTAATTTTTTTGTGTGTAAAAATGTGTTTTTTGGATTAATAGAGGAAGCAAAGCTACTTTCTTCCTCTGTTTATTAATTTGCCACATATAAGTTAGATCTACATTTTACAGCACAGCACACTGTGGGTGTGTCTCAAAACCTAGTGAGCTCCTACATAGGCAGCATTTTACATCATAGTATGCGCTCCTGACATGTAGGCTGTCCCAATACTTAGATATTTTAAACATGCTGTCTACTGAGGAACCTTATATAGACCTGATTTTAAGGAAGCATCAACAACTTCCTCAGCCGCTAAGACAATCCCATAATGCAACTCAGGCAAATCTACGAGTAGTGAAGTGGTTTTAAAATGTGAGTTATTTTGATTCTCTCTGGTGTTTTAATGTGTTTCTTGACATATAATCACACAAAACAGTATTTTATTTGCAACTTTGACCATTTTGCAGTTTTATACTGAGCCATTAGCATTTATGCTAGCGGATTTTTAAGCATGGGGCTATTGTTTTGGATAGCCGGCCGGTAGCTTACCGGTTGCGTGCAGTGGACAGGAACAAGCCGTGACGCAGTCTCTCTCTAACTAGAGCGTCTCAGTAATCTATTTTATGAGGAGAGATGAGGAGAGAACACTGCTACTTAAACAGCTGCTACCTAAACAGCCTACTTAGACACTCACTAGGTTTTCGAGACCTATGACTGGAATGAGAGGAGATGTTATTTTTAGAACAGTAGCACATGCTTATGCTATGGAAAGGTCTCTTATCTTGGACTCTGTGCACCCCAGTCAATTAAGTGAGAAATATGCATTGTCCTTCAGGAATGTCTGGCACAACTAGTGTAAAAAAACAGTAGACTTAAGGCCCAGGTCAGAGGAACTTCACATCTGGCCAAGAACCTCTCTCTAACATCAGAAGATTGAACACCAGAATTATATTATAAATATAAATAACTTTCATTATATAATAAATACACATATTTGAAAGCAAAGTCTATCATCAAAAAATTATTTAAGCCATCGACAGAACATCGCTACAGAAGAAAATTTACTTCACAGGCTTGTAGAGGAAGAGCCACAGCTTGTAAAGGTGAAATGTTTTGCTAGTTTGATGGAGCCTAATTCAGTAACATATTTTCGAGTGATGGTCAGTAGTGATGGGGTTAGATGATTAGTGTAGCTAGAGGTCAGCGCAGTCAGATATACAAATACTTCTTTCTGCAGCTGAACTGAATGTAGTTTAAAGGTTAAAAGTAAGTATAGTGGCTTGCAAAAGTATTTATAACCCTTTAACTTTTTGTCACCTTACAACCACAAACCTAAACATATTTAATTGAGATTTTAAATGATAATTGTGAAGTAGAAAGAAAAAATTTGAAAAGTGTGACATGCAAAAGCATTCAGCCCCCCTATATCTATACTTTGTAGAGCCACCTTTCGCTGCAATTACAGCTACAAGTCTTTTGGGTGTATGTCTCTACCAGCTTTGCACAGATTTTTGGCAATTCTTCTTTGCAAAATAGCTCAAGCTCAGCCAGGTTGGATGGAGAGCATCTCTGAACAGCAATTATCCTGTCCTGTCATAGATGCTCAATGGGATTTAGGTCAGGACTTTGACTGAGCCATTCTAACACATAAATATTCTTTGATCTAAACCATTCCACTGTTTTGCTCTGGTTGTATGTTTAGGGTCATTGTTGGAGGGTGAATCTCTTTCCCAGCCTCAAGTCTTTTGCAGCCTCCAACAGGTTTTCTTCCAGGATTGCCCTGTTAATAGCTCCATCCATCTTCCCATCAACTCTAACCAGCTTCCCTGTTCCTGCTTTGCATTTAGGCCACTCTTCCATAAAGGCCAGGTTTGTGGAGTGCACAGCTTCTAGTTGACCTGTGGACAGATTCTACCACCTGAGCTGTGGATTTCTGCAGTTCCTCCAGAGTGACCATGGGCCTCTTGGCTGCTTCTCTGACCAGAGCTCTCCTTGCTTGATCTGTTAGTTTAGGTGAACGGCCATGTCTTGGTAGGTTTGCAATTGTAGAGAACTTTTTTTCCATTTTTGGATGATGGATTGAACATTGGAGTATCAGAGTAAAGGGGGCTGAATAATTTTCTTTTTTGATTTTTACTTGATTCAAATTTTGAAAACCATGTAACATTTTCGTTGCACTTCACAATTATGTGCTACTTTGTGTTGGTCTATCAGTTAAATTCTCAATGAAATTCATTTAAGTTATAAAGCTATAAGGTGGCAAAATGTGAAAACGTTAGGGGTATGAATACTTTTGCGAGCCACTGTATCTGAGAGCTCAATATCCAGCATTGGGAAACGACACCAATGGTTAACTTCTATTTATATTACTTCTTTTTCTTGCCAAGAGCCAGTGGAGTTAATAATTTGCCTCAGCCATTGTTGCGTTTACTGATCTTTTCATTGGCTACCTGTTCTTGAATGATCTAACTTGGAGCAGTACCTTCAACATCATTCAGAATAGTTTAGAATAAGCCACTGGGGCAGAGGTACTACCTTAACCTCTCATGTTGGACTGATTCAACTCATAGCAGTATTATGAGACAGAATGGGCCAGGGATAGCTGATTAGCATGCTAATTACAGTGAATATGTCTGTAAGACGATACATAGATATGTTTTTTTCCATTAAAACTGTTATTCCTTCAGACAGTGTTGATAATTTTAGTTAATTTTAATGATGTATTACTGCTACTAGTGCCAGCCAAGAGCACGTTATTAATTAACCAATCAGAATTGAGCTAATCTGGAGCCCTTACTCTTTCACCAATTACCATTTAATCTGCTTAGAGCACAGCTAGCGATTAACCAATTAGGGTAGAGTTAGCATTACCCAGTTAACTTTATTGTAGTCAGTATTCAACCAGTACAGAGCTCCGTTATGTAACCTAATAGCTTTAAACTGGTGTGGAGTGTAAAAGTGGAGATGTATCAGATGAAGAGGAGAACTTACCGAGCAGTATGAGCACACACAGCAGAATGGCGATGAGCGCTCCAGTGCTGAGGCCGGCAGAGGACAGGAAGGCCTCGCTTTGGCAGATCTTCAGCCTGGTGCCGCGCTGGCATGGACACACTCTCAGCGTTAAAGTGCTGGTGCTGCTTAAGAGCGGCTCACCTCCATCCCACACAACCACCGGCAACTCATATAACTCTTGAGTCAACCTGTGGAACCGCCGCCGTCGCGCTATAATACTGGCTGTACTGTCTGAGAAAGGCAGAGATAGATTTATAGAGAGAGAGAGAGAGAGAGAGAGAGAGAGAGAGAGAGAGAGAGAAAGAAAGGGGAGAAGCCGGTTTGGAGAAAGAAGGGCGGATATAGGAGAAAATGAATGACAAGATGAGGTCAGGAAAGAGAGAGAGAGAGAAGCCGTATTAATGGATTGTTGAAAGCAATGAGGAGTGATAGTGGTTTAAGTGAAAAATGACAGGATGAGGTGAAAGAGAGATAGAAAGAAGAAGCAAATGAACAGAAAAGACAGAGAGGCAGAGAGACAATTGCCAGAAAAGAAAGCAGGTGGGACAGGAGAAAGGATATTTTGGGGACAGGGGTGACAGAGTAATGAGTAGGACAGAAAGATGGAGGACAGTAAAAAGAGAAAAGTGTGGAACAGAAGAAAAAGAGTGTGTGTGCGTGCAAGAAAGAAATGGAGAGGTAAGGAAATAGGGTTGTAAGACATGAGAAAAGAAAGAGAAAAGGAAAGGATGATAGGAAAAAAGAGAAAAAGGAGAGAAAAGAGATCATTAGATTAAATTAGTCTGGTCTGAGCACAGGCCAGTCTCATTCACGCTGTCTGGCTGTGCTGTGCACTTTCAGCAGCGCTTACGAGCCCATTCCCACAGATGGGCTTTTAATGGGGGAATTAAGGTGAGGCGCTGGCACTTAGAGCACACAGCAGATGAGTCCTATCTAATACCTCCAACCTGCAGCACTGAAAGCAAACCACTTAACCAGAGCATCAACCTAACGAGCTTCTCTCTCCCACTCATTCATTCTCTCTCTCTTTCTTTCTCTCTCTCTGTCTCTCTTCTTCCAACCACATCTGGCAGCTCTCTCAAAATTTCAGCTAACCTGTAAGAGACCTGGTGAGAGAAAGACTGGGCACTAAGAATAAGTGGAGAGATATTTAATTAATATATTGCGCCAGACAAATTTTGGGGATAATGAATGATGAACTGATCTATCAGACTGGGATATGCAGATGCTGGAGGTGCTGTCTGGGTCGAATGACCACAGATGAAGGACTTTTGGAAAGCTTTGATTGCTGTAATCTGAAAATTATCTTACACAACTCATGGTCAGACTTGCAGAGCTCACACCGAGTCCTAAACTGAGGAGCATTTTCACAATTCACGTTTGAGTGAAGGAGGGGGTCTGCATGGCATTGGTGCAGTGATCATAGCTAGGTCTGCTACAGTAACACCTGAAAACAATGTGCATTTCTTAATGAGTGAAGATTTTTAGACATGCAGACTAAAGTGCATTCTGCTCAATGAGCTCCTGTAATAAAACAAATTTGCACTTAATTAGGCTATTATGTATTTACAGAAGGTTGCTAATTCAGTCACGCTGCATTATGCATCCACAAGAAAGAAAAACAATTATTATTTGGACTACTCTGTATACATTAATCTAAAAGTTTTGAAACTGAAAATGATGGGTGAACTAATCACTTTTGGTCAATTCTCTTTGGGCCTTTAGATATGGTTTAAAGATATCATTCAAAGTGCATCCCCCGAGACTACCATTTTCAGGTGGTCCCGAGATCACAGCCTGTACCAAATGGCTCCGGGTACATACAAAAAACATCCTTTGACAAAAATTCGTCATGCTGAATCAGGTGAACACAGGTCAGTTAAGTTATACCAGTATAGCACATTTTACAACAACCGTGGTCACAAATGCACGTCAACGTGATCGATGCTTCACAAAGATGGCCACGGTCTGGCCCCAGGCACTGCTTCATTGTCTCCAGCGGTAGTGCTCCATCCCGTCTGTATCCGTAAGCTTTCCGAAAACGAATGTATGTACGAAATGAACGCAGAATACAGACAGAAGGCTCCGTACGTATCCTTATGTAACGTTGAGCATAAATTAGCCTTAAAACATGTTTCTTTCAGTAGTAGTCACTTGACTATGCATTGCCAACTGTTTCTTAATCGTCCAGAGTAGAAAGTGGCAAGAATAACTCGCTAATGAGAGAAACCCAGACTCAGACCACCCTACAGTGGTGGAATTACAATATGACATAATCTCTTTTTCACTTCATAATTAAATGCATTTATTTATGTATTTATTTATTTATTTATTTTTACATAAATTTAATATGTAAAAATGTTACACAATGTAAGATAGAAATTCTCTAAAATGACTTGGCATAAAATCTTACTACAATCACACACAAAGAATGTTTTGTCTTTCTATATTCATTGCTATTGTAACAAATAGAGATGGACCGATCAGCGTTTTTGAGGCCGGTTCCGATCGCCAATCACCTTTCAGCGTGATCGGCCGATAGCCGATAATGATTGAGGGCGGGGCTATATGTAGTTATTAGCGCAAGCAAGTCATGAAACATGGTCTAAACTGGTTTATTACCATTTTTAATGAGTTCTTATGAAACTAATATTTTTAACAAAATTAGCAGTAAATAAACAAGTAAATCAAATAAATATCCCCAATACTGTAATCATTAACTTTAGACCCTTAATTTAAAATGAAAAAAGCTAATTAAATAAATGCAGTAAAAAATGTCTTTAAACACAGTACCGGTCAGATCTGGTCTGCACGGTGTTCTGGGAATGAAAGGGTATGTGTTTCCACCTAGTGGTTCAGCTAGGAATTGCAGGGAGCTGGATGGAGTGGGTTTCAACGAAACACTAGCTGTAAATACAAAATAGGCTCATATCAATACATAGCCGATCAATCCTTCCATCCACCAAAAAAAACCAAAACATTGTGAATTGTTAACACATTGTAAAGAGCTGCTGGTTTCAACAGTAACGCAGTGTAAGGATATAGTTATTCTGTTTATAGCGGTGATGATATTCTGAGTTTGAGCATGTGAGAAAATGGTGGGTTAAAAGTTCAATATGAGGGTAAGGCAGGATTACAACTACAAGAAACATGTTAGAAATTTGTGAGGGAGATGGCCGTCAGGAAGCTAATTACAAATCACGTCACATCTTAGAGACGGATGTGATAGTAGACTTTGTTAAAGTCTCGGGAGCATCCAGGTGAGACTTTTCATCTGACGATGTAATTCAGGCCAGTGTTAGTTTAAAGGTACGCCCAGCACTCAGTGTTCTTTCTGAAAAGTTGCTTACAAGTTGCAGCATAGGTTTCGCCACAGATCTCTGAAGATGTATAGTCATTTTGCAGTTTGCTGATAACATCCAGATAATCCTTAAATTCAGGCTATTTGTCTATTAGAAAACAAAAAGATTGACATTTTTGTTGTATGCTTATTTTTGTTGTTGTCTATAAAGCAAAGTGCATCATGATTGAAAGCCACTCCTCTTGGCTGTGAAATCCACTTTGTATTTTTTAACCACATGTTTACTTTGAAAAATACACTTTTTTTGCTGCGCCCACAAAAGAGGTCCATCTGTCATCCACAGCTGACAAGTCAATATCCAGGATGCCTTGTCTCTAGTCTCTCATCCAACTTGGAGGAAAAGATAGTTTTGGCTGTTTTTGAGCTCCCACACATTACTCAACACAAAATATGATCACCATCTGAACCTAAAGATTTTTTATTAATCCTTTTTTTATTATATATGTCTGTTATCATCTTGGACTTACATTTCTTAAACATTAAATGTTTTAAACTTATATATCCTCTATCTACAAGATGCTATGGGCTTAATGTGTAGAAGTATTGCCTGAATATCCCCCAGGCTACAATTCGAGTACAATATTTTCATTTATTGATTTCTAGTCAAAATGGGCATCAAGAACAAGCTATTATTTGTTTTAAAGAAAGGAATTAGGCTAATTATGCAAAAGCCTCAACAGGTAATATAATTAACTTCAGTATTTAGCGTGTTCACACTTTGCTTCTATTCCAACTTGCTATAGGGTGCCCCTACATGCAATACATCATGATGATATTCTCTCTAAAGCAAGAAAATTGTATAATGTGCCCTAATTGGTGTACTTCTACTGAAAAAAATCAATGCAGTGCCCTATAAGGTGCACTTACAATGGTTTTAAATGGATGTTTCCTACAGGTGCCCTTCCAACTGAAAAGTGCCCTCTTCGCCCCCTTTAATGAAATAGTGCCCCCAGTGTAAAAAATGTGACATTGTGCTGTAAACGGAGACCCTGCTTGCGTGGCAATGTGGGGAGGTATACTAATGGATGCCTCTCCAGTGGAGAAAATGTGGCGTGGTGCTATATAGGTGCCCTCACAGTAGGATAAACTTGATGTTCCCTACAGGTGCCATTCAGAAGAATAACAGTCATGAAGGTGACCTCTTCCAAGCAAGAAAACATGAGGACGTGCAATGGGGAGAAAACATCCCAGTGAAGAAAATCAGATGGACTCCCCTACATTGTGTCCACACACTGGGCAGACTTTCCTAAAGTGGGTGCTGTGATGACAGTCTAGGGGTGCCACCAACTATCCCACCATAATGAGGTTATTGACACATACAAACACATGGCCAAAAAAAGAATTCTTCTATGACCCTACCCACTGTCACCCTACATGCCTATCAAGCTCAAAAATCATAGTCTTCCCTTAGTGCTTCCTCTGGAGTTTTATTCCAGAGGTGTTTTAAATGACTGTAGTTCCTCTGTGTTTTTTATTATAGTGCTTTGGTTATACTTAGATACTATTACTAATCACAATCAAGGATGAAGATCAGGGAAGACCAAAATAGTCAACCAGTTGCTTCCACTGCTCAGCGATGATGCTTCAAACTTGATGTTGACTAGAGGTGTCAAGTACCGAAGTACAAAAACTTTGTTACCTTACTTAAGTAGAAATTTTGGTTATTTATACTTTACTGGAGTAATTATTTTTCAGCTGACTTTTTACTTTTGCTCCTTACATTTACACTCCATTATCTGTACTTTCTACTCCTTACATTTTAAACATAGCCTCATTACTCCTATTTTATTTTAGCTTGTTTTCATTCATGTACATTTACATTCCAGTAAAGGTTATTGATAACATGCCTTTGACGTTTGACTTTTTGCACCATTACAATACTTATAGTCAACTAGTCATCATATCTTCTGCTCCATGAAACACATGTTAATGCTCAGTAGTACACAGATATGCTTCTTTAATATATTTACATTATACTAAAATACATTCATGTTCAATGGGCGTATATGTGGCTAAAACAGGAAGCCTAGCGCATCCCAAATTTATCAACATTAACATTTTAATATAACATTATAGTCATTATGGCTTTTAGAAGAATGGGGTTTTGGGAAGGTGGGCTAATACACTATAGACCCCTGTGGTGCGGCCTAAGCCTAATGGCATTTTTTCTCTTACATTACTTTTACTTTTATACTTTAAGTAGTTTTGAAAGCAGTACTTTTACACTTTTACTGGAGTAAAAAGCTTTAGTTGATATTTCAACCTCTACAGAAGTATTTTTAAACCCTAGTATCTATACTTCTACCTGAGTAATGAATGTGAATACTTTTGACACCTTTGATGTTGACTAGTTGCTGATCACAAGATTAGATGAAAGCTTCTCGGTTTCTCGAAGACTAGAAGGGCACCACGTGCTCTACTGACCTGTGGAATTTAGCTTAGCTCTAACATTCCTCCACCGATCAACAGAGCTTGTATAACGTTGTTATCTGGTTTTTCTCAAGACCACAATTAACAGTTGTGTGGTTGAGGAGGAGTAAAGTTTGATTCTTACATTTTTGAGTTATGGTTCTCTACATGTTTCTGGTTCTCTACATCTCCACCGTGGGCGAGCATCTCGGCAAGACCACTTAGTGGGGTCCACACCTCTGGTTCCTTGAAAGTTAGCAATGTGATCCAGGACCCGTTGGAAAAGGCACTTCATGCTTGACCTGTGGAGTTTGGCCTCATCACAGATTTTTATGGTTGGATTATTAGAGTCACAAAGCGTTCCCTTCTCCTGTGGCTTTATTAACGACATCATCAGTGATTAGTTGACATCGGCTCAACTTTCATCACATAACTGTCAACTTTGAAAAATTTGAAGTCGTGCAACTCCTAATGAAAACTATTTCATCATACACAGCGCATTATAGCTTTTGTGCTGCTGGGGCCCCATGTCGTCTAGTAGGTGACCTTTTTATGTTTTCCTCGCTGCTTTCCAAACAGCCTGGATATGCCACTGGATTTGAAGGTAGTAAATCCGCAGTACCTGTAGCACTGTAGAGGCAATATGGAACATATACATGGTCTAAAGATTGCACAAAATGAAAGGGCTGTAAGAGCATATTTTGCATATTTAAAAGAAATTTTATCTTATTTGTTTATTTTTATATATTTTATGTTTATTTTATATTATTTTATTTGATTTTTTCTATCGTGATTTTTTAAAATTAGTTTATTTTTTATTAATATTTAAATTTGTATTATCCTATTTGTTTATTTTTATGAATGTTATGTTTATTTTATATTCTTTTATTACATTTTTCTAATAAAAAATATATTTTATTCAGCTATACTAAATGTTTATTTTAAAATTTGTATTGTATTTATTATTGTTATTTTTGTTCATTTTGTTTTTAATCCCTTAAATGTAAATGCTTGGCTGCATTGCAAATAAGGGTCACCCCTCAATGTATTTCCGAGATAAATTAAAGGTTGATTGATTAATTCATATAGAGATATGTTGAAGATCTCCAGTAAGGTGCATTGGGTGCAAACCTATATGCATAACCCTCTGAATGAAATTCTGCTTGCTCTCATGACCATCACATTTTCATGTTCATGTATTTTTTTTTCTAGGGAAACGCTGATGTGCTAGCATGCAGCAAATTTGCCTGTTAATATCCTTTGCATGCTTCCTGTGGCTTTACATCCATGAGTATGCGATCGCATAGGGATGTCTGTGAATGCATGTGTGTTTCTGTAAACTCTACACCTACGCAGATGCCAGAGTGCCACAGGCAAGTGGGAAGGTGTGTCTTGTGTTGATGAGAAGCGTACACTATCAAACGACTGCACAGAGCGAGACACATCCCACCTCACTTTCTAAAGCAGGTCCCATGAATAATTATAATGATAGACAGTCGAAGACACAACACAGCTTATTAACTTAAACTCAGGAGAGAAAGAGAGTTCAAGAACGATAGAGAGAAAAAGAGAGAGAGTAAAGGCAAGCTAGGAACCTGAAGCGTGCCTGAGCTCTAGGCTGAGCTCAGAGATCATGTGGTGATAGCCGCGCGGCCATTCATATTCCTGATCATAGGCTTTCTAATTGAACCTGTGTGCCAGTGAATGTAGGTGCACGACTGAACCTCCTCTTATCCATTTGCTGGGGTTGTTTCCTATAGGTCAGCAGTGTGCACACGCAAACGACTGGTACCCCGCAATACATGATAATTAATTCTTCTGCATAAACCAGTGCTTTTAATCACCGTAACAACCAATTACCACACTCAAAAGGCTGGAATTCCATGATTAGTAGAATGGCCATAGGGGTCATTTTGACAGTATGTATTTTGCATTGTATTTATACTATGCCAGAAAGTAATTTTAAAAATGCTGGGATGTAGAAATGTCAGAATGATAATTTTTTAACTGGGTTTTGATTATTATTATTTGTTAATAAACCAAGGACGGATTAAGGATAGTCTGGACCCCCCCCCCAACCTGTGCCCCTCGTGATCAAGGGCCCTCTAATGGTATGCCCTGCTCTTCTCTAGGGCCCCCTGGTAGGGGCTCTCATAATCAGGGCCTTCTAATATTATGCCCCCCCTCTTTTCTAGGACCCCTAATAGCCAGAAGTCGAAGTCAGAGCAGTGCCACAATGCCTCGTCCATTTTCATAAGGGGCCCAAAAGCATGGCTAGGGTCCCCAAATGCATGGCTAGGGCCTCCAAAAGCATGGCTAGGGCCCAAAAGCATGGCAAGGGCTCCCACTACCCTGGGGTCAAAGCCCCCTATAGGCAGAAGATCCTCAAAATGGAGGGTCCTCGGAAATAAAAATATATTGTATCATAAATGTTGATAGGCAACGCAAAATGTTTTGGGCCAGGGCCCACGGACCTCAAGGGCCCCTGGGCGCTGGCCCCACTGGCCCGGTCAGTAATCCAGCCATTTATTGAACCCATAAGTATGCTGCAGTTTTTAGAAGATATGAGTTACACAGTTAACATTAGCCATGTTTATCTGTAAGAAAACTCTGGATTACAAATGAACACAAATTAAAACATAAAAGCAACCATCTTCAGCATTACACTCCCTCCTTGTTGCTACCTAAATATTCACAAGTCATCCTTGTCAAGATATAACACCACATTTATTATGTACTTGCAGCAAACCAAAACTTTATTAGTTCTTATCCCACTGCTTTTATTGCCTGACCAGTCCTGCTATACTGCTGCAGTTGTGTTCTGTGCTGCAGTGCACTTTGTAAATATTCCTTCTAGATATTTTGTAAGGTAAATGAGATGAGGCAAGAAGGCTACTGAATAACCATGACTCAAAAGTGTCCGAGTTGCTGGAATAGCAGTAAAAAAAAAGCCAACACCGGCGAAACGCAGCCTACTGTTTACTGAATAACTGCTGCCTGAATAGCGTCCAACTCACTAGCACACAGGGAAAAATGATCTGGCTTACATAGACACAACGCAGCCTAATGTTAACATAACTGCTGTTGCCTTACAAGGTAGCAATACTCAGAAATAGTTTGTGCTTTGTGATTCTGATTTCATGTTCAACAATGTTAGTACATTCATTAAAAAAGGCCGTGCAGGCAACAGTGGACGTCGGGGTTGTAACTTGTCAGAATTAACTGAAAAATTTAGTCTTGGCTTTTATAATGTTAATAACATCTCAAAGTGTAATGTTAGAGGTGAGGGTAATTGCAGACATAGGCATAGGGATATCTAGGGATATGAGAACTAGCTGGCAATGTATTTATTCATTCATTCATAATGTCTGCCTTGCTGTTGTGTGAGAAAAAGAGAAATGTTAACCACATACAGAGCATGTTATTTATGTCCAATGATATTTATGTTGTATACATGTGAAACACATCTATTTTATAGATGTACTTCATGTAACCTACAGTACATATTACTAAATAAAAAGCGGAAAATGTAACCTAAAAGATTGGTCCCTGATTTCAGTTACTTTCAGAGGACTGCTCTTTGTAAAGTCATATAATCCAATAAATATAAGAGAAATAAAATCAGTCGGACTACTTTAAGTAACACAAGGTAAACTGCAGTGCTAAAAAAAAACAATACAGGTGATAATAATGTGTGTATGGTGAATAGCTGCTTGAAAAAGTTACTATTTTGGTGGTGTTGATCAGGTAAGTGTACTGCAAGTGTAGTCTGCAGTACTGCAGTACAACAGCAGCTAAATTATATTGATGATCATTCCATATAATATTGATTCAGTACGAATCAATGTTTATTTATACAGGAACAGGCTTTACAAGGCAACCCACCCCTAAGTAGTATAGACGCATCACTTAATATTACTTGATATTAGCCTATCAGACAGAACTGCACAGTGATCCATCAAGAATATAGATCTTAATCACTCCCAACAAACAGCACAGAACACAAGAGCAGAAAAAGTGAGATTTAGCCTAGTTCAAATTTATAATAATATAATTTAGCCCAGTTAAAAATATTATATATTAATATTATATAATACTATTATTACAATTACAAGTTAACACAGTAAAAAGTTGTTTGTTGTGAGATTTTCTTTCTCAAGTGAGAGTTTATCACTCATCATGGCAGGGTATATGATAATTCCAGAATAATCATGTGACACTTTTTGCCTTTTGCCAATTGCTATTTGCATTTAATTCAGATATTAAAAGGAATTTTTGCCAGTGTCTGTAAAACTGATGTGTGAAGGCTATCTTGCCAATGTGGGTGTGAGTATGTTTGTAGGTGGGCCCAGTGGCGGAGCTAGACTTTTATCTTTGGGGTGGCCAGTGGATGGCCAAAGCTATTGTAGGGGGTCCACAGACTACAACAATGAATATTCAGAAACACACTGAATTACAATCAAAATCTTTAAATGTTATACTGTTTTCATAAAGTGTACAAAATTTACAATATGTAAATGTAAAAACACCCACACAATCTGTCTGTTTAAAAAAAAAACGTAATGCAATCCTGACATGAACATAGTGCAGAGCTTAATCAAGCAAGCACCAAAACTAAGACTAAGAGTGCCAAGCTACCTAATGCTCAGTTCAGAAGAGCATAATTAATAGTAAGTATAAGTAATTGTACTTGTACCTAGGTACAGATTTTCAGTAACTCACTGACCCATCACTGATATTGTGTCACACAAACTGAAGTCGGGGTAAAGAGACCACTGTAGATGGAAGTTTAATATTCAAGCTTTTCAGATAGTTGACACATTAGACACAACCTTCACGTTACATTTCATTTTAGCCAACAGCACATGAATCAGCTAAATCAGCTAACGTAGCTAACGCCATTCCTCTACAGTCATTAGGGAAACAGAGAAAGAAAGACCAGCACGGAGTCAAAGCTCAACACATTCTGCCCAGTTCAAACACCCAGAGTGAAACGTATGTTAGTGTGAAGCACATGCTGGAAGCTGATAGTCATCTGTAGGTGAAATGAGATGTAACGTAAATGTTAACGTTATATTGATACTCTGGGGTGAACCGGCACATCACACTGTAAACAATCTCCTCTCTGAACATAAGAGTGACTTTAAACCATCACTCTATTTCACCATCCATCACCAAGTAGACTGCTGTTCTTCTCCCTGCCACGATACCTCTCCCGAGCGTTTGACTCTCTTCTCCTCCTCCTTCTCTTTACAGTGGTAGATTTATACAGACAGTAGGTTGGATTACAACTCTTCGTGATACATAGCGCCAACTACTGCACAGGAGGGACCTAGCAGTCAGCAGGTCTTACCCATTACAAAATACAACCAGCTTTTTTCAACAAGATGTTCGGTGCTGTGGCATGTGAGTCATCTGGGGTGGCAACTGGGGGGTCCAATCAGATTGCAGGGGGGTCCAGTGCCTCCCTGGCCCCCGCTTTTGGCTCTGCCCATGGGTGGGCCATGGGTAGGTCAGTTCTACTCCTTATCTTCTAATTCATACCTGTAACAGTTAATCACTTTACCAGATCAAGTGAAATTTATAGGTATAACAGGCAAAGATTTCACACTAAGAAATTAGTGCAAGTAAATAAGCAGCTGATGCATTTTCACTGTTTTGCATTCCAACTGAAGTAAACTTCACGCATACATACATAAATACTCACAGACGCACACACTCACAATCTGGAACTATGGACACAGTGGAGTGCTGGACAGGAGCCCTCACTCTGGAATCAAGTGTGGCCTTAAAGTCATACTGTGTACCTATCAGAACACACCCTCAGTGATAGGATCGTTAGGCAACAGCACGAGTCACTAACTGCCAAATAGCTTTATTTATTTATTTTCTTTCTTCATCAGTCTTTCTCTCTCCTTCTCTCAGCTCACCCTCTCTCCAGGGTAGCTTGGTGGAGTGTTCCAGGTAATTGCAGAAACTTCCGGGACCTGACTAGCAGCACTTGCCCACCAGGGTACTGGCTAGTAGAATGTTGTCTTTTATCATTGATGAAGCACACTAAAGCTGTCCTTTTCTTTGGTTCCTCATCAGGGTTTCTCCATGGAGCCCGACTCGCTTGTGTACGTAAAGAAGTATCCTCTCCTGAGTCCGGAACAGCGAGTCCCTTTTAGACGATGTTATGGGAAACATGACGGCATGCTTTGTCTCTTATGTCTCTCAAGGCCTGGCATAAATTGTAAATAATTTCTGAAGAAAAGGCCTCGCTTCTTCGGAAAGAGAAGCAAGCTTAAAAGGAAACACTAATGGGAATTCACAAAGCATCTTAGTTTAAGAGAGCTGTTTTTGGATCCAGTCTCTTGTGACTAGCAGCAGCATAAACTCTGTTAAACTCTCTTAAAAAGTGAATTCCTCCAGTTTTTCAAAGTTCTGCATAATTAGACGTTAAATGGAGATGTAAATAATGTCAATCGGAGTGTTTTGAAGTTAAATGACATTTTAGAGAAACTGAGTCAGAATTGTTCACCGTCATGGCGAGAGGAACCAGACATTGGAAGTGTTTTAACAGGAGTATAGTTGTGAATATGCTGCTTAATGCCTGTGATATTGTTTATCAATTTATAATCTGAAACAAAGTTTTAGCCTGAAACATATTTTTGTAAGTCCATTCATGGTGCATTAGCTATTGGCTGTCCTAAAAGTCCTAAATATGTTATAACTACAAATGAACTCTTCTTTTTTTGTTGCCTTTGAAATAGGCCATGTCACACTGAAGAATTTCCCTCTGATCAATAAAGTATCTATCTATCTAAGACGCATTTATATTTACACACTGCTCTGTAGATAGGCATGCGCAGTGAGTGTAGTGGGTCGTGGAGTGGTGTGGGACTGCTCTCACGGCAGCCCCCGCTGCTTGCTGAGGACAGTAACTTAAGATCATGTGTGTTCACCCTTAGAGTCTCCAAAATCTCCAATAACACCAGAAAAAATCACTAGATTTGTCACTAGTTGCTTAAAAAAAAAGTAGCTAAAGGGTCTGAAAAGTCGCTAAATATAGCAAAAAAAAGTCGCTAAGTTGGCAACACTGAGGTGCTGAGGTAGATCCTGGGAAAAGAAGCACTCTTTTCTTTACCTCTGTTTATCTATTATAAATATTATATATAATTACTTCAAACAAAGGGATAGACTGATTGTCATGTCCTTTTGACAATAATAAATAATTATGGCTATACAGGACATGCACATGATGTCACAGTTGGTGGAAGTCATTACGGATACACCCACTGACTGGCAAAAATACTAAATGGGGTGAAAAACATTCTGTACGTTATACTGTGTTAACTACTCATCAACTGAGTAGTCAACAAACTAAACTTTTATGATTCTACAAAGGGTGGGAGGAGTTAGGGGAGTGGTTAGACCATGTTAGCTAAACCAAACCTTATCACTAGAGGTGGGTATCTTGTGAGTGAAACTCCACAACATGTTTATACAGTTTGCCAGATAACTTTGTAGATGTGGAAGTTATGCTTGGAACAGAGAAAACATTAAAGATTCCTTTAATTAAAAAAATAAATAAATCGCTTGTTTACTGTTTTGTTGCTTCTCTTATAAACACAGTCTTGTTGTGGACTGTTTTGCCACACTTCGTGGGGCGTTGGCCAGTGGGAAAGCCATGTCAGTGCATACCCTCTATATTTGCATCAAGATTGTTGATCCATGGTTCCAATCACCACCATTATACAAGAAAACACGGAATAGATAAGTCTTTTACAATGCACACAGCTACACTGTAAAAATAGAATTTCCTATTAAGGTATTTACCATAAAATGAAATGAAAATGTAAAATATTCCAAAACTATTAGTGTTGCACAGATACTGTATCGGTATCGGCGCTGATACTAGCACTTACACACAGTATCGGTACCATGAAGCTTATTGACGCGCATGCGCACCACTAAATGGCGCTTTACTGAAGCCAACAGCATGTCCACGGTGTGGAAGTATTTCTCGGTTGAGACGGGCAGCGGCAAAAATGCCCGCTGCAAAATTTGTAATGCCAGCATTTTGAGGGGTGGCACGACCAACAAAGACTTCAATACATCAAATTTAATCAAGCATTTAAAGCGAAACCATGTCAAAGAACACAGCAACTTCATTCTAGCAAGCACAAAATACAACATATAAAAAGTGGAACACTATTAATATCAGGATTTATTGCCTTATATCAAGCATTTAAGTCAGAATTGGCAGTATCGGCAGATACATGAAAAGCTGGTATTGGTATTGGTAAGGAAAAATTTGTATCAGTGCATCCCTAGAAACTATATTTTCACACTGAAACTGTACACATTTGTGCCTTTAAATGCAAAAAAGATATGCTTTGCTCTTCACAAACAAACAAACAAACAAACAAAGTTAGTTTTCCACTGGGAAGGCTGCGTTTTGTAAAAGTAAAATGTTTCACTGCCTCAGGAGCTGAGACTTAATGAACACTTTTACTTATAGCTCTGATGCCTGTGGCCCAGTTTGAGTCACTTTTGGAGCTGCTAGAACTGCATGTGATGTTTGAATTAATGTACTGACACAAATAAAGCTCACTTGATGTGTAAATGCCTACATTTTGAGATAACTGGTTCATGGCTTGGACTTACAGTTATGAAAACAAAATGTAATTAGTACAAAACCCCAAAAAAATAAAAAATCCACGCCTTCACACTTCTCATATAACAAACATGCTTTCTTAAGGACCCAACTGTTAAAGGCTTTTAGGGAACCAAAAAATGTTCTCCCATGGAATCGCTGCAAAGAACTCTTAGAGGTACCTTTACTGGATTTATGGATGTTGTTTCCATTCTGTACTAAAAAAGTTCTCAAATGGCTCTCTTCAGTATTTTAAATGGAGTTGAAAATATTGAGAAAGAAAAAAGTTTCCCATCCTAAAATATAATAATTTGCAAGGGAAGGCGTATGAGGGCCCTGTGTGTGTGTTGAGGGAACATGATGGCAATGTTCCATCCCATAAGACCATTTCAATCGTTTATGCCATGGCAGAGCCAGGAGATGTGTGAGAGGCATGTCAGCTAATTAAAATTCCCAATCATCATCAGCCTGACAGCAATAGCTTTCAACTATGGCGATTAGGGGCTGTTCCTGAAAGCCCCCTTTTCTGTACTCAAATGTGAGAAAAGATGCCTTTAGAAATCAATTGATCTATTAAAGTAACAGAGTCATTTAGAGATCAGAGCGTCATTTTAATTGCCAGAAAAAAAGAGCCAAATGTCATTGTGGTGATTTGGCACCAGAAGAAGGATCAAGGAGAACCTAATTTCGAGTAATTGTAGAGCTGGGACATGCTTCTCCCTGAATTTCACCTTTGATAAAAGAGGAATTGTGGAAAAAAATAAGAAAATGCATTAATCTTACCTTAGAGATAACAGAACTAGAAATTACATCCCATCAAAATACACAGTCGTGCATAGTTGAGCTCTAGTCTGAACTCTTTCCACTTCATTTGAACATCGTTAGTATAATAAACATTCATTTTATACTAAAAATAACAAATAAATGTAGAAAAAGAACCAGGTTCCCCGCCTTGGATCAAACTGCACCTGTATGCGCACAGCCAAGACAGGAGTCTGATCCTTAATGTAGTTAAACCTTCACTTAAATGACCACAACCATTCTGATTAGACTGAAAACTGAAAGAGCAGGCAATATATTCTTCACTCAGCAGCTTTTAGGGATACAACAGACTGTTCAGAGTACGTCTAATCCGCTGTCTCGGGAAAACATTAACATTTTTGTAATAGCCTCTAAGTCTCACAGTGAGTGGCCAATAAATGCGTAACTGTATTAAGGAAATAGCTGCAGACTGAGGAATGAGGCGGTTAAACAGCATCCACAGTCTAATGGGGCTTTAATATGGCTGACTGTGTAGTCATCCAAAACAGGAGAAGAATATCACTCTTAAAGAAATCCTGTCGCCTGTATGTGTGACCAGGCGGACCAGAAGTCTAAGAAATAGAGTGGTCAACCCATTTTCCTTGCTTGTACGTATTCCCCTCCCTTGGTTTCTGTGCGAATCGTGTGCTTGCATTTTGTATGCTCTCTTGTTTGTTTGTTTGTTTGTTTGTAAGTGCTGTGTCTTCCCATCCAGGTGAAAGCTCCTGTAGGGCTTTTTGAGCAGACAACATTTTGACCCTGGCTAAATTCTGCCTGCATATTGACCACCCAGACAGAGGTTGTCCCCCTGAGTCCCACCCTCAGACTTAAAGCTAACACAGCCTCTATCAATTACACCTGTCCTGCAGGGATGCTGTGTGGGCTGCCTGGAGAAGCCTGCTGTTTGCCTCAGGGTCATGAGCTGCAAAGGCAAACACAGACCTACTACTGTGACTGTGTGTGTGTGGTGTGCGTGTGTGGGTATGAGAGAGAGAGAGAGAGCGAGAGAAAGAAGGGAGAAACAGAGAGAGAGAGAAGGGGAGTGTTTGGTATATGTGTGTTGATGTGTTAGAAGTACTTTCATATTGCATGGCATGACATAAAGACTCCAATAAAGACATAAAGATTCTTGAACAGTCTGGTAACATGCCCCACCATACTATAACCTAATTTAGATACTTTACTGTCCATTTCTGATGATTAATTCATAAAAGAAAATCTAAATCTAAAAAAATTCTGAAAAACACCCAGTATCCAATATCCACCCAGTCAGGAAACACAAGAACTGCTAAATGTGTCATGACTATGGTCTGATCTCCAAAATTTACAAATGATTATATTAGAAATATTCAAACTGAATGACCTACTATATTTAAACAAGGATCCTCATGTAAGTTATTATTTTAATTTTAATTTTTTATATTTTATTATTATTACTGCTGTTATAATGATGACATTGATATGTATTTATTTGTGTGTGCATTTGATGAGGCATATATACAACAGACAAAATAACAAAACTCTCATTGAAATTTGATCATGCTCACTTCCAACACTCCTCATACAAAATCTGAATCGACAAACATTTGATGAACAAAGGCTTATAGGACAAAATCACCATCTATCTCCTTTATGTATCTCCTAAAAATGTTTTACTGCTTTTCTCAGGAATACCTACAACAGATAAAAGGGCCATTTGAAGGTATTTGATATTCCATACAGGTTTGGGTGCAGAGCAAAAGCACTGAGGGTGATCAAATACCAACACACATGCACCAACGGTGTTCATGATGGGAAGCCTACTTACCAGGTAGCATTCATTTTCACAACATTAGCAGACAGGAGATAAATGGTGATTTTTTCCTATGAGTCTATCAATGTATGTTGATTGTGAGCACGAATTTCAATGACAGTTTTGTTATTTTGTCTGTTTCATCTTTGGTACATATGCCTGTTCAAATTCACACACATTGGTCAGAGTGTGAAAATAAGGGTTGGTGTATGGCTACATACATATCAGTGTCATCATTATAATATCAGTAAGAATGCTAACTACATTACAATTAATGTGGCAATGAAGCAAACATTTAAGATTCAGATGCACACATGCTGTGTAAGCTAATTACAGTCTTTATCTAACAGTACAAGAGCCCATCTTCATACTTACAGAGGTGTGCTAATTACATTTATTCAAGTACATGTACTTTAGTAAATTGTTGATGATTTTGTATATTTATATATATATATATATATATATATATATATATTTTTTTTTTTTTAAATAGTAACAATTACTCATGTATTCAAGTATATTAGTGAGTAAAGGAGCTTTAGATACTCAGTTACATTTCAGCCATTTAGATGTAGTTACTTATTTCTTTTTTGGGTTTAATTTGGTTTCATTTTGTTGTTAACATCATATGTACCGATTTTGATTGGTCTCTGAGTTTGGCATTTTATATTAGATCAAAAATATGAATTTAAAAAAAAGCTCTGACTTTGGTTGGTGGTATGTCAACAAAAAGTCATGGTGGCCACTAATAGTTATATTGTAAACTAGAGATGGAAGGAACGATCGGCCATGTATCGGTATTGACAGATTTTTAATGACTTGCTTGCACTAATAACATGTAGCCCTGCCGTGGCATATAGCCCCGCCCTTGATCGGTATCGGCTGATCGCGCTAAAAGGTGATCGGTGATCGGAATCGGCCTCAAAAACACTGAACGGTCAATCTCTATTGTTGACATCATATGTACCGATTGGGATTGGTCTCTGAGTTTGGCATTTTGTGTAAGATAAAAAAATTATTTAAAAAAAGATCCATACAAACATTAATTCCTCACTAATTCTCACAGATGCTAGATTTACGAATATGTTCTACTGCAGTCCTATACTCAGTAGTTAAGTCGTTTTAAGTTACTGTTGTACTTAAGTTGTTTTATATGAAGGCACTTTTACTTGTATCAGTGTTTACCCAGGTATTAATAGCAATAATATTTTACCTGAGTATTAATTTAGGCCACTCTACCTACAAACTTAATACTATTAGTAAAGCTTTGGTCTTATCCTGCCTTTAAAGTACTGTATGAGCACACATGAACACCACCCCAATGTTGTATTTATTAGTGGGATATTAGGATAAGCTTTGACTTTGGTTGGTGGTATATCAACAAAAAGTAATGGTGGCCACTAATAGTTGTATTGTAAACTGACTGAATTTGCATTACTCAGCAGCCAAACCTTAACGGCACAGTAATAAAGACCTGGATGTGGTTTGAGTGGGTTGAGAGATGCTTTGAAAATGCAATTATAAAACAGATTTGGGTGACCGTTGACTTCCAGTGCTTGTTAGAAACCCATTAGCGTTGTAGCTTCATCATTGAACCAAAGAATCAAAACAATAGACAACAGACGGAGACGATACCTGTCTCTGTCACCTGTGCATGTGGAATATTGTGCAAATTTGACTTTTGGCTGCACCATTGCTTTAAGCAGGCTTTGTACTTTCATGCATTCTTCCAAAACTAAACAGAGGGTGCAAAAATTCAAACTTAATCAACACTGGCCAGTGTCTTATCTCATTTGAACTATTTCATAATTGTCATGCTACTGGTCATCTTAGAGACAACTGGAGCCCCTGTCTCACGCTCTTGTTCAGTGTGGACACTCAGTATTCATACGCACGCAGAGACCCACTCTTAGACAGCAACACAGGCACTTTCCTCAACACTAACCGCATGCTAATGCGGCTGAAGTGGAGCAGCTCCTGCCTGAGCAAAGAGAACATGCTTATTATGGCCTGAGGACAGAGAGAGCAGTCATTTATAGGGAGACAGAGAGAGAGAGAGAATAGACAGAAAGCGAATAACCATAAAACTTTTACACTTTAACAGAGAAAATAATAATGAGGGATTAAGGGATGGGAGGAATGTAGACGGAAAAAAAGAGCATATATCGTGTCTGCAAGAGACTCCTGCGAGTGTGTGAGAACTCGATTAGCATTGAAATGATTGTGTAATTACATATCTGATCTATGGCAGGAATATGTGTCTCCTTGACCAGTGATTGATGCCTCTGGGCTAGCGTCACTCTCTTCTAGGCCTGCTCATGAATATTCCCTGGCTAATTACCCTTGATGTCACTACAAAACCAGATCAGGCAGTTCAAGTAATCAAAGTGAATATCTGTAAGGGCTCCTGTTTATGCTTAAGGCCCTTTTACCTTGTAATGGTATGCGCAGAGAAAGACACCGCAATTACAAAGCAATTCCTGAACCGGGAACGGTTTTGTCCATTAAACTCCGGGTTTTCTGAGCTTGTTTCCTAATGAAGGCACACCTGCAAGTCTAGAAACGCAGAGGGACTCAGACGGAGCCTTTTTACGCTGGCTGTTTAATCCAATTGCACGCGTACGTCTCAAGGAAGAAAATGAAAGCAGAGTGCGGCAGCAGAAAAGAAAGGTGTTTAGTACAAACATGGCGAAAACACTCCGGCTAAGAACAAGAACGTCTGCAAAGAAAGCATGAAGCGGTTCTCATCGACTCCTTCAAAAGACAAAGTGACAGAGGCTATCTATATTTAAACCACTTCACTTCTTTATAGTCATTTGAAAAGGATTGCTCTCTCTCTCTCTCTCTCAGCCCCTCTCTCTCCCGCATATACAGCTCTCTACAAGCTCTAGCGCACCATGACATGGACCACCAACAGTAAAAACTGATAAGCTCTCTGCTTAGACTGGTAAGTACCAAGCATCCCAAAAGAGAGGGAGAGGGAGGGAGGGAGAGAGAGAGAGACAGAGAGAGTCTATGACTGTGCCAGTGAGTGGCACTCGGGTAAATGAAGTAACCTCGACACTGCGGAGAGCTCGATAGGAAAAGAGCCAAATTCACAACACTCTCAGCACTCCAACCATTTTATCTTCCATTATCACATCGATTCATCCCCCTCTCCGCCACGTCTGCGCCAGGGTTTTATTCCCTCTGACTCTCTCTACACAGAAATCCAAAACTGACCTTTGCACTTCCTTCCCACATCAGCCTCATCTATGAGCATCCTAATGTCTCTCTGTCTTTCCACCTCTCTCTCTCTCTCTTTCTACTCTACCCTCTCTCCTTATCTCTCTCTCTCTCTCTCTTTATATATTCAACCCTCCTCTGTCTGCCTCTGTCTCTTTCTACACTCCCTTTTCTCCCTCTATCATTCACTACCTCTCTTTCTGTCAGTCTCTCTTTCTACTCAATTTCAGTCTCTCTTTCAATCTCTGACCCTCTACCTACCCTCCCTCTCTCTTAGACTCTTTCTCTCTCCACCTCTGTCTCCCCTTCGACCTTCTTTCTCTCTTTCTCTCAATCTATCTTCCTCTAAGTTTTCTCTCCTCCCTCTTTTTTTCAATCTCTACTCCTCTACCTACCCTCCCTCTCTCTTAGTCTGTTTCTCTCTCTACCGCCGTCTCCCCTTCGACCTTCTTTCTCTCTTTCTCTCAATCTATCTTCCTCTTAGTTTTCTCTCCTCCCTCTTTTCTCCAATCTCTACTCCTGTACCTACCCTCCGTCTCTCTTAGTCTCTTTCTCTACCTCTGTCTCCCCTTCGACCTTCTTTCTCTCTTCCTCTCAATCTATCTTCCTCTTTCTCCCTGTTTCTCTGCCTTTAGCCCCCCACTCTTTAGTTTTCTCTCCTCCCTCTTTTCTCCAATCTCTACTCCTCTACCTACCCTCCCTCTCTCTTAGTCTGTTTCTCTCTACCTGTCTCCCCTTCGACCTTCTTTCTCTCTTTCTCTCAATCTATCTTCCTCTTTCTCTTAGTTTTCTCTCCTCCCTCTTTTCTCCAATCTCTACTCCTCTACCTTACCTCCGTCTCTCTTATTCTCTTTCTGTACCTCTGCCTCCCTTCGACCTTCTTTCTCTTTCTCTCAATCTATCTTACTCTTTCTCTGCCTTTAGCCCCCCACTCTTTAGTTTTCTCTCCTCCCTCTTTTTTTCAATCTCTACTCCTCTACCTACCCTCCCTCACTCTTAGTCTGTTTCTCTCTCTACCGCCGTCTCCCCTTCGACCTTCTTTCTCTATTTCTCGCAATCTATCTTCCTCTTTCTCTTAATTTTCTCTCCTCCCTCTTTTCTCCAATCTCTACTCCTCTACATACCCTCCGTCTCTTAGTCTCTTTCTCTACCTCTGTCTCCCCTTTGACCTTCTTTCTCTATTTCTCTCAATCTATCTTCCTCTTTCTCCTTGTTTCTCTGCCTCTAGGCCCCACTCTTTAGTTTTCTCTCCTCCCCCTTTTCTCCAATCTCTACTCCTCTACCTAACCTCCGTCTCTCTTATTCTCTTTCTGTACCTGTCTCCCCTTCGACCTTCTTTCTCTCTTCCTCTCAATCTATCTTCCTCTTTCTCCCTGTCTCTCTGCCTCTAGCCCCCTCACTCTTTAGTTTTCTCTTCTCCCTCCTTTTTTCAATCTCTACTCCTCTACCTAACCTCCGTCTCTCTTATTCTCTTTCTGTACTTGTCTCCCCTTCGACCTTCTTTCTCTCTTTCTCTCAATCTATCTTACTCTTTCTCCCTGCCTCTAGCCCCCTCACTCTTTAGTTTTCTCTTCTCCCTCCTTTTTTTAATCTCTACTCCTCTACCTACCCTCTGTCTCTCATCCTCTCTCCTTTACATACACACTTTCTACCTCATCTCGCTCCATCTCTATCTACACCCTTTTGTTTCTCTATTTTCTCTCTTTACTTTAGTCTTCCTCTTCTTCCTTGTCTTTCTCTCTTACTCACAATCTCCCTCTCTCTCTCTCCTTCGATACCCCTACCCTCCCACTTTTTAGCTCTCCTTCTACACCACCCCTTTCTTTCTCTAGATCTCTATCTGTCTTCCACACTCGTCTCCTTACATCTCTTCGTCCCTCACTCAGGTTGAATATATTTCCCTTCATATTTCAGGTCATGAGTTTGTTTCTTGGCATTGGTAGATTCATGATAATAGTCTAAATAAAGAGGGGTTTAAATTGAAATCTCTCTCTCACTCTTTCTTTCTCTCTCTCTCTCTCTCTTTCTCTCTCTCTCTCTCTCTCTCTCTCTCTCTTTCTCTCTGTCTGTCTGTCTGCGTTCCTCCCCTGCCTCCTTCTTAGCTCAAATGCCTCACTGATTACTGAGCAGAGCCAGAGCTCGGCACGTCACACCTGGGACGAGAGCGGTCTCCACGGTAACATCTAGCCAGCAGGCGTTTGTGTATTAGGTTAAGGCGGGTGGCTCAGGCATGGATGGAGCAGGTAATCCATTTGACAACAACAACGGGTGGGTGCCCAGCCATGGCTAGAGCAATAACCCTGCAGACACCACCCAAGCTTAGATGGCCGTGGACGAAGATGAAGAGAATGAGGTTTGCTAACTCCAATTCTGGAGATGCTTAAAAGTAAGTGACTGTCAGGACAGCACTGAAAGTAATAACCGCAGCTTCGGTGGCGAGTCGAGTACAATGGATGTGAATTGAAAAATAAACAAATAAATCGATGTTTAATGATTCTTTTTTAGATATATTTTCATCAAGATCTTCTCAGATCTCACACTGTAGCTGCAGAAACCTATTCATGCTATGACAAAAGCTATCCTACCTGGAAGTGGCACTTCTCATTAAGATTGTGATGCTTTTGTATTGCAGATATCCATCAATACTTCGCCTTAGGCCTGATTCCCCACACACCAGATTTAATTACAGCTTAAGCCTTCATCAATAGTGAAGGCTGTTGACTGAATTTGAATACCTTTTGTCATTTTCCCTAAAGGACTGTATGAAAGCGTACATTCTAACTCATGTTTACAGCTAATTACCAACCAGCACACGCCCACCGCTGGTTCAATTCAGAATGAGTGTCAGGTTGATTGCACAGCATCCATTATACTTGCATAGTCCTCGGCAGAGGAGTGAAATAAAAAATTAATCATGCTCACATACACATTAGCAAAGTTACTATACTGCCTACCTTCATTGTCCTTTAAGGTGAAGTTGGGGTTAACTGGTATTCCTCCAGGAAAAGAGAAATAAAATCTCTGTCCATTCGCAAAGTCATCCTTATCCACGGCAGTGATTGTCTGTATGACCTGTTAAAAGCAGGAAAAGACCAGATTTAAAATTCCGCCGTTCCAACTGTAGACACGACATGCTGAGAAAATCATTACTATTGTAAAACATGTTGAGTCTTCATTAGTCTCCACGTATCTCAATCTGTTAATGAGACATTTTAGCTTGTAAGCTCCAAAGATTTGGAGAAAAATGACATTGATAATTAGACTCATCATTAGTAAAAAGCCTGCCTGAAGTCCCCCATATAATCAATTCGGCTCACGTTCAGCTTAAAAAACTTTTCAAGTCTCTTTGCTGAAATATGCAAATCAGACGGCACTTATCAATCCCAGCAGTTGTTTCAGGCCATCTGCTTGTTGTGGAGCTGACTAGCACTCTGCTTCTGCTTTCCTTTCTTTTCATCTCTTGTTTAGCTTTTTTGTTTTGTAGCTTTGGCTATAATATCCTCTGCAGTTTCTGCAGACGTGTCCTGAGATGCTGAGGGCTGATCTTTTTAGAGCTGTCAGTCCATTTGGTGGCTGGGGCTGCTGGAGAAAACCTAATGCTGCTTTAACACCTTGTCCTCGAAAAGTGTTCAGGGGCCCTGTAGGCCTCAGCAGAAGACCACCTAGGAAAAGAAAGGTGAGAGCCTATAGGCTAAAGGCCTGCTGCTGATGTTTGGCTAATGGGAGCAGACTGTTGATGTTAGTCTCAACCCCTGGCGATCCCTCCTGCTAGCACAGGCTCTTACCTTCATCTCTGCCTTCGCGGGGAGTCGTTTAGTGATGCTTCACTGAACTAAGCTAGCTTTTAGACTTATAGTCTGAGCACACTCTAAAGACTTGAACAGGAATGATCAGACTTTAGGGCTGGGTTGTTTCTTTTGTAAGATCAGTTAAACTTGTTTAGCTTGCATTACTGTTCTAAACCAAGAAGTTTATAGTAAACATGAGAATGAATTAGGATGAATTGATGACATGTGCAGTAGCATTTCAAAACAAGGCATAATTTGGTATTAACCCATTCATGTCCAACTCCAATAACTACAATTAGCATGCAATGCAAAAATACCACAGAATTTGTTCTGATTGGATTATTGGATGTAAGGTACATGTAACAGTAGCATTACATTTGTTTATTAGGTTTATTAATTTATCTATTTAATAATTATTATTTTTAGTTTATATATATTATATTTAGAAGCAGAGCTTCTGCTTCTGACGTGCTGCCGTGTGTTCCTGAGGAAGCGTGTGGTGAAAGAGCTATCTAGCTATTTGTTTGTGATGATATAGAGTGAAATAGTTTGGTGCTTAAGGTTGTGTTGCTTAAGATTATCATAAAAAGTGTTACCTTTTCCAGCTGATTTTCAGCTTAATAGCCTATACTTTAAGTTAGTATATTTATAGGGTATTTTGATTTAATTATGTTTTCTTCTGGTTTGTTTATGTAGGGATTTCAGTTAGACATTGTATTTGGTTTTCTTTTTGTTGTTAGGTCAGTTTACTTTTCTCTTAAAACCTCAGTGAGTTGGGTTTGTTCATTATTTAATTTTTGTTCGCCCCTCTCTTATTCATTGTTTCCTCTTTATCTTGTTATTTGAATTTAAGTAATAAACATGTATGTTATCATTGCAAGTGAATGATGTTCTATTGGGGGAACCAGGAGGGCACAGACACCTTTTTAATTATGTTATGGTCTGACCTAGACCAGGTCATAACAATATATATATATATATATATATATATATATATATATATATATATATATATATATATATATATATATATATATATATATATATATATATGAGATGGTTATTCTTTCTGGTTATTTTGAGAGTCGGTCAGCAAGCCATCAACTGCTGATGCTTCAGATACTAAACTAACCTAGAATGTTGTTCTCCCTTTTATACTCACTTATTAGTAGAATGTTTTTCAGCTGTGCATCACAATTGAGCAAGAGTGTCCTAACAACCAATTAGTCCAATAACATCCTTAACTTGGATTGGCGGCCGTACCAGGAGATTTAGACAGAGGACTGAGAATTACTGATAATAGGACTATATGCAAAATAAGCCTCTATACAAAAATAGACTTTAATACAAACATTTTTATTCTTTAAAAATCATCTGATACACTTACATTAATCATGAAATGGGCAATATTGTTTGTGAATTGCATGAATTCCATGTATATTACATGAAATAAAATTCTAAACTTTTGAGCGGTAGTGTATGTATAATATAGTTACTGTCCAACACGACAGCTGGCGTTGACATTGTGTAAAATTTCCATGATAAATGGACCAATAGAATTGCTCCAAAAACTTTTGGAAAAAAAATCTGGTTCAATTGACTTACATTGAAAGTAAAGACTGTTTTTGTCCTCTCCTGTAAATGTACTATTTTGAAGATACTTGTTTTTCACTGGACAGCGACGATATATAAAAATATGATAAATAAAACAGTTTGGCCAATAAAAAAAATGGGTTAAGAGCAAAGATAGTCCCTCATCGCAGCGCATGTGCTATTTCCCTCAATTTCATGTAAAATGTAATTCAATACTCTGTTATGTGATAGAGGATCATGCGCTTATGCTTACACGGCCATCTTTTTATGTGCAATGTTACACCCTTGTACTGCCAGACATTTATTTATTTGATTGATTTGTATGAGGCGGAGAGCTGCAGTATAACATGACACTGGTGAATGATGTCACCCCTGCATTTTACATCTGACGCAGCTTTTCACTTAAAAGCTCCGTCCAGCACTGGTGAATATAAATAACAGATGCATGCTTCTTTGTTGACCTGATTTCTGCTTCTTAGCATTGTATGCATGATTTAGTAGATTTTGTTGTAGTGTTGCAAACTCTGCTTCTTGAATATTAACAATGCATTTTATCCCGATCTTTGTTTTTCCTCTTTCCTCCTTTCCTCCCCTTTGATCTACATACACATAACTCTCCATAAACATATGGGAGCAATTGTCTATAGATGAGTGACAAAGGAAAAAAACAACATAGAGTCTTAGAAAAGTGCTGGGTCACCATGAGCTGCCTGAACAGCTTTGATGGATACCAATTAATGTTGTGACGATGGTAGTTTAAAGTAGTAGTACATCAGTCTGAACTCTTCCATAGGTGCTTAGTTAAGTTGAGACATGGTGATTGAAAAAGCCATAGGTGACAGTTAAATTATTTACACACTAATTAAACAGTTCAGTGACCTCTTTTGCCACTGTGGATAAGCATATTTTAAATGTTTCATTCAGTCTTGTGGGGGGTCTGGAAACTCCTGATTAACCTCTTAGACCCTCTGAATGTCTCAAAATCACAATTCTGAGGGGGTGGGAGTGCGCGGTTGAAAATAAACCATCATATTATGCTGGTAATTAAGGAAAAACTGATTCTCCTGCTATACTCGCTCACAAGTGAGCTTGTGTCTTTGGTATTTTTATCTAACTAGAGTTGCAGAACTGGTTCGCCTCAGGGTGCCGCAGTAAAAGATTGGCTCACCCAGCTGCTCTTTCATAGCTTAGAAACTTTAAATATATCTGGGACACCTCTGAAAAACACCTCTTTACAATTAATTTCTGAAGACAAAAGGCTAGATGTATAAGATCTAAATTAATGTGTGGAAAGCATAACCAAACTAGAAAAGTTGTTGAATTGTTAAGTCAAACATTTTACTGCCATTGAAACTAATATCAGCAGTAGTATCCAACACTCCCCCTACAATGTCAAACCCCTGTGGGGGATTGCACAATGACCACAGGATAAATATGATCAATCAGGATAAGCTGGTAATATTCCCTCTAAGGAGACCCAAAATATGGCATAGCAAGCATTCAAGCCTGTACAGCCAGTTGAGCCATCCATGTCCCAATAATGACCTCTCCAGCAACGTCACTTAGATCTTCTCCTCTTGCCATCTTGATTCAAAATTGAGGTTATCTGGCACCAGCATTTTATATATGCTACACATAATGGTGGGACTTTAACTGCTTAACTGTCTGGAAGCATCTGCACTCATTATGGTTCTCTACTCTCTATTCAACTTTTACTTTACATTTTTCATCAGTCTGTCAGCACGGAGCTTGCAGTGGACCATAAAAATCACACCTTGAAATATATAAATACATATAAAAGGCAGCTGGCAAAAAAAAAAAAAAACAAGTTGACTTGAGGTGTTGACAACAGTGATGATCTACATACATACAAAAAAATATGTATATAAAATTAAACTCTCTTTCTCTCCATCTTTCCCCCTCTCTCCAATCCACTGTGAGCTGTTCTTGTGTATCTGCAGTGCTCTTAATTTAAATGAGAGTTCTGTGCAAAGAGGAAAATGGTCATGTGCTCAGAGCTGAAGCAGTCAAGCTTGGCTGGGCAGATCTTGCTTCTGAATGAGGGATGACTAGAGGGCCCTCCCATCTTTCCCTCCCTCTTTCCTTTCCCTTCATTTCTGCTTCTGTTTCATTCACTCCCCATTGCTTTACATTAGCAAATAAACTCTGGGTCCAAATCTGTGCATGTGGGCACGTGTGCGTGTGCAAGATAGAGAGAGACGTTTGCAGAGACTTACCTGTCCTGCTCTAGTGCTTTCACAAATGATTATTTCCTCCTCTGCGTTGATCTCTGGAGGGTTGTCGTTTACGTCCAGCACCTGAATTGTGACGGGGACATGGCTCAGAAGACTCGGGTTATCTGTAAATGAGAAAAAGCCCAGCATAAAATGGTGGTAGCACAGATTAAGTTTGTCAAGTATCATACATAATGCATAATTCCACTCTATGCTGTTTCATAGAGCGAAGAAGCAGAAAAGGATGGACACATTCTTGAAATTAGTGATTCTTAAATGGTTCTTGGCTTCAATATAAAACTCCAAGACTTTGGTGTAGAGCAGAGGTCACTAACAGGCGGACCCAAACTGATAACTATTGAGAACTACTTAATTGGGGCTTAATTTGACAGTGTTTATTTTAAGAGGAGGAGCTTTTCTTGTCTTTACGGTATACAAGCTTTGCGGCGCAGTAAACTCACAGACTAATCATGTGTGTTGTAAGTTCACCAAAGGCTCCTCAGCCAATCAGATCTGTGCAGATTTGGGAGTGCGGGGCGCACACAGGCGAGGTACGAAGTGAGAAGCAGTAGACAGAGAATAAAACAAGAAAAAAGAAAAGTCAATGGCGAAAAGACGATTTTCAACCAGTAATGGAGAGACATATGTTTATTCTTCCCACAGGCAGCTCCAAACCAACAGGTCAAGATCTAAAACAGAGTTAACAAGAAGCTGCAAGTTTTTTGCACAATTTACTTTTTTTTTTACTTTTTATTTTATAAATAAACACTTTAAGATACACATTTTTAAAAAGCATTCTCTTTTTTATTTGAAGTTCTATAAATAATGAATTCAGTTCCTCATTTAAAACAATAAATATAGTTGAAATATACTGAACTGTATTTGTAATTTGGTTTATCTTTCAGTTGCTGATGATATAAAATGCTAATAGAACTACTAGGCTACTTCAGTATACGGTATATGGAACTGAATCATAACACAAGTTATGCTTATAACACAAACACGGTCCGGACCTTGGCCTGAGGACATTCCCTCTGACTGGACCTTACTGAATTCTAATTAAATAGCCCTGCTGTAGAGACTTTGGATTACATGGAGGTTCTGTAAACTTTATAAATGTTCTGTTTTTTTAATTATTCGACCCATTAATAAACAAAAGTTCTCTAAAGAACCTTTTTGGACATTTTATTTATCTGGGCGTACACTCATTTGGAGTCTTTCTCTGGTGTTTTTGCTGTTTAGCTTCACTCTCACTAAAACAGCATTCAGTCTTGTGTTTTTTTCAGATTTTTCCTAAAATAAATTCATCAAAGGACGTTAACAAATTTGTGTGAGTGTCTTTGGCTCTCCAGTGTGTGGGTTTGGTTCATTTTGATAAGAAATGGGCTAAATTACCTGTTAGGAATTCTCCTGCTGATTCAAATCATTCCAGCCGGAGCAAAGAAAAGAAAATTCTAAATCAAATTAATTAAGAGATGTTTGCTCATGAAGAAAATGAACAAGGCACATAGATTTTCCACTGTATTTAATTCCAGCCAACGACGAATTAATAAACTGACAGTTTTTATCTGCCCTTATTCACATAGTTTGCTTTTCTGATTTAACCCTGTCTCCGAAACCACTGCATCAGAAGAGCTGCTTTCAATCTTCAGCTATTGAAGGGTAGGCCAGGGATTTCATGATGTCAGTAGGGAGAAAATGATCACACTTATTTAGTGCTT
Organism: Megaleporinus macrocephalus; assembly: GCA_021613375.1. Classification (NCBI taxonomy): domain Eukaryota; kingdom Metazoa; phylum Chordata; class Actinopteri; order Characiformes; family Anostomidae; genus Megaleporinus; species Megaleporinus macrocephalus. The sequence goes on along the minus strand of CM038715.1, from coordinate 8,497,389 downwards.
GGCTTTTTGGTTTTCCACATGATTTTATGACTTGTTTTTAGTCCAAATATTTGGATACACACTACCGCTCAAAAGTTTAGGATCACTTTAGAATTTAATTTCATGCAATTTTCATGCAATTCACAAACAATATTCCCCATTTCACAATGCAAGTGTATCAGATGATTGTTAAGAATAAAAATGTTTGTATTAAAGTATTTTTTTGTATAGAGGCTTATTTTGCATATAGTCCTATTATCAGCAATTCTCAGTCCTCTGTCCTTGCTCAATTGTGATGCACAGCTAAAAAACATTCTACTAATAAGTGAGCATAAAAGGGAGAACAACATTCTAGATTAGTTTAGTATCTGAAGCATCAGCAGTTGATGGCTTGCTGACCGGTTTAAAATGAAATCAAAATGATCATTGAAAACAAGAAAATTTCACTGTATCCCAAACATTTGAGTGGTAGTGTATATATTGTCATATATATCACAGTCAGAATATAGTCTGGTATTTTCATAAAGCTGACTGAAAGCATTCTTAAAATGTAGAAAGCACTGCTTAACTTTACATGAAAGTGCATGATGTTATCCAGTGGTTCATACTGTATATCACAGTGTTTTACATGAGAATCATGTGAAAAATATGGAGAAGGTTTTGTTCTCTTTATCACCTGTACTGGCTCTTATAATGTACTTACAACATAGGCTGATTAAAAGTATTCAATATGCAAGGGCTCTCACTACCGATTATAATAGCATTATAATAATATTATTTTGATTATTAGTTCAGCAATGAGAGCTCTTAGCCATAACACACATATATATATATATATATATATATACTAATGGGTGCCATATAAGTAAGATCAATATGAGAATTGAATATACATAGACATCTCAATGCAAGGATAATTGAATAATGACTAATAATTACATAATCGCGACAGCCGAACATCATACTGAAGGCTGTTTCTATTGGACATAAGTGAATGTTCCCTCACCCTGCAAATGTAATGAATGAAACATCGTTTGACCTTCAGACGGACATACAAATTCTTCAATGTGACCAGTATCTTTGTGATTAATCACAACCCATCTGATCTAAATGTGAGTCAAGATCTCTTTGCTTTCAGAGGCAGCCCTGCGTTGACATGGCAACTCCTTCCAGCTGTCCTCGGTATCCTAGGTAGCACACCTGGATTTCTTTTTCACCTCATTTGGCATGGAAATGTGAGAAAACTCTTCAACCCCCTTTGACGTGTGACTCCAGAGGATTAAGGAATAGCTAACGAACTCTTCCCATGTCCTCCTCCTCCTCCTGTTCGTATGTTTACTGTCTTGTACCGTCATTGTAGACGTTCCTATCTGTCTATCACATCGTCTATCTCTGTCTGTCTATCTCTGTATCTTTGTTTGGCGTTGTCTTTCCCTTTTGTTTCATATTTCAGGGAGAAGATGTAGGAATAACATGCCTATTATAGTTCCCGGAGCCTCTTGTTTCCACGTCGCGTGTACTGCTCACTATTATGCCCTTTTCATCCACATTTCTAAAGGCGTCGGCGGAGAAGGTGCAGTACAATGCGAGGTTTTGTTCTGGGAGCTTGATGTGTCAAATGCTACATTTACTTGTTAAGGACTGAAAAGAAAAATACGGAATAATAAGGAAAAAAATGTTGTCAGAAAACAGCAAGAGGGTGCTTCTCTCTGGTGCTGGGTTAGTACTGGATTGACAGACAACAGAGATCTGGACTGGCCTTTGATTGTTCATGTGCATGCTGATATACACTACCGCTCAAAAGTTTGGAATCACAGTAAAATGTTCTTGTTTTAACACAACACAACAATTAACACAACAATGGACTGACGGGTCTCTAAAGAAAGTTGTTTCTTTCAGGCCATTTTGAGTCGGTCAGCAAGCCATCAACTGCTGATGCTTCAGATACTAAACTAACCTAGAATGTTGTTCTCTCTTTTATACTCACTTATTAGTATGTTTTTCAGCTGTGCATCACAATTAAGCAAGAGTGTCCTAACAACCAATTAGTCCAATAACATCCTTAACTTGGATTGGCGGCCGTACCAGGAGATTTAGACAGAGGACTGAGAATTATATAGGACTATATGTAAAATGAGCCTCTATACAAAAATAGACTTTAATACAAACATTTTTATTCTTTAAAAATCATCTAATACACTTACATTAATTGTGAAATGGACAATATTGTTTGTGAATTGCATGAAAATTGCAAGTAATGAAATTCTAAAGTGAATCTAAACTTTTAAGCGGTAGTGTATGTCACACAATGGCATGATCTATAAATATACCCTACACAAGTACCCTGTCTGACTTCTCGCTACCCACTAAAATACAGCTTCAGCCAAAGCGGCTAACTGTTTAAAGCAGCCGTCCGCCAGCAAATTGTCCCCATGGCAACTAACAACATTTTGCCAGCTGAAGATACAAACCTGTTTTCACCTAGTCAATTTAACCCCCAACCGAGGTGGACAGTGTCTGCCTCCAGAAATAATGAAAACGTCCACCTTGAATTTCGAATTCCAGCCGCAGCAATTTTGAGCTAGTGCTTTTTCACTGTCGGATAGGAGCAGAATATCATTACCAGAGAGTAGACTTTGCTATTAGTGAATCATTAGTACTGGGTGAAAGCTACGGGAAAGGGTAATTGCCTAGATAAGATCTACAGCTGAAGAGCAACATGGATCGACTCATATCAGCCACAAGAGCAAGCGGTGATTTTTATCTTTTTGGGAATTGACCTGAGAATGAGGTTGATTTTGTGGTGTCTTGCAAACACAAATGTTTATGCATAAACGTACAGGGAAACACAAACGTATGCCCTCATCACTTTTTTCAAAGATCTTTGACCTCTCCCTCTACCACTTGACATCCGCTGTGGCCCCAACACTTTCTTGGATGATTACTCCCCGTCCACAGTCGGGCCAGACGAGGACCAAGAGCTGGGCATTAAATCTGATACCCTGGGTTTTAGCAAACCTTTGACACTACTCAGCGTGAGTGGGCTTCAGTGAAAGCGTATGGTGAAATATTGATTGCACAGGATGTGTTGAGATGTCACAAGAGAAGTAAATCAAATGGAATTGTGTAACATATAAAGACAGCAGGAAATACAGTGGACCACTCACAGGAGAAAGAGGGTCAGTGTGGGTTATGTACCAAGACAGTTGTCAAAATGTTAGGTTATTTATAATATTGGCTATCAGTGTAATGCCATTCATTTAAAATATATTCAAAAATATATTCAGTATTGCAATGTGATTACTTCACTCCCTGTATTGGTGTCAGCATTGGTGATTATTATCTATCTATACTGCAGTGTCCGTAGATGCATTTTCTGCTGATAATAATGTTATACATTTATATTATATTATTGTTTATATAATAACATCAGTCCTGACATATAAAACTCATCATGAAAATATAACAATTCTATCTTATTATAGTTTATGTAGATTAAAACCATATTTATCATATATAAAATCTAAACTTGTATGAGGTGCTGGAATATATATATATGCATTACAATACATAGATGTGTCCGACCATCAAAACTGTTTATCTTCACATTCTGTTGATAATTTCAGTTCTATTATTAATTATATTATACATTATACAATTATATTAATTATATTATACATATTACATATTGCTCCTTTAATTGTTTATCATTTTCCCATACCTTTTTTTTAATCAATACATATAATTTGTTTTTCAAGTTCTACATATAACCACTGCTGATATTACAGAACTCTTAAAAAGTGGTTTTCCTTCAGAGTATTGTTTTATATATATATATATATATATATATATATATATATATATATATATATATATATATATATATATATATATATATATTTATATATTACACAAATTCTGAATTGTATTAAAATAATCACTTAATGTAATTGTGGTCAAATGTAAGATTTTAGGATGTACCCTCTCAGCGCTCAGTGTGTCCTGTATTTGTTATAAATAATAAGCTCTGAAATCAGACTTTCTTATGGCACTCTGGTACCCACCTTCCTCTGTTACCATGACAGTGATGTTGTGCCAGGGTGTGTCTTCTCGGTCCAGAATCTGAGTGGTTCTGATGACTCCACTGACAGCCTCGATGTCGAAATATCCCACGTCCCCCTCCCTTTGCTCAATGAAATATCTATATATAGGGGAGAGAGTAATAATTAATTTTGCATGAATCTCTGCATTGCTCTCCTCTCCATCATCTGTACAGCATTAAAAGCAAAGGCTGCATGGATATGCATGATAATAGGAGTGCTCTTATTACACAGGCTTGATATGTGGGATGCCTGCCCACTTTGCATATAGTAGGGTGGATGGTCACTGCAGTGGACCCCCACAGCATATCAAATTCAGTCTGTGGGGTTTGTTTAAATTGTCGCAGGAATCGAGTGCTGGAGGTTTTATAATCTAATCAAGCACAAATCTGTTTAGTGGTCTACATCAAACTGCCTTGCACCAAATGTGTTGTGATTTAATAGAGAAAGATGTAATTGTTGGCTGAGGGTCCTTTCCCATGCGGCACCAGCACTAAACGAAGAAAAAGACAGTAAAACAAAAGCACTGTGCTCTCCTCACAGTATTTGACATCCACCAAATCACATATTGTTGCTGTCCAAAGAAAATCCTTTACAGGGGAATGCAAACTTCACTTTTATGGTGGGCTACTGTAAAGAGGTTTTATTCTGAGTGATTCGGGAGCACTGGCCCACTCGTCATGAAATTTTCACACAATGTAAAAAGCAGCTGCTGTGCTCAAGCAAAAAAATACCGCAGGTTTCCGCTCCACGGCCGTGCGGAGGCTCTAGGGAGGTGCCGCTGATGCAGTTGGAGAGACTTGTAAATAAGTTGTTGGTTCAGCTAAAGATGTGCATGTGTAGTTTGTTCTATTTCATGCTGGGCTGTGGGGCAGTGGTGCAGTGTTAATGCTTAGCGCCAAGGAGAACTGTTTGCTTAGAAGTGACCTGCCTGCTTTCTGCCGTGTCAGCAAACGCAGTGCTCCCCTGCTGCTGCCATTCAATAAAAGAGCATTTACCTCAAGTGCTACATTACCAGCATCCTACTCTACACAGACACAAAAATACAATTCAACAAAAATGGGCGCACCTTCTTTTTTGTTATGCACAGCAACTGGCCAGTGGCCACCGAAGATAGCAATATTAAAGTCCATCATCCATCATCAACATCTTAGTGCAGATGGCCATGTGCAATACATTCTGAGACACATACTAAACAGGTAGTAAATCTACTCCTCTGACTACTTACATGAAATCATGAAAAAAATAAATAAATGATGTTACTTTGCCACACTGTACATAATTAAAAGAAAGAGAGACACTGAACGAGAGAAGGAGAAAAATAAAAAGATGGAAAGAGTTAAAACACTGAATTTTACATTTAAAGGATGAAAACAAAGGGTATAAAAAGAGGAAGAACTGAATAAAAAATACTCAAAAAGATTACTCAATACTCAAAACTGTAGACAGTGGACAGAAAGTGAGAGAGAGAGAGAAAGAGAGAGGTCAATGATTTAGAGAAAGGGACAAAATGAGACTGAAAATGGACACTATTAAGAAAAGAAAAGAGAGAAAGACAGAAATTTCACTGACTAAGAAAAAAGGACCATAAAGAGAGAGAAATAAAGTGGACAATGAATAAAAACAAAGAGAGAGAGAGAGAGAGAGAGAGAGAGAAAGAGAGAGAGATAGGCCACTGACTACGATTAAGGGAAAAAAGAGACTGAAAATTGACACTATTAGGAAAAGAAAAGAGGGAAAGAGAGAAATTTCACTGACTAAGAGAAAGAACTAACAAGAGAAATAAAGTGGACAATGAATAAAAAACTAAGAGAAAGAGAGAGAGAGATAGACCACTGCCTATGATAAAGGGACAAAAAGAGACTGAAAATTGACACTATAAAGAAAAGAGAGAGAGAGAGAAATTTCACTGACTAAGAGAAAAAACTAACAAGAGAAATAAAGTGTACAATGAATAAAAACAAAAAAAAGAGAGAGAGAGAGAGAGAGAGGGGGCGGCACTGACTAAGATATAGGGACAAAAAGAGAAAGAAAGTGGACATTGAATAAGAAAAGTGTAGAGAAAAAGACAGGGAGAGGTCACTGACTAGGTGAAGGAGATAAAACAGAGAGAGTAAAGACACAGTGGGAGCAGAAAAGAGGAGAGAGAGAGAGGGAAGGAAATAAAGAGGATATAAAAGTCTTTGTTGAGTAGAAAACATTCTCCTTCTACTCGATCCTTGCCAAGAAATGTGTTGACTGATTAATGACAGTATGATAGTAAGACTGTTGGATGATCTATTTACAAGGTCACTGCATTGACTGGCTGTTTGGGAATAACTTTGGTGAAAATTTGAGTAATTAAGAGACACAGAAACAGAACACGGTGAAGTGTTCATGGTGTAACATGCTTACAAATGTTACGGATATGCTCCAGAGCAGGCCTGTCATGGTGTGTTGTGAACATTAACACAGAGCACAAATATATTTTTTATTTTTTTGCTAGGACAGACCTTGAACAGGCACAGCTCATACAAATGAACCAATCAGCATGCAGAAGCTGTTCAAAAGGTGCAATCGCTGGGCTTTTCTTTTCCCTGACAAGTAGATAGATGCCATTTTGCTTCCAAGAAATCCAAAAGAAAGTAACTCTACATTTAAAAAAAATCTCCAGCAACCACCAAAAGGATGTTTTACAAGCAAAGATTATTTTCAATCTGGAATATATCATCTTGAAGAGCACCCATGTTCCATCACTGAGAACTGAGCTTCCTTCTTTATAAAGCTTATCAACAGTGAATCAATAATAATAAAACAATATTTAGTAATGAGGCTAACAAACTCCACCTTATTGAGACAAATTTCACTGGAATAGAAATTCTACCCCACATTAAGAGAACCTAGGGCTGGGCGATATGGGAAAAAATCTTATCACAATATTTTTTTTAATATCAGTCAATATATTAGAACTGACCCGAGCACTTGAAGCTCAAACATCCCGTAGTGCTTTATCAACACAGCAGCAGGACAGCACCTGTTTACCTGTTTATCTTATCAGATTATTAAAAGATTATTAACGCGTGTAACATGTTTCTTTCAGTAGAAGTTTAACGTTTTCTATCGTCATTTTCTCTTATTTTATTTTCTCTGCTCGACTGTGACACCTGCAGTAACCAAACTACTAGCACGTGGGTTAAGCTGCCGCTACGCCTACACTCTGTGCTATGTGCTTCAACCAAACATGAAATGGCTGGAACTCTAGTTAAGCCACCTGATTGCTTTGGAGTGGCGCTATTCTCATTCTCATTGGCTTTTGTGTTGTCTCTTAAAACATGGACTTTCTGTCGAGTATGTCTTATATTTCTTTCGAGGAAACGGTATTTTGTTGTCGTTTTATCGCCCAGCTCTAAGAGAACCTCTGAACAAAAACTCCAGCTCACCGAAACAAAAACAGAATGAGCTCCACCTAAAAGTCCAGAACAAGATTCTGCTCGCTGTAACAAAGTCTACTCTACTAGAACAACTAAAAAATCATCTTACTGGTACAAAAAACTCACATTACTGTAACAAACTCTATCCCACTAAAACTCCGAATACATCCACTATATCCCAAAAATGTCCATCTACCTGGAACAAAAGTTTCACTTCCCTGGAATAAACTCCACCTCAAAGTCCAGAACAAAATCCCACCTACTGGAACAAAGTTACCCCACTAGAACAAAAACTCCACCTAGATGCCAAAACGATGGCACAGTACACCCAACAGCATCTCCGGACCTGATGAATGGTGCTATCTCTCTGTCATTACTTTAAGATTCAAGTACATGGAAACCACCATGACTTAGGTTTACCACTAAGTCATCACTTGGACGTCACCATCAGAGCTGCTTGAAGTCACCAGAGCTCCTGTTAGCAACTGTCCCTCCTTTCCGACCTGAAGATGCCCTCCTGCTCATCAGCCTGAATGACCAGAAGTACTGCACTATAGCCGCTATCATCTGGTGCCATCTCTCTTCGACAGAGAACCTAAGAGATGGTTCAAACTTCACATCACTACCTCTCAACTAGAGGAGGATGGGATCCTTCCTTGAGCCTGGGTTCTTCTCAAGGGTGTTTCTCCTTGCCACTGTCACCTCTGGCTTACTCCAGGAGAGGCTTGGACCAGGATACCCCTTCTCACGACTCTTTTCTCTCAACATACTCCTCTTTGTTTTCTCTTTTTCAGAAACTATTTTTCTGTAAAGCTGCTTTGAGACAACGCTGCTTGTAAAAAAGCACTATGAAAATAAATGCTGATTGATTGATTGATTGACCACTGCCACACTCTGCTACCGCTAAGGAAGCAGCCAGTAACCAAGTCTGAAGACAACCTGCTGCAGAAGTTATATGAGCTTGGTTTGCTAAGTGAGGCAGCTGGTGGTCCTTGGCTTTGTCTGATGAGGAAGGACAGGGGGAAGGTTCACTGAAAAGTCTGAGCAAGGAGGCAGAAGCAAGGGAGGAATGGTGGGGTCTGTGATAGACTAAGCGCTAACCCCACATAGCCGGCTCTAGCATTCATTCTGCTCTCCAACGTCTACTTACTGGACAATAAACTGGAAACTAAGTCAGTCTCCAGTGGAATACCTGGCATAGGTTCAGCCATTGCTGCAATTTGGTTTTTACTGAAATGTGGCTTAGAGACAGCATTATCGATGTCATCATTCTGCTGAATGGGTTGGCTTTGTTTCGTGTTGGCTCTGACGTAAAAAACACGTGGACGAGGCGTGTACAGAGAGAACAACAGAGGCCATCTTTCCTCAAGTCTTTTTTAAACAAACTGCATGGGGCATGTTATTGAGGCTGCCACTGACAGTGATTCAATAAAGTTTACAGCATCAGGAATTGGCTGTATTAGCAAGTGCACTGATGATGTTACTGTCTCAAAGTCCTCACTACATGCACAAATCAGAAACCATTGATGACTACTGAGGCACACGTGCTGCCGAAAGCCCATAGCCTACTGAGCAGTTGACAAGTGGCCCTAAGAACACATGGTTTGAAGCACAGAACAATGTGGTGCCCAGTGTGGCTCCACCACCGTTCTTCGCATGCCGAATAAGCTATCAGCGTTTTGCCTCAATGACTACTGTACCATCGTTCTCACATCCATCATCATGAAGTGCTTTGAGAGGCTCATAATAAGGCACATCACTGGACCCTTTGCAGTTTGCATATCATCCTATCTGCTGTACTGATGATGCCATAGCCACCACTCATCACCTGATCCTTATTCTCATCTTGAGACAAAAGATACTTATCTTAGGATGTGTTTATAGATTTCAGTTCAGCATTCAATACCATCTGATTGGAAAGCTGATCCTGCCGGGCCTCAACACTTCCCTATGCAATTGGATACTGGACTTCCTTACTGGGAGAGCTCAGTCAGTCTGGATTTGGAGCAGCATCTTTAACACCATCACACTAAGCACTGGAGCCTTCCAGGGCAGAGCACTTCGTCCACTGCTGTTCATTTCGCTGACTGACACCTGTGGGGCTGATAACTGTACAAACCACTTCATAAAGTTTGCTGATGATGGAACTGTGGTTGGTCTCATAAGCTAGCATGATAAGTCAGCATACCGAGAAGTGATGTGGTATCGACAACCTTTATCCGAATGACCACCTTTTATTCATCATCACCACTCTTCTGCCTACTGCAAGACCTTCAGTGAATATTGAGGAAAGCTGAAAAGATCATTAAAGTCTCTTTTTTTTATCACAGACATTTACGGCTGCATCCGAAAAGCCAACAGCATTGTAGATGATCCTACACAACCCTCACATGAATTGTTTTCTCTTGTGCCATCTGGAAGAAAGTACCGTAGCATTCGGGTCCTCACAGACAGACTGTGCAACAGTTTCTTTCCATAAGCCACCAGGTTTCACAACTCCCACAGTCTGAAATGACAATACACGTACACGTACACACGCACACACATGCAGATCTCGCTCTCTGTTTCAGTATTGGTCTGAGATGCTGTATTTAGATATAACTATAGTATTTCACACTTAGACACGGCAAAATTCATATATCCGACTACTTGCATTTTTGTACTTTTCCCTAACAATGTCTGCTGCTGTACTGTCTGCTGCTACTGTATCAACCAAATACTGTGTTTTGGTTATGACCTCAGTGACTGCTATGGCAATATATACTATACGCTAATACATCAGAGTATATGACATCCTTCTTTGGACAACTCTGTATATTCTCAATAGCATGCAGATTGTTTAATCTTTGTCATGTTTTCATCCTAACAAAAATTCCACTTCAATGTAACATAATTCTGCCTCACTGGAATAATAAATCTACCCACTAAAACCAAAACTCCTCTTCACTGCAACAAAATAGTCTACTCCACTGGAACAAAACCTCCACTGCAATGAAATTTCTACCTCACTGGAACAGAAACTCCACATTACTAGATTAAGTATTTCACTTCACTGGAACAAAAATTTCACATTACTAGATTAATTATTTCACTGGAACAAAAATTTCACATTACTAGAATAAATACTTAACTGGAAGAAAAAAAATCACATAACTAGATTAAATACTTCACTTTACTGGAACAAAAACTTCACATGACTAGATTAAATACTTCACTGGAACAAAAACTTTACATTATTAGATTAAATACTTCAATGGAAAAAAAACCTTCACATTACTAGATAAAAGAATTCCACCCCATTTAAACAAAACTCCACATTACTACATTATATACTTCACTGGAACAAAAACTTTACATTATTAGATTAAATACTTCACTTTACTGGAACAAACACTTTACATTATTAGATTAAATACTTCAGTTTACTGGAACAAAAACCTTACCTTACTAGATTAAATACTTCACTGAAACAAAAACTTCACATTGCTAGAACAAAAACTGTCTAAAATTAAGTTTTACTAAAGTTTCGTAGTTGCAATAAACTCTCCATGATAATGTATTATACTGATATAGCAAAATTATATATTTCCTCATTTATTTCTTTAAAAATAACATGTTGTACGTTGAACGTAAGTACATTTAAATTATATATATATAATATTTTTGCAAACAATTAAACAAAAAATCCGTTTGGCTGCACCAAACTGTTCTCCCCTGAATAGATAGAGTTGCTGATAATTTCGCACCTCCTTTTTCTTTTTATGAGCGTGGGTCTTATGGACCTCAAAGCTAAATTCTGTGAACAGCGTGAGTGGGTGACACCACTGCCTGATTAAAACTGTGTAATAAAAGGGAGTCAGAAGAAAGAAAGAACTGAGGGAAGAGGAAATGCTGGATAATAGTGTTAATAGTAGGAGGTGAGAACCTAAACGTGAAAGATGAACCCAACTCGAACCTGACAGGATTACCCAGCAGTTGCGTCTTGTTGGGTTTAGATAAATATTTCAACCTCTATCTCGCAGTGTGCAAGGCTCATGATGATTTTATGATTCAGATTTGTGTTAAACAGAAGGTGCTTTCCAAAATGCAAGACACTCTTTTTTTAAATCTCTTCATCTGGAAGGCTCCATCAACATTCTTGATTTTATCGACAAAATGAGCAAAACAATTTAATAGTTTCAAAAGATGCTTCAGAGATAAGCTGCTTTTCAAATATATGTAGGGGTTTATAAGCGTTTTGCACCAGAGCTGCACTGAGTATGAAAGCCCTGACTGCACTAATTACCATCGTCCTCCAGAGACAGACAGAGAGAAAGAGAGAGAGAGAGAGAGAGAGAGAGAGAGAGAGAGAGAGAAAAGGACACAGAAAAGACATATGTGGCATCGTCTCTCTGTCTTTTCAATAAACTTGGCTTCTCGAAATTTAAATATACTATAAAGAGTATGTATACTGTGGTGACATAACACAATACAGGGAACGATATGAAAGAGAAGGCTAAATAAAGGGAGAGGGCTACAGCTATGCTATCAAATTTCCATGAATATATTACAGTTTATGAGTGTGAATAATCTTATGATTATGAGCAGTGTGGGGGAGGACGCATTGGTGATTGTGGTTTAGAGGTTATAGCTTGAAGGTATGTGTCTGCACCTGGAGAATCCTCAATCCCCCCAACCCAACATCCTCCCTCATGTCCTTACAATTTAAACCCAGACATCAGTTTTCCATGAGGTCCACTCAATGATGTTTATACTAAAAAAAAGTAATCAAAAAGCCATAAACTCTTCATCCCCTGTAATTAAACTGTTAGTTTTAGTTCATGTCTCATAGGATTATCATACAGTGCTGTGCAAAAGTCTTAGGCAGCTATGAACAATGTTTAAAACTACAGTTCAGTATCAGGTGGTGTGCTCTTGCCTGGGAAATGTGGTGTGCTGCAGTCCAAATATACATTTTGGATTGATTGAAGGATTGATTGACATGGCATCCTTATACACTCACGTATAAAATCACAACTCTTACTCGGTTTTCTTTCAGTTTTTCTAGTCTGCGTCTCCATGAAAACAGATTATAGTAGAAGAAATAACACAAAGTGTTTAACACCATGAAATGACATCCAATCACTTACAGGGTGACACTGAAACCAAATACATGCTTGACAGAATTTAGAATTTAAATGGTATTCATTTTCTAGATAATCTGAATATCATATTGATGTTCTAGGTTCAGATGTCACTAATAGGCAGACTGCAGTCCAGGTCTGGACCCAGACGTGGTCAAATGCGGATCCAAACTGATAATCTATGGAGAAGGATTTAATGTTGACAGTGTTTATTTTAAGCGCCGGAACTTTTCATGTCTTTATGGTATACGGCGCAGTAAACTCACAGACCAATCACATGCTTAGTAAAATCATCAAATGCACTCCTAAGCCAATCAGATCTGCGCAGATTCGGGAGAGTGGCGCGCACACAGGTGAGAAGCAGCAGTCGGAGAATAAAGCGAGTGAGATGGCGCGCTCTAAAAAAAGAAAAATCAACGCCGAACAAAGACTTTTCAGCCAGGAATGGACCGAGACATGTTTATTCTTTCCACAGGCAGCTCCAAACCAACATGTCTTATATGTTCTGAGACCGTGGTGCCAAATTAAAGCATCCATGTATCTCATATCCATCCATCCATCTATCATCTGTCGCTTTATCCCGCTCTTCGGGGTCACGACATTATCAGGCGAAGGCGGGGTACACCATGGACAGGCTGCCAGTCCATCGCATGCCCAACACACACTTATTCACACCTACAGGCAATTTAGAATAACCGATTAACTTGTTTGGACTGTGGGGGGAAACTGGAGTACCCGGAGGAAACCCACTCAAGCACAAGGAGAACAAGCACACAGAACAGCCCGGATATCTCATATGTGTTTGAGAATGGTCCTAACACAATTTCAGCCCAGATTTAAAGTCCTGACTGAACCACCAAAAGCTCACTTCTCTCACTAAACAAGAGAAAGTGTGGAGGAATACAAGAGGGAGATAAACTGTTAAGATGTTAAACTCAGTTAACAAGACTAAACATTTTAGTTACTTTTTTATTATAAATAAGCACTTAATGAAAAAAGAATTTTAAACAAAGCCCTTGTGATAAAAAAGCACTCATTAAGTTCAGCAATTCAGTTCAGCATTTAAACAGTAAATATACTAAAATATACTGAACAGTATGTGTGGTGTGTTGGTGTTTCAGTAGCTGATGGTATAAGATGCTGATACTAGACTACTTCAGTAAACAGGATACACCACTCAATCATAAGAAAGTTAGAAATAATGATATTAGCAGACCCTGCGGCATCATCTTTAGAACTTCTGTTCAAGGACCTCTGCCCGCCCCAAAAAAGAATTATGACTGGCCAGGTGTACCACATGGGCCAGAAGGAGCAGGAAGCGAGTCTATAAAGGACAATGCAGTCGGAGACACCATTGAGACCAGATTTAGAGTGGTCAGAGAAACGTCGGTACTGCAGTCCTAAGAATAACAGCTTATACTCTGAACTGGTCTCCCTCTTCATTCTAAAGGCCAATAGGTTTAGTGGTTTGTAAACAAGGCTTGCACAAAAATGCATCAACAAATAGTCTAACGCCTCTCAATAAACAACTGCAACAGATTTAGGCATTTCACCCTCTACAGGGTATAATACCATCAAATGATTCGAGTAATTCTGAGAAATCTCAGTGCGCAAGGGACAAGGCTGAAATCCATCAGACAGCACTGCATTAAAAATGAGCATGCTTCTGTAATAGACGTCATCACATGAGCTCATGACAACAATATACTGCATTCTGTTTGTGTTACAACAGCATGCCTGTGTGATCAGAGAGAGCGGGTGTTAGACAGACCTGCCTTCAGTTCAGACCAGTCTACAACTGAAAACATGCATTCTAAACTGCAGAATATGATCACAAAAGCACGGCAGACTGCAAAGCTGAACATGTGTATAATGGATGGATAGCAAAAAAAGTATTTCAAAAATTATTCCGTTTGTGTCTTTAGTTCCCAAATGATTATTAAGTGCTGTTAAGTGCTGTTAAATAAAAAATGATGCAACACAGTGATAATCACACTCCTGAAACAATTCTTTTGGAAGGTGTTGCATGGATCATATTTGGAATGGCTGTATTAAAGTTATATAAAAACTAATTTAATACATAAAGAGCTTTCCTTTGGCATGGAGCTGTGTTACAATTACTTCTGTTCTGATTGGCTCACTGAAAAAAAACATGTGAATGGGCGTGGCTACATTTCTGTGGGCAGAGTAGCCTGTTTTTGATCTTTGTGACTTTACAGAAAGCTTAACTTGTGTATATGGACAGGGGAGTGGACGGTATGTTTTGAAACATTCAGTAGTGCATGATATCATGATGTTCTATTTACATAGTACATCAAACTCTATTAACAAAAAACTAAACTCTATAAAAAAACAAAAAACAAAGAGAATCCAGTGTTCCATGATACAGGTTCCTCCATAAAGGAATGAAGGGGAATAATAAGTGTTGGTAAGGTGAAAGGTTAGCTATAGCGAGTTGGTGAGAATGAAGTAATCTGAATGTTCTCCTCTTTTTTTCAAAATATGGAATAAAAACAGATACAAACAGTTAGATAGACAGTTTATGGCAGTGTTTGAGTATAAGAGTAGTTTTGACTTAAACCAATTTGTACTAGATAGAGACACATACTCTGACCGAACACTAAGCACTTATGTAAGTCGCTCTGGATAAGAGCGCCTGCTAAATGCCGTAAATATAAATGTAGATATAAATTGAAAGGAAATAGGTCTTAAAGATTTGTTATCCATATCTTACCTGACTGGGCTGCTCTTGCTGTCAGGGTCTTGCGCTGTTACTGCTCCCACCTCTGTCCCAATTCTGGCATTCTCATAGACATCCATAATATAATAATCCATAGAGAAAACTGGAGGTTCATCCACATCACCAACTGTTATCTTGAGAGTAGTATCATCCTTAAAAGATCCCAGATGGGTGAAGCGAGGGTCCAGGTGTGTGTTCTCTGCTGCAATGTGCAAAGTATACTGTCTCTTCTTTTCATAATTAAGAGGCTGCAAAGACAGAAATGGAAAAATTAGGGCTAAATGAAGCCATGCTGGGTATCTGCTCAGTAATAGCACATTTAGACCAAATCTTTCTGATGCAATAAATGCAGCTGTTTCCTTCATTTCCACTGTGATTAACTTCAGTCACAAATACAAATCACAATACGTGTTACCCAAGTCTAATATATATATATATATATATATATATATATATATATATATATATATATATATATATATATATATATATATATAAACTCTGTTTAGCCTTCACTCAGCCAAATGGTGGCATCATTTGCACTGCAGTTGAGCAGATGTATTGAGGTCAATGGATCCCTTTCTGTTCTTGAGCACAGAGGTTAAAGTGTCCTCTGAAGCAGGTCTTGTCAATATGACCTCCAACCTCAGTTGGCTGGGTCTTTGACATGACTGAAAAGCTGAGATTGTTTTTTGGATGAGTTCCATGTTTCTTAGACCCAGATGTGAACCTTGACCTGATGAGATGTGTTTTCTATTGCAGGAGGTATCAGTGCAGCTGTAATATTAGCTTTCAAACACAAGCTTGAGTAGACATGTATGCCAGACATGTGTGAATGTATGTGGCATGTGAGTGGCACTAAGAGCTTGGCTTACAAAATACAGCCAGTCATTAAATCGCCAAATGTGGAAAACAACCCCTTTTCATAATCCCATGATCTTTAATCTCTGAAAAGTTTGCTGCGCTCTATAGTATTGAAGAAGAAAGAAAGTGAAGGATGGTGTAATAACTGAGTACCTTTCTCAGACTAATGATGCCTTCTCTCGTGTCCCTGTCTGTAGCAATAGAAAACATGTTGGCCCCCTCAGGGTTGAGAATACTATATTTGATCTCAGCGTTGACCCCCACATCCTCATCGGTGGCTTTGATCTTTCCCACTGGCTTCCCAACTTGAGCAGACTCAGGCACGTACACCTGGTAGTTCTCTGCAGATACACAAAAATGGCATCCAATAAACATAGAAGCTCTCACACAATAACAAAGCTATAGCAGCAGGACTATTTTAATCAAATATCACTGACAGCGTTTTCTATCACAGACTTCTTCACTGCAGAACATTATCTTGGTACATCAAACATGACAAACAGGATAAAAGGACTAACAAAGTATGAAAGAGAAACAGATGCAGTCTGTAACTGTAGATCTACAACATGCCCATATATTGGTGCTGTCCAATGAAAAATTAGCATCTCCAAAATTGCAACTTTACAGTAAGACCAAAAACTTACTTTACTTTCAATGTAAGTCAATGGAACCAGAATTTTTTCCAAGCTATATTGGAGCACTTCTATTGGTCCATTCATCATGGAATTTCCAAACAATGTAAAGGGCCATTGTTGTGTTCAAATGATGTAGAAAACTCAAAATCAACAAAAAGATGCACATTTTTCATTGGACAGCGACAATATGGTAAGTTGAGCTGATAAAATGGGAATAAGAGCAGATACAATGAGAGCCGTGTATCTTAATGAAGTAGCTGGTGAATGTATACATCCAATATTTTTTATTATGAGATCATCTTTATATTTTTCATATAAGTTAACAAATGCAAAATAATTTTAGCATTTAAGTTAAGTAGTCTGGAAATGGATTGAAGAATCTTTTAATACTCTTTAATACTAAAATCAGAAATATTAGATATTGCCTAATAGATGCTTTCATTTGACAGAGATCTATTTGATTGCTTTTTAACTACTTGAGAATATATACACCTGATATATAAATGGTAACTTTACAGAACAAGGAAAAAACATAGCTTACATTTAATGTTAGTTAAGACGTTGTTCTGAGTAATTTTGGGTCATTTCTTTGGTCTGTTCATTATCACACAATGTAAAGGGTAATATTTTCACTGTTGCCCCTTCCTATTTACACTACCGCTCAAAAGTTTGGGATCACAGTGAAATGTTCTTGTGTTCAATGGAGTATCTTCCTTCCTTAACACAACAATGGACTGACGGGTCTCTAAAGAAAGTTGTTCTTTCTGGTCATTTTGAGCCGGTCAGCAAGCCATCAACTGCTGATGCTTTAGATACTAAACTAACCTAGAATGTTGTTCTCCCTTTTATACTCACTTATTAGTAGAATGTTTTTCAGCTGTGCATTACAATTGAGCAAGGGTGTCCTAACAACCAATTAGCCCAATAACATCCTTAACTTGGATTGGTGGCCGTACCAGGAGATTTAGACAGAGGACTGAGAATTGCTGATAATAGGACTATATGCGAAATAAGCCCCTATACAAAAATACACTTTAATACAAACATTTTTATTCTTTAAAAATCATCTGATACACTTAAATTAATTGTGAAATGGACAGTATTGTTTGTGAGTTGCATGAAAATTGCATGAATTGCATGAAAATTCTAAAGTGATCCTAAACTTTTGAGCGGTAGTGTATGTAAAAGTCTGGTTCCATTTAGTTTTAACATACAAACAGTCACTCACAATCAATCACTGGCTCATGTGATGTTTTAGCCGGCGGATTCCGGTTTGTGTAAATATTAACACTAATAAATTCAGATGGCAGTATTGCAACCAGAGAAAAAAACCCTGACATCTAGATTAGTCCACAAGTGCCTTCTTTTGCACTTTATGCATGCTGTTCAGACATCTGCTCTCCAGTAGCTAATGATTAAAAATGGCACTTCAGAGTACCAATGAAATAATGAGTCACACTATAACAAGATAGCATGCATACAAAAGAGAGGAATATTACCATTTCTAATGAGGTACATTACAATTTCTAATGGCTCTTAAAAATAATTCATAATCGGTTTAAAAAAGGTCATGCTTTCCAAAAGAAAGATGTCTGGGAGTTCATAACTGACAGTAATGATGCTTTCAAATGACATGAAAATAACAGTTTTTTAAATATTATACAAAGCTAGTTATTGTACAGCAAATTAAGCTAATGAGCAAATGAGTTATTATTAAGTTGAGATGTGGTAACAGAGTTGCATTATGCTGGATGTGAAATACAGTGCTACACTGCACTTTTTCCTTAATGCCTGTCAGAATAAGTACTACATTGTTCTTTTTTCGTTTACTTCAGGCCTTATAAAACGTATAATGGTTATACTTCATCTTTATCTTTTAATGTGTACTGCTGAAACAATTAAACAATAACACCAGATTGGCAGTGCTATGAATATGATTTGCCCAAAGTCTAACAGAAGGCTTATATTCATATATTATTATCTAAAATTAGCATTGGTGTCCACGTTTCAAATTCTTTAGTAAGCAGAAAAAGAAGCATTTTAATTGAAAAGAAGAAGAATTTCTTCAAACTGAACTCTTGGCACATCACACAACTCACTATTATTAGTCTTAAACCAACAGTCAAATAACTGAAAATCCACATCCAAATATGAAAGCTGAGCTTAAAGAGCTTAAAAAAATAGAATCTGTCTTTTTGCTGATCTAATTTTGGTCATATCTTATGATACAGAGAAATTATATCCCACTAAGTGATCAATAATCAAGAAAACCAAGCATCCTTGCTATATCAGTTCACTGAAGGTTGGCTGAAAGGTAACCTGAGCAAGACATTAATAAAACAACATCAGTGCTGTGTTACTCACTTTGGGGGAATTTGGGTGGGTTATCATTGACGTCGGTTAATGTGATGTTGACAGTGGTGGAGCCAGACAGCCCCCCCACCTGTCCCGCCATGTCTTTGGCTTGGATGACCACAGCATAGTGCTCTCTTGCTTCCCGATCCATGTCGGCCAGCGCTGTTCTGATTATCCCTGGACAGAAAAGGAGCAAATGGTTTAACCACCCATCACACCTAACAAGTTAAAAGTTCAACTAGTGTTAAACAGACCATATTCTATATTTTTGTTGGATTTTTCACACTCACAATTAATTTTTACATGACGAATTTTCAAGCCTTTCTTAATTCCTGAGAATTAAAAGTTGTTTTTGTTACTATACCTTTCAGACAAATATGTAAATGACTGTCTGTAAAATGTTCTGTCTGCCTGCTCTATATTATAGTTTATTTCAAATGGCATAGGGCTAAAACATTCCCTGTTACTTCAAAGTGAGTGGGCATGGCTGTGTTGCTATAGGCTGAATAAGTGGTAGAGGTGTTAAGTAACAAAGTACAAAAACTTTGTTACTTCACTTAAGTAAAGATTTTGGTTATTTATACTTTACTGGAGTAATTATTTTTCAGCTAACTTTTTACTACTATTACTTACATTTACACTCCATTATCATTATTTTCTACTCTATACATTTACACTCCATTATCAGTACTTTCTACTCCTTATATTTACACTCCATTATCAGTACTTTCTACTCCTTACATTTACACTCCAATATCAGTACTTTCTACTCCTTACATTTACACTCCATTATCAGTACTTTCTACTCCTTATATTTACACTCCATTATCAGTACTTTCTACTCCTTACATTTACACTCCAATATCAGTACTTTCTACTCCTTACATTTACACTCCATTATCAGTACTTTCTACTCCTTACATTTACACTCCAATATCAGTACTTTCTACTCCTTACATTTACACTCCATTATCAGTACTTTCTACTCCTTACAGTTACACTCCATTATCAGTACTTTCTACTCCTTACATTTACACGCCAATATCAGTACTTTCTACTCCTTACATTTACACTCCAATATCAGTACTTTCTACTCCTTACATTTACACTCCAATATCAGTACTTTCTACTCCTTACATTTACACTCCAATATCAGTACTTTCTACT
This sequence comes from Megaleporinus macrocephalus, assembly GCA_021613375.1. NCBI lineage: Eukaryota > Metazoa > Chordata > Actinopteri > Characiformes > Anostomidae > Megaleporinus > Megaleporinus macrocephalus. Next base: position 8,477,016 of record CM038715.1, on the reverse strand, counting down.
CCTTACATTCACACTCCATTATCAGTACTTTCTACTCCTTACATTTACACTGCATTCTCAGTACTTTCTACTCCTTACATTTACACTCCAATATCAGTACTTTCTACTCCTTACATTTACACTCCATTATCAGTACTTTCTACTCCTTACAGTTACATTCCATTATCAGTACTTTCTACTCCTTACATTTACACTCCATTATCAGTACTTTCTACTCCTTACATTTACACACCATTATCAGTACTTTCTACTCCTTACATTTACACTCCATTATCAGTACTTTCTACTCCGTACATTTACACTCCATTATCTGTAATTTCTACTCCTTACATTTACACTCCATTATCAGTACATTCTACTCCTTACATTTACACTCCATTATCTGTACTTTCTACTCCTTACTTTTACACTCCATTATCAGTACTTTCTATTACTTACATTTACACTCCATTATCAGTACTTTCTACTCCTTACATTTACACTCCATTATCAGTACTTTCTACTCCTTACATTTACACTCCATTATCTGTACTTTCTACTACTTACATTTTAAACATAGTCTCATTACTCATTACTTTCATTTACAGCTTGTTTTCATTCATGTACATTTACATTCCAGTAAAGATTATTGATAACATGCCTTTGAGGTTTTACTTTTTTCTCCATTACAATACTTATAGGCAAACAGTCATCATATCTTCTGCTCCATGAAACACATGTTAATGCTCAGTAGTACACAGATATGCTTCTTTAATATATTTACATTGTACTAAACTACATTCATGTTCAATGGGTGTATATGCGGCTGAAACAGGAAGCCTAGCACATCCCAAATTAGCAACATTAACATTTTAATATAACATTATAAATATTATGGCTTTTAGAAAATGTTTTTTGGGGAGGTGGGCTAATGCACTACCCCTGTGGTGCGGCCCAAGCTTTTGTCCTTAATGGCATTTTTTTCTTACATTACTTTTACTTTTATACTTTAAGTAGTTTTGAACGCAGTACTTTTACACTTTTAATGGAGTAAAAATATTGAGTTGATGCTTCAACTTCTACAAAAGTATTTTTTTTCACCATAGTATCTACCCGAGTAATGAATATGAACACTTTTGACACCTTTGATAGGTGGACATACAGGTGGCTGAGAAATTAGAGGACAAATCTTAATAAACTTGGAAAAAAACATAATAAGTGCAGATGCTACTATACAGGTTAGGGTTAGGGTTAGATGATACAATTAAGCAATTAACAGCACGCCTTTGTGGCATGTAAAGGTACAAAAATTAAAGGTACAAAAACCATAGACACTGTTCTACAACAATGAAAAGTGATATCATTTATCTCTTACTATGTAGGTGAGTGCACTTGTGGTGCACACCAAAAGAATGGTACAGGCCTATACACTTTCTATCACCATCATCAACACACCATCCAGCACAGTTTCAGAGAATCTATACCATCGTATACTGATGCTGTTCTGGAGCCACCAGTCTGTATGTAAATGCATTGCAGACAGAATGATCTCTAACAACTGTTTTGGGCTGTTTCTGTTAAGGAAGTGTAATAATGTGGGCCTTCTAAAGTTATTCTTGACATAAGTCTTCTAAGCAAAACCACTCTGTGGACATTTCTTATTCATTTTTTTAAGTATATTTATACCAAGCTTTGGTCTTCAAGGGCTTTGCGAGAAGTAATGGTCCATTCTGACAGCTTATATAACATACATAACATAAAACACAAGCTTCCAGTGTCCTCTCTATCTTGATTCTCAAGTTCTTTCTTTGCCAAGGTCAGTCTTTCTCTACTTTTCATTAAATTTCAAATGACTGCACAACCTTGGAGGGACACGAACAACCTTTCGCAATACACATTCTATCCTATTTACCATTATAGTGAAACACACACAAAGGCCTGAGGGGGAAAAATGAATACATTACATTATTTGACACATTATAAAGTTTTTTTAAAAATACCGGCAGAAAATATTGACATATAAAGTATTTAAAAAATAGGTCTTCATAGAAAGGCCATTTTGTACAGAACTGGCTGAGGGGGAAGGCCCTGTTCATCATTCTCCACTTAAGTACTCCATTTTATTGACTTGTTTACAAGATGAGAGATAGACCCTGGAAATGCATGCATCTGTTTTTTAATAATAAAGTTAAATATGTTTTATAGTATAGAACTGCTTATATGCTAGATGCAAGAATAGCAAACTGCACTCTAAAACTTTGTCAAGTTCTACATACAGCAGAGTCGGTAGGACAGTCATCAGTATGCTAATAACTACACCTCACAAGTCTAGATCCCAAGATGAGGGTTTTATTTGCATTTCCTTTGTGGAAAAAAACTGCTTGTAGCTAAAGCCTCATTTCCATCAAAAGTGTGTTCATATTGGTTTGGGGTCCAGCCAGAGCAGCGAGGAATCCCAGGAATCATTCCTTGGAGGTAATCATAATTAGTGTTTGAATATGAATATGTGTTTAACTTTTGCTGTTATGCAGTGCTGATGTAACTATTGGGTTTCAACTTTCCCTTATGCAGTATCTGATCATTTGGTTCAGTAGACTGTTATAAATAGCTAACCTTAAGTTTAACTTTGCTTCATCATTACAATTAGCTTAGATATATAACAGATACATACATGAACATGTATTAAAAGGTTAATATGTTGTACAAGGTCTTTTACATGCATTGCACTGATTTACAACAGTATTTCTTAAAGGAACAAACCCCAGTCCTGTGTCAGCACTCCCTCTATAGCAGGACAGATAGGCTTGGATAATTTATTGCTTTGTTTCTGATCCACTGATGAGTATCTACCACTCTAAGAAATGCCTCATAAGCCAAATAAATGCATAAATACAAATGCATAAGTGAAGACATAAGGGCAAGTGCTTTTGCTCGCTTTTCTCGTTTAGGCCGAGACATTAAAGTCATGATGGCTGGGTCTTGTCCAGACTGACGTATGATATAGGCCTGCAGGGCAAGGCAAGTTCTTTAGGATATTTGATGTGACTTTCTAGGAAGTCACACTAAGCCCTGCCCCGTCCCACCCTCTTCCTGCCCGTCCCACCCTCTCCCTGCCCTGTCCCACCCTCTCCCCACCCCCGCCCACCCTCTCCCCGTCCCTGCCCACCCTATCCTCGCCCTTGCCCACCCTATCCTCGCACTTACCCACCCTATCCTCGCCCTTGCCCACCCTCTCCTCACCCTTGCCCACCCTCTTCCCTCTCTATATTCTTATTTTATATTTAATATTATATTTTTTAAACATTGTATGAATGTTATAACCTAAATGAAGGTTTCAATTTTGGTTAGTAAATGATAGCCATAACTGTACTTCGAACTTCTGAACTAAGATTAGATTTAACTAACCAAAAACTGCTCTATAAATAGTATAGAAATATGGTAACTGACCACTGCTCTATGAACAGAAATATGGTAACTGACCACTGAAGACGTGTTTTTTTTATTTTATAATTGGCATCATGCTCACTAATAAACTCTGACTGTTCAAACCTGGATGTGTAATGTCCACACATGCACATTAAACATGTTACAAAGCTCTACGCTTTACTGCTAAGTTAAGGGCCAAAAGACATAAAGATAGTTTTGGAACACGTTTTGGAAAACGTTTGCAACCACATGGTGCTATGCTGACAATTAAAAAAAAAAGAATTAATTTTTCCACAAAAAACGCTTAGACCTGGTATTCCTTGTTTAGTAATGGCACAGACTGCAAAATGACAACACGGCAAGTGGATGTCTCACAGGTGGGTGACTCATAAAGAAAGCGCAGCCTACACAGAAAATAAATAAAATACCTGTGTAGGTTAAACAGGCAGCTTTAAATTGACCTATATTTAAAGTGCAGTGAACTGCTGTAATAGGACATTTTAACATTTTGGTGAAATTTTCTCAGCTAAACACAGACTACTTTCTATTCTACTGCTGTTGGTATTTGTTAGTGACTTTCAAAAGTCACTTTCATTGTGTGGATATGAAGGAAAACATGTTGTTGCCTCTAGGCTTCTATGAAAAAGAGTATAAAGCGTTCTGACAGAGACCAGTGAGACAAACAGTGCTTTTGCATTTTAACCTGTGAAAGCCTAAGAAAGTATCAGACTGATTTTTGTGTTCTCTGCTAAAATCTCTGCACCCCACCCTAACACACACAGACACACAGGTACTCATCCCAGAGGCCAGTGCAAATGCTTCACTTCCGATGTGGTGAACTTTTGAACTCCTGTTCAGCACGAAACACATTCGAGTCCACACAACGAAGCCAGCGTTACATACCAAACCCACAAATCTCCCTCTCTGTGCTCTGCATGTTTGATTTCATTATTACATGATTTGAAAGATGTCTGTTCGAGGAAAATGACAAGAACAATTCCTCTGTGTGAAATAGATGTGTTATCATAAAACCCTATCTTGATTTATCTTGCTGGAGCACAGTAGGAAAGCTTTAGATGCCCGAGGCTGCTTTTGATGGAGGGTATTGACGGTGCACACATCAGTGAATGCACACAGTCATTCAGCAGTGGATTACCACTGTCTGATAGACTGCGGTCTAGGCATTTTATTCAGTAAATAAATCGGAACTAAGCTGACAAAACAGCAAGCATAATACAATTCATACAATTCAGAATGCATTGGCAATTTTTGTTCTGCTTAACAGATTTACAGAAGTATACATAGAGAATTACAATGCACCCTTGATCAACACATATGTTTTTGCTTCACAAAGGATTCCCCCCTCTCTCTCTCAGAGCACAGCACATTGATGTAGCTCGAGCAAAGCCTCTATTTCCCAAGAGCTTGACATGGATCTGTACTTGGGCCTGTACCATTTAGATATTAATGAGGTTGGTGGATCAACTGAAAATTGTACAACACATTTCTGTGCTGATGACACACTGATTTATTCTTCTGCCTCCTCTGTGGCTTGCACTGGAAAGAAATTCTAGAGATTTTTGGCTTTAAGTCTGCCAAATGTTTTGATTAGAATATGCATATGAATGGAGCCATAAACAAGTCTTTGTCTTTACACAAATATGTGTCTGGATAAATAACTAATGGCCATTTATTTATTAATTCTCGACTGCTAAATGAGTATTAAATAAGCACCCAACCACCCACAGTCTGCTCAGATTATCTTTTAGGCTAGGAAATGTAATAAAACAGACAAAAAAATTTAAATAACAGAATCACTGGTCAGTTATTATACTTGTTGATTGCATGGGTTGTCATCTATGTACACTACATGATCAATACAGCAGCAGTCTGACTTTTCTTGCATAACTAATTTAAAACCCAACTGATGGGGGATCTGATCCCAAACCATTCATGATCATATAAAGCAAAAAATAAATAAATACATATTCAGTAGATTTGTGGAGACAGTATTTCTTTATAAATATTTCAGTCCTTATTTGTCCCAGCTTCGGGGTCATCAAATACTGTTAATCAGTGGATCTTCTCATTCTATAAATCGTTATAAAATATATTGATGTGGTATACAATGCAAGAAAGATACTGCTGTGGGTAACTTATATCTCCAATATGGTAACTTGTCAGGAGAATGTAGCTGCTAAAGCCCTGGCATACTCAAATCTGTGTTTGCTTTCTAACGTTAATCTGTTAATCTTCCATAATATATTAGCCATAATATACATAATATACAAAATATATCTTATGAACATCTTCTCAAAGTCTAGTTAATATCTGCTGTATTTCACCATATTTCTCTCCTCTCAATGTAAACTGGGTTGTCCTAATCTTGGGAACCACTTCTGTAAGCATTTCCTCACCAATCACAAGGCTAATGTCTCTTGCCCTGCCCACAGATTCACAGGTTTAACCAGATAAGCTTAGCAAGCTACAGCTAACACAGCATAACCAAAAGGTTGCAAGCTATTCTGCCTGTTTTCATACACTAACATTGTTTGTTTCTCTATTCCTTTATTCATGCAATGCTTCCTCCATAGGTCCGTTTGTCCATTTCTTCATTTAAATGCATCTCAAAGGCCTTGTCTGAAGATTTGTTCATCCTTCCATCACTTCTTTCGTCCAGTTAGTGTCATATAACAGCTGGAAAATTATATAAGTTCTGTATGGGTGGCACAGCTGGCTAGGAGTGTTGTACCGAGGGCTGTCAATCAAGCTGCACATTAGCCACGCCATGCCAACACAGTTTCTTAGGTAGGTCTGATCAACGTTTTATCAGATTTATATTTTATACATTTCATGCAAGCTTTGCTGGATGTTTAATAAAGCATTAAAAATAACTATTATGTAACAATTTTAATATTTTATTCTGTATCATGTAATAAGATTCTTACTGATCCATTTGCTACAAAGTTTTGACACAGACAGAAGGTGTACAATAATTTTATCAATATTATATTTAGTGTATTTAGAGCCATCCTGGACATCTACAACATATTTGTATTTACCACTATCATAATATATGATCGTACTGTAGTGCCAATTAATCAATTTATGCCAGTTTGGTTGTGAGCCTTAAGTTTTTTGGCTTGTAGAAAAGAAAAAAAATGGAATAGATGACATTGTGAGCATTTAAGCCTGGAGGTCCACAAACACTATAATGAGGACATTATAAGACATATTTGTTTTATGATATTATATGATTTTTAAGATTATTCAACATGTTAGTCAACTTATTTTTCAAACTTGCTTCAAGAAATAATACAGGAAACAAGCTAAATTATTTACCAGTGGAAGAAAGACATATTCACTAAATATATTCACTTAAAAAACTGTCTCATTATGATAAATATTAAGTATATTAAAAAATGTATGATGATTTCACTTGCTGCAATATAACATTTTGTAATGTAGGTGTTATCTTCCAATCTATTCCCACCTTTGCACTGAGCTAATTAAGTTTCTGTCAGCATGAATAGAAGACTTAACTGAATTTGTTTCATTATATTTCTCTTTATATATATCCTTTTCCTCTCTGCATGTCCCAAAACATCCACATTGTTGACTTCAATCAATGTTTCCTTCTTTTTTGCTCTTAGGGAAATGCAAATATGACTTTTTCTATATGACTTCATCTGCAGATTAAACATCACCTCATACACTGGCTGCCTGGTGTAACCCAGACTCTTCACCCACCATCTTAATGCTTTCTAGTGAAGGAGATAAGAGACAGGTCTGAGGTGGTCTAAGCTTGTCTTGGGCTGGTTAGAACATAAGAAGTGGGTCAAGGAGTGAGCAAATGTAACCCGCATGATTAACATTCGGATAAAGTGAGGCTAAGTGTCACCTGCCACAGATGAGAGAGTCAAGCTAAGTGAGGTAAGTGGAGAGAAAGGTGGAGGAGGTGATGAGTTGAGGTGAAAGACAGTCATGAATGTGATCGCAATAATAAAGCCAGGCAGGCCCACAGTAAGACTGTGAAATGCCATGGTCCTAATAATGGATTACATTAGCATATGCTAGAACTGTATGAACCATTAGAGAAATGGCAAATTCTACATCTTGCAATGTACAAAGGAATACAATGGGCTGTATGCATAATGAACACAAGTTGGATTCTCTGAAGTCTTAATAAAATCTGATTTTTGCTAGTTCAAGGCTTAATGGCTATCTGCATTGGTTTTCATCAGCCAGAGGACTAATGTTTGATTATCAAGGTACAGTGCCTTGCAAAAGTATTCGGCCCCCTTGAACTTTTCAACCTTTTGCCACATTTCAGGCTTCAAACATGAAGATATGAAATTGTAATTTTTTGTGAAGAATCAACAACAAGTGGGACACATTGTGAAGTGGAACGAAATTTATTGAATATTTTAAACTTTTTTTAGAAATAAAAAACTGAAAAATTGGGCGTGCAAAATTATTCAGCCCCTTGCGTTAATACTTTGTAGCGCCACCTTTTGCTGTAAGTCGCTTGGGGTATGTCTCTATCAGTTTTGCACATCGAGAGACTGACATTTTTGCCCATTCCTCCTTGCAAAACAGCTGGAGCTCAGTGAGGTTGGAGAGCGTTTGTAAACAACAGTTTTCAGCTCTTTCCACAGATTCTCGATTGGATTCAGGTCTGGACTTTGACTTGGCCATTCTAACACCTGGATATGTTTATTTGTGAACCATTCCATTGTAGATTTTGCTTTATGTTTTGGATCATTGTCTTGTTGGAAGATAAATCTCTGTCCCAGTCTCAGGTCTTTTGTAGACTCCAACAGGTTTTCTTCCAGAATGCTCCTGTATTTGGCTTCATCCATTTTTCCATCAATTTTAACCATCTTCCCGTCCCTGCTGAAGAAAAGCAGGCCCAAACCATGATGCTGCCACCACCATGTTTGACAGTGGGGATGGTGTGTTCAGGGTGATGAGCTGTGTTGCTTTTACGCCAAACATAACATTTTGCATTGTGGCCAAAAAGTTTGATTTTGGTTTCATCTGACCAGAGGGCTGAATACTTTTGCAAGGCACTGTAAATGAAGAAACCTCAAGAGGAATTCAGGATTTTAAAAGGAAACCCATCTTTCTCTGGTCCCCCCCCGGTTAAAAAACAAGTAAAAGAGCGATACTAAAATGATAAGATTTACAACTATTATTATGGAATGTAGAGAAAAAGGAAGAAAACTGTCCCATCCGAGAAGCAGTGAGAAACTTTGTGAGGTGGGAGGAGAATGGAGAGACTGATTCTTTTGCAAAAGCAGGAAAAGAAGATGTCCATGATTAAGCAAGCAATTGGGATGCTGTGACAACAGAGAGCCTTTCTGGACGAGTTCTAGTCATTGGATTGAATATGCTTGTGAAGTTCATGACATCACATCTTCATGTTCTTCAAGAGTTTACTTGGTACTATTTAGCTGTAGGTAAATAGGACATGTGCCTTAGCTTACTACTTTGTTTTGCAGGTCAGTGTTTTGTCCAGCAGTGGTTAAACAATCGGCCGCCCACTTACCGCATGTCGTAAACCAGCGTTTTGTCATTGGCTAGAGTGAATGCAAGTCAATCGACTCCTTCCTGTCAAAGTTCTAGGCTACACTGACTGGCGGCACTTGACTGAGACTTAAGCACTAGATTACGTTCTTACAAAATCACTAACCCACTCTATCAGTTGCAGCCTTGAAGCTGAGTAAAACGATATGCAGTCTTTTTGTGCCCCTGTAAGCATCCATACTGCGCACACTTCACCTGAACATCTGAATAAGGTCAGTTTCTTACACTGCACGCGTCCTTAAACAAACATGGAGCATGGGGGGATACTTCCATTTTTCACCTACATCCCACCAAAAGAAAGAAAAAAGAGAATCCTTGGCCTCTAGCTAAATCCCATTTCCCATCCTTAATGCCTTAACTCCATTTCACCACAGCCATTATTTCTTCTCCGGTGCTACTGCTGAGAGATATTATCCCAACTACAGCATTACTTAACCTGGCCTCCTAAGGCAACAAAGGGGCCTTGGCAGACAGCCATCCACTCCATTAAAACAACACAAAAGACTGATGATCTGACCTTTCTCTCTGTTTCTTTCTATTCTTTAGGCAAGAGGGAGTGTCTCCCCTTTACCATCACTCAGGATTATTGTTGGGAGAGCCAATGCACTTGAGGAAATATGAAATTGGCTTTTTTTTGGGAAAGTTGTGGAGAAAATTCTTCGATTTATTTTGAAAAAATAGAGGGGTGCTGACATGCCGAGATGTCCACAGGTCATTTTCAGATATTTGAATTGATTAGGAGTTTTTATTATTGGACTTTGCTGATGTTAACCTTAATAATAATCTTAAACATCTTTACAAAAGTGACTTATAAATTCAGTAACTAATATGCAAGTAATGTAGTTGTAGGAGCTCTTAGACTGGTTTTACATGATAAAACAATAAGATAACATTATTTAAAACTTAGCTAAACTAAAATAAGCTTGAACTGTATAATGTAAATGAAAGGTTTCAATCAACACACAAAATAAAAAAAAAAAACAGAACGTAGACTTTAGAATATTGTTGCTTTCGTGGTGGTAACTATTCAAAGCAATTCAATTCAAGTTTATTTATATAGCGCTTTTTACAATGATGTTGTCACAAAGCAGATATACAGAAGTTTGGAAAACAGACAGTTACAACATATATCCCCCAGTGAGCAAACCAGAGGCAACAGTGGCAAGGAAAAACTTCCTCAGACTGGAGGAAGAAACCTTGGGAAGAACCAAGACTCACAAGGGGAGACCCGTCCTCCTCTGGTCAAACAGTATTTACAGTTTAATAAACTAAATACCAAAGAAAAGAGTCTCTGTTTGAAATCTGGATGGCAAAGCTTTAGAAGCTGCACAGATAGAGACAGTCTCTGACTGAGGCAGTCTCTGACTGAGGCAGTCTCTGACTGAGTCTTTATGTAAAGTGGGCGTGAGCTGAAACAGTCCCATCCTATCTCAATGCTGGTGCATCTGGATGGTACAGTGATGTAACTGAGGGTGTAGCAGTTGACACAAATGGACAGGAGAGCTGGCTGGTGATGGGTGGGGAGGAGGCCCTACTCTGCTTAATTAGCTAGTTGGCCTGCTAACATTACATTGCAATTGTACAAATGGCTGCTTGTTCCAACACTGCTTCGTTACTGTGATCTACAGATTATTAGATCTGAACTGGAAGAATCTGCTTTTAGCTACAGTGCACCAGCGAGCTGGAACTCACTGCAGGAAACCCCAAAGCTCAGCTCGCTGGAGCCACTTAGTCATTTTAAACTCTTCATTTCTAACTACCTCCGCACGACCTGCCAGTGTTTTATTTAGTTTTAGTTAAGAGTGTTATGATTTTAAAATTCAGTTTATGTATATATTTTAATTTCCTTTTACCATTGTTTATTGATTTTTTTTATTTTTTGTATTACTATATTATTATCAAAATATTATTATTATTATTTCTTTTACTATTTTATGTTTTACTACTATATTTATATTTACTTTATTGGCTTGTTTTTTTCTTTGTCTTATTCCTGATTTAAATTTCTTATTCAGTTTTTCTTTGTTTTTCTTTTTAATTTATAATTTATCTTACCTAATTTTGTCTCTGTTCTTATTGTATTGTAATTAATTTTCAATCTCTTTTTGTTTAGCAATTGTAATGCTCGGCGACATTGTAAATAAGGGGTCTCCCTCAATGTATTTCTGAGTGAAAATAAAGGTTGATTGATTGATTCTTTAAATAAACATGACATGTGATGATATAAACATGACGTAATGATGGAAATATAGACTAAAGAACTCGAAGGAAGACCTGACCACTGATTTTATGTAATCAGATTAATAGCATATGGCAAAATACTAGTTACTAATTTTGAATGTCTTAAAAATCAGTGCACAAAGTGCTCCTGGAATGATGCCATAAAACATTGGTTTCCAACCCCGGTCCAGTGAGATTCCTGGCCCTGCACATTTTTGTGTTTTCCTGCCAAAACACACCAATTTCTACCCAGGAATGGATTGTTAATTAGCAGATTAGATGGATCAGGTGTTTTCAGAGCAGGGCAAACACTGAAGTGTACAGGGTAGGGGGTCCTCCAGATGGGAAACACTTCAATAGAAAAACTACATTTGGTTTCCTAAAAAAAAAACATCTGAAAAAATAGATGATGTGACTGCAAAGAACACACACACAATTTAGTTTCTTTACAAATTTAGGGTTTGTTGGTGAGGTTTTTTAAACTTTAAAAAGGTTCTGCACATTCACATACCTAACTTGTAGAAATACTTCTTTAGAGACCCCTTACCAAGAGGTGATCGAATGTGGTTCCTTTATGGTACCAGCTTTTTGGCTCCTACATTTTTTAACAGTGTAGCAGAATCATATACGATTGTTTAATTGCTGTGGTGAAAGTATGTTTCACATAACTTCCACACAAGCAGCCGCATGATAATTCCACCATAAAAGTCCTTAGGGTTGGAGTGGATGACTTTGCATTCAACTCAGTTTCAGCTGTACTGGAGGTTTTATGTGCTGGCATAGACTCTTTCAACAGAAAGATATGTCTGTTCAAGTGCCAATTGATTCATTCATCCACTCACATTCAAATAGTCAATCGGTCTGAAAGGCCACTGTGAACTCAGCACCGCCAGGAAAGCCACAGCTTTCTCTTGCCACCCCCTCACATTTCTGAATAGCAGGCCTTTGGGTGTGTGTGGAATAGGGTGCAGTTAATTCTGCACAGCCATTGAAAGAGAGACAGCTGGTCTGACCTGAGGTCAGTCAGGCTGAGAGAGACTGTTAGCCTTTTGCTCACCCCTCTCTAAGTCACAGAGGAGGTGATAGCATCACTTTCTCTTTCTGTCTCCATCACAGGCTGTACATTTCTAAAGCAGGACCATCTCTAGGGTGCACTAAGGGGATTATGGGAGATTACCTTTGGCTCTTGTTCCTGCTGTCAGAGCCTCAGGCTTGGGTGTTACTTGAGTATAGGCAGCGTGCTGATGATCTTGACGCCCAGGTTCAAACACACACTCTCAGCGCTGCTGCATATGGCATTAACCCTTTTATCCTGAGGCAAAAAGAAACTATGTCTGCCTTTCGCTGTATTTCTGAAATATATATCTGATATTTCTTTTTTTTTTATTATCGCATGCTTCTTACGGCATTATTCAGTTTATTTCTAAACATTTTTAATTGTGTAAAGTGCGTTAACTAAGAGAAATGACCTCACAATATTAGCAGATACATAACATGTTTTTAACAAGACATATTATCTGTCAATTTAATAATAAGAACATTTAGTCCATTCATTATCTGCCACTTAATCCCACTAGTCGGGGTCACGGGGGGGCTGGAGCCAATTCCAGCATCATTGGGCGAAGGTGGGGTACACCATGGAAAGTTCGCCAGTCCATCGCATGGCCAACATTCATTCACGCACTTACACCTATGGGCAATTTAGAGTGACCAATCAACCTATCATGCATGTGTTTGGACATGTGGAAGGAAACCGGTGTACCCACGCAAGCACAGGGAGAACATATACACTCCACAAGAACGGGAATCAAACCCAGATCATCTTGCTGTGAGGCGACAGTGCTAACCACTACACCAGTGTGTCGCCTAATTGGTTAAATAATCTAAGAATAATTTCAAAATAAGAAATATATAATATATATATATATAATATATATAATATTATAATCGGTATGAACTGGTATGATTATAATCGGTATGAATATATAATCGGTATGATTTAAAAGAGCAATTTGTTGGATGATGCAATCTGTTGAATTCATACTCAAACAATAGGGGAGTAAAGTATCACCTGAAAGATCACCAAAATATCACCCCTATCAATAAAAAAATTTAAAAAGCACAGTTCCTCTTCCTTAATGATAGCATTAATAACTGTTTAATTATCAATGTAGAGGAAACATTGAGAGCTGAGCAGTGTTAACTCTTGTTTTGCTTCTATTTATAATGCTTTTCTGGTTTGCTGTGAATTCTTGCCAAAAACTGGTGGCAATAATTGCTTTCCAAGAGCTTCAGCCATCATTGCATTTACTCTTTCTTTTGTTGGTTAACTCTCCTTAAATGATCTAACAAGAAGATGGACTGTTGTCAACTTGATTGACAAGAAATTAGAAAACGTGACCGCTACTTCTTCATCCTCACATGTTGGACTGGTAGCTTCTTAAGTTAGCAGTGTTATGAAACAGGAATGCTAACCTAAATAAATATCTTTGCAACATGATACATAAATGTCTTTGACATATCATCCAAACGGTTGGTAATTTTAGTTATTTTAAACAAAAAAAAAACATACAAATTCCAACTTAAAGACCCTTGACAAGAAACCTTGTTTAGCAATGTTGACTTGATATCATTTCTGAATGCTTTTGAGGCATAAAGAAATGTATCTACCAAAGCTGCACATTTGTAATTTTTCATTGTAGTTACAACTGCTGTCACAATCTACCACTTGAACAAGAATCCACATATAAATAAGAGTATAGACTCAAAGGCCACTTTATTAGGTATCTTGCATCTACATTCTTTACTTTTTTTTAAGAAAACTAATCATATAGATGCGCTTTGTGGTTATAGTGTTGCAGACTGCAGAACTACAACATGTATTTCTATGGTAAATGGAAGAGATAATGATTGTATAAATGCCAACTTGTGTTGCTTTGATGATGGAACAAAAAATACACAACATTTTGCATAAAATGTATTTGTACATTTGTACAAGTCCTTAGTTATGTTGTCTTTTGTTAGCGAGAATTTTATGTTTCTTAAAAAACAGGAGTGGAGATTTTGAGGAAAAGAAATTTATAGTCCACAAACCAGTTGCCTAAGTACAGAAAAAAACACACCCCCTGGGGTGTTAAAGAATTTGCAGACAGACACAGGAATCCACAAACCACCAAGGAATACACAAGTCTGTCTGCGGGAGGTGTCTACAAGAAACTCAGACATGCCGGAAATGAACTATTTGGAAGGTACATCAAAAGAAAGTAGCAACTAAGACATACACAGTGACAAAGGCTAACCACTGTAACATAACTATAATTCAGATCTAATAAACATGTTGCCATGGAAACAGGGACAGTGGCTTACACTGGCTTTTTGCATTCAGTTGGTAAATCTCAATAATAGATGAAGTTATAAATGATTTTTATGTTTACACATAACCTGTTTAAGGTATTTCTCGGTTAAGAATGTATCTACTGAGCAAACCGATTAATATATTGAGGTAAACTGAAGTCAGCTCCATATTCGCCAGTGACTGTTAGACTGACACAACGGCAGAGAACTGGATGTTGGCTGGTTATGAATGTTAGCTGGGGTGTCATTAAACTGTAGCTATGGATGTTACTTGGGGTCTCACTAAACTGTAGCTATGAATGTTGGCTGGGGTCTCATTAAACTGAAGCTATGGATTTTGACTGGGGTCTCACTGAACTGGAACTATAAATGTTGGCTGGGGTCCCACTAAACTGGAGTTATGAATGTTAGTTGGGGTCTCACTGAACTGGAGCTATGAATGTTAACTGAGGTCTTACTAACTGGAGCTATGAATGTTAGCTGGGGTCTTACTAAATTGGAGCTATGAATGCTAGTTGGGGTCTCACTGAACTGGAACTATGGATGTTAGTTGGGGTCTCACTGAACTTGAGCTATGATTGTTAACTGGGGTCTCATGGAACTGGAGCTGTGGATGTTATCTGGGGTCTCGCTAAACTGGAGCTATAGATGTTAGTTGGGGTCTCACTAAACTGGAGCTATGATTGTTAACTGGGGTCTCATTGAACTGGAGCTATGAATGTTAGTTGTGGTCTCACTGAACAGGAGCCATGAATGTTGACTGGGGTCTCACTCTACTGGAGCTGTGGATGTTAGTTGGGGTCTCATTGAACTGGAGCTATGAATGTTTGCTGGGATCTCACTGAACTGGAGCTGTGGATGTTATCTGGGGTCTCCCTGAACTGGAGCTATAGATGTTAGTTGGGGTCTCACTGAACAGGAGCCATGAATGTTAGCTGAGGTCTTACTAACTGGAGCTATGAATGCTAGTTGGGTTCTCACTGAACTGGAGCTATGAATGTTAGCTGGGGTCTCACTGAACTAGAGCTGTGGATGTTAGTTGGGGTCTCACTGAACTGGAGCTGTGGATGTTAGTTGGGGTCTCACTGAACTGAAGCTATAAATGTTGGCTGGGGTCTCATTGTACTGGAGCTAGGGATGTTAGACGGGGTCTCGCGGAACTGGAGCTATGGATGTTAGCTGGGGTCTCACTGAACTAGAGCTGTGGATGTTAGTTGGGGTCTCACTGAACTGAAGCTATGAATGTTAGCTGAGGTCTTACTAACTGGAGCTATGAATGCTAGTTGGGTTCTCACTGAACTGGAACTATGAATGTTAGCTGGGGTCTCACTGAACTAGAGCTGTGGATGTTAGTTGGGGTCTCACTGAACTGGAGCTGTGGATGTTAGTTGGGGTCTCACTGAACTGAAGCTATAAATGTTGGCTGGGGTCTCATTGTACTGGAGCTAGGGATGTTAGCCGGGGTCTCGTGGAACTGGAGCTATGGATGTTAGCTGGGGTCTCACTGAACTGGAGCTGTGAACATTATTGAGACTCTCACTGAGCTGGATATATGAATATCAGCAGGGGTCTTACTGAGCTCAGATATGGATGTCAGTTTCACATTTTAAGTGGGAAGTTAAACCAGCACCATGTTTGGAGCAGAAATTTGATATCACTCAGTTGCGCTGCCGCCATGTAAGTAGGCAAGTTTGCTCTGTAGCACATAGACTGCTAATACGTTTAGTGTTTTATATGTAAGTGATATATTTGGTTAGTAGCAGACTATTACAGCACAGTCAGAATTGCTGCCTGCCTACTAAAATGCAACATCTTAGTGGTTCAGTTGAACACTATGAATAAGCTAGGAGAGAAAGAGTTAAAGAAGTCGTATGACGTCTGTATACGAGAAAAAGGAGAAAGAAAAAGCCATCATTACTGCAAGGGCAAACAGTCACCTCTACTAATAAAAGCAGGGTTTGGTCTATGAGACAGAAACGTCAGCGCTTGCAGATTCAGAACAGTGACTCCAGTCGTATTGTAAAGCTAATTTACTGTCTTTAACTGTTTGGAACAGATTGCTTGATTCAGTTTTATCAGGCGTAGAGGTGCCCAGTGGAAAGTGAGCTTTATTGTGAAGTGGAAACTCCAAATGTACTCAGATGAGCTTAATTTCTTTTTGCAGTACTGTCATTTCCCTTTTTCTCTATGATGTGAGGACATGGGAACAGTTAATATGCTCAGACTTATTAGCGGTTAGGGAAGGACTTGACAAACTGACACGCTTTTTAAATTTGATCTGTACAGGAAGTCACGCTAATCCTTCCTTTTAGAGACTCAGTGATCTGTGTCAGAGGAGCTCTACACTCAGAGGCTAAAAACCCTCAAAACTCCCCGATCAGCAGAGAAATTAGCCTACTTATCAGTGTGCGTGACATTGTTGGGTGGGGGGGGGTCTAGAGTTAGAGAGGGAGGGAGGGAGAGAAAGAGTTTTGACAATGAAAAGGTATATACTGTTTATTTATTAGTTTTACTATTGGGTGTTTAAATGACCATTTTATTTAATTTAACTACTTTTAAATTACCTTTCTGTTATTTACTCTGCAGTAGCTACTATTATAACCTGTATACCTGCAGTTAGGTCTAATGACTACCTTTAACTTTAAAGTGTCTTTATGAGAGAAAGAAGCAGCAGAGAAAGAAAGGAAGAAAACAAGAGGAAGAGAAAGAAAGGGAGGCAATGACGAGAGAGGGAGGGGGACAGAGGGCAGAGAGAAAAGGCAGAAAACAGAAAAAAGGCAGAAAGCAAGAGAAATGAAAGAAAGAGAGAGAAGCTGAAAGAGTAAGACAGAGACAGAGGAAGGAAGAAGACAATGACTGATGTAGTGACTGTCCTCCTGTCTGTTGAACGCTGTTGGAGGACTGACCATCAGGACCTCCTCCCCACCCATCACCAGCCAGCTCACCTGTCCATTTGTGTCAACTGCTACACCCTCAGTTACATCACTGTACACCATCCAGACGCACCAGCATTGAGATAGGAGACTGCCTCAGTCAGAGACTGCCTTAGTCAGAGACTGCCTCTACCTGTGCAGCTTCTGAAGCTTTGCCATCCAGATTTCAAACAGAGACTCTTTTCTTTGGTGTTTAGTTTATTAAACTGTAAATACTGTTTGACCAGAGGAGGATGGGTCTCCTCTTGTGAGTCTTGGTTCCTCCCAAGGTTTCTTCCTCCAGTCTGAGAGAGATTTTCCGTGCCACTGGTGCCTCTGACTTGCTCACTGGGGGATATATGTTGTAACTGTCTGTATTTAAAACTTCTATAGCTGCTTTGAGACAACATTGTTGTAAAAAGCGCTATATAAATAAACTTGACTTGAAGACAAGAGGGAAAGAAAAGCTGAGAGAGGGACAGGGCGAGAGTGAGAGGGAGAGAATGTGGAGAAAGAAAGGGAGGCCCAGATGAGAGTGGGTGGCAGAGGAGTGAGAGGGAGAGAATGTAGAGAAAGAGAAAGTAAGGGAGGCCCAGATGGGAGTGGGGGGTAGAGGAGTGAGAGGGAGAGAATGTAGAGAAAGAGAAAGTAAGGGAGGCCCAGATGGGAGTGGGGGGTAGAGAAGTGAGAGGGAGAGAATGTAGAGAAAGAGAAAGTAAGGAAGGGTAGAGGAAAGAGAGAGAGAGAGAGGTAGGAAAGTGAGAGAACAGACATAAAGAGAAAGAGACAAAGACTGAAAAAGTGAGGCTGAGACAGAGCAAGGAAGAAAACAAGAGGATGAAAAAGAAAAGAAAACATGAGGAAAAGATGGAAGAGAAAAAGGGGGGAGGGTAGGCAGGGTGATTCAACGTTTCTCCTCTATCTGGATGTGCATGTGAGGGATGGTGGTGGGAAAGTACAGACCTTTATCTAACGTATCGTCATAGCCTAAACACAGTTTATCAGATGAAATGAATGATGGACTCAGGTGCATTGTGGGTATATACTGTGGTCACATCAAGGCACATTTTGTGGTGCACCTGGGATACGTCCAAAATCACGTACTCCCACACTGAACAGTGCGCAAAAGCAGTGCGCGAGAGTGACTAGGGTGTCCGAATACGTAGTGTTCGACGAGCAGTACGCGAAAAGCCCAAGGATGACAGACTGCACCGGCAGACTTTTTTAAGTATGCAGCCCCAGCACATTCTGGGATCCCAGCAGCTCGACGGGAATCACACTGGCTTATTTTTATTTATAACTTGCTCTACGGCCATATGCCATCTTATATTTCTTCCTTAATTTCTTTAAACAGCTGTAATTATCAGACTCGCTCTGCTGATTGGATTACCTTTCAGGTTCCTAGAGGTTTTACTGAGCTGGGAAAATCTGCTTTTAGCTACAGTGCACCAGTGAGCTGGAATTCACTGCAAGAAACTCTAAAACTCAGCTCGCTGGTGTCACTAAATCATTTTAAACTTTTAGTTTCTAACCACCTTCAGACGGCCTGTACCTGTTTTAATTGAATTTTTCTTTTGACTCTTAACTTTGTTTATTTTTTCTGTCCTTTCATCTATCCAATTTCGGTTTTACATTTTGTTCTATTTTCATCATTTACTTTCTTCATCATTTTTAATTTATGTTTAATTTATTTGTATTTAATTTACTTCATTTTTTAAAAATCTTTTTATTTTATTGTTTTATATATTTAGCTTGTCCACTTAAACGTTTATTTTGAATTATTTCTTTCTTAATTAAATTCTTATATTGTTTGCCTGGTTTTCTAATATTTGTATCATTTAATTCTTATGTTTTACTCATAAAGTTCTTTATTTTAGCTTTCTTGATTAAATATTGATTCTAATTTTTATGTATTTTCAGTCCCTTTAAGTTGTAAATGCTCGGATACATTGTAAATAAGGGGTTTCCCCTGAGTGAAAATAAAGGTTGATTGATTGATTGATTGATTCCATCGGAGCCGCGGAGGAATTCAAAGCTAAGGAAAACGCTCGGTAAAAAGGCGGTACTCAGGCTGTGCGTACGTAGCTGAACTTGTTTGCACATCTAACCCATAAAAGGAGTGAGGCAAAGAGTGAGTGAGTAAGAGAGAGAGAGAGAGAGAGAGAGAGAGAGAGAGAGAGAGAGAAAAAGAGTGTGGACAACGGTGTATTAATGAGTATGTCTGAGAATAAGAAACACCCACACTTACTTTGTGGATGAGTGTGTGTGTGTTTGTGCATGTGGGTGTGTGTGTGTAGGTCTCTGAAGTTGAGAAATTCTCATTATTGTCTGAAACCTCTCATAAGAAAATGGGGAAGACTAGAAGACACAGTGTGGCTTATTAATGTGCTTAGAGCCTGTCAGTGCCGCTCTGTCTGTGGTGACATATGAGGACATGCTGGAGCGCGGCTCAATCAGTTACGAACCCTGCTCGTAATGAAGAGACTAATGCAGCTTTTTTTAAACATTACACTGTCGGGTATGTCTGTGAGTCTGGTGCAGTCTTGCAGAAGAATGAGTCTCATTCATAAAACATGGTTTGTTGAAATGTCTTCTTCAAGCTTCGACACAAATGCTGTGTGTGATTCAGCAAGCAATTGGAGAAGGATATAATTGTGTAAGAGTGAAAACAGCAGCCCAGAGGAGATAATGGAGATTTTCACTCCTTTATCTAGCACCCACCTGGCAACATAAACTCAACAAAGATCAGCTCTGTTTCACAAAGGACTGTTAGAGTATAGAAAATAATATACTATATTACATATCTACTGTCGCTGTCAGAGCACATTCATATAGAAATGGCAAACTGGAGACAGAAAAGCAGTTTTAAAGTGTATTTCCAGCATAAACTCACATTAGACATGCTGTTTACTATCTTACACAATATTATGTAGCACAACATTGTGTCCTTCAGCTTCAAAAATCAAACAGAATTGACAATTTTGTATTCTTGTGCTTTATTTGTAATGTTCAGCTGTTCATGAGTGGGATGGCGTGTGGAAAGAAGCTTCTCTGTAGTCTGGAGTTCTTAATCCTCAACTGACTGAAACACAGATCTGGGGGAAGATACTGGAACAGGTGATGTCCAGGGCGTTTAAACAGCCTTCCCTCATTTATCTGTCCAAAGCATCTGTAGTTTTTATTAAAATTCTTCTAACCATCAAGATATATCATGAAAAGTGTTCTTCTTGGTCTATAAACGGGACATTCTCCCACTAGAGACTATGTGGTACTGCAATCAGAGGTGAGCAAGTTTGTTTGTTTTGCCCATAGTGTCCTTTTAACTGTATATTGATAACAATCAACGTTATATTGTATATTATACAACCCCAATTACCCCCCACCCACACTCCCCCCTACACATATATACATACACATGCATATACTCATACGTATAAAAAAAATGATAAAAGGTTAAAAGTTTTTACATCATCAATTCTATATCCTAGGGTCCCAAGATTGCAAGATTTGCTCTGTTAAACATTCTAGTCAAAAATAATTCTAAATTCCTAATACATAGAGATGGAAGGATCGATCGGCTATGTATTGGTATCTGACGATTTTTAATCAAAATATGTGATTGGCGTTAAACAAATGAGCCTAATTTCTGTATTTCCAGCTAGCATTTTATCCAGGAAGAGGAGCCCTGCGTGAAACCCCCTCTGGCCAGCTCTCTGCAATTCCTGTCTGAACCACTAGGTGGAAATACATACTCTTTTATTTTCCACAGACTGACTAAAGCAGCGGCCTCGTGAGAACAGTATAAGCGTCCACCGCATGTGCGGAAAGAAAACATCGTCCGTCCGGCAGTTTGTTACCGTGACTCAGACTCATCCAGGACAGTTTGTAACATCTGTAAAATTAGTAAAATCAGTGTCTCTCACGGGAACGAAGACAAAGACATTTAACACTACTGATCTGATACAGCACTTCAGAGACAGAGAGCTAGCATGCACAGCTAGCACAAAACTAATAACCCAGAACACCGTACAGACCAGATCTGACCGGTACGAACAGTACAGGAGCAGCAACAACCAGAGAGCTAAAGGAACCACAGTCAGAGTGATTGAGTTTATAGTTCTAGATAAGCAGCTCTTCTCGGCTGTAGAAGACGTTCATTCTGCTGCTTAATATTCCACCTGGATCCACACTCTGCTGTTCCTAGTAGAGATACTTTTCAGATGTTGCTCTTCTTGAGCTGTATCAAGCGCTTTACTCCCACATAGACCAACTTCTAATTTAGTTAAACATATTATGCTGTTTAACATGAGCTCGTTAAAATGGTAATAAACCAGTTTAGATCATGTTTCATGACTTGCTTGTGCTAATATGTAGCCCCGGCTATCGGCCGATCACGCTGAAAGGTGATCGTCGACCGGAATTGGCCTCAAAAACGCCGATTAGCCCATCTCTACTAATAATGTTACATATTGTAAGTAAATAAATAAAAAAAGTCCTAATAGTCCTCTGAAGAGGAGTGGTGGTGCATGGCCAAAAAGAAAATAATAATAATAAAGTTTATTCTAAATAAAGGACATCTAAATAGGATTGCAACCAGGGAGTAATTGTATGAGAGGAATGTGGAAGCCAGCGCTGCACAATAATGTTTTTGGCAGCAGCTATAATGTGTATTAAAGTAATATACTATTATTTCACTTTGGAACATTTCTAATGACCCATAAATCTCTAACAAATCAAATATCATAAAAAGCAGCTGGCACTTGAAAATGATGTATGTACAAACAAACAAACTAATTAATAAAAATAGAGACATGAGGTTTTGTTCCAAATCTTTGCATAATTTTGGATTTTTTTAGTATTTGCTGTCTTCATCATATGGTAGAGAAAAGAAAAGAACAAAATCATGTAAAAGCCTTATTCTGGTCTCTATGAACAATTCTGCTTAAGACTGAATAGTGACCTAGAAATGATTCATATTTTATCTTATTATTTTATTTCAAGATTTAGAAAAAAAAAGCTGGCCCAAAAATGTACACTACTGTATAGTTAAGTGACAATTCTTACCCCTACTGACTAAAAGCAGAGACAGGTAATTTGCAAGCAGAATTACTTTTATTTTTTATTATTTATTTATTATAACTACATGAAGTCAATTATATATTATATATGCTAAGCTATGTATACAAATGTATACTGTTGAAAATGTGTTTATTTATTAGCAATTGAGTCAGTAAGTTAAGGTAATAGAGATATAAAAAAGGGTGGAAGAGATATAAACGGCTATTGATTGGTCAGGGAGATTGCAGCTCAGCCAGCGGTATTAGACTGCACTTTATGGCAGATTTCTACCAGCCCCTGCCTCTGAACAATTATAGGCAGGCTAAATTAAACAGCACATTACTGATACCTCAATGTATCCATAAATGACAGTTAGGCCTCTCAGGCCACGCATTTGTTTTTGCTTCCCGAGCATAGCTATTAGCCTAATGACCGCTACAATCTCACTGCAACAAACTACAGTTCCCTTATCCTTACAGTATAATTAAAGGATGCTTCACTTCTGGGATTTGATGGACACGATGGAAATTACAGAGTTTTTCATTCGCTTTTTGTCTTTCTCTCCCTCTCTTGGTCTGATTTGAATTGATTTGTGTGGTCATCTCCTCCATCTCCTAAGGGCAGTTTATATGAAGTTTGTAATCCTATTTGTCACCTGTTTTTTTGTGTTCTCTGGCATCCAGAGAGATAGCGCTTAAAGACCAATTACCAGGAAAGCCATTTAATACCATGGTGAGAGATTCAGGCTGATAGAATCTCATCTTGACATTCCTATCACTTTAACAGCGGATTAGGTATGTTGGAAATTAATGCTGAACCAATAAAGCGCTGTTTTGAAACACTGCAGAAAACCTTCAGTTACCCTTGCACAAGAAATGAATCCCATAAATGAAACTGTCATGCCTTTCACACTTTCCTGATGTTGAGGATTCAAAAGCTTTCTTCTGAAACTGAGAAAATTTCATGACTAGTAATTTCCCTTGCCTTCTGGAAGGTTGCTTTAACTAATTAATCATAGCAGTGATGATATGGATCCTTTCAATATTTGACCCCATGTTCCTAAAAAAACATTGAATAATATTTAAGGGGATCTATGGGCAGAAATGGAGTACAGTATTCAAACCAATGTTTTCATTGCTGAGTTCTAGTTTAAAATGAGCCATTTAAATGTATATAAAAGAGGAACAGAGGCTTTCATGTATAGCTGAAAAATTTTCTACTACTGATGGAAGGATTGATCGGCTATGTATCGGTATCGGCCGATTTTTAATCAAAATATGCGATCGGTGATGCGCCGATATTTCTCCAATTTAGCCAATCCCGAGATCCGATCAATGGCGTTAAACAAATAAGCTTAATTTCTGTATTTCCAGCTACCTCAGACCAGGTCCTTGCAATTCCTATCTGAACCACTATGTGGAAACACCAACCTTTTTGTATTTTTTCGACAGACTGACTAAAGCGGCAGCCTCGCGAGAACAGTTTGTTGCCGTATGTGACACAGACTCATCTAGAACATTTTGTAAAATCAGTGAAATCAGCGTGTCTCGTGGGGGAACCAGGACAAAGACATTTAACTCTACTAATCTGATACAGCACCATACGCGGCTGAATACAGTGAGTATCAGCAAACAGCAGAGCTAGCACGCACAGCTAGCACAAAACAAACAACCCAGAACACCATGCAGACCAGATCTGACCGGTACGAACAGAACAGCAGCAGCAATTCAAGATCTACATTTAATGATTACAGTTTTTGTTTAAAATAAAACAGAGTCTGCGTTTAATGACTGCAGTTTTTACTGCATTTATTTAATTAGCTTTTTTCGTTTTAAATTAAGGGTCTAAATTTAATGATTGCTGGAGCGCTGGGTAGCTCACAAGAGCTTTAAACGCGAGGTCAGTGATGAAAGCAATGATTAGTAACGATAACAATATATACTGCAATAAAACAGCTTTTGTATAATGTGTTGTTCTGATAACAGACTAAGAGGGTTTGGGTTAACTAACGTTTATATTAACTTTTGTCAGAAAGCACTCTGAAACGTAAAGTTACATTACTCTCTGGCCACGCCCCAAACTGCAGACTGCTACTACACTAAATACATAAAAAATAAAATATAATAAATCAAATAAATTAATAAATGAATAAATAAAATGACACCATCCTTAGAGGTGCTTTCAGTAGTGCAGTATGTAATGTCCCAGAGGGTGCTGTTTGGGACAAAGCCTAACATTAATCAAGTCAAGTCAAGTGGGTTTTTATTGTCATTTCAACTACATACAGAGTACACAGTGAAACGAAACAACGTTCCTCCAGGACCATGGTGCAACATAGACAGTGCATACAGACACAAGTGCAACACAAACAAACAAGTACGGACAGACAACACAACACAGTACAGACAGAGAATAATAAATAATTGCTGGTTGTGTGCAAATTGTGCAATGTGTAATAAATAGAGTCCAGTGAGGTAGTAAAGTTATTAGTGCAATGCTTTGTGCAAAAAAATGCTTCCCTTTTTTTATCTGGGGTAAATGGTTGGAGAAAGATATCAGTTCAGACGTTGAGTTGTGTTGAGAAGTCTGATGGCTTGGGGGAAGAAGCTGTTGCAGAGTCTGGTCGTGTTGGACCGGACGCTGCGGTACCTTCTTCCTGATGGCAGGAGGGAGAACAGTCTGTGTGAAGGGTGGGTGGGGTCATCCACAATGCTGGTTGCTTTGCGGATGCAGCGGGTGGTGTAAATGTCCAAGACGGAGGGGAGAGAGACTCCGATGATCCTCTCAGCTGTCCTCACAATGCGTTGGAGGGACTTGCGGTCAGAGGCTGTGCAGGTCCCAAACCAAGCAGTGATGCAGCTGCTTAGGATGCTCTCTATGGTTCCCCTATAGAAGAGGATGAGTGGAGGGAGACGGGCCTTTCTCAGCTTCCGGAGGAAGTAGAGACGCTGCTGGGCTTTCTTGGCTGTAGAGCTGGTGTTCAGGGACCAGGTGAGGTTCTCCGCTAGGTGGACACCAAGGAACTTGGTGCTCTTAACGATCTCCACAGAGGAGCCGTTGATGTTAAGCGGAGAGTGGTCCGGTCTTGATTTCCTGAAGTCAACAACCATTTCCTTGGTCTTCTCTACATTCCAGTGAAGGTTGTTGACTGTACACCAGTCTGTCAGCTGCTGTACCTCCTCCCTGTATGCTGACTCGTCGCCTTTGCTGATGAGACCCAGCACAGTTGTATCATCGGCGAACTTTATGATGCTGTTAGAACTGTGTTTCGCAACACAGTCATGAGTCAGCAGGGTGAACAACAGAGGACTCAGTACACTGCCCTGGGGTGCCCCAGTGTTCATGGTGATGGTGCTGGAGCTGCTGTTCCCGAACTGGACTAACTGGGGCCTCCCTGTCAGGAAGTCCAGGATCCAGTTGCACAGGGGGGTGTTGAGGCCCAGCAGGCTTAACTTCCTGGTGAGATTCTGCGGGATGATGGTGTTGAATGCTGAACTGAAGTCTATGAACAGCATTCTGACATAGGTGTCCTTCTTCTCCAGGTGGGTAAGGGAGAGATGAAGGGTGGTGGTGATGGCATCGTCCGTGGAGCGGTTTGGGACGATATGCAAATTGCAAGGGGTCCAATGAAGAGGGCAGTTGGGTTTTGATGTTCCTCATGACTAGCCTCTCGAAGCACTTCATGATGATGGGCGTGAGAGCTACGGGGACGGTAGTCATTGAGGCAGGACACCCGTGGACTTCTTCGGCACGGGGATGATGGTGGTGGTCTTGAGGCACGTTGGGACAGTGGGGCTGCGCAGGGAGACGTTGAAGATGTCCGTGAGAACATCTGTCAACTGGTCTGCACACTCTCTGAGCACTCTGCCAGGGATGTTGTCTGGTCCTGCAGCTTTCCGTGGGTTGACTCTGCGCAGAGTTTTCCTCACGTCCACTGCAGTCAGGCACAGCGCCTGCTCGTCTGGCTTGGGTGTGATCTTGCTGACCAACGTGTTGTTCTGTGCCTCAAACCGTGCATAAAAGTCGTTTAGGGGCATCGGGGAGGAAGGCATCACTGTCACAGGACGGTGGCATTGTCCTGTAGTGTGTGATTTCCTGGATGCCCTGCCACATGCGCCGCGTGTCACCCGTGTCCTGGAAGTGGTTGTGGATCCTCTGGGCGTGGGCGCGCTTTGCCTCTCGGATGGCTCGTGACAATTTGGCTCTTGCTTTCCTTAGGGCCGCCTTGTCACCCACTCTGAAGGCCGAGTCGCGGGTCCTCAGTAGCGCACCGCACCTCAGGAGTCATCCACGGCTTCTGGTTTGGGCATATGGTGATGGTCTTGGAGACAGTGACATCATCAATACACTTGCTGATGTAGCAGTGACTGATGCTGTGTACTCCTCCAAGTTAACAGAGTCGCCTTCAGTCGCAGCCTCCCTGAACACGTCCCATGCAGTGCACTCAAAACAGTCCTGAAGGGCAGAGATGGCTCCTGCCGGCCAGGTTTTCACCTGCTTCTGAACTGGTCTGGAGCGTCTGATGAGGGGTGTGTAAGCTGGAGTCAGATACACAGACATGTGGTCCGAGAACGCGAGGTGGGGGCGGGGCTCCGCCCGGTACGCGCTTGGTATGTTTGTGTAAACAAGGTCCAACGCGTTCGCTCCTCTCATGGCAAAGTCCACATGCTGATGGAATTTAGGGAGGACTGACTGGAGATTAGCGTGGTTAAAATCTCCGGCGACAATGAACAGTGCGTCTGGGTGTCTGGTCTGCAGATCACTGATGCCCCCGTGCAGCTCCCACAGTGCCTCTTTAGCATTAGCGCTAGCGCTAGGCGGTATGTACACGGCGGCTATCAGCACGGCGGAGAATTCCCGTACTAAATAAAAAGGTCTGCACTTAACTATGACGAACTCCACCAGCGGAGAGCAGTGCTTGGCGACAGTCACAGCGTTGTTGCACCATTCTGTGTTGATGTAAACACACACGCCTCCACCGCGGGTCTTCCCGGACAGAGCCGCGCTCCTATCCGCTCTGAACGAGGCTAGCCCGTCTAGCTGAATGGCGCTGTCTGGAATACTGTCGCTGAGCCACGATTCCACAAAGACTAGAGCACAGCAGTCTCTGAACTCTCGCTGGGTCGCTCGCTGGAGTCGAATGCAGTCCAGTTTATTATCGAGGGAGCAGACGTTTGCGAGGAATAGCGATGGTATAGCCGGGCGGCTAGGGCTAGCCTTTAGCCTCGCGCGAACCCCCGGCTCTCTTACCGCGCTTTCCGCTTTCGCTCGCACCGCTTGCGATGACACTTTCCGCCGGGCTCCGCCATCAGGAAACGCCGCGGACTGCAGGCCTGGGTCTTGTAGCAGGCTGAGCTCTTGTAGCGTCTGCAGAACTTCGTCCGAAAGATTGTTTGTAGGCTGATTTCTCCACTGAAGCAGGGTCTGGCGGTGGTAGGATATGTGCACTGGTGTTCCGATGCACATATTTGCAGAGATGGACGAGAATATTCACAAACAATAACACAAAAAGCACCAATTCTCGGACCAAGAGCGGCCGCTGCGTGTTAACGCGCCGCCGACCGGATGTAGATTAGTCTTGTCTAGTCAGAAAACCTCAACATACATTGTTTTGTCATTTCATTTCAGCATTATGTCGTTATTGTTTAATTTGTAAAGTGGTCTTTAATTGGATTTATCTAATAATAAACAGAAGTACAGATAATGTTTTATTTAGTTTATTTATTTGTAATTAACTGTAATTCCACAAATGTTGTTCTACGTCACTATACATACAGTGATTTACTACCTTACCTACAGTGGAATCAGCTTAAAGGTAATATTTATGGGATAGGGTGGGCATTAATTCATTTTAGCAAATGCGCCCCTCCATGTCAAACCCGCTCCTACACACGTCAAATTTGTCTTTTCCACCCTAAATGGTGCAACAGTTATTACAACACTTTAGGTGCTAGAATGTGACAAATGTCTTTATCAGTAAATGTCGCCAGATAAATAGGATGTTTTGGGGTTTATGAGGGGGAAGTGGTTATATTAAGTCCAAACTGAATTAAATGACACGATTTATTACATTAAATGTATTACATGAAAACAAAATAATTTTTTTTAAGTTACTATGCTATACTAATATAGGCCTGCTGGATGGGTAGGATACATTACTACAGTAGCAGTGCTGACTAACCATATTGATTTGTGAGAAATTTAAGAACCCACATGTTTGACAAATGGAAAAACATATTTATTATATTATAAACATAAGAAAGGTTTAGTATGTTGCAATACACAGCCTCACAACTACAAGATGCACTGCTCTTTTAATCGCTTGTACTCTTTTAAAGACCTCATACATGGGTCCAGAGAAGTATGAATTTTTTAATCCCACTCCAACCTGCTTTCGATACAATTTGTCCCATGCCTGCCTGCAACATCCAATATTTGGCACACTCTTTTGACAAATTGTTTTTTTTTTTAAAAATCATGACTGAAAATCTCAGACTTGCCTTTAGTTGGCTCTTTGTGGTGTATTCAACTTTCTTTAGAGCACTTCCTGGAGCTGAGGCCAACAGACCATCTAAAGGCTCTACCATCTTTGCAGCCCGATAATACAGTTATATGTTTTATCCATGTGATTGGTTTCTTCACAAGTATTTACAATGGCTTTATTACTTTCTCACTCGTGTTAATTATGCATGCTACTTATTGTATGATTATTATAATTTTATATAAAGTATTTACTAATTTGCCAGATTGTTCTACATGCATATGTTGCCCAACTCCCACACAAACTGTTTTAGTTAACCGCCCACTCCCGTGCATGACACTGAAATTTAGTCATGTGCCACAAGATACTGTGGTTAGAGCTGCGAGTCCCCGGGGAGTCACACAAGAATTCATACATCTTACATCATACATACACAGTTTAATTCCTCACTCTCACAACAAGGTTAACAACAGTTTAAAGGGGTAAAACATTTAGCTGTGTGTAACCAACCAAAAATATTCTTAGATTTGTGTGCTGCCACCACCTTTTTCCAAATCCCATCATAGATTTTCTAAGGGGTTAAAGTCAACCAACTATGACAGCCACTCCAGAATCTTCCATGATGTCTTCTGAAACCAAGCCTTGGTGGACTATGAGAAATGCTTGGGATCGTTTTTGAAGGTCCAATGGTACTTAAGCATCAGCTTCTTAAGAGAAGGCATTGCAGACTTCCAGATACATGATTGAATCCATCCTGCCCTCCACATGCTGCAGGTTTCCAGCAGAGAAAGCAAAGTAGCCCCAGAGCATTACTGAGCCACTGCCAAGCTTAACTGTAGGCAGAGTGTTCATTTTTTAGTTTTTTTCTTGCACTCAGGGTCAGTAAAGGTATGTGCATTGGGGTTCAGGCATGCAGACCTTCACAGTTTAGTTTGCGCCTTACTGTGTCTGCTGTCACCAACTCTGGCTGCAGGTTTTTTGCAGTCACTTGAGGGTTTTGACAACCTGACTCTTCAGTAATGTGGTGGCAGCTGGTGACAGCTTCCTTTGCCATGTCCAGGTAGTGTAGTCAGTGATCCTTAATTTGAACTTGTGATCTATGCTCCCAACTGTATCTCTAGAAAACAAATCTGCATCTTTGCTGCCTTTTTGGTCAACTGTCTCTTAATTTCTTTAACATGCAATCAAACAACAAACATGCAATCAGTCAACAAACCCCTAGCCAGTCCAGATACTTGAAGCCTTTGCCTACTTGCATCAGATTTGCTGAAGACAACAGCCAATTTGCAAATGTGTGGCTGCAGTATTAAAGAATGCAACATCATTTTGTGTTGAATTTGAAGAAACCACTTGTTATATTAGTTGTGTTGGGCTATTTGTCTAAACCTTGATGTAGTACCCTCACCCCAAAAAAAAAATTCAGGAGTCTTTTGTCTTGTTGCCATCAGCCTCTTTTTTCACATCAGTCTTCTTCACATCACAGCAGTTTCATAACCAGCTATATTGAAGGGGCTACTATATCTGCAGTGGGTAATGATATAGCTGGTACCAAAAGTGACCCTTACAAAAAATAAGTTTATTCAAGTGTACCATTAGTTTACTTCTTTTAATCTGAAAGTAAGTGAGTTTGCTTTCAGTTTACTTTTTATGCACTTCTCAGTGATATACTAAACACAGTTATACTTAAATATGCTTGGGATGTACTGACAAGTATGGAACAGTCTAAGCATATTTGGCCTTTTACTTGTACTTAATCTTTTGATTGAGATAGTAGAAATAAGTATTCTTGCTCTGCACAAAACACATCCAGTATAATATAAGATTTATAAAGATACAAATATGTTTTTTAATCTCAGTGTATCTTGTTTATTTTACGTGTTCACTGGTGAGTAGGTAAATGTTGTTAATGTTCTATTTTAAGTAAAAAAATCCCCAGTAAACCTAGTCATATACTTTAAAGTACAACAATAATATAAGCAGTAAATTATAAGTATTATGTTAAGTTCAATTAAAGAAAACTCACAAGCCAGTAAACTAACAGTAAAAACCCTTAAGTTTTCTGTAAGGGTAGTAGAGTCAAGTTGAGTTGTATCATCCGGTGTAAAAGCACCAGATATAAACCCTATGGATTGTTAAATGGTAGCATTGAAAAAGTTAACATATTTTCCATGATATGGGCACTTTAATAGCAGTGGTTTGGGAAACATTAAAAGTAATTTTCCTACTTCAAGCTATATATATATATATATATATATATATATATATATATATATATATATATATATATATATATATATATATATATATATACTCCAAAAAAAATGATTTTGTGTTTTTGTTAGATGGCCTGCTATTATCATGTTGATTGAACTGACTGTCCATATTACAACGAAATAAAATGTGTTCTAAGTACTTCAACTCGAATATGAAGATTAAAACTTAAAATCTATTGTTTGACTGACGAAGAAAGCCTTTTCAGACAACTTTTAATACACTACACATGCGCTGAGCGTCTGACATCAGCACTTGTTTGTCTTCGGATTCGAGATAAGAGGAGCCATCTTGGGATGCTCGGTACTCTTCAGCTGCTACACAGAATACATCTTCAAATCATTCAGAAGTAAGTAAAAATGACTGGAATCCAAACCTTCCCATTCAAACAAAGGTTGACAGGACACAAACTTAATTTTAACACTGACATTATCTCGTTCTCACTGTTGCACTCGCTAGCTAGCTATCTAGTGTTTGCTGTCTTAGCTGAAAGCTATGCAAGTTAGCCATTAGCTAACTGACTGTTGCATGGCTTTTTGTACCCGACAGGCGTTCTAGTTACAGTTAGCTAACCTCCAAAAGGCATTTTGTAGTTCAAGTTTAAGTAAGTCAACATTGGGTTTAGGAGTTAGCCAAGACATGTAGCCACGCATAGGGTTCAAATGGTAATATTAAACATTGATTTGGCTTGTAGGTACCAGAACTAGCTAGCTGGTTAACATTACCCAGGATAGCTGCTGTTACCAGCTATGTTTGCTTGTGGCTAGGCTTGCTAGCAGTTCATGTCAAAGTAGCAGAGTTAGCTATCTGGCTCTAACTCTGTTGAGTCAACAAATAATTTTTTACAGTATATATATATATATATATATATATATATATATATATATATATATATATATATATATATATATATATATATATATATATATATAGGACTCCAAACAACACAAAGCAGGGTTCATGTCTTTGGCCACCAGTGCTACATTCAGTAAGTCCTGCAGGGTTCTAGCTCAAAATTACCAGCGAAGTGACAGCTGAGTGTAGAACAGCTCCAGTAACATGTTCACCTGTCACTCTTGCTCTCTCAAAGATGTGGTCTCTAGCTGTGGGACTTCTATGACAGAAAGAAATGGACGCCACAGTAAACCTCAGTGCCAGAGAGTGACAGCTTAACATAATTCCTCACAGCTTACTGCCCAGGTAAAGGCTGAAAGATTCAGTCTGAGAATGGAACATGAGGGGTGATTAATACGTTGTTTTTGACTTGATCTTGCTCATCAGCAGTAATTAAATTCAATTTTAATAATTTAGTTGTGCATGCTTATTTTTCAATCTCTCTTCATTTGCTAGAATTAAACAGGTCTTTAAGAATAAAACCCTGTCTAACCAGATCACAAGCTGTCACCACAAAGTATCAGCTCAAATCTCAGTCACAGATGCTCCACCCACATGTAGAGAGAGAGTCTAATATAGTTCATTAGCTATCTGCACTTCCATGTATCGTTTTGAACTGATCCAATGTTGTTTTGTTGTTCCAGAGAGGTTCAGTAGTCTCAGCCACAGATGTTCTGCCTGTTGTTTATATTTGTGTTTACTGTTCACATCATGGCTCTGTTTTCAAGCCTCCTTCTACACAGCATGTCTGCCAGCAGGCTTGTGAGTGGTCATTTACGCATGTCAGTTGAATTTCCAGTTCCCTTGAGAGTCTGGCAATGCAAGACTGGCTAATGATAATTCCAAAGTGCAATCACTTTTCTTACTTTTCAAACTTTGTGCTAACCTTGGGCTCCAGCAAAGCAAGGGAAAGCTAAAAGCACATCAAAGCTTTTCCAGCTTGCAATTTCCTCTGCCTGAAATGTCACTGAGAAATGGCAGTTGATGGGAACTGTGGAAGTCAAAACAAGATCTAGAAAGAAACCTCTCAGATAAAACTGAATAAAAGGCAAAGCAAAACCCCCTTATAACAGCAAATAACCTGCAGACAGGCTTAACTGGCACAAGAGTGATGGCTAAACTTTCCTGTAGGTTATTTGCTGTCATATGGGGGTTGCAGTGTTCCTTGCACAAACACGATGTACGTGGAAGACAGCTCACCTATGACCTTATGGCAAAACTCTACAGCTGGATATGCAGAACACCCTGGCAAGCCAGATGCATTGAAAACAATATCTTTGGCTACAGTTATGAAATATATGTTTGGTGAATAAAACTGCTTGGCCAATGTTAAGCACTGGGTGGATCTATTGTGCTTTGTTGTTTAGCAACCAGTGGCACAGGAAGCATTGCATGGGTTAATGGCAGATGGGCTGCACTAAGTATCAATAAATTCTACAGAAGCAGATGTGACCCTGTCAATCAAAAAACTGAAGGTGAAAAGCATTTAAAAGCTGGGGTATCTTCCACACGGTGTGTACTGATGTCACGCCCTGCCTGTCCTCGTCTGTCTGTTTACGTCCTGTCAGTTCCACACACCTCTGTTTATGTTTCTCGTGTTGTCATGTGCTCCTTGTCTCCGCCCTTGCTCGCCTCACTCACCTGTGCCCCATTAATGTGTAGGCCCGTCACCTGTTCCCTCTTGTTAACCTGTGTTATTTATACCATGTGTTTTGGCAGGTCTCTGTTTGCCGGTCATTGTTGTGGTAACTCCGTCTTTGTAGCCTGTCTGTTTACCTTTCGTTTTGTTTGCTTAGTCAAGTTAAGTCAGGTTTATTTGTGTAGCTCTTTTTACAACAATGGTGTTACAAAGCAGCTTTACAGGAGTTTAAAAGCATGAAAACATAAAATCACAATACTTTATCCATTGTGAGTAAGCCAAAGGCAACGGTGGCAAGAACAACTCTCAACTGGAGGAATAAACCTCGGGAGGAACCAGACTCACAAGCAGAGACTCATCCTCCTCTGGTCTCACAGTATTTACAGTTTATTAAACTAAAGCTGAGTCTGAAGGTTAAAGCTTTAGACACTACACAGGTGCTACATCAGGTGGATGATACAGCGATGCAGTCAAGGATGGAGCAAACTATAATAAAAGTATAGTTTATTTAAAAGCTTGCAAGTGTGTCTGCTCCAGCCGCCAACCTGACAACTGATTTATTAACATCTACATGTTTAACTTCAAAGTAACTGTGTATTTGTGGAAAAGTATTTTTCGAATGCTAATTATAAAATATAAAAAAATGTAATTGGGCTGAGGGGTGCCCAAATTTTTTCATGCCACTGTACATATGAATGATCCGCAGTCCAGGTTAAAACATTGCTTTTAACTTCAGCATGAAGGTTCAGCTAAAGTGTTGTGTTTAGATAGTGTTTTAGTGACATCACAAAAGCAGTAAACATACTACATTAAATATGTATTTAAAATGATGGACAAAATGATATTTCCCATTTAAAAGAAAAGTATAACTACAAAATGAAAGTTTCTGAAAGGACTTGTGGGTCTAGGAAAATCTACATTTGTGTCATACGAAGGTAACACGTGAAGTATATACTGTAAAAAATATATAGAGGTTGGAAAAGGACTTATGGTTTTAGAAAAAAAAAACTTTAATTGGTAAAGAACAGTTCTATCATACAAAGCTTGTTCAGACTTGCATGTCCCTCGTATATAAATGGTTATTTGAAGTAAAATAAATAAATAAATAAATAAATAAATATTTTAGGTTCTTTATGGGCCTCCTATAGCATCACTCTGGAGGTCTTTATCTTCAAGAGTGTACTGCGGTCCTGTCTGAGCAAAAGCAAATGATGGAAAGAACACAATGAGTTTACTTTGCTTTGAGTTTTGGGGTGTCCCTCAGAGCTGTTGGCTCTCTACTTGTTTGCGTTTTTGTTTTCTTACACAACCTTGAGGCACAGCAGTCTAAAATAAACTGCTTTGGATATTGCAGGTGCCCCTTTTCATTTGTATTGTCTTCCTGCTGGGGGATCTGAGTCAACAAAATGACATGTAGTGGGACACAAAGAAAAAGAGAACGAGCCCATACGAGAGAGAGAGAGGAGAGGGGAAGAGAAAGTTAGAGAGAGAGAGCAAGTGAGCAAGCAAAGAGGCAATGAGAGAGCATAATAAAAGCAGTCCTGAGTAAAAATTTATCAAGATCTTCCTTTTCTGCTTGAATTCCTGATTGAACTTGTTTAAGATGGCCTGCTAAAACAATCTTACTATGCAGGAAACTGCAGAACACCA
The DNA here is from genome assembly GCA_021613375.1 of Megaleporinus macrocephalus. Classification (NCBI taxonomy): domain Eukaryota; kingdom Metazoa; phylum Chordata; class Actinopteri; order Characiformes; family Anostomidae; genus Megaleporinus; species Megaleporinus macrocephalus. Next base: position 8,441,543 of record CM038715.1, on the reverse strand, counting down.
GCTGCGATTGTGATTCATGCATTAAAGGCGTAGCACCAATGCAAAGCTTTTCCGTGCATCAGAAATGCTGAAACTATGCGTTTCATAGCTGGTACTGTCCTGTACTTGGTAGGGACAGGGAGACGTGTAGTCTGGTATTTTCTATGTGTGTCGAATGCGTCTCCAGTGGCTGCTTATGATCAGATCCCGTCACTGGAGGAATGGTGACCCACATATTTACTCATATTTAATCTTTTGCTGCGTTTGTTGTTTAACAAAAATGTGCTGGGAGCCCTCATTCATGTAAATGTATGTGCAGTTAACAAATGTTTAATTCTCATGGATTATTGATGCAATCTGCACACAAACAGAGAGAGCAGACATAAGAAGAAGCTGCACTGCTCTGTTTGCATCTGCTGTGACAGCGCTGTTGAGTTAGTCCTTCACTGTTGTCAGGGACACATCAGGACACTTTAGCATCCACACAACAAATGTATTCCTGATCACCTTATTTAAGTGATCAGATCCAAGGGCGTAGGAGCGGGTTTGACATTGGGGGGGGGCACATTTGTTAATATGAATCAAAGCCCACCCTATCTTCTAAAAATTACCTGTAAGCTGATTCCCATGTAGTTAAGGTAGTATATCACTGTATGTATAGTGACGTAGAAAAACACAAGCCTTAACAATGTGAAAGACCACCTAACAACCAAAGCCAGGTGCTAACAAAAAACTTTAATATTTGGGTGGGACATGTCTGCATGTTTATGATATTGGGTTGGACACGTCCCCCCATCCCCCATGGTTCCTATGCCAATGATCACATCACTCTTTCTTAGGCTGGCTTTTCACAGTGAAACTTTCAGGCAACTTTACAAAAAAATAAAAAATTTACACATCAAACCGCATACCTGATCAACAGGTAAAGCATTGTAATGAATTTTTTATATACCATAGCATCTAATAAAAGCGTATGTTTACAGATGGGTCCACTGAATGCTGCAGAGCTCGAGGGAAGGTCATGGCTTTGTGACCCCCGTCATTTGGGGTTTTATGGCAGGCAACTCTAGCAATGTTATCTTAAGAACTTTTATTCGAGAACCACTGACCAGGAGTACCACATGGGCCAGAAGGAGCAGGAAGGGGGGCCTATAAAAGACAATGCAGTGAGAGACACGATTGAGACCAGGGTTTGAGAGCTCAGAGAATGTCGGTACTGCAGTCCTAAGAATAAAAGCTTTTACTCTGAACTGGTCTCCCTCTTCAAGTAACAACAGCATCAAGTAGACCAAAACCATAACAGCTACTTTAACATTAATACACTCAACTGATTAAAAAACTCAAATACATTTAGATCCAGAAATATCTGGACAGTGACAAAATCTTTATGATTTGGGCTCTCCATGCCACCACATTGGATTTGAAATGAAACAACTGTGATGCAATGGAAGTGTAGACATTCAAGTTTAATTCAAGGGGTTGAACAAAAATATCCTACGAAATGGTTAGGAATTGCAACCCATTTCCTACAAAGCTGCTCAAAAGTAATTGGACAAATTAACATTAAATAAAATGTTAATTTTTAATACTTTGTTGAGAATCCTTTGCAGGCAATGATTGCTTGATATCTGGAACCCATGTCTTTACTGCAGCTGTCTTCAGTCATTGCTTGTTTGAGGGTTTTCCTGCTTTAAGTTTTGTCTTAAGCAGTGAAATGCATGCTAAATGGGGTTGAGATCTGGTGATTGACTCAACCATTGCAGAATTTTCTACTTCTTTGCTTTAAAAAACTCCTGGGTTGGTTTCACAGTATGTTTTGGGTCACTGTCCATCTGTACTGTGAAGCGCCGTCCAATCAACCTTGCTGAATTTGGTGGAACCTGAGCAGAAATTATATCCCTGTACACTTCAGTATTCATCCAGCTGCTTCTGCCATGCATGCCCATGCAATCACACTACCTACACTATGTTTTACAAAGGATGTGGTGTGCTTTGGATCATGACTGTTCCAAACCTTCTCCAGAACTGGGCTGGCTTTTGTGTTTTTTAGTCTAATCTGGGGTTTCTATTTTTGAGGCTGATTAATGGTGTGCAGCTTGTGGTGAACCCTCTGTGTCTGCTCTCATTAAGTCTTCACCTTATGATAGACTTTGATACTGGTACATCTACTTCCTGGAGAGTGTTCCTCACTCGGGTGGATGTTGTGAAGGTTTTTTTTTTTTTACCATGGAAAGAATTCTGCGATCATCCACCACTGATGTCTTTCGAGGACGCCCAGGCCTTTTTTTTGATGGCCTGCTTTACTTCCATTGAGAGCTCTTTCGACCACATGTTGTGGGTTCACAGCAACAGCTTCCAAATGCAAATGGAACCTGGAATCAACTCCAGAACTTTTACCTGCTTAATTGAGGACGTCCTGGATATGGATGTGTGTATGTAGTAGACTGTATTCAGAATGTAGTGTTGTAATGTTCAGCTGTTCATGAGTGTGATGGCGTGTGGGAAGAAGCTTTATGATGAATGGACAGATGGAAATGCCCCCAAAAATGTTTTTGGCTTCTTATGTCAAATAATAGTATAGGCCCACTTTAGGGGTCTTAGGAGAAAGTAAATAACCTGTTAATGCCAAATGTGTTATCATCTATTCAGAGATTTTGGCTTTGTCCCCTATTGTTGTTACACCCACATGTTCATACTGGGCATAGTAAGATGTACACCCATCAGCCATAGCATAAAACCACCTCCTTATATCTACACATGTTGTCTATTTCATCAGGCCCACCTACTATAAAGGAACACTGGGTTGTTGAAGAATTACAGACTGCAATCCATCTGATTCGCTGCATACATTGTTTTTTCCCTTTTTACCCTCTTCTTTAATGATCAGGACCCCCATTGGACCATTCATTAGTTTTTTTCATATCAAAATAAATGCAACGACAGCCACGAGAGATGATGTTATTACAGTAGAAGAGCAAGTTTCAAGTTTTAACTGTTTGGAAGATTTTCTGTACCTTAGATAACACTATCATTACCAAGTGACATTACAGCACCCTGGCCAGCTCTGATAGTTCTGCTCTGCAGTTACCTTAGACTGGGCCAATCTGCAGCTCCTTCAGCACCATGGACAGTGTCAATGACACAAAGCCAATGTACTGTAAAATTCCTTCTCCGAGGGCAGCAATGCACAAATGATTCATTTGATTACCAGAAGTGGGTTTTGTCCCATACACACTGCTAAGATAAGTCTGCTGTGAGAGAAAGTTCTCACCGGATGAAGGAGTGTTGTATTATTTGGTCGAAGAATCGACTCCTTCGCCATATATGAAATAGCATATAAGACCTGTATAGAGCTTTTTGAAAACACACACACACATACAAACCCACACACAAAGCACACCTTCGAGTCCTTGTTCTTTTTGTTCTGCTTCTCTTTCTTTCTCAATACACACCACTCGCAAACACATTGTCCCTGCATTAACATTTAATGGACTCTTGTAAAACCTCTCAAACAATGACCATGTTTCACGAATGCTCAAACCACTCTGACTCCCTTTTCCTGTCTTTTTTTTCATTTCACCCTCTTTTTTAAACCTTTTTCTTCTGAAAGCCTCCACACAATTGCTCTCTCTTCGCCAACCTCAAGGGATGCTCTCAATTATAGAGCAGAGAGTGGACAAAGATCTCAACAATACGGTGCACACGTGTGAAGCCTGTTCTCATTAGTTATGGCCCCTGGTAGTACTTTGTACTGCAGAGCTCAAGTTGATGTTATTCTGAAGAAGGGATTTCTTCAGCACCTAAACTATAGACCTGCAATTTGTTACAGCAATAAAAAACAATAAACAGTCCCATACACTGCAAGCCCAGCATTTAATTTCTTACTCTCATAACTGCAAATATAGTTCTTACCAAAAATACAATATACTGTTCCTAAATAAAAATAACAGTATAGTAACAAGATTAGATCCGGAGCTAAGGTTAGGTATCTCACCTGTTTTGGGATCCACAGAGAAGTATGGCTGCCCGTGTAAAACACTGTACACCACCCGGGCACTGTTTCCGTAGGTGGGGTCATCAGCATCTGTGGCTGTGACTTGAAACACTGATGTACCTGGGGAAAAAAAACAGACCCTGTTAGAGTGTGTTTCAAACAGAAATGTCCTGAGTTTACTTACATTTATCTCTTTTGGCATTTGTAGCTGATATAAATATTTCCTGGAGATTTCAAAATGCATAAATAAAAATAAAAAATGCATATATATCAGCTATAGCATCAACAGATACAGTAATATGCCAATATCTTATCTTATATAAATAATAAGGTTTTGAAAGTTAGAAAGTATTTCTTTTTGCCCAGAATAAAAAAAAAACTTATATTAGAATAAACAGAAATGACATTAATATAACATCGAGTGATTTTGGGTGTCAATTGTAGTTATATATAATATTTTATCCAATACAATGCTAAACCTTCTATCCCACACCACAACTACTTTTCTGAGCATAATAAGAAGAAATTCTTATTACTTCTTACTGTATTCATGCTTATTTGCATTTATTATAAAGTTGTGAAATTTTAACCATTTTGCTTAGAGGCCTAAAAAATAGTGAATGAAAAAAAGAAGGAAAACAGACAGCCCCAAATTCTCATATCAGTACATTCCTTCAACTACGGATATCTTAGCAAGAGCATTTGTGGACAACCTTGAGAAAAGTTGGGTCTGAGCTAGACTTTTTATAGTGGGAACAAACAGAGTGTGGAATTTCCAAACCAAAGCAATGCTCTTTGAAGGTGTAGCTTGGACCATGTTAAGTTCATCGTGACAGTTTGACAGACCACAAGCCTGAAGCCTGTTGTTTGCTCATGGATGTGACACAAGTTAGCATAGATAGAAGTCCACCCAAAAAAAAACAACAAACAAAAAAAAAACATTAAACTGAAGCCTGTAGCATTAAGCACAGATGGGTGTAGGGTTCAGAGGGGACATTGTTTGTGGATTTCACCATAGTCCAGCAACATATTCATTATCAGATCTAACCCTGCCATTCTTCTACATGTTTCTATTTATTTTATGAGTTTATCAACATTATAAACATAAAATAGGCATATAGAATTAAATTCGCACATATGCAGAGGTATGTTTTCTATAATAGATGTACTAAACTAGATATTTTTAGAAATTCAACTCATAATAATTTAACCACACATGCCAATATTTTGCTTGTGACTGTAAACCCATAACACAAATGCATGACCACATATTGTATAAAAACTTGGGTCTAATAATAATGGTTCACAGAAAGCGCTTTAGCTTAGAATACAGAGTGGGAGCTAGGAGACTTCCAGCTAGGAGACTTGTTCACTTTCTTTTCAGTCAAATCTTGCAAGGAATAAAACAGTTTGAGAACTCTAATATTACCAGAGGACATTCTGCATCCATCCAGGAATGTAAAAACACCAGACAAAAAGAAAGTGCTTGATAACCACCTGCTGATGACCAAACATAATGTATAAATAGTCATACTGCATTACAGTTGCACTGTGCACATTGTCAATCCATCATAAAGCAATCCCTGCATTTCTTTCTTTATTCAGAACACTAGATATTTTGGGTGATGCAGAAATGTTTGCATTTGATTTCCTTTCTTTCTTTTATTCGCTTTTCTTGCTGCCCATTTGGTTGATTCCACTTCTCTTCCCTGTTCTTTTTTATTCTTTCCTCCAGCCATGGTAGAGCCCTTTACAGACTCAGGTCACATATCTGAACTCATTCATACACCATACTCGTCCCCCACCTCTCCCTCTCTCTCTCTCATTACTGCAAACTGAGCTCAATCCATCTATCTACACTGTCTGATGTTGACTTATTGCCAGCACCACAATACACTGTAGCTTTCAAGGCTCAGGACCAGAAATAGGATTATGGAGGCCAAGACTTTCCTCCACTTTCTTCCGCATTTCTTTCTCTCTTTCTCTCTTTGTACATATGTCAGATGGCACAGCACAAATCACGCCAATGCAGCGTCAATGTGCGCTCATAACACATGACATTTGATAGGCTAATAAATAGCTTCAGATCCATTCAGACTGAGGACAAATGAAAAAGGTTCAGTGAGAAGGACACAGCAATGCTAAGCAATTCTTTCCCAACATTCAAAACGAGTTAGATTAATAGATCACATGTGGTAAGAAGGCAATGTACAAACAGTGCAAATCATGAATGTTTCAGTCCTGTTCCACTTGTAAGTGCAGAACCATATAAGCTGAAACGAGAACATGTAAACAAGAAGCTGACGATCAGGAAGTCGACTCAGCATCGTCTCTTAAAAATTAAAACGCTGCAGACCCTCAAACACCTCCTGCTGTCTAGTGTGCTGCATTTTTAGTTTTGTTTTAAAGAGGGAGCGAAATAGGCATTTTGGGCACAGCCTAACACAGATGCTTGTGTAATTGTCACACTTCCACTTATACAGTATAAGACTCTATCAGAGTTTTGGGATCTTGTCCGTGCAATGAGCTATAAACCAGCTGTTGCCAAAGAATGGATGATTGGAACATTTTCCAAAGTTCAGGCATGAACTAGATCAGGGTATCTCAGTAATGTCCACCTAGCGGAGATTTCCTCAGGCCAAGGTCCGGGTCGTTCTGTGTGTAGTTTGCATGTTCTCCCTGTGCTTGAGTGGGTTTCCTCCAAGTACTCTGGTTTCCTCCCACAGTCCAAAGACATGTTAGGTTGATCATTCATTCTAAATTGCCCGTGGGTGTGAGTGAGTGTTTGTTGGCCATGCGATGGACTGGCGACCTGTCCATGGTGTACCCCGCCTTTGCCTGATGACGCTGGGATTATCTCCAGCCCCCCTGTGACTCCGACTAGTGGGATAAAGCGGAAGATACTGGAGGGATGGATGGATATAAGATACGTGGCTGCTTTTAATTAGCTCCACAGTCTCAGAACATATGAGACATGTTGGTTTGGAGATGCCTGTGGGAAGTACAAACATGTCTGTCTTGGTCCATTCCTGGTTGAAAAGCCGACTGCTGCTTCTCGCCTGTGTGCGCGCCGCGCTCCCACATCTGCACTGATTGGTTGAGGAGTGCATTTGGTGATTTTACTACATATGTGATTGGTCTGTGAGTTTACTGCGCCTCAAAGCCTGTGTACCATAAAGACAAGAAAAGTTGCGCCGCTTAAAATAAACACTGTCAGAATTAAATCCTTCTTAATAGATTATCAGTTTGGGTCCGCCTATTAGTGATCTCTGGCCTAGATAGACAGACTCACTAAATAACACACCTTTCAGTAGAGATGACAGTGAACCAATTTTAAGTATCTCTATTAGGCCAATATCTGGACTAAGTACTGGATTAGATATAGGAGTAAAGAAAATTAATGATATATCCATCCTGGAACAATTAACATAAGCTTTTGATGGTAAAATAAGTGATACTGAGTCATTTATTACATTTTTTAGATACAAATGTACAGCTGATTAAAAAATTATGAACAGCAACCATAGGTCACCCAAACCACATAGGCAATCTTCAATCAAATGTGTATATATAATGCATATACTAAAGCTCCCTCAACAGCTTTCTTGGTGCCACACCTCCAAAATAAGTTATAAATAAATAAATAAAAAAAATAAATACATAAGTGAAAGAATATATGAATAGATAAATACAAATACAAGTAAACCACTATCTTTCTTGTCATGCTAATAACTTGTCTTCATAAAACCTGTTTGTTTTGAGCCTGTGCTTCACTGAGTTCAGCCTCTGGTAGCAATGTTTCCTAGCTTCAAACGTTTAACATCTCCGAAAACCATCAGGCTGTTTTCATACCCAGCATATTTTCTGAATTACACACCAGAGTTTGTTTATTGTTATGTCTTTTTCATTTTGCTCGGTTGGTTTCACACAGCTAAGGCTAAAGTGGACCAGATTACACATGTGGGTTTTCATTTATTTGTCAGAAATTCAGAGCTATGCTACTCTCTTTTTTTGCCTCAACAAAATAGGAAAAATAGAAAGCAGAGATGTTTATTTTCTTGCTTGCTGTCCTTACCTGACATCTGCGTCCTGGTGATTAGTTGAATTTAATCAATCGCTTTGCTAATGCTTGGTCAAAGTACGATCTGTGATGCACAGCAGAATACATCGTAGCCAACAAACTACCAGTCTTACAGGACATCTATCAGTCCCGCTGCCTGAGGAACAAACTACCAGCCTTAAAGGACATCTACCAGTCCCGCTGCCTGAGAAACAAAGTACCAGCCTTACAGAACATCTATCAGTCCCGCTGCCTGAGGAACAAACTACCAGCCTTACAGGACATCTACCAGTCCCGCTGCCTGAGGAACAAACTACCAGCCTTACAGGGCATCTACCAGTCCCGCTGCCTGAGGAACAAACTACCAGCCTTACAGGACATCTACCAGTCCCGCTGCCTGAGAAGCAAACTACCAGCCTTACAGGACATCTATCAGTCCCGCTGCCTGAGGAACAAACTACCAGCCTTACAGGACATCTACCAGTCCCGCTGCCTGAGGAACAAACTACTAGCCTTACTGGACATCCACCAGTCCTGCTGCCTGAGGAACAAACTACCAGCCTTACAGGACATCTACCAGTTCTGCTGCCTGAGGAACAAACTACCAGCCTTACAGGACATCTACCAGTCCCGCTGCCTGAGGAACAAACTACCAGCCTTACAGGACATCTATCAGTCCCGCTGCCTGAGGAACAAACTACCAGCCTTACAGGACATCTACCAGTCCCGCTGCCTGAGGAACAAACTACCAGCTTTACAGAACATCTATCAGTCCCGTTGCCTGAGGAAAATCCAGAAGATTAGGTTAGACAGCGGTCACCCAGCACATTGCCTGTTCACCATACTGCCATCAGGCAGGAGATTCCACAGCATTCAGGCCAGAACAACCCGCTACTGAATAGCTTCTACCCACACGCTGTCAGGCTTCTAAACAAACTGTGAGGCTGAAAGACCCCAATACCGTTCACTCGACCCCTGCTATATATATTATGTTATACTATTATATTATTTATTCTGATATCACTGCTGGACAATATCACTAAGTCACTTTACATAGATGTATCTTCTTAGATAACCTGCCTATGCAAAAGTTTCTACTGTATGTACTAGATGTCCTCCTGTATATCTTATGTATATATCTTGTGTATGTTTTGAATAGTCCTTTTATAGTCCTTCATATATTTCAGTTATTACTAAATGTATATATTCTAGCCTATTTCTTTCTTCAGTATTGTCTATTTATTATATGTTTGCACTGTTTTACTACTATATATTGTAAAGTTGTATCTGAGCCTCACCCCGAGCTTTTCAATGCATGTTATGTCCTGACAGGATGTGCAAATGATAAATAAACTTGAAACCTGAACTTGAAACTTTAAATGTGCCAAAATGGCATGCATATCTTTACTATTATTTTCTTGCACTCACATTATTAGTGTTGAATTCATTCATTTGATTTGGAACATTGTAAAAACTTTGCTTCAGAAATCACCAAACTAAATGGACCAAACTAAAGGAAAGTTTGACAGGTCCACACAAAACAGGGTAGGAGTAAAAGAGCCCTTTTCTTAGCTTTCATTTCTATAGGTCAGTACTCTATAAGTGAAAGCATCCTAACCTCAATTAGAAAATGGTGTGTTTTCAGCCCAGAACTGAAAAGTGATGGGTCAAATGCCAGCTCGCCCCTGTGGTGCCAGCAGCCCTACACTCGATAAGTTATTTCCAGCTTCTGCCATGCTATGAATTTGTTCATTTCAGAGCTACATTAAGTTTTAAGTATCATTTACATGGAAAACACACTGCCGATGCCAGCAATGTAAGTAATTCGGTAGACCATGTTGAGCAATGCTCCATTGCATAAATCCACAAGCAGTTAACTAACATAAGCAATACCAAGTTTCTCTTAAAACAATATGCAACACTGCTGTATGACAGCAAGAGGCTTGCAGTCATGGCCACTGTTCCAGGATGCCCATGGTGAAAATAAAAAATGGCATTCATCTTGCTTTTATGTTTGACCAGAGTTTGAATGATTCTCATGTTTAGTTGATGTAAACCAAAGGTTAAGAAAACAGGGGGTTCTGGGGGCTTCCACATCCCCCTAATTCACCTCTTGGACACTATGAATATCTCAAAATCATTATTCTAGTGAAAATCTGAAAATAAGCGTATTATGAGGTTACACTACACTACATTAATAGATGCTCAAATACAAATAAATTTAGAGAAAGGTAATTGTTTAGCTGGCAAGCTTCTGCATTTCTGTATTTCAAGGGGGCACTGAAGCATGTTGGTTCATCCAGTTAGTCTTTTATAGTCCAGCAACTGTAACTATGCCTGAAAACTATGCTAGAAAAACTTAAGAAAATGTACACAATTTCACAAGAGATCAATTGTTACTAACTTTTCAAACCAGGACATTTCCAGAAGAAGACCAATGTTTGTTAAATCAAACATTATGTTGCTATTGGAGCTGGCACCAGCACCAATATGGAGAACGAGTTAGCAGCCAGCCAACGCTGGAGGAGCCAAAAGTCTCACAGTATGTAAATCCTGCATTTACACTTTATTGCTTTATTGAATTTATATGAATACATTATCAACAGCTAAAAACACTACTGAGCTCCAAAATCAAAAAGACTGGAAACACATTGGATCTACCTTCTGCAATCTCTGATTTTATTAACATATCATTTCCAAAAAAACCTCCTGTCTAAAATATACAAAGCAATATCAAAATCAGACCCGAAGTTAACACTCCCACCCAAACAGTGGGAAGAAGACTTCACACCATCACAAGCTTCACACCATCACAAGCACTAATCTAAAGCTGATACAATACGAAGTCATTCATAGAATTCACTACACTGGACAAAAGTGTTTAAAATGAAATTTGCCAGCTCTGAAATCTGATTACACTGCACCCAGAACACCACAGATAACTATATCCATGCCATGTGGCACTGCACACCCATACAACACATAATTCTGGCTAATATCAGTATATTAGCAACATGCTTAAATATCACCATCCCCATATCTCCAGAATTATGTCTCTTAGAAGCCACATCAACACTCAGTGTAACAAAAGATACCACAACCGCTCTACTCATAGCCCTCACCATCACCAAGACAACTATCCTAATGAACTGGAAATCAAAAAACATCACTGTAAACCACTGGAAAAACCTACTAATAGATCATATATATGTACTGTATGTAAAAATATGTACTATATGTACATATGTAAAAATATGTACTTCTACTAAAAATAAAATCCCAGAGTACTATTCAATCTGGACACCAATTATTAACCTTCGACAACAATGACCATCCAGCCAAACCAACTCCACTATAAACACAGATATACTGAGATCCAATACCAAATTCAACACCACTCTATACATAAAAACAACAAATAATGCCTCTCTACGTAGATACTACAAACACACACATTGATCCCTATGCATTTGTGTTATTGGTTTTCATTGCAAAATATCTTTAATGCTACCTTTGGTTATCTACAGTCTTAATATGTTGATTACAAAAAAAAGTAACAAGCATTTTGATTATTTTGACCACTCATATAGTTATAACATCTGGCACTTATTTTTTAAATGACAGGCTTAAATCTAGGCAAATGTAATGAATTGTAATTAACTAAACAAAATATAAATAATCATAATTAATTATTGTAATTGTTTGACAGACACTGTACATACATATCTATGTACATATATATCTATATAAACTGCATACCCTTACAAAAAAGAAGTTTATTCAAGTGTACCATTAGTTTACTTCTTTTGAACTAAAAGGAAGTGAGTATGCTTTCAGTTTACTTTTTATGTACTTCTCAGTGATATACTAAACACAGTTATACTTAAATATGCTTGGGATGTACTGACAAGTATGGAACAGTCTAAGTATATTTGGCCTTTACTTGTACTTAATCTTTTGATTGAGATAGTAGAAATAAGTGTTCTTGCTCTGCACAAAACACATCCAGTATAATATATATATATATATAAGATTTATAAAGATACAAATATGTTTTTTAATCTGAGTGTATCTTGTTTATTTTACGTGTTCACTGGTGAGTAAGGAAACGTTGTTAACGTACTATTTTAGATAGAAAAAAACCCCAGTAAACCTAGTCATATACTTTAAAGTACAACAATAATATAAGCAGTAAATTATAAGTATTATGTTAAGTTCAATTAAAGAAAACTCACAAGCCAGTAAACTAACAGTAAACCCTTAAGTTTACTTTTAGTGTAGTGGCAGTACAAAAGATATAAACTAGTTGTATACTTGGTTTACTACTCTTACACTTAAAGTGTACTTAAAGGTATACTTTTAAAAACTAGAAAGTGGGCCAATTTAGTCCCAAGAAGTATTAAAATAGTACATATACAAGTGTACTACTATAGTATACTTATTTTCTGTAAGGGTATTTAGACTCGTACACCGATTTCATACATAACAAACCAGCATGACTTTCTGACGAAAACTGCTACAAAAGGCTTAGTATATCCAGCCCTGCATTACTTGTTCTCTCTCTCTCTCCTGCTTCCTTACATCTTCTCTTCACCTCACAGCCTCAGAATGTAGAAACACCTCCTACGTTAACCACAAAAGAATTCACAAGCTCCCCAGCTTTTAACATGTGTTAGCCTCTCAATGTAACGTATAGAACGATATCTCATTGATCTGTTTATCAGCTCAGCACTGAGTAGACAGCTGATGACTGTAATCACTTGCAGTGATGCTGCTTCAGAGCTCTGTAGTTTTACTTTAGCAGCAGTAGCTGGAATCGGTTGAAACTCTCTTTTTTCTGTACAGCGTGCAGCTCTCAGGCCCTGTAAAAAACATTTCTATTCGAGTTTGGCAGCCAGCAGAGATGATGAAAAAACTCATCTGACTACTGACGGGGCCATTTCCCAAGGGCTGCGTATATGTGTGTATCTGTGTGAGCACAAGTGTGTGTGAGCGTGTATGTGTGCGTATGAATGTGAAGAGGTAATAATCCTACAGTACTGAAGCTCAGACACTGAGAAAGAACAAGGTGGGTCGAAAGCTTCCTACTTAACAATACACATGACAAATGAATACATGAATTAGTTGCAAGCTGAACTGAATGTGATGCAATATGCTTTTGTAACAGTCCATGCAGCCAAACTAACTGCACGGTGTACATCTGTTCCTCCGGTCGCTAAGTAAGACTGTTTGTTTTCATGTTACATCCTAAGCCACATGATTAGAAACATATGCTTGAATAGCAACATAAACACAGCTGCACATTTTATGAATTCCCAATAACAAAAGGATGCATTGTAGTTGGTGTGTGAGGGTGTGTTCGGGGCTGTGTGGGAGGGGCGGGGGCTTATTGTACTAGAGCAACTGATCAAGTCAGTTTTCATACCTGAATGTTCTCAAAACAGTTAATTTAAGGTAGAAACAGACATTCCTAGCTATAATATAGAGCAGGGGTGTTTAATTAGAGTTCAGTAAGGTCTAAAAAGAGGAGATTTCCTCAGGCCAAGGTCCGGACCGTCATCATTTCTAACATGTGTTATGATTCAGTGGTGTATTCTGTTTACTGAAGTAGTCTAGTATCAGCATCTTATACCATCAGCTACTGAAACACCAACACACACACATACTGTTCAGTATATTTCAGTATATTTACTGTTTAAATGCTGAACTGAATGAATTATTTCTAAAACTTCTAATACAGTAAAAACAAGTTTTTACTTCAATAAAACAAGAGCTACATTTAAAATACCAGAATACTTTTTTTTAAAAATGTGCATCTTAAAGTGTTTATTTATAGAGAAAGTCAATAAAAGGTGTGTCTTCTTGTTAACTCAGCTTCATAGATTGACATGTTGGTTGTACAGAGCGGTATTCTCCAAAACTAGACGAGCAGGTCCATTCCAGAACCGTTCCTGTTAAACAGTCAGTTTTCACTTTTCACTTTTTTTCGTTTTAGAGCTCGCTACTCTTTCTTACTCGCTTTAGTCTCCGACTGCTGCTCTTCGCTTCGTATCTCGCCTGTGTGCACAACATAATCTGAACAGATCTTATTGGCTGAGGAGCCTTTTGTGAACTTACTTACTTTGGGTCCGCATTAAACAATGTTTGGGTCCAGACCCTATCAGTGACCCCTGATACACAATAATGTGCAAAAGTCAGAGGCCACCCTTACTTCCAAGATTCCAACTTCCAGTCAAAACAGTCATTAGGGAGTTATTAAATTATTAACTTCACGAGAAGAGAACACAAATAAACATTTAACTGAAAAAATATTTAAATCATTTTAAATTAATGATTTTACTTTTTGAGTCCTTTTTTGCTTTTATAAAAGCCTTCAGTGTTTTTTTTTTCAGGATACTTGCTTTCAGTTTATCTGAAATCTGCATGGATATTTTTCTGCAGTTTAAAGTTTAATCAGAATGTTCCAAGTAATCCCGAACACGTTTAGTGATGTTGAGGTCTGGGCTCTGGAGTGGACAGTCCAGTGTCTTAAGAAAAGCAGCATCTATGGTTTATTTTTCAAATTTTCTTTACTCCATATTACACGTTTTAGACTCATAGTGTACATTAATCTTCTCACATTGGAAGGAGGGACAGAAACACTTATTTATTTTTCAGATCTGAAGCAAAGTGGAGCTTGATTTTCTAATTTCTTTCCAAAATGAAGTTTTTAAGTGCTGTTTATCTGATGGTGACAGTTTTGGTGCGTTGCCAGGTCTTGCACAGCTCTTTGTAAATTTCATTTTTTTCATGTACTTCAACTTCCCCCTTCTTTAAGTGCATTATTTGTATTATTTTATTCTATCCTCAAATATATATTCTAAGAAATTAAGAACTTACATAATGTACATAACGTACATAATGGTGGTGTTGACTGGAAATGAAATAAGAAGGGTGGTCTCTTTGACTTTTGCACAGTAAGAATATTTAATTTTTGGACCATTTTCTTTGGTTCATTTATCATGACATGTTTACTTAATGTAAAGAATATCTGGCAGGCACATGCACAGACATAGTTTAGGGACGCAGTGAGCCCTTTGTTTAAGATCTATTTCAGTGATACGTATGGAAATGCCAGCAGATTGGTTTGGGTTCCATGAGATTTGCTGCCCTTGGTGCCCACCCTGAGGCAGTACCAGCCACCTTAGACTTGTTAAACATTCCCACAGTGCTGGAAATTCAACCAATACGCCTATGATAATCTAGGACAAATCAAATAGTTATTTAGAACAACAACAAAAACTATATATAATTTATGCTATTACTAAAAAAATTATATTTAATATGATTAACATGAAAGTCTGAGGGGCTCTGGGAGGTAATACCTTAATAGTTTGGGTCCGCATTGAACAACGTCTGGGTCTGAACCGCAGTCCGCCTATTAGTGACCCCTGATATAGAGTAATGTGCAAAAGTCAGAGGCCACCCTTACTTCTAAAATTCCAACTTTCAGTCAAAACAGTCAACAGGGAGTTATTAAACTATTAGCTTAGGGAGAAGAGAACACAAAAAAACATTTAACTGAAAAAATATTTTAAAAAATTAAATTTTTTTTTTTTTTTGCCTTGTTAAACATTCCCACAGTGCTGGAAATTCAACCAATAAATTGATAATCTAGGAAAAATCATATAGTTAAATCGAATAACAACAAAAACTATATATAATTTATGCTATTACTAAGCAATTCATGTTTAATATGATTAACATGAAAGTCTGAGGAGCTCTGGGAGGTAGTGCTTCAAAGGTACAGACATGGTCTTACAGTCCACTTGTGAACCTTACAGAAGTTTATCACAGGAAAAAGGTGATAAGTTGTACCCTTTCATACCCTGAGCATGGTTGCCAAAAGTTTCAGCCATGGCTGTGTTTTCTCTTCCTTTCCTCATCCTTAAATTATCTAACCAGCAGCTGAGGCAGCACTACTTCTTCATCCTTTTATGTTGGACAGATTAGACTCAACGCTACAGTGACTCACTATCACCTCTCGAAGTACAAGTGGTATTATAAGACTAGACAGGCCAGGGCTAGCTGGTTAGCATGCTTTTTTTTTTTTTTTTTTTGGCCCAGCACCACCCCCCCTCATCGGAGGACTACTAGAACTATATTATTTATTTACTTATTTACAGCCTGCAACTTTCTCATTCTTAAGCTATGTAACATTTGGGAAAGGGCTAAGGGGAGAGGGGGCGAAGAATAGATGGTGGACACATACAAAATGCAAAAAGAAGAGAATATACTACTAATAATAATAAAACAAACAAACAACACAGAACAAACAGACAAAAAATAAATAAATAAGTAAATACAAATGTTATTGAAGATGTAAATTGAAATGTGTACAATGCAGAAAAGCAATAAAGAAAAAAAAAACAATTTCTGTGAAACTAAATTATTTGTACAGTTACCTTTTGACATTCTTTTTCTTTTTTTTATTTGTGTGTGTGTTGTGTGTGTGCATGCATGTCAGAGTTTATTTCTGGGTGGTAATGTTGTTAGAATGGGTAAGATGTATTTGGTTGGGGTAATTATTATTGTATAGAAGTAATGAGTGCTGCCCAGGGTGTGCTGGGTTTGTTGTGTTTGTTGAGAGATGAAAGATGTTCCATTGATAAGCAGTCTGTAAGCAGATTTTTCCAGTGTGTTATGCTAATGGATTTTCTTGATTTCCAATTCCTTAAAATGGTTTTCTTGGCAAAGGCTAATGTTATTTAGTGTTTTCCTTTGTTAGATTGGTTGCTGAAGTGTCTCCTAACAAGCCGAGTGATGGGGATGGTGGGATTGCGTAACTGAGTAGTTTAGTTAATTGTCTGGTAACTTGTTGCCAAAAATGATTGATTGATGGGTGAACAGTAACATATGGCATGGGTGTAGTTATCTGGGGTGCTTAGTGAGCATTGTGGGCAAATTTCTGAATCTGTGAAACCCATTTTGAATAGTTTTGGCTGGTTAGCTGGTCAGTAATAATGTGTGCACCACAATACAATTAAGTGTTTGACACAATCAGATTATTTTACTTTAAATCTTACATATAGCTCCGTTGAGACACAGATTCAATAGACCCCAGTGATGTGAGAGATGCTATTGTAACCCAGTGATGTGAGGGATGCCACCCTGGAGACGGTTCCTTTATTTACCTTTATTTCCTAAGGGTGCACTATTTTAGGCAATGCATTTGCTTGCCTCTGGATGTGAGTGTATGCAATCTGCTGTAAATTAAATTAAAGTTTAATTCACATTCAGGCTGCCTTTTTTCCCCCCAAGCGACTGCCCCTCCAAATTCCGGTACACAGGTCTCAAAGCTGTTTTTAAAAGGTGTAAAGAACAAAAAAAGAACTACCGAGTTACAAGTGTGTTGGTATGGCAGTACCAATATGTCAATACACACAAACAGGGACCCAAATAACTGCACATACAAAAGCACACACATGCACACACTCACTCACACTCACACATGCAGTGTCTTCTTGATAGTACTGGCTGAGTGGGCCATCAAAGTGGGAAGCCCTGATCTTCTTCTTCTAACAGATTCTACATCTCAAATGGAACACAACCAGACCAATGAAGGGAAAAAAAACACAAGAAGTTATTTTTTCCTTCATGCATCTCCAGCCTTCCTCAACTCCCTCAATAGTACAACCCACTCCGACAAGCTCCTCATCGATAATGATTGATTGGGCCTATGTACTGCCAGCTAGGGCAGCTAACAAGCAAGGAGGATTGTGCTGTACCATCAGGCTTATACAATCATTAAAATTACCCTTCTAATCTTTCTTCCCCTCTTTACTTGAAAAAGAAATATGGGGAAATTCATGTCAGTGAGATAAACTCTCCAAGCTTCACCCACAAATGTGTCCTTGTGCCATGAAAACCTGCGATCTGTGCATCTCTACTAAATAGTGATTGGATGTGTGACTATATATAAATAATAAAACAAGATATCTCTTTGACTTTTTTCTCCAAATGTAAAGGCTAAAGCCACAGCCATGGTTCGGTTTGTCCAAATGATGTTGCCTAGAAATCAAGGCTAATGTGAAATTAATGCCATTGAATCTGTAAATATCAGCCCCGGCTCTAGCCTTTCTCTCTGATTAGAGCACAGGGGCACACCATGCTTAGCAGTAATTGCTTCACCTGCTGCCCAGCTACAGCAACTATAGCCAATTACCTCTGTGACCTGACAGGAATGACGTGATTCACACACGCCTAGCTACACACACCAAAATTTCTACATTAGCAGCTTTGTTATATCTGCTCCAGGCTAAAGGTCGGGTCAACAGACATGACTTCTAGACCAATTAATGCAATACCTATATGTCTGCCTCACTAAAACAACACCCAGAAGTGTCTACAGACATCATAGGCTACACATTACATGTTGAGTCTTTGGACCAGACAACTGGTTCTAATGAGTGGTGGGGATGTTTCTAAGGAAGAGGAACACAAAATAATTGCTGGAGGGTTTTGCTCTGTTGTTACAGCAGTTTGAATGCAAACCAGATATAAAGATATGTATTTTGTTTTGAATTACCCTTTAAATTTAGACTTGTTTACTACAACTGACCCCTGACCCCATAATTAAATGAGAGAACAAACATATTTTATACTGTAAACTAGGGGTGGGCGATATGGCCCTACAATAATATCACGATATTTCATGGTATTTTTGCGATAACGATACTCTTGGCGATATGACAAAACATTTAATTTAAAAAAATATTTAAAGAATACACTACTGCAACAAAATGAAAATTTTATTTTGTAATTACATACAATATGATATGGTACACCCCTAACTGAGATATTAAAAAATACAAGAATTTTCATCAGACTGTAAGAGAAGTCAATGATCCAGAATGTCACGATACTAAATAATGCACTCCAAATATCTCCATATATCCGAAAGTGTGAATGTTTCTTTTGATAAAAACAGTAAAAGTAGTACCCTGATGTGATAATTAGGGATGGGTGATATGGCATGATATTTCAGGGTATAATATCGTTCACGATATTCAAAAATGTTGGCGATATTATTGTGTACGATATGATATGGCACACCCCTACTGTAAACTTACTTAATTCCTACACTCAATTTTTATCCCTGCAGATTTTTCTCCCACTTATTCTTTTTTAGATACTATTTTTGAAGTATAAAAAAAACTTTTTTTTTCTTCTCCTTATCCAAGCAATCTTGACAGTCCTAATAAGATTAATTAGTGTGCTTGTGATTTTAGGGCAAAACTCTGCATATGTGAACAACAGCGCTCAGTAAACTCTGCTATGACTGGGACATTCACCCACACTTACAGCTGCTGCTTTCATCACTAAAGCAGTCATGCATCTGATCCTCTGAGTGAAACTTTGTTGCTAAGGCAACAGCAAGCTGGGATTCAAATAAACAACAAACAGGGATTCACAAGCTATTGCCCAGCCAATCCACCCAATTGATTTCCACAATGCAGAAAACAAGGAAACGTACAACTTACATCAGTAAGACAGTCTTGAATGCGGCCCACGCAAGTCAGTGCAAAACTATAACCCCCGCTGCTGAAGAATAGCAAAGTGTGAGCTTCAAGCAGCAATGCATTACTATAAACACTGTGCAGCACTCAGTACATGTTTATTCAGTTTCCTCTCAATTGCTGTCACCAGTAGCTTGACTTTAGAAGCCGCAACTTATGCTAGAGGCCGCAACTCAACTTCAGTATATCTTTGTATATCGTCCAACAAATAATGTGACATTCTGTTTTTGCTGATTTTTATTTTTCAGTTTCTTGATGAATGGACCAATAGAAATGCTCCAAAATCACTTGGCATAAAACATCCTTACATTAACTTTCATTAAAGTAAAGAGTGTTTTTGTCCTCTCCTTTATTACTATTCTTCTATAAAGTTACTTTTTTGAAGATACTTGTTTTTCTTTGGACAGCAACAATGTATATGGACCATTCTACTGAATTAGATCAAAGTGTGGTCCTAGTAAACAAAAAAACAATTATGTATTCAGACATTAGAAATATACAAGGATTATGTTATGATCTATGCAAACCCAATTAAACCCAAAAAATAATTATTATAAAGTGAATTTTTGGAGAAATATTTTCATGTCACTACTAAACATAGGTGGGGCTTTATTTTAGCCACACTCCTGCATTTTAGAGGACGAACTGACACAGCAGCACCACAAGCACCACATGGTGAGCTAGATTATATTGTTTTGAAGTAAATGTGGGCCACATTGTACGGGTGTACTGTTCAAAGGTGTGTTTGCTAGTCATGTCTAGAGTCTTTAAGTTCTGCTCAAAATTCACAAAAATTATCACTAAAATTGTCATCACCATAATAATTAGTACTGAGTGCTATTGTTTCATTAGCTGGTCCAACTTGGCCATAATAGCCTTCAACAGAACATGGAAAAACGAACTTGAAAACAAGATACAGATCAAATATAAAACCCTCACTTAAGTCAGTCGTTTCCACCAAAAGTGATTTTTAAACAAGAGGTCAAACGGTAGCTTTTAGGCCCACTCTAGCCCATCTTTACAAAGTCAAGAGTTGAAAACAGTAAAATGGTCCCTATTACCACAAAATAGTGGAAAGTAAGGGGTGAGAGTCAGTGTGAGAGGGTCTTTTGTAAGTGTAGGGTAAAACGCAGGATGGAATGGACTGAGTGGAGAAGATGGCTTCTGTGGTTGTGGCTAAAAATGGAATATATAGAACAAAGGCACGAGGATTGATGGCATCATACGAGACTGAGGAGACTGAGCATTTCAGCAGCTCTGTCTGTGGGGAACTCTCTCTCTCTCTCTCTCTTTCTCTCTCTCTCTCTAGGTTTTTTTTTCTTTGCTTCTTGAAGTAGAGGATTTCAGAGAGCACCGTGATGCATTATGGGTAGTGGGGTACTGAGTGCTGTCTAAAGGTTTTAGCGCTCCTGGGGGAGCTCAGTGGGTCTCCTACAGAAAACAAAAAATAAGATCCATGCTATGAATATGGGAGCATAGAGAAAAAGCATTTGACTGTGATGGGAGAGTGGAGGGAAAATGGAATAAAGGCTCACAGCAGTGACAAGCCATGTTTTTTTGAAAGCTAAACTACTTGGTCGGGATTTAAAATTGTTCTTTTTTTCCTATCTGCGAAACTTGTCTGAAACTAGACTGCATGCATTCCTCCACTGTTAACCAAAGCATCAGGTTTATGTACACGTAAGGACTTTTTTGAAAAACGTACCGATTTCTGACATCTCAGGCACGGATGTGACGAAGGGACCGTCTGGGAATTTGGGTGCGTTGTCATTAATGTCTTGCACTTTGATGATAAACTCTGACTCCGGTTCTAAGGGTTTGTTGGTGTTGATGTCAATGGCCTGAGCGTGGAGAACGTAGTGTGACTTCTTCTCTCGATCCAGACTTTTGGTGGCATGGATATCCCCCGTTACCTCATTGATGATGAAGATAGTCCCTGCTCCTTCCCCATTGAGGATGTACCTGACAGAACCATCACCTTTGTCTGAATTTGAGTGAAGCTGAGAAGAGAGAGAAAAAAAGATAAAGGCATCTTAATAAACTTACAGCAAACTAACATAATTCATTACATTAATTAACTTGAATTAGCAAATTGGGAGCTTCAGTGTTAATGAACCATAAGTTGATAATCTTACTTCCTTAATTAAACCATGTGTTAGATTTCAAAAGTGACATGACTGAGATTTTATCTTCTATATCTTTGCAGTAAATTAATTTTATTATTCAAGCTTTCATGAAGTCCTCAATTTACTTGTTTTTTGATCATCACAAATCCTTCTTTCAGTTTTATTTTAATTACTTAAAATATTTTTCTATCAGTGCCCTTCTAACGCACAACATGGGTCAAAATTAACCCTAATGTATTCACTCTGGGATTTGATATGAACTATTGATATGTAAACATTTGCAGTCAGAAACAAGTAAATAAGTAAGAATTAAAATGATCCCAGCTGTCACACAACCGACCTTCAACCTCGAAATGTGGTTAAAATATGGTTGAAATAATCTCCGTTGTTGTTTCAATGTTAAACCAATTTTAATGTTGAATCAACATAATGTCTTCACCATTCTGCCTTTTGCAGCACTTGCTGGTCTTGTTGTTTGTGTACATACAAAAAAATAATAATAATAAAAAGTTGTTCAATTTTCATAATAGCATACAGTTTATTCCCTCTCCCGTACCATTCTGAACATCCCAAATGTAAGCTATGGCTTATTCAAGGTTAAAAGACTGATGTCAACATTGATTCACTTTTCAAAATCAACACCAAATCATAATTTAACCACAACATTAACGTTGATCCATCAATGATTTAACGTTGAAATGAAAGCTGGGATGATTTAAGGTAATCAAAAACGCGATTCTTAATGAACACTTTTGAATATTAAATTATGAAATAAACTGATTTCAAACCAAAGGCAAACCAAAGAGATACTCAGCAGTACATAAAAACACGTAGGAAATGAATATGGGTCAAGTTTGACCCATGCTGTGTGTTAGAAGGAGTTTGCTTAGCTTGTGCATCAAAGGGTTAAAAACATACAGTTCATAAATTAGATAGATCTCCAGTGTTTCGATGAGAGTTAAATATCACCATCAATGTAAACAGCTGCCCTTATTTTTAGTCATGTTTGAAAACAATGTAATATAGGTGCTCATTTAAAAATAACATAAATTCACCAAAGTGTCAGTACTTTAGAAAGATACTTCATTGATCTCAGAAGGTAAGTCAAGATCTTCGCATTTAACCAATCCATGCAGTGAAACACTCACATATACACACACACTAGTGAACAAGCACACTAGGGGGCAGTATGCACACTTGCCCGGAGCAGTGGGCAGCCCTACTACAGCACCTAGGGAGCAGTCAGGGGTTAGCTGTCTTGCTCAGAGGCACGTCAATCGTGTCCTGTGGGCTCAAGGGATCGAACATGCAATCTTCTGGTCACAAGGCTGGTTCACTAACCTCCAGACCACGACTGTTTAATCAGTACTTTAAGCATCAGTGCAAACATTGTTAATATTAACTAAAGCAGTTGATGTTAGCCATCTTGGCTGCGAGCATAGCCCTAATGTAGAGGGTAATGAATACAGGTTTGATATTTGACTTGTTAACAGTAACGTAATCAATCTGGCTTCTTTCGGTATTATTCACTTAAAAAAACCAACCAGTCCACACAAACAATAACATCAATGAAGCTCCTCCCAACTTCCAGACACGTTGTAGTTTTTCTAGTTTATAAACAAGAGCATCTCATAGTCTAGAGACTATTATGACACTGCTGTAGAAGGCTAGTAGGTATGCTTACTAATGCAGTTAAAACAGTTAATTAACTTGCGGCATGAACAGTCTGCCCAGTATTTAAAGTTTCCACAAAGACATACGCAATGCCACACACACATTGTCATATATAACGGTTTTATGCCTGAGCAAAATTAACATATAGAAGCCCTAATATATAAGGCTGAAAACACTGTGGAATCCAAGTGGGAGTTAGAAGGATATACTATACGCTTACATTAGGTACTCTAAGAAATTTAAAAATAGAATTTGCATTGCTAAAACAGTCGATCCTTTGAGACTCGGTTTGGGCTCCAAGTAAGATACCCTCAAAAATATTAAGAAAGAGATAGACAGAGAGACTGCAGAAAGGAAGAGAGCAAACTAGCTACGCTTCTCTCTTAATTGATAGCAGGAGGATTACCCACCACTCTCTTGCTGATAGATGTGCTGCCTCTCAGTTATGGCTCATCACAAATGCATGGCAGCAAATGCGTCATGAAAATAAATAACTCATTGTTGTGCTCCCATCAGACTGCACCTAGGTTTGTATTATGCAATCTTGTGCTGTTATGAAACTTCAGCACTTCTCTCGCTCTGGGATATGAATGGGTGCCGTGACAGAAGCCGCAGAAATAAATGGTTATGTATCTATTGTCACAGTTTTGGCTAATTATGTGGAGGAAAACAGAGATTCTGTCCAGGATTAGGGAGAAATAATCAGAGTCGAGCATCAAATTGCCACACACTGCTGCTGTAAATCCTTAGGCTGTAGTTATTCAGCAAGACATTCAGACACATGAGCTTTGGGAACAACAGGTTGTGCTTCCTGAGTGCTGTCTCAAGGCTCGTTGGCTTTCTGACAACACAACACTGAAAGGATATCCAATGCTCTGGAAGACAGTTCCTCCTGAGGTTTGTAATGACACTGTCCAATAATTGTCTGCCTCGCATCCACTGCAATGGACTAATGACTCCCTCAACAGACAAAACAAAAGTAGAACAGTCTAACAGTGTAATTATGAAGATTTTAAATCCAATTGGCTGAGACACCGAGATGTAAAGTATTCAGCAAACACTCAAATCACTGCATGACGTTTGAAATGAGGCCGAAGTATTTAAAAAAACGTTATGCTTCTCATGAAATAAAATTTGATCTTTTCACTGCTTGGCAACCACAGCCTAGTTTTAATGAACTGCATTGTTTGGCGCAAGAATTGTTTATTGCAAACACAAGACAGTTACAGAATATAATTGGCAGAGCTGCATTTAAAGCTGTTGTAAAATCTTTGATATATGCACACACCTGATGACCCCTGATGGCTCAAACTAAGCTCATTTATAGCTTTTATTTTATAGCTATATATATATAATACTTCTAATACAAACAACCAGCACTTCAAAAAATCAAACGTGCAGACCATTGAGTGGTGATGCAACAGAGATTGAAGCAGCGCTGTCTTAAATTACCCAGTGGATAAAAAAAGGTAATAACATCACAGTTGAACAATGACACTAGCAGAAAGTTCCTTGCAATCAATCTCATGATTTCACTCACTCTAGCCAAACGAATACGACTCTTGCATGCAGCTCCAACCCTGCCATAAACATTACAAGCATTTATTGAGACATAGAACTTTGTGTACTGCCTGTGTAGTGGTCTGCACATGTTCACAGAGCTTCTGTTGGCCAGCTAGACAGACAGAATTTTTTTTATTATTATTATAATGCATTGTTTTGCATTTAATAAACAATATTTGCTGTATAGGTGCAGACAGCTGCAGCATGTGCCGTTTTTATCAAATCATGCAGTGCAGAAAAATCTCTGATGCATTCAATACATCCAACCACTGCTTGTTATCACATAAAATACACTTCTGGTTGAATGACAAAATGAAGAAAGCATGTTTACCTTCATTTTCACTTATTGTTGTTGCTTATAGTTTTTACTGCTTGATTGCTCAGATTTTTCTGTAATACAGTTCTGGGCTTTATATAGTTTTAAATCTGTAACCAGGCCTTCTTGTTTGTAGTCATATACTGCAAAGGCAAGCTCCGCTCCTGATGTGTTTCAACACTGCCAGTGTCTTGCACTATGTTTCTTTTTATATAAAATTGTGTGAATATATTTGTGCATGTTTGCATTAAATGTCTTGGGGCCACTTTTTCGGGCTCAATTATTCTTACAAACATCACACTGTATCTCAATATTCATTGGATGTAAGCTGTGAGTAAGAGATGTTGCATTCTTGTACATTTTCACACTAAAGACATCAAGTTTAAGGTAAATGAATACCAGCCCTAATTATCACTTATCATATCCTTACTGATTATTAATTATTGGTATCTGTATATACGTAAAGGAAATTACCTGAATGAGCACTAAGCACACCACAACTTTATTATTATTAGGTAGTAAGCTTAGAATTTAAATGTACAAATTAATAAGGATAAAGCTTTATATGTCCAGCTTTTTGTTAGATTTGCTATAGGTATATGTAGGGAATGAATTTGTGTTGCTTACTCTTAATCACTGAGAAGCACAGCTTATTGGTTTAGGTAAAAAACAATTTATTTATGAGTCAACAAATTGAATTGACAGTGAAAAAAAACATTTTTTTTTACAAAAAAGGACTTTTCACCATAACACACAACCTCTTGTGGTTTGTTACTTTAATGCACAGAATATTTTGTGATTTATCATATTCAATTTTGTTTTATGAAAGCAACATGATCTTATTTGCTGCGAGCATTCATTTATTTCCCCCTGCATATAGAAAGTACCTACACTGTAATGAGTTGCTGTAAATTTACAGTGGATATACAACAGTATCTTATTATTTTTTATAATAATTATAAAATACTGTCAAATAACCACACAGCGTATGTAAATTAACAGTAATGCAATCAGTCGCCCAATAACAGCAAATAACTGTAATTTATCAGCAAATACAGTAGTTTCTGACCACCTGTGGAAATATGCACCATCATCCCTTTACAGTCCAGTCACTATCCATCAAAATCATACTGGTGACTACAGACTAATGTTTTAGTTTTAATGATAACCCTTTTTTATTAAACTGTCTTAACTGCTTCTAGTTAATAAATATATGCAGTGGGCGGAGCCAGCCTATTGGGCTCAGCTGAGTTAAAACTCTTTCAGCTCATTCAGTCAGTGCAGGAAATGCGGGGCAGCTTGTATTGTGTTTTGTAAAATAAAGAAAGATAATCTAACTCAGCTCAATCTAACTCTCCTCGAAGACGCGAGCCGGTGCATTTACTACTGACGTGTTTGGACTGCAGTTGCGGTGGTCCCCGAGAAACTCATGAAAAAGGTAGCTGTTAATGTTGCGTCTCCTAATGTTTGCAGCGATATGGTTTTGTCATTATAATTATTAAACTTTTAAGATATAAGATGTTGTTAATTAGGTCTGTTTCATTTAATGACTAAATTTAGCAAAGAAACTATAGCTTGAATAGCTAGTTAGCTAGCTAGCTGGCTGGCTAGTTGGTTAGTACCATAAATACACAGTAATTTCACTGTCATATACTGTCATTCAATTTACAGTACAATGCTGTTAAAATAAATTACAGTAGATGCTCTGTAAAATAACAGTAAAATACTGGTGTCTCTGCTGCCAGTATTTTATTGTATATTCACAGTGAATTTTTGTTACAGTGTACGGCTCTACTCATGCCTAAGAGAACAGTACACTTAGAATAGAGAGCTGATCCTTGCATTGTGGTAAGAGGGTGGAAAAAAATTAGTGTGTTGAATCTGGTTGACCTATCGTGCTCACACTGGCCACAGAAACAACAAAGATCCTGCAACACTTTGAAAAACGAACACACGAATGAAACCATACGGTAATAATTGGAGTTGCTAGCGGCGACCCAAAGGATCATTAAAAATGAGCTAAAAAAGGGCAACCCTGAATACATCAATGACACATTCATGCTGGATGGAAATCATTGCCTGTTGTTCTCGGAGCGTTGAGAAGTTGAGAAGAGTGCACGGCAAAGCCGGCACTAATCCAAACAGCAAAGCACAGATTAATCACTAATTAAAGAAAGCGGGGGCTGATTGCAGAGCAAAGCCCTCTGCCAGAGTGAACTGTCCTTTCCTTTCGGTAAACACAGCACTCAGACAAGCAGTCAGTAATTAGCTGAAGGGTCAGAGCCCAGACTGCAGTCAGATCTTCTCCAATCACCAGCTGTTAGTTTAAGGTAATGAGACTTTGTGTTAGGAGTCTGTAAACACACAGTGGAAAATTAGTGGCAGATCAGAAAGTGAATGAGAGAGGAAGGTTTTGTAAACAAATCTCAAACAGAATTTGTTTGGAGGGAGGTAGCCTCACTGTTATAGATTGGTGGTTTTGGGGAGTGTCAGTTCTGAAAAACCTGTCTGCTCATGAAAATGGAACCAAAAGTGGTGGCCATTAAAGACCCAGAGATTTCATTTAGTGACACACTGGCTTATGAAAATTGATCATCGTTTCAACATGAATAAAATATTACATAAATACAACTATTGCTAAGGCAAACTGAAAGATAAAACCATTGATTCATAAATGATAAAATATTAAAATTAAATATATAATTTGTTTTCAGTGCACAACATAAAGTTAACTCACAACACATTCAACTGTAAAAAGAAATTAGTTATTATGATGAACGACTGCAGCTGACTCATTGATATTTAATTTATCATACTGTTGAATGGATCAATGTATAACAGCTAATGAGCTCACCTGTTTGCTGATGAAATTAACCTAATATTATTATTAAATGAAGTGCTGTCGTTTGGTAACTCCCCCTATGACACATTTTCACAATAAAGCATAATAATCCCTGCTGAATGAATAATGGGTGACTGATGATGATTGATGGTCTAACATGGGCAGTAGGGTAGCCATGCTTCTTTCCATGTTGCCACTGGCCGCCCAGCCACCCGTTGGTTACGCCTCAGAATGAATCACGTAGTACATCCATTGCCTGAAATGGGCCAGTACTCAGCCGTATGCAGTACCAGCACATCTACATTTTACTCTTTAGCACACTGGGACTTTTTCTTGCATGTCGGCACTTTACACATGCCCCCCTCACAAATCAGGTCCTCTGGCATGTGCAATCACTGAAAAGAAAACAATGCTGAGCAACAATAAAAGTACCAGAAGTTCAAAAAAGGTTGTATGTTCTTCAGTATTCACCATATCGGTGCCATACAGCACAAATATGACTTATTAGAGTGATTTTTTTAGTGTGCTTGGATAATCAATATTTCAATTAATCTTAAACCATGTTTATCATACTAAATAAATAAATAAATTAGAATCAGAATCGGACTTTATTGGCCAAGTATGCTACACATATAACGAATTTGTGTTTGGTTACAGTAGCTCACAGTGCACGATAACTGACATTACAGGAGTAACAAACACATCCAACCTAGTCATCCTCCTACACACACTCACACACACACACACACACACACACACACACACATACACATACAGACACACCTGTAAACTTGTTGTATATTTAAAGTAAAGTGCTGAGTGCAGCAGTGAAGGACAGTGCAGACTGAATTAAATAGATATAAATATGGAGAACAGAAGAGTCACTGGTGGAGACGGTGGTACAGTGTGTTCTGAGACTCTATCAGATAAATAGAAGTGCAGTACAGAGAAAGTAGAAGAGTGAGAGAACGTCCTGGATATGGATGGATGTATGCAGTAGTATGTATGTATGTATGTATGTAATAGACTGTATCCAGAAAGTAGTGTTGTAATGTTAAGCTGTTCATGAGTGTGATGACATGTGGGAAGAAGCTTCTTATATGCTTTGCGATATAAATAAAAAATAAATAAATTAATAAATAGGCACATTTGTGTTTTAATTTGGGATTTTTTCTTTGCGATATAATCCATATATTCTCAGTGTCGTGCAAAGTGCTCATGATGTAAAGAAGATGGGATTTGATGGCAAGGGTTGCAAAATGAAGAAAGAAGAAAAAATAGCAAGAAGCAAACAGAAGAGACAGGAAATGACAGAAAACATCCAAAGTTTGGGATCATTTCAAGCTGTCTACTGTACAACCGAACAAGCATACCACACAACAGCAATGCTTCAGCATCTCAGCAAAAAGCATCCAGTCTATCACCCAGTTCTTAGAGCACACCTGACAAGGTAACATTAATGTGAGCATTTATTGTAAAAATTATGAGTGGTAGTTGAGATAAGTGAGGAATGTACATTCATTATGACTGTATGTACTGGCTAGTTAAAAATGTTAGTTACTCATGATGTCCCTAAGTTATCTAGACTAGTCATTGCGCTAATATTAACACACACACACACACACACACAAACACACAAGAACATGCAATCCTCACACACAAAGCCACACACACCAACCTCCCCTCAGTGATGCATAAAATGCTCCACAAAGCAAAATATCAGGTGGTTTAATAACCTAAGGCCTAAAATCCACCAGTCCAGAGCAGAAGCATATTCAGTTTAGTATGATTGTAGAAACTAGTGGCCAGCAGTAGGGCAACCCTTCTACACAGCATATTAGGGTACATTAACCAATAATGTAAAATGACACTAAAATACACTAAATGGGTTTATAGAAAACTATATATATATATATATATATATATATATATATATATATATATATACTGTATGCAATTTAAGCAATAAAAAACAACTAGACCTCTCTTTTTGTATATTTACTGTAAATATGCTTATACTTTTAAGAAAGCAATGGTATTCCTTATATAATTACTCCATTAAAAATGATTGTTACTTGCAGCCCCATATAATATAATATAATATAATATAATATAATATAATATAATATAATATAATATAATATAATGTTTAGTCTATAACATGGCACAGAACGTATGTTCATTCTAGCGAGGCTAAAAGCAGGCCCCTCTCCTCACACCTATGCTCCATAGCCTCCAAATCCAGCCTTGGCCTCCCTTGTCCATGAGAGCACATAAATTTCACTTAACCTACAGTCAGGGTTCTAATTTGTCCACTGACTTACTCTGGCACGGGCTAATATATCACACTCTCCTAACAACAGATTCTCAGTGTTCAGCCAGTCCGTCTCTAATGCCAGGAAATAAAAGTGTCATTGGGTCAATGAGGCCAGTGCTAACTCGCTACAACACAAGGCTAGCAAGTGGTCGGCCATCAAATCACTTTCCGACTAATGGGAGGACACAGATATTGATTTCAAATTCCACTAGCACTAGCATATAAGTTTGAAATATAGTGCTCTGGTCTTAATGTCTGAAATATAGTCCCTGACCGCAGGGACACACTAGTAGGACTTGCTTCTTGCTTCTGCAATACTGATTAATGACTCGAGTCTTTTAAATGATCTGTTCATGGTTAATACTACGTTGGTTAATTTATCTGGTAAAGGAGCCGTGTGTAAACCTTCAGCAGAGGGGTGGCATATTGCTACCGCCTGAACCTCACACCCACCCTCCCACCTTCCCTGAGGATTGTCATTTCAGTTTTTTTGCCATTGCCTCGGTTGCTGTCCCAGTTCTGTTTTGCTTCTTCATGTTTTCTCTTCTTCACAGTGAGGATTCTTCGTCCTCTGCTCTTTCTTGTGTTTTTGTCCTCAATAATAAGTACAATCCTTCATTGTTTGGGCTTCAAACTTCTCACAGCATGAAACAGTTATGCAGGACATGTGTTCTAGCAATTTATTCTACCTCGTAAAGTGGTCTAGGGCTGCAGCTATCGATTATTTTAGTAATCGAGTATTGTATTGATTATTCCATCGATTGATAGAGTAATCAGATACAATATATATTTTTTCAATTAAAGAGCAATAGTAAATATATAAAATAAAATAAAAACAGGGTTATTAACATTTTATTGCTTAAACTGCATATCGTATATTATAATAGGTCTAGTAAAAAAATTCAGTAATAGTAATTATTAAATTTTCTTCTTTAAAACTGTACTACATGTAATTTAAGCAATATAATGTTAAGAACCCTTTAGCTTATATATTTACTATTGCTCTTTAATTAAATATATATATATATATATATATATATATATATATATATATATATATATATATATTTTATCCGATTACTTGATTAATCGATGGAATAATCGATAGAATACTTGATTACTAAAATAATCGATAGCTGCAGCCCTAGATTTAGGAGCTTACAGACTCAACTAAATATCACACTTTACTCTTACTCTCTCATAATTGTTCTTTCATTGATAGTAACATTTTCAGTAAGGACATTTGCCAGCGTCTTGTTCGAATTTTCCTGTTACTCCATAATTTGCATAAGCATAGTACAGTTTTAAAGAAAATATTTTAATAATTACTATTACTGAAATTTATTACTAGGACTATACATCAAACTATAAGTTCACAAGACTGGCTACTGTACACTCAGTTACTATGCTGAAGCTTGTCCTACACTTACTGTAAACTAATTAAACTTAATATACTTGCTGTATTGGATTTGGTGCATTTTAGGTTCCAAATTGCTATATTTTAGTTTACTGTGTATTTTATGCTTTACTATGAGAGAAAAGTGTGTGTGAGGGGTGTATGTTCTTGTAAGGGACGTGGTTGTTTATAACTATGAACAAAATGATAATATGAATGATTTTATTTTAGGATTTTATTTTTTGTGATTACGTTCTTAAGCAAAGCTTAGATCATTTACGGACATAACTCGACATCACACAGACTTATGCTCTTAGCTCAGTAACGTCTCCTCGGCTAGTTCGGTTTACAGTAGACTTTGTAGACTGTGTATGTTTTTTTTCTGGTCCGTCTCTTCTGTTCATCTCTCCTTATTCTCTCTCTCTTTCTCTATTTTGCAATCCACGCCATCAAATCATGTCTTCTTCGTGTCACCTGGCAACAGCGTAAACACGCTGTGCAACAGTAAAAGTCGTCCATGTGAAACAGTGTGCTAAACGAATCTTCGAGGCAAAAAATTTGCTTTAATGTTTTTTAGTAATCGAGTTGCTCGAGTTCCTCGAGGAATCGTTTCAGCCCTAAACTGGCCCTACATTAGATTAATTTAGGGCTGAAACAATTCCTCGAGGAACTCGAGTAACCTGATTACAAAAAATCATCGAAGCAAATTCTTTGCCAAATTCTTTCACACAGATGACTTTTACTGTTGCACAGCACACTTGTGGTGTTGCCAGGTGACACGAAGAAGACGTGATTTGATGGCGTGGATTGTTAAATAGAGAAAGAGAGAGAGAATAAGGAGAGGAGAACAGAAGAGACAGCCCAGAGAAAACCATACACAGTGTCCACAGTCTACTGTAACACCGAACTAGCCGAGGGAGCCATTACTGAGCGCCAACCTGAAGAAAGACGTGGCTTAAGTTAGCTTCTTATGTGAATTCCGCCTTTCCACCTTAAATGATGCAGCAGTTACAGGCAGCAGAATGTAACTTCTATACTATTTAAGGTGGAACGAGGTATTCAAATAAGAAGTTAACTTCAGAAAGCAAGCAACTAAGCTTTCCTAGCAAACTGATATTGAGTCTGAGTTTTACGGTAATCGCTAGGCGAGCACAACACCAGTTTTTCAGCATCTGAGCAGAAACAGTCAGTCTACACATCCACAGAGCGGAGCCACACACAGTAATCATAACATTTAGCCTAAATCAGTGAGATGGAGAGTTGAGATGAAGGCTAGTAAAGCGTGTATGTTAGTTATGGTTATATGTAATGACTAGTTAAGAAAGTAAGTCAGTGTGATGGTGAGTTGAGATGAAGGCTAGTAAAGTGTGTATGTTAGTTATGGTTATATGTAATGACTATTTAAGAAAGTAAGTCAGTGTGATGGTGAGTTGAGATGAAGGCTAGTAAAGCGTGTATGTTAGTTATGGTTATATGTAATGACTAGTTAAGAAAGTAAGTCAGTGTGATGGTGAGTTGAGATGAAGGCTAGTAAAGCGTGTATGTTAGTTATGGTTATATGTAATGACTAGTTAAGAAAGTAAGTCAGTGGGATGGAGAGTTGAAATGAAGGCTAGTAAAGCGTGTATGTTAGTTATGGTTATATGTAATGACTATTTAAGAAAGTAAGTCAGTGTGATGGTGAGTTGAGATGAAGGCTAGTAAAGTGTGTATGTTAGTTATGGTTATATGTAATGACTAGTCAAAGTAAGTCAGTGTGATGGTGAGTTGAGATGAAGGCTAGTAAAGCATGTATGTTAGTTATGGTTATATGTAATAGCTAGTTAAGAAAGTAAGTCAGTGTGATGGTGAGTTGAGATTAAGGCTAGTAAAGGGTGTATGTTAGTTGTGGTTATATGAAATGGGAAGTCAAGAAAGTAATCAGTGTGATGGCGAGTTATGTCCGTAAATGATTTAGGCTTTGCTTAAGAACATAACCACGAAACATAAAAGCCTGAGCTTCATTCACATTATTGTTTTGTTATCGAGGGAACAGTAGCCTTGTGAACTTATAGTGTGATATATAGGTCTAGTAATACATTTCAGTAATAGTAATTATTAAAATGTTTTCTTTAAAACTGTACTATATGTAATTTAAGCAATACAATACAACCTGTCTAATTTTATCCTATATATTAAAATTGCTCTTTAATTAATAAAAATATATATTTTATCCAATTACTCGATTAATCGATGGAATACTTGATTACTAAAATAATCGATGGCTGCAGCCCTAGATTTATTAACTTACAGACTCAACTTAATATCACACTTTACCTTTGTTCTTTCATTGATGGTAACATTTTCAGTAAGGACATTTGCCAGCGTCTTTTTCAAATTTTCCTGTTACTCCATAAATTGCATAGGCATTGTAATACCTGCTACACCGTTTGATATGAAATGGAAAAATGGATGTAACCGTTGTACATCCATGTACATTTAAGGTGAAATGAGAAATTGTGAATAAGAAGCTGACAAATAAGAAGTTGAATTTAGGTTTATAGTTTTAATAAGAATCATAAACTTACCTAGAGTTTTATGCATGACACTAGTGATAAATGTGTTGTGGTAATTCAAGTGTTGCTATAGTGACACGAAATTAAAGCTGCTGCTTCAATAAAAACCACAAAATGTATAAGGCACTCTCTACAGCCAGCTTCTGGTCTACTGCAGCAACATAGCACATGGCAGCCTCTGTTGGAAGATGACCTCCTATGTAGATTTGAAGGGCTCATTCTAAGAAAACAGGAACATAACAATTTATAATTACTGGTATACACTAATGTTTATAAAACTATCTTCAATTTCTCAAATAAATACCACTAAGCTCACACACTGCTCCTATAATTCTATGAATAATGCGGATATGTTAACTGCTGGGGCAACAAATATTCCCTATTCATGTTTATTTGTAGTTATTAATGAAGCAACGTACATAGCTTGTTTCAAATAGTTCCCACATATGCGTATTATTATATGCTGTGGCATCGTCACTGTGTTATTAATAAACCTCATTGTAAAGTGTAACACAATATAAATATATATATGACACTCATCTACGTCACTCGTAATTTTTGAAACCAGAGGACCGGATTCCTGGATCATTCAGAGACACAAAGATTCCCCTATTAGGCTCTCCTCTGTGACGTAGAACGTGGGAGAATGCTTTCCTGCTGGGGTTTATTGATTAAGTTATGGAGTGTGTTGCTGTTGCGCTTCAAAGGCAGCACAAGCTGCTATTGTGATCCCTTATGTTCAGTGACCTTTCTAATTGACTTAGTGCCACTCAGTGCCTGCATCATAACACTCATTCATGCTCTGCATAATTGCAGTTTTCATTCATGCGTATTTTTCACCATAGCACACTTTATCATTCGCGTCTAACAAACGCAGCGACCTATCACCTGTTCTGCCACGGGCTGAAAAACCCTTTCAGCAGTGGACAGAATCGCATGCCTGCAGGTAACTCAGAAAAATATCATCGTACTAACAGGTGAACGTTTGAAGCTGGAATCAGATTGACAACCATGCGCAACCTTGGTGACCCTTTGTTTGATTCTGTTCTTTCTCTACTGCATTAGATTGCTCTCCAGCTGACAGAAGAGAGGGATTGAGTTTATCTGTCTCTGTACGCTCGGTTTACTCTGTGCAGCGGCGACGGGTGGCGGCTCTGATACGGCTGAAGTGTCTGGAGGCTAAGCATTATCCCAGAGTTTGCATAAAAGGAATATTTTGGCTGTCACATGGCCCAGAGAGTGGACGAGCAGGGGATAGCTGGGCGCAATCTAAATCTTTCATGGTTTTTGATCATTTTTACTAATTTAAGCTAGACTCATTTTAGTAGACCGAGATGTTAATGGTTACTCTACTAGAAAATTCAGCATAAACCAACAGGCAACATCTTGGTTATGTATATTACTAAATGTATATATTCTAGTTTATATTTACTTTATTATTGTCTATTTATTATATTTGCACTGTTTTTACTACATATATATAATTGCTGCCCTGCTGTAGAGTTATATATGACCCTCACCCCAAGCATTTCAATGCATGTATGTCCTGACATGATGTACAAATAACAAATAAACTTGAAACTTAATACTTGATCATGCCTGATCAACAGCATACCCAGCATATTGCTGCCATGTGGATAACTTTGCAGAAGAAGGGCCATTTATATTAATCCATCATGAGCAATAGGCTTTTTCAAATATGTCAAAAACTGAAAAAACAGCAATATGTTATGTTATGGGTGTTGGAGTGCTGGGCAGTTGCTAACATGCTAATCACAAGTAAAGCCAGCGGACTTTATTTGGATTTGGAGGCTGATATCGTCGCTGTCCATTTCCTCAGGTCAAGGCCTGGACCGTCATCATTTCTAACTTGTTTTATAATTTAGTGCCAGATCCTGTATACTGAAGTATCAGCATCGTATACCATCAGCAACTGAAAGACAAATTTATTACAAATACCGTTCAGTATATTTCAGTATATTTACTGTTTAAAGCTGAACTGAATTAATTATTTATAAAACTCACTTCATGTAAAAACTCGCTTTAGTCTCCGACTGCTGCTCCTCGCTTTGTACCTCGTCTGTGTACGCGCCGCACCCCCCAATGTGCACTGATCTGATTGGCCGAGGAGCGCTTTTGGTGATCTTAAAGCGCACGCGATTGGTCTCTGAGTTCACTGCGCCATAAAGCCCTTATACCGTAAAAACAAGAAAAGCTCTGCCGCTTAAAATAAACACAAAATTAAATCCTTCTCTATAGTATATCGGTTTGGTTCCGCATTCGACAACGTCTGGGTCTGGATCCGGGACGCATCCCGCCTATTAGTGACCCCTGCTCTAGAAGATGATTAAAATTTCTCTTTTCAGAGTCACTTTAAAAGTGATTTCACACATGCGTAGACTAAGGAAGCTCAGCGTCTCAGACAGGAAGTGTTCAAGTAGTGCAAAACAGTACAAACACTGATCCGTCCATGCAGAGCTACTGCAGAGTCACACATGCTGTTAGAACTGAGAGACCCCGTCCAGATATTAATGCTTATGGGTTTATAATGTGATGTTATTAAAATTCCTGTAGGTGTAATAAGTACTAATACTTCTATACAGTGCAGTGTTTCTCAGCCTCGGCCTTCGAGGCCCACTGCCTCACATTTTAGTGTTTTTTCTGCTTCAACACCTATTTTAACTGGTATTGGACTGGTAATGAGCTGATTAGTGATAAGAACAGCTTGAAATGATCTAATTGATCTCAAGTTGATCTCAAGTTATTTTGTTATAACACAACTTTTAAAATGTTAATGTTATATTAATGTTAGTTTAATATACTACTAATGACTTGACTAGAACTCAAAGTTTAAGACTTGGGACTTTAGACTCGCTTGTATTGACTCGGGACTTGCTTGTCAAGACTTGAGACTTACTTGTTACTTGCAACTTAGTGACTTGGTCCCATGTCTAGTTATTGGTACAGTGCAGTGCAGGTAATAGATAAATGGGACAAAGTCCTCTGAAAGACTACAAAGACTAGAGACTGACAGCCCTAATGACTTACTGTTGCACACTGATCAGTCTGATTTTTACATGTCAGGATGTGATTCTTCAGATGCTCACTCACTTTCAACCATTCAAATGCTAGTATGCCTAAATGTTGGAAACGTTGCAAGGGTGCACACGCCAAAAACGGCCTTATCCGGATAATTGTAACTTGGCACTCTCCGGTTCTGGCGCTTCATTTAAAATGAATGAATCTGAAGGGAGATTTGCTGAGCAAGTTCGCCTCCACAGGCACATATATGAAAGCTCTATCATATCGTTCCACAGAGATACTGCAACGATGCAAGAGCTAACAAAAAATGCTGACGCATTCACTTTTGGCTCATGTGCCGTCTGCTGAGTCCTGCGAGACACTGTGAAAGGATGACTCCAGAATATGACTTCACTCCAAAGATAATGTGAACAAATTCATTCAGCTATTGGTACAGACAATTCCATCTTCCCAAAATATTGGTCCGGACCATCTATTACCCTTACCATCTATATGCAAACCTACATCAATAGAATATACAGAGTTAAATTCTACTCTCTTTACTTCATAATCAGAATCTCCAATCTAAGAAATAGAAGTATGCTGCTTAAATGACCATTTGAATAATCAGATATAGTGGTGTGAAAAAGTGTTTGCCCCCTTCCTGATTTCCTGATTTTTTGCATGTTTGTCACACTTAAATGTTTCGGAATATCAAACCAATTTAAATATTAGTCAAAGACAACACAGGTAAACACAAAATGCTATTTTTAAATGAAGGTGTCTATTATTAAGGGAGAAAAAAATTCAAACCAACATGGCCCTGTGTGAAAAAGTGATTGCCCCCTAAACCTAATACCAACCAAACCTAAACCACCCTTAGCAGCAACAACTGCAACCAAGCATTTGCAATAACTTGCAATGCGTCTTTTACAGCATTGTGGAGGAACTTTGGCCCACTCATCTTTGCAGAATTGTTGTAATTCAGCCACATTGGAGGGTTTTCAAGCATGAACAGCCTTTTTAAAGTAATGCCACAGCATCTCAATTGGATTCAGATCAGGACTTTGACCTGGCCACTCCAAAGTCTTCAGAAACCACAGTGACGGTATATTTTAACAAGGGGGAAATCACTTTTTCACACAGGGCCATGTAGGTTTTGATTTTTTTTCTCCCTTAATAATAAACACCTTTATTTAAAAATAGCATTTTGTGTTTACCTGTGTTGTCTTTGACTAATATTGAAATTGGTTTGATGTTCCGAAACCTTTAAGTGTGACAAACATGCAAACAATCAAGAACACTTTTTCACACAACAGTAACTGCAGAAATTATTATTATCTGTTATGACCAGATTATTAAGTGCATGTAAATGCTCTCAGGGTTATGTTACAGCTATCAAGAAGATACTAAAAATAACTCATAGGCATTCTGTGTACAAGTCAGTAATAGAAAAAGCACCTATGGTTAAAACATGGTTGATCTTCAAAAAATGCTAGATAAATGTCACAATTTGCACCTCATATTGCTATAGAAATATAAAAATATACTATAAATATATACTAATATACTAAATATACTAATATACTAAAGTATTCCAGGAACCAGTATTTGAAAAACATATACAGGCCAACATTTTAGTGAAAGACTTTTAACTGGCTTGTAAAGCCCTGTTGCTACAGTAGCTGATGTTAGCTAGAGACTGGACCACTGCAGAGATATTTCTCTTCTTGCTGACACACCTGACAAACTAATGGTCAAGTCAAGTCAAGTTTATTTATATAGCGCTTTTTACAACATTGTTGTCTCAAAGCAGCTTTACAGAGTTTTGAAAACAGACAGTTACAACATATATACCCCCAGTGCGCAAGCCAGAGGCAACAGTGGCAAGAAAAAACTTCCTCAGACTGGAGGAAGAAACCTTGGGAGGAACCAGACTCACAAGGGGAGACCCATCCTCCTCTGGTCAAACAGTATTTACAGTTTAATAAACTAAACACCAAAGAACAGAGTATCTGGTTGAAGCTGCACAGGTAGAGGCAGTCTCTGACTGAGGCAGTCTCTGACTGAGGCAGTCTATGACTGAGGCAGTCTATGACTGAGGCAGTCTATGACTGAGGCAGTCTATGACTGAGGCAGTCTATGACTGAGTCTTTATGTAAAGTGGGCGTGAGCTGAAACAGTCCCATCCTATCTCAATGCTGGTGCATCTGGATGGCACAGTGATGTAACTGAGGGTGATTCACAAATTACTATGTGTGGTCTGTTCCATTTACTGGAAGTTGAATGTTGGAACAGGGAATGATGTCCCATTCGATTGATTGTTTCCCAGTAAAACCTCTGGAAAACCCAAATGAACAAATCCAAACAGGCTTTGTTGTGCTTCCATATTCGGAATATAGTTGGTTTTGGCAGATTAACCATTAGGTATTTAGCAATTCCAGTTGATAACTACCCATTACATAGTACTTTGTGTATCCAAACACTGTGGCACCATGTTCACAGCTGGAAGTTGAAAAGTACTGTGTGTATGAATGATTTAGACAAAAATAGACAAAAAAGCTAATAAACAGTACAACGCTAGAGCTTTGATGTTTGAGCAGTCATTGTGGATTTTGAGATCTGGAGTAGTAAAGCTCTCCCCAATTCCTGAGTAGGAAATCCATTCCAGTTCCAGAACTTGAAAATTACAAGTTCAAATTGGACACACATCATCACCATCATCAGCTTCTGATACACTGGGTAGCTTTAGTGTTAGCATTAACTCATCTGAATGCAGCTTCCATCATAATTCAAGATCTATTCATTTTTTCCAATGATTGCACAACAAAAACCTTTTTCAGAATCAACATCACCAGTAAAAAAGTTTACTTGTATTACATCACTTATTACAGTTATAGTTTAGGCTGTTAGGTTGTGCCCTGCAGTCTACTAACAGCAAGGGAGCAAGGAGGCTGGAAGGACAAAGGAGAGGACGAGAAGACTCCGAGAAAACGTAGGAGGGGAGGGGACGTGCAGAGCAGAGGAGAGAGGAAATGACAGGATGAGGGAGGACAGAGGAGGAGAGGGAGGACAAGAAGAGAGAAAGATGGAGAGTGAAGAGAGGGAGGGAAGGGCAGAGAGGTCAGAGAGTAGGATAAACTCATCAATCAGCCAACCAAGCCTCATATTCACAATTAGCAAGGAGGGCTCACGTTTGATTAAATCCTCTTCGGAGGAGAGTAAGGGCTTGAGATTTAATCAGTGTGTAGGCGTCTGTGTGTGTGTGTGTGTGTGTGTGCGTGTTTTTTTATATATTGGAGCAAATTATCTGTTAATTATTCAAATTCCTTGCTCGTTTACATTCTTTATCATGTCTGTTGGACCAGCACTGTGGTTTGAGTTAACTTCTATAAAGATAGATGCACTAAAATACATGCACTGGGTCCAAAGCTAGTGTACTAGTGTATTTTGGGCAGTGTGCCATCACTTCATATGACAAATTCCACTTTATTTAATTCCAGGAGACTTGTTCAAGCTAGGAGTTGTACAGTACTGTGCAGTACAGTACAGTTTATATGTGTGTTTATGACTGATTTACATGTGTTTATATATATATATATATATATATATATATATATATATATATATATATATATATATATATATATATATATATATATATATATATATATAGCAAATTAGCTGTTAATAATTCTGCATAATCAAAAAATCAAGATAATAAAAAAAATGCCTGTCGGAACGCTTTAATGTTAAATACTCCATTCTAGAGTAAATTACAGCATCACAGTGGTGCATATCTGAAGCACGAAATGCCTCTAAAAGGAGGTTAATTATTAAGTGGCTATTCAATTAAATTGCATCATGAATGGCACACAGTTTCACAATAATTTTATAAAAAAACATTTGGCCTACAATGATTTTTGGATGACCAAATAAAATGTCTATGTTTGAGTTACAGATATTTTGACCCCTGGTCACCATCACCACCAACACATCATAGTTGGAACATTATTCTACAATGAACAGCAGCTGTGTTTACATGATCAAACGGAATAGAATATGCCCATAATCAGACTTCAATCAGAAAGGACTAGTCTGATTGAGGCCATTACAATTCCATTCTTAATGAATGAGGTGGGGAATCCTGTAAATACTTTGTTAAACAGAAATACAGTAGCTGTGCAAATGCCTGTGTTGTGAGTTTTTATGTTCCATAGCATCTGGTAAAAGCATATGCCTACAGATGGGTCCACTGATTGCTGCAGGGCTCGCGGGAAGGTCATGGCTTTGTGACCCCTGGCATTTGGGGCTTTTTATGACAAGCAACTCTAGGCCTGAGAACAAGACCCTGCAATGTTATCTTAAGAACTTCTATTCAAGAACCACTCCACCCAGGAGATAACGACTTGGCCAGGTGTACATGGGCCCCAAGGAGCAGGAAGGCAGGCCTATAAAAGACAATGCAGCTGAGACATGTTTGGGACCAGGGTAGACCAGGGTTTGAGAGCTCACAGAGATCGTGCCGCGGTATCCTTATCTGTTGCAACACTGTTTGTGTTGGTCGTCCTCTGGTCCTTCATTAGTGGTCACAATATGCAGCTGTCTGGATAGTTTGGGTTGGTGGACTATTCTCAGACCAGCAGTGACACTGCGGTGTTGAAACTTCAGAAGAACTGCCGTGTCTGATTCACACATACCAGCACAACACACACACTAACACTCCACCACCATGTCAATGTCACTGCAGTGCTGAGAATGAGCCACCACCCAAATAATACCACCCAACTCTGTGGTGATGCTCTGGGTCATGACCATTGTTGTAACTTCGTCTTTTGCCGTCAGAATGAAGAGGGAG
The DNA here is from genome assembly GCA_021613375.1 of Megaleporinus macrocephalus. Classification (NCBI taxonomy): domain Eukaryota; kingdom Metazoa; phylum Chordata; class Actinopteri; order Characiformes; family Anostomidae; genus Megaleporinus; species Megaleporinus macrocephalus. The sequence continues at coordinate 8,399,284 of CM038715.1, read as the reverse complement.
ACCAGACAGAGTTTCAAGCTTGTTTAATTGCAATTGCGATACCCTCTTAGCTCAGATCAGGAGCTGGTCAAAATCTGGTCAGAATCTGGTCTGATCTGAACTGGTTTGAAGCTGGTCTTATATAGGGCTGTGTATTTGCTTTTTCTGGCCCACCAGTACACCTGGCTACGTCATTCTGTTGAGTGGAGTGGTTCCCAAATAGAAGTTCCCAAGATAAGCTGCAGAGTATATGGCCCTATATGGTGGGGGTTAACAAAAAGCCTTGACCTTCCTGTGGGCTTCAGCAACTTCCTTGGGCCACCTGTCCCTCCATACATTCGAACAAACGCTATAGTGTGATTATTTTAAATAAAATTCACCACACCATTAATGAACTGGATAAAAGTTAGGACAACAAAGTATGAAGAAAAACAGATGAACTACAGTCTGTAATTGAAAAACGACAAAGTACGTCTGTACTATACCTCTTACTATACCTTTTGCCCTGTCAGCAAGTATATGAGCTAATGAATGACAGTAGGTTTACAATAAGTATAGAGCAAATGAGGTAACATATCGCTGCTCATCTCACTCTGACTGGACTCATTGCCATTGTAAAGTCTACACTAAGCGATACTCCATGCATGCATGTCATTTTGGATCTGATTACATGTAGTGTGCATGTAACATGGGTGTTTCATCAGATTGTTGAATACATTCTTCATCATGTCCGTTGGAACAAAACTGTGGTTCGAGTTAACTTCTACAAAGATAGATGCACTAAAATAGATGCACTGGGTCCATAGCTGGAGGAGAAAGTCCACTAGTGTAATTTGGGCAGTGTGCAATCACTTCATATGACAAATTCCGCTTTATTTAATTCCAGGAGACCTGTTCAAGCTAGAGGTTGTAAAGTACTGTGTGTATGACTGAGTTATATGTGTGTTTATGAATGATTTATGTGTTTTCTATACATTTAGCAAATTATCTGTTAATTATTCTGCATATTTAAAAAATCAAGATGTAAAAAAATGTCTGTCGAAACGCTTTAATGTGAAATACTCCATTCTAGAGTAAATTACAGCATCAGAAATGTCCACAGTGGTGCATATCTGAAGCACTGAATGCCTCTAACAGGAAGTTAATTAATGGTAACATATCGCTGCTTAACTCACTCTGAATGGACTCATTGCCATTGGAATGTCTACACTAAGCGATACTGTTGAATAGAGCATGAATATAAACACCTTAGTCCTAATCAGTTATCAGAATTATTTAAATCAGACTGTGATCAGATAGTTAAACATAGTTTCACATCAACTTCATATCAAAACACTTTGAGATGTAGACAAATACTTTTACATCTCAAAGTTTCACTCCTCCTAGATGAGGATGGGTTCCTCCCTTGAGCCTGGGTTCCTCTCAAGGTTTCTTCCTTTTATTAGGGAGTTCTTCGTCGCCAACGTCACCTCTGGCTTCGTCTATTGGGGGCTTGGACCTTGATACCCTTTCTCATGTTTTGCTATGCATGGACTCTTAACTTACCAACCTTCTATTTGATTCCTCTGATTGATTTCATAAACTGCTTTTCTGTAAAGCTGCTTTGAGACAATACTGGTTGTAAAAAGCGCTATTCAAATGAATGTTGATTGATTGATTAATTGATTGATTGATTTGATTGATTGATTGATTTTTTAAAAATTGGTGAAATTTCCATTGGAAATTCCATTTTTTGAATCCATGTTTTTGCAACATCAGGAACCTCTGGTCGCCTAAAAAAACAAAACCAAAAATAAATGAAAGCCAAGGTTTTAATGCGATAGCAATGAGCATATTTATCTGTTGCAGTGAGATGTTTGATGGAATTAAAGCATCAAAACAATATCCCTTTCACTTCACTTCTACTTCTGTTTGCTGTTCCCATGCAGCAGGAGCCTCTTCCATAAAAAAACAACTTCTTTATGACAACAAAATAGCTCCGCAACCTCCTAAAATTGATATCCAGAGAACACAGTGAATGATAATTTAACCGCATGGGTTGTGTACCAAAATGCCTCCTGTTCTCCATTACAGATGGAAGGGGAGAAAGAAAATGAAATCTGTGACAGCACATTTTATCTCGTTGTAAATTACCTCTCACCTGATAATGAGCGTTCACTACCTGATGTCTGCTTGCATACAAGGCGTGAAAGAAAGAAAAAAAATAAGTAATTTAACTGAAACCCCTGACTTCACTCCCCCCGCCACCCATCTTGTGGCATTAAAGAAGAAACTGGTTTCCTGATTCTGTCAAAGCACCTTCCATTTATAACTGTATGAATAAAACATTTGAAGCACCTTTTGTATAGGTGGGAGTCGCATAACGCCATCGAACATAGGCAGAAAGAACAGATCCTTCTTGGCCTGGTTCTTAGGACACTATCTGTCAAAAGCTTCTGCAAATGTAACGGTAAACCTAGTTTCAGCATTAGTCAGCACGACGAACTGTTAGGCGCAGTCAACTGTGAGCACAGGAATACAAGAGGGATCAGGCTTTTTGAGGAAGAGAAGTTTCTAGTGAATACGTGACAATGTTTCCTTTTCAGCCTATTCTGAGCTATCCAGGAGCTGCAAACAACATAATTGATTTCTTCTTTTTTCTTTTGCTTGTCCTCCAGGTGCAGCAACGTGGACTGTATAACAATATACAGAACATCCACTGCAGACACCAAACTTTTCAGTTACTAATAAATTGAAAAAGCATAATTTGCATAAAGAAATAATTAAACAGACACAAAAAAGCCTTAATCTTGTCTTCTCTTGGATGTGATGTCAAGACCTTGTTCTATCGGAGCTCAAAAATTCATAGATTTTTCTAAATAACCTGTCCTAACAAATATATAAATAGAACTACAGATAACAGTTCCTATCATCCAAAAAACTTACAATACCAGGCATAAGCTTGCATAGTTTCTGTCAAGTTTTGATTACATGATTACATAGTAAAGGGCAATTGTGGGTTGAAGGTTAGGGATCCGGTCTTGTGACTGTAAGGTTGCCAGATTGATCCCCCCAGACCAACAGGACGTGATTAAAGTGCCCTTGAGCAAGGCACCTAAACCGCAACTGCTCCCAAGGCGACATGGATAGAGCTGGCCATCGCTCCGGGCAAGTGTGATCACTGCCCCTCTAGTGTGTATGTTCCAAAGGCGTCAAAAGTATTCACATTCATTACTCAGGTAGAAGTATAGATATTAGGGTTTAAAAATATTTCTGTAGAACTTGAAGTATCAACTCAAGCGTTTTACTTCAGTAAAAGTGTAAAAGTACTGTTTTCAGAACAGTACTTTTACACTTTTTTAAAAGTAATGTAAGAAAAAAATGCCATTAAGGACAAAAGCTTAGGCTGCACCACAGGGGTCTATAGTGCACTAGCTCACCTCCCTAAAAACCCCATTCTTCTAAAAGCCATAATGACAATAATGTTATATTAAAATGTTAATGTTGATAAATTTGGGATGCACTAGGCTTCCTGTTTCAGCCGCATATACGCCCATTGAACATGAATGTAGTTTAGTACAATGTAAATATATTAAAGAAGCATATCTGTGTACTACTGAATATTAACATGTGTTTCATGGAGCGGAAGATATGATGACTAGTTGTCTATAAGTATTGTAATGGAGAAAAAAATCAAACTTCAAAGGCATGTTATCAATAATCTTTACTGGAATGTAAATGTACATGAATGAAAACAAGCTGAAATGAAATAGGAGTAACGAGGCTATGTTTAAAATGTAAGGAGTGGAAATTACTGATAATGGAGTGTAAATGTAAGAAGTAGAAAGTACTGATAATGGAGTGTAAATGTAAGGAGCAGAAAGTACAGATAATGGAGTGTAAATGTAAGGAGTAGAAAGTACTGATAATGGAGTGTAAATGTAAGGAGTAGAAAGCACTGATAATGGAGTGTAAATGTAAGAAGTAGAAAGTACTGATAATGGAGTGTAAATGTAAGGAGCAGAAAGTACAGATAATGGAGTGTAAATGTAAGGAGTAGAAAGTACTGATAATGGAGTGTATATGTAAGGAGTAGAAAGTACAGATAATGGAGTGTAAATTTAAGGAGTAGAAAGTAGTGATAATGGAGTGTAAATGTAAGGAGTAGAAAGTACTGATAATGGAGTGTAAATGTAAGAAGTAGAAAGTACTGATAATGGAGTGTAAATGTAAGGAGTAGAAAGTACAGATAATGGGGTGTAAATGTAAGAAGTAGAAAGTACTGATAATGGAGTGTAAAAGTAAGGAGTAGAAAGTACTGATAATGGAGTGTAAAAGTAAGGAGTAGAAAGTACTGATAATGGAGTGTAAATGTAAGGAGTAGAAAGTACAGATAATGGAGTGTAAAAGTAAGGAGTAGAAAGTACTGATAATGGAGTGTAAATGTAAGGAGTAAAAAAAGTACAGATAATGGAGTGTAAATGTAAGGAGTAGAAAGTACTGATAATGGAGTGTAAATGTAAGGAGTAGAAAGTACAGATAATGGAGTGTAAATGTAAGGAGTAGAAAGGACTGATAATGGAGTGTAAATGTAAGGAGTAGAAAGTACAGATAATGGAGTGTAAATGTAAGGAGTAGAAAGTACAGATAATGGAGTGTAAATGTAAGGAGTAGAAGTAAAAAGCTAAAAAATAATTACTTCAGTAAAGTATAAATAATCAAAATCTCTAGTAAGGTAACAAAGTATTTGTACTCCGATACTTGACACCTTTGGTATGTTCACTAGTGTGGGTTTCACTGTGTGGATGGGTTTGGTATTAAGATTCCTTACTGGTGACCCCTACAGCACACATCACTGTTTATTATATAAACAGGTTGGTTGATCTTCTCTTGATGTGCATAGAGAAACACATTGGTTTCTTTTTATTTTTTACTTTAAAAAAAAATATATATTTCTGGCCATATGCCATCTTATATCACACCAATGTTCATTGAGAGTAGTACAAATTACGAAAGTCGCTCCAGTGATTGGATCACCCGTCAGTTTCCAAGAGCTTTTACTGAACTGGAAAAATCTGCTTTTAGCTCCAGTGCACCAGCGAGCTGGAGCTCACTGCAGGAAACACTAAACTCAGCTCGCTGGTCGCTGAGTCATTTTTTATTTATTTACTGAGTCAGTTTTTATTTGTTTTACTTTTACAATATATCTTACTTAATTTTGTCTCTGTTCTTATTGTTTCATTTACATTTAAGTACTTATCAATTGTAATGCTCGGCGACATTGTAAACGAGAGTCCCTCCCTCCCTACTCCTGAGTGAAAATAAAGGTTGATTGAAATGCTGAGGTCAAATTCTGCTGTGCAAACACAAGAGGCAAATAGTTTTACAAGTAACAATTTATAAAGCAAGTGTGAAAGAGTTTATAATAGCAGGTTCCATAACACATTCTAATAGAATAGAATGATTGTATTTGAATAGAACTAGCTACTAGTGTTTACACACAGTAGAATTTTACATCCGCATTGAATCCTTCTGTTGGGCAGCCCTATCCACGGTGCACAGGGAGCAGTTGGGGGTTGGGTGCCACAACTGCCCTCCTCAGCCCACAACTGCCCTCCATGTTTGTTACCAGTTAGATAAACACAAACTACCTGAATTATGAAATTTAAATTTCATATCGTTGCTGTCCAACGAAGAACAATTATCTCTATTTTGGCGAGTTTTCTACATCATTTAAATATGCCAGTGGTTGTTTACATTGTGTGGGAATTTCATGATAAATAGACCAATATAAGTGCTTGAAAAAAAAAAAAACTCTGGTTCCATTGACTTCCATTGAAAGTAAAGTATGTTTTTCATCTCTCCTGTGAACTTGCAATTTTGGACAGCCATGATATAAAAGTTGTTTTTCAATGGATTTACCAAAAAAAAAAGCTCAAGTGCATGTTACAGAGTGCTGCTTCATCGTAGCCAAGTTGGTAATGATCGTGATGGGACTAGATGTATTACAGAAAATATACTGGTTATAGTGCACAGCAACATTTATCTTTACCTTAAATTTGACTATGATGATTATATAATATTATATTACTTTATAAAGTTGTATAATAAAAGGCCTTTGCCAGCCATTGTAAGGTATTATGCAAGCCATAAAATGTTCATAAATACATTTATAAAGAATTGTGAGGCAAATTATAATACATGTTTCAGTACACACTCACTTAGAAACTGCCACAGGTAACAATAACAGCAGCAATGTGTCTTGTTTATACAGTGAAAACATGGTGATATAAATTCCACATGCTGATACAGTTATGTCCAACATACACATGCATGCAAAATATGCTGAATGCATATTTTAATACGTTTCACAGTCCGTCAGCTAAAAGAGGGTTACAATGGTGCAACTTTGTTAAAGAAATGGCAAATAATTGTCAGGTGTCTCATTAAAAATTCACAGTAAATAATCAAACACATATGTCTTTGTGCATCTGTTACAAATGTTCAGCCTTAGCTTTATTTAGCGCTGTGCTTTTGTACTAATCAGACCTAAACTTCCGAATGTACGTGTATGTGTGTGTTTGTGCACGCGAGTGAGGTTCTGAGAATCTCAAGAGGAGATTAGGGATTATGAAAAGGATTTTCCTTGCCAACCTGTTCATAAGCTTCGAGAGCAGATAACAGCTTGTCTTGACTGAGTGTTGTGTTATATGCAGTCAGCCGAGGACAGCAGATTCCAGGCCTGAACATCTTTTAGCCTCCTAGGAGACTACAGAAAACCTGCCGTCGCCCAGTTCCTCTGAAGTTAACCAGGCTTTCAGATTTCTAATAAAAGCACCAGCACCTTCACTTCAGTCACAACCATCGTGCATATGGCTGCCACTCTTCTGCAAGACTTGAACGCTTTGCTTCAGAGCGAGGCATAAAGTACTCTAATATATCCGTCTTTGGTAGTTGATGGTGTGCGCTTGGTGTAGGTTGATTAGTCTGTAAAAAAAAAAAAAAAAAAAAAAAAAGGGATTTTTTTAGAGCTGTGCCATAAAACAGTGGTCAACAACTCTGGTCCTGTAGAGTTCAGTTCTAAGCTGTATCTAACATGCTTTACCCAACTTTCCCAACATATGCTTAAGATATCTTAAATCTCAACACTTGACTCTACCTCTCAGCACATCTCATCCAACCAATGGAGAATCTCTGAATGGTGTAATTAGCTGAAGCAAGTGTGGCAGATTATGGTGGAAACCAGGCTCTCCAAGAAGGCAGATGTTCCAGGATTGGAGACCATTCTTGGTGCCATTCTTGGAAAGGAGACACGTGGGTGTGAGGAACCTGCAGTGTAGTTTACCTCCATGTAATGTTGTATATCAATTGAATTGCTGTACATACAAGATAAGAGCAAAGATCATATAGCAGATGGTGAAATGGCATCAATGATAAGTTTGACATCATTTCATAAGTCTGAGACAATTCCATTATGCGTTCCCACTGCAGAGCCACAATTATACCATAACACGCATTAGCTCATGCAGGAGCCAAATGACAAACATCATTCTTCCAGTTGCGTGGAGGATGATTAGTTTGTACTTTTCCACGACGTGACGTGAATCAAGCGGTGCAGAAAGGATTGTTTTCTTTCCTTTCTTTATTTATTTCGTCATTTATTTATTTATTCCTTTTTAAATCTGTCTTAGTTTGTCACGCTTCACCAGTGATAATCATAAAATTGCCTACAGGGTGCATTTTCTGTGATCACATTTGTATTATATGGGGAACAAAAAGATACTTCACTGTCACTTATTCCTTATATCTGGCAATTATGTCACCCATAACGATAACCCTATTCTCAGACAGGCAAAGAACAACAGACATGCTCTGCAAGCGAAAAGCAGCGTGTGTCATCTCTTAGAGGCAGTTAGTCCTCCGGGGAAGCTCTCCTGAGCCATATGCATGCATCTGCAACTTTTAATTAAGGGAAGACAGGGAGAAAACATGTGCGTGCACACAGTGGTGCTGCCGGGTGCTGGAGGATTAATCGGCAGACTCTTTCTCAATCTAATTAAGGGTCATTTTGCATCATGGTCATATTTTTGCTGGCCCCTGCGATAGCAGCGCTTGTAATTAAATGCGAGGAAGTTAGCAGCACTAACGATTAGGGACTTTCCGCATATGGGCATGTCAAATTTAATCCCTCATAACGACCTGTGTTTGTTCTCAATGGCATGTTTTCATCGTGGATTAGTGCATTTTGTTGACGTCGTATTTGCGGTTCTATTTTTTTTTCTTTCTTTTTTTTAATCGTCTGCGCCAAGGGGATGAAGGTGGGCTGCAGAGTGGGAGAGCTTTTTGACTCACCCTGGCACATTCGGGCAGCCGACCAATCAGCGCACTTCAGAGCCAGCCGCTAACATGGGCCCATGAAAAGTAATTATTATTTCATGCAATTAGAGGCCTGATAAGGTTCCATTATAGAAGAATGCAATTCAATCAGCGCTGTCCCGCTAATGCCCTTGTAGCACTCCGGCTGCAATGTCACAGCTACGCTAAGAAAATGTTTTTGATCCCACCGGGGGATTTAAAGTTTACTCAAGCATTCTGAAGAGCAGGCAACTGCTCCTTTCCATCAACGAGCGCAATGTAACAGGATTTGTTTAGTCAACACGGCGCCCTGCTTAATGATTAATGCATGAATTTGTCGCTCTATATGTTTGTCACTATGTGAATAAAGTGTATGCTGGAACTGGTTCACACAGCACTCCACCCCACTCACCCCCCACCCACAGACACACCTGGCTTTGTGCATGCAATTTTGTATCTGTCTGTCCCTTTCTCTCTCTCTTTTCCTTCTCCCTCTTCTCTCTCTATATATATTTTCTCTCTCTTTCTCTTCTTTCTCTCTCTTCTCTCACTCTCTCACTCTCTCTCTTTTCTCTCTCTCTCTTTTCCTTCTCTCTCTTTTCCTTCTCTCTCTCTTTTCTCTCTCTCTCTCTCTCTGAGGCACAATATGGGTTCAAGTATTGCCACAGCCAGATCAAAACTTTACAACTCCGGTCTCGTTTGTCTTCCTTCTTTCTCCTCCAACACATTTTTTTTAGAAATTCATTCTATGTTTAATTATTTGATCATATTTTATTGCTAGATGTACATTAATACAAGCCAGGGCTGGACTGGTAATCTGGCATACCCGGCATTTGTCCTCAGGGCCGATGCTGTTGGATTTTTTTTACTGGCCCACAATTTAGAAGGGGCGGCCCATTGGCCCATCTTTAATATAGACAGAGGACTGAACCAATCAGGATATGTTCTCTGTCTTGTTTTATCTTTTTATTCATGTCTGGTCTTGTTATTGTATTTACCCTTTTCCTTCAAGTAGCTTCTGTTACTTGCCAGGCTGTTATTGTAAATAAGAATATGTTCTTAATGACTTGCCTGGTTAAATTAAAGGTTAAATAAATTAATAAAAATAAAAATATATAGGATGAAAGCGTCCCCACCCTTTCTCTGTGTGGTCTCCTGTAACTACGGCTAAATTTACCAAAAAATTTAGTTTCTGTGTTGAGCTCGCGTGTTAAAGGAGTGGTAACACGGGGAACCCAAAGCGAAAGAAAGGGGGTGCGGAGAAGTTTTGTGCGAAGAGATTGAAGAGTGTCACTGTAGATGTTGTAAAATGTGCTAAGATCACAGAAATGTTCACTGCTGTAGCCTCCACGTCCTCTGTGACAGCAGTGCTCCAGCAACAGCACGTTGTAGGTCAAGACAGCAGCAGTGGGCAGACGGGGGAGCAGCCAGAGATACAGGCTTTTGAAAGAGAATCCGAGGACAGAGTGAGCGGCAGAGTGTAGTACGTAAGCAGGTAGTAACGTTAGGATAACACAGGGACTCTGAGGTGATGAAGGTAACATTAGCACTGTTACATGAGAATAATGAGCAATGGTGATTGATTAGTATCAGTATTTATTAGTATTTACCACTTACGGCACCTTCTTCTGATAAAATAGCAAACGGTCAAGGCTGAGAAGTGCTGGATGAGCAGCAAGTGTCCATTTTAGGCTACATCATAGCATTTTAGACATTTTGGCTAAAGGTGTGTTGAAAGGCTGCATAGTAGTTTGAATTTAACCTGAAGAATTAGAAATGAGCTGCTATATCAGGGAAATTCAGAAAGTGCTGAAACTAGAGTATGTGTACATTTACGTATTTGCTTTCCACAATGGTTATTTATAGGCTTCTAAAGTAATGATTTACTGTAAATTTCTAATAAGGTAAACAGTTATATATTTTTTATATGGTGCTGTTATTATTTGATAATTATTATATGATAATAGTAAAATACATTCCTTCAGGGAACACATACATAAATTACTGGTCCAGCCCTGATACAAGCTGAATTTTGATTTCTCATGGCTACTTTCAGGGTCTCCCTTTTTGTGTGGGCTATAAAAGCTAAGCCTGTCAGAGTGACTGTTAGTGTTCTACTGACACTATAATTGGTGTCCAGTCACCCCGACCACACAACTGTCTGTGTGTTTCTTTGACAAGCTGCAGCTGCCCATCCTGGGCAGTCTGATGTTGCAGCAAGATTTACCTTTATCGGATGCCCCTGCTTCCCTGCCTCCGAATCCGTTCACCCACCATGGAGCATCCTGCATGTCCTTTCACTCTGCCGCTGTGCAGAAAGCCTGACCTGCATGCTCTGCTCACTTTCCTAATGATGCTGGCACCTGCACAGACTCAAACTGTCCACTCATAGACACTATTCACCTGTCCCACACTAAACTCTTCACATGTTCATACTAATGTATCACCGGGATAGGCATCTAACAGAAGTCCTTGGTGGATTAACGCTCATTTTCACAATTTTCTTTGATCTATTCCTCATTTGTTGTCATTGTTAAACCTCAAACAATAGTCATTGGTTATCACAGGATCTGAATACTTCAGTCTAATGACAAGCTTATTGATTTTCTGTGTTATTGATTTGCTATCCAGTGTCAACTAGAGGAGGATGGGTTGTCCACTCTCAAGCTTTCTTATTCTTGCTCTTAGGAAGATTTACCTTGTTGCTGTCACCCTTGGCTTGGTCATTAGTGGTTTGGACTAGAGATGGAACAAGCAGCATTTTTGGGGCTGATGCTGATCGCCTGTCAGCACAATCGGCCAATGGCTGCTACCGATTAAAGGTGAGGGAGGACTGTTAGGATGCATTTACATGTTTGTGTTGAAAAATGCCTTTCTGCACTTCATACCAGTATGTGGTCGAATAAAGTAACATAAATGCTGGCAGGACTCAGCAGAAGAGAGCTTTAGCAGATTAGTAGATTATAGTAGATAAAAAAAAGGCAGGAATATCCTGTTTGCCATCATCTCCCTAGCGCAAACATTGGGTTTACTTTGCTGGGTAGAGTGACGTACTGTCAAGTATAATAATGATTAGAAATGGACCAATCAGCGTTTTTGATGCTGATTCTGATCGCCGATCACCTTCCAGCACGACCGGCCTATAGCCGATACCGATCGAGGGCGGGGCTATATGACAGGGCAGGGCTACATGCAGTTATTAGTGCAAGCAAGTCATGAAACATGGTCTAAGCTGGTTTATTACCATTTTTAACAAGCACATTTTTTTAAACAAAATTAAACAAAAATTTTTAAACAAAAAAACAGTAAATAAACAAAGTAAATCAAACAAATATCCCCAAGACTGCAGTCATTACATTTAAATTTCAAACAAAAAAAGCTAATTAAATAAATGCAGTCAAAACTGCAGTCATTAAATGTAGATCTTGAATTGTTGCTGCTGTTCTGTTTGTACCGGTCAGATCTGGTCTGTACGGTTCTCTGGGTTATTTGTTTTGTGCTAGCTGTGCGTGCTAGCTCTGCTGTTTGCTGATACTCACTGTATTCAGCCGCGTGCAGTGTCGTATCAGATTAGTAGTGTTAAATGTCTTTGGTCCCCCCAATGAGACACATTGATTGTACAATTGTACAAAACAACCTGGATGAGTCTGTATCACATACGATAAAACACTGCCAGACGCACGACATGCTTTCTATCAGCTTATACTTTGCTCGCGAGGCCACTGCTTTAGTCAGTCTGTTGAAAATGAAAGGATGTGAATTTCCACCTAGTGGTTCAGATAGGTATTGCAGGGAGCTGGCTGGAGGGGGTTTCACGGAGGGCTTCTCTTCCTGGATCGGCGGATCACCGATCACATATTTTGATTAAAAATCGTCCGATACCGATACATAGACGATCGATCCTTCCATCTCTAATAAAGATATCATGTTACAAAAAAGTAAAAAAAAAAAATAACTAAAAGGTTAAATAAACAATACAATGATAATAACAAACACTGCATAAATACTAATTACTTTTAATATTAGTATTGAAATGGCTCCTGCTACTTAGTTGCACAAACGCAGCTTGAACAACCTTGAATTGTGGCCCTATAGAGAATCTTCAAACTTCGTAGGTCATACATCTACATTTATGTCACGGTTTCGAGCTGGAGCAGGAGCAGATGAAGACAGGAGCGGACACACTCGCAAGCTTTTAGTCAAAACAAGGATTTTAATAAATAAACAAACGGGCACATACATAAACAGAATCTTCACAGCACAACACTACCATGCAATGACTGACAACCACAGCCTGAAAACACAGGGTATATATAACACAAGGTAACGAGAGGAAGCAGGTGACAAGACTGAAGACGAACAAGAAACAGGTGTGACAAGCGGGGCTAGGGCGGAGACAAGGAGCACATGATCAAAACAAACACCACGCCGACATGACAGGACGTAAACAAGGACTTAGACAGGGGAGGACGAACAGGGCGTGACACATCTCCTGAGATTATTTGCTTTTTATGCAGAATTGCATACATAGCTGAGTGTGAACTAGAGCCTTGGGTTTTCATGTAAGTCTGGTGCAAAACAAGCCTGTGTAGACTTTAGGCCACACCCACAAATAGGGATAAAGCTCATATAAAAAAAAAATCATGATCATAGTCATAGCTACTGCAAAGGTATGCGGCACTATAACATACAAAAATTTGTTATGCAATCAAATTTCATATTGACAATAACTGCAGGCTGCTACTATGTGCTGTTCCGGATTAGATTCTATGACGCTTATGTAAAATAGCTTGGCTGCCATTGGTCAATCAGATTTCAGCAGGTGTTTGACAGAATTGGCCTATCACCACAAAAGTATTCATTTATCTTCAGGTGTAGGCTTTTTACTGCCCAATAAAAAAACCTAGATTATTTTTAAATTCATAAATGTCCTCCTCTAGTTCAGCTTATTCACATATGCTATGGATTTAATAAAACAGTGCTATAAGACTGACAAGTAATTTACTAATACTCAGCTTAAACCAGTTAAACACATCACACCTGGAATTTGCATGATGACATCTACTGCAGACCTCCCCTACGGTGGCCGAGAAGACTGGTGTTCAGCAGAAGTGTTTCGGGAGGACACTTAAAGGACGCGGGACCACATACGGCAAGTTAACAGAACCACGTGGAGCCGCAGTAGCGTCTAATAGTGATGAGCAAATGATATCGATGCCCCAGAGCTTGTGTTCGCATAACCAGGCTTGCTTTGTTAAGGGCGAGTGATGTCACTGATGACGCCTGAAGCCTCGCTGGTTCAGGATGTGGTTCGAGTATTGGCGTGATTTATTGTTTCTTAATAAAAATTAAAGTCACCATCACCCCACAATCACTGTCCCTTCTCTTAAAACCACTGCAACAGTTTTAACATCAATATCTCACGTACTATTAGATTTATTTACTGACTGAAATCATACTGGCAATTTTTTTTAATTTACAGACCCACACAATCAAACACAGATCAGAGGAACAAATGAATGAACCACAGAAAATAAAATTAAGGTGTTTTATGTAAATACTTATTTCCATGCTGACAACGTCGCAAGAGGCCATCGCAAATATGAAATGACAGTAAAAGTTTTGGCCAGTAGGGGGGTTTGTGTGCACATAAAGCTTCAAGTAATGAACCGTTTTTTGAACCATCTGGAGGGAAAGCTTCAACACTTCAAGAGGCTTGAAACTTACTACTCGTTCTGGTTACATTGCGTTGTCGTATGTGGTCCCACGTCCTTTAAGTGTCCTTTGGAAACACTTCCGTTGTGTTGTGGATGGTTTTGCAGTGCGTTTGTTAAATGTAGTGCCCAGTTTGCCGTGTTGATGAAAGTGTTTTCTGTTTGTAGCGCATTTGTGAATTTGCAGCACGTTGGGTCTTCTCTGCCACTGGTTACCAGTTGGCTGATTTTGAAGAAACAAACCAAAGTGACAAAAGTCTACATTTCAAAAGACGATCCAGGTAACAGTTTAACTGCTCCCATGGTCTCCCTGTCTAAGCCACGGGAAAAGACAGAGAAGAATTTGGTTGACCTGCTGAGCTCATCTCCGCTTCATAGGGAAAATGAGCTGAGGCAGGGTGAATGTTTAGACAGAAAACTGTTCGAGGCAGAAAATGCTTCCTTACCTCTTACCTCTACGAAAGTCAAATCCATGTGACTTTAAAAGGCAATTTTAGTGTCCACAACTGTGCAGCTCTGTAGACTGTTAGTCATGTATGAAGCCTGCACAAGTGTTTGATAATGAAAACACTTCAATTCTGCTCTGAATGAAGTATGAAACAGTGAACACAGGCACTGCAGTCACGTTGTCAAAGCTTTTGTCATGAATAAGCTCTCCTGCATGCATTCCTAAAAGCCTCATTTTATTTTAGACTGCTTCTCTCACCTGGAAAAATCTAAAGCATCAGAAAACTAAAAGAGGCATCAAGACTTTCCCTAGAAATCTCATGTCATACTCTTAAATCACAGAATTGTACAGGCGTGAAAGACAAAAAGACAGACAGACAGACGAGTGAAGTGCTGTCTGTTAAATATTTTCTTTAATCTTGGGCTGGGTAGAGCCAGTTGAGTTCCAGATGTCACTGCCGAATGTGTGATGATGGTCTAGAATCACAACTAATCACTAAAACTGTTATCACTGCAAATATGTTAACTCAGAAATGATATCCATCACTTCACTAAGCTGAAATCAAACAGATATTGCCTACTTGGATGGTAGTATTGGATGGCTGACTCCAAATACATGAATCCTGTGTATCTGCTGCGTTATTCCATGACAGAGCGGCTAATCCACAGTAAAGCTCCAATATCAAACATGGCTTCCCCCTCCTGCAAGCCCTGTGCTCTGCTTTTCCTGCAATTGTTAAACCTTTGTTGTTGTTACAGCATGTGCTAATATTTACTGATAAACTTATGTAGAATGTAAATAATAGAAAACATTGTTTTCTGGATTTCTGGTTAGTTCTTATGCATACAGTCCTGTCTACTGCTAAAGCCATTTGATGTACTTGTATTTATGAAAGATGTAAGATGATTATTGTTATGTTTTACAGCAGAGGACACTATTAGGTGGACTGCTGTCCGGGTCCAGATGTCTTCCAGTGCGGACCCAAACCGATAACTATTGAGAACAACTTACTTGGGGCTTCATTTTGACAGTATTTATTTTAAGAGCTTTTCTTGCCTTTACGGTCTTTGCGGCGCAGTAAACTCGTAGACCAATCACATGCTTTGCAAGATCACCAAAGGCTCCTGAGCCAATCAGATCTGTGCAGATTTGGGAGTGCGGTGCACGCATACAGGCGAGGTATGAAGCGAGAAGCAACGGAGAAACGGAGAAAAACAATAAATATAGTTGAAATATACTGAACCGTATATGTAATTTGGTTTATCTTTCAGTTGCTAATGACATAAAATGCTAATAGAACTACTAGGCAACTTCAGTATACAGTATATGGCACTGAATCATAACACACACACAGTCCGGACCTTGGCCTGAGGAAATTCCCTCTGACTGGACCTTACTGAATTCTTATTAAATACTCCTGTTCTATAGATTCAAATAAATAGCAACTAAAACCTAATTCCTTTGTTGGTGTAACTGATTTCTGGAGATGATGACTTATTTCCAGTAACCACTGCAAAAAAAAAAATAAATAAATAGAATTATGATGTATTTGGTCAAGAACCAATAGACCAAATAATAAGGATTTATGTGGTCAGGCAATTAACAGAAGCACCAGGGATTTCTAACATGACATCCAATGACATCCATTGCGAACAGTCCAGTATATCAAGATGCTAATGGATTCGCAGCCACTGTTTACCAGTTGGCATGGACAAGGGAGCCATGTTTCACAAGTCCGACAAGGCTGCGAGGCAAACATGGAGAGCAGACACGCATCCAGCCAAAATGATGATGGCTGTCAAAGCTCCCACCCAAGCCAATAATTCACCCGACACTTCTAAGCTCACAATGCCACATCCTGCTGCACTAAGCTAACTGGATACATAGATGTTATCGATCACAGCAAACTGTTGCACGAAAGTGATGAAATATGGACAACAAAATAGAAATAAGTGACTACTAGAATCTAAAGAAACACATTATAGAGGTGTCCAAAAACTTCTTAACATTCAAAGTTATTTTTTTGGATACTTGTTTTTTCTGTGGACAGCAACAATATATATATTGCATATGAAACAATCCAGAATCCAGAATCAGATTCAATGTCAATGTAGTCATTTTGTAAACTGTGTAATTATGTAATTACATATTATTGCAGAAGTATGATCTACAGGTTCTGTAGATTACACAGTCTTGTATAATGGCAGTATATTTTTCTGTATCAGATAGTTTCAAGTCAAGACAGTAATTCTAAGGTTGAGGCTGGAAACAAGTTACTTGCGTATGTATGTATAAAAAGAGAGTGCTGGAAATGACTGGCATCAATATCATTTTATCTTAATTATAATATATCTCCATTCTACCTTTATAAGGCATCTCAAAGCAAAAGCTGTATTTAAGACAGAATCAGAGTCTTTTAACAACAAGCTTTAAGACCCAGTGCTTACCTTCCCCACATACTGTGCCTCTGGTCCCATGTGTTCTTCCAAGACAAAGAACTGGTTCCATATCCAGCCTCGTTTCGGCCTGTGGTGGACTTCTGTCTCACCGTCTTTAGTCTGGTTATGACTGTGGGTCAGGTTGTGATTCCTGGAGATTACTTTGGCTTGTCCGTGGTGGCTTGCCCCACAACCCCTTTCCAAGAAGCAGAGACACAAAAGCACAGGGCACAGACAGGATGTTGGGCTCACCTTCATGATGGCGAGTCAGAACAATATTCCCAGTATTCCAAATTATTGGGATTTCCCAAAGTATCGCAATATTCCAAATAACTGAGATATTCCAGAAGCAATTATATTCCTAGGGATGATTTTCTTCTTGTCCACCTCTTCGTGCTCCACGCCCTCCGGTTACCTCCACTCGTCCTTGGTGGTCTTTTAGAAAGGCTTGGTCCGAGTAGATAGCAAGCCAGGGTCAGAGGTCCTTAAAGCTTTGCGGAGGCTCATGTTTCAGTCTTCCATCTCAGGAAGTTGACAGAAGTGCATTTACATAATGGACTCCAAGGGGTCTTGGCTCAGGACAAAAAAAAAAAAATGATGTTGATGTGTTTAGAAAGGTCCTAGAGATGTTACAAAGAGATGCACCCCATCCTGAGTTTCCTGTGAGGAAATAAAAGAGATTGTAAGTTTCATATTTAAATGATAAAGCTAAGTGTTTAATACCAATAGCATAATATTACACAAACCATAGCCATAGTATTAGTATTATATAATTTTTGGCAATTTCTGGCCAATTCAGCCATTAATTACAGGCTGTTAATATTTCATAATCAGGAAAAAAACACGTATAGCTGTGTCCCTCGAATAATAGGTGTTCTCACAGTCACTGGCAATACAGTCCCCTTTAAAAAGACCCTAACATGCATACAAACAATCAAACAAATTATGTTATGTTTATTATATTTATATAATAAATATAATTAAATATATTTATATTATATACAATTATATTTAAAAATTGCCTTTTCACTTTAAGTAAGAAATTTTGTTCTATCAGAAGATAGACAAATGTACTATAGAACATTACACAACTGTATTTCAAATAAATAATACACACACATACACACACACACACATATATATATATATATATATATATATATATATATATATATATATATATATATATATATATATATATATATATATATATTTATATATATAATTTTGATATTTTCACTTCTCACTTAAAGTGAAAAGGCAATAGTGATTTGATTTATATCATGATATATATTGATATCAGAAAAGAAATACCGTGATAAGATTTTTTTCACATATCGTCCAGTCCTACTGTACATACAACACTGAATCACTGAGTAAAGAAGATCCAGTAAACAAAAAAACAACAAAAAATATTACTACTACTACTAATTAGCCATCCCTTAATGTTAACATGACTGTGGTTCATATAAAGAAAGATGACTCTTCATCTGTTGTGACTTGTGGAAGGATTTGCACTCTCACAGTCTGAATAATAACTGAATCACAGAAAAAAGGAACTGGTGGCTGAAGTGTTTGCTCCAACGTTAAGGGCAATAAACCAATCGAATATGGACCGGCATAAGTTTTGAGATTTTTGCAATAATCAGAAGAAAAATCACTAAACAGCATCACTTTTGTGAGCATTCCGAAGCAGAGACGAGGAAGTCTGCACTTCATTTGAGTGCTGAAAATGAACTTGGGTACTGACAGCTCACATTCATTTATGCTAATCGGTTGTCACGCACTAGCAGATTTACTGAAAGTGCATTTACTGAATGTGCAAGCTGTTTTTTAGTCTACACTTACTAAAATATGCACATGTGTATGGCACACACTCAAAACGAGATCTCCTAAATAAATCTTAATGATGTTAACAGTGGCTAAAACTAAAGGGCTCCATATAACCATCAACAAAGCAACTTAAATGACCACATATGACTTGATGGCGATGTAAATTCACACTAGTGTGAAAGCAGTGATGATGCATTTTAGATGAGTCTTTGCTTGGATGTCGTAACAGTGCAGATCACAGAGCAAAGTGCTAGAATTGTCAAGAAAAGCCAGAAAACACATCAACCAGGACTAGCGCTCAGAGTATCAATTAACATTTACAGAGAGACATCACAGATAAATGTGGAGTCGGATGATAACTGCATAATTAGACACAGGTGCGCTCAGTAGTGGAGGAACGTAGGTGGAGCTGCAGCAGGTGTGGCAACGGAGGGTATGATGGCCACAGCTTCTGCACAGAGAAATTTCTATACAAATACAAATAATCACTGTCCTAACAAACCTATCTTCAAAATGAAAAGAAAAGATGAAATTGCTCAAAATAGTTATGTTAGGTAGCTCCACACATCTATATTAAGAGAATGTATATATATATATATATATATATATATATATATATATACACACTACCGCTCAAAAGTTTGGGAAATTTTCTTGTTTACAATGAAGTATCTTCCTTCCTTAACACAACAACGGATTGACGGGTCTCTAAAGAAAGTTGTTTCTTTCTGGCCATTTTGAGTCAGTCAGCAAGCCATCAACTGCTGATGCTTCAGATACTAAACTAACCTAGAATGTTGTTCTCCCTTTTATACTCACTTATTAGTAGAATGTTTTTCAGCTGTGCATCACAATTGAGCAAAAGTGTCCTAACAACCAATTATCCCAATAACATCCTTAACTTGGATTGGCGGCCGTACCAGGAGATTTAGACAGAGGACTGAGAATTACTGATAATAGGACAATATGCAAAATAAGCCTCTATACAAAAATAGACTTTAATACAAACATTTTTATTCTTTAAAAATCATCTGATACACTTACATTAATTGTGAAATAGACAATATTGTTTGTGAATTGCATGAAAATTGCATGAATTGTATGAAATGAAATTCGAAAGAGATCCTAAACTTCGAGCGGTAGTATATATATATATATATATATATATATATATATATATATATAGCAACTTTATAATGTTAGTAACTGTCTATGAGAACATTATAAATGTGAATGTTTTATGCACTACTACACACAACGTTAGGGCAAAGGAAAGTGCTCCATGCTGAGCGTATGAGGTAAAATTAACATGCCACATGGCTGCTCACACAATCAATAGTACCAATTTCTCTATTTTCATAGGATATTTTCTTACAGATACAGTAATTGGTGAAATCTGTAACACTGGCCATGAAGGTCACTGTTTTGGAGTTAGTTAGTTCGTTGTGCTTTGCATTTCAAACACTGTTGAAAATAATATAATTAGCTACAACTAGCTACAACGTCCCATTTCTGAGCCAATGTAGCATAATTGCATTGATCAATCAAACAACTGTCAAGGAAATCAGTTTTATAGGCATAGACATAAATCTTCAATTGGTATAGAAACTTCTCATTACATATTTTTTTACAGTAAATCATCTCATATACAAGCATGGTTCTTCAAAGCACCATTTATTAAAGTGAACGTGGTTCTTCCTTGTCATCTCTAAACTGAGCCCTTTTTGGCACCTTCATCTGAAGCCTGAAATATAAAGGGCTTACAAATGGTGTAAAAAAATAACTACATTAACAAGAATTTTGACATTTTGTTATGACAACATGCAACAATACATATTGTGGCTTCTTGGCTAATGCCCATGTTTCAAGAAACCTTTCACACATGCAATTATGCGTCTCGGTTGCAGCCAGTGATGCCATGTACAAAGGGAGCTAGGTGTTAAACCAGCCCTGGTGCCTGCAGCACCACAGAGAGAAGGCTAACTGGGCGCAGCATCAGAGAGGAGAGAAAAGAAAAGGAAGAGGATGTCCAGCGATGTGAGAGAGAGAGAAAGAGAAAGGGCAGAGGAGAGAGGGTGTGAATGAAATGCAGCCAGGACTACATTAACTGATAGAAAACCAAGTTAAAGCTAGACTGTCAAGGACGGCTGCTCCGACAGAAAAGGTTTTCAGTATAGCATTAACTTCAGAAAAGTGAAGGGGAAAAAAATTCAGATTTTACTCATGACATGCCTAGAAATGAAAATAATAAAAAAAGGTAGGTCTGAAGTATATTTTTCCATATATATTTTTCTATATATACATATACATTTTTATATATACTCTAGGGATGGAAGGATCGATCGGCTATGTATCGGCGATCAGCCGATATTTCTCCAATTCAGAGCCGATCCCGAGAACTGATCGATGGCGTTAAACAAATGAGCCTAATTTCTGTATTTCCAGCTAGCGTTTCATCCAGGAAGAGAATCCCCTCCCTGCAATTCCTATCTGAACCACTAGGTGGAAATACATACTGTTTCATTTTCGACAGACTGAGTAAAGCAGCGGCCTCGCAGAAAAAAAAAATGCGCTGAATGTCCGTCTGGCAGTTGTTTACCGTACGTGACAGACTCATCCAGGACGTTTTTAAAATGTGTAAAATCAGCGTGTCTCGTTGAGGAACCAAGACAAAGACATTTAACACTACTAACCTGATACAGCACTGCACGCAGCTGAATACAGTGAGTATCAGCAAATATTTTTCAGCTGTGCATCACAACTGAGCAAGAGTGTCCTAACAACCAATTAGCCCAATAACATCCTTAACTTGGATTGGTGGCTGTACCAGGAGATTTAGACAGAGGACTGAGAATTGCTGATAATAGGACTATATGCAAAAAACAGCAGAGCTAGCACAAAACAAATAACCCAGAACACCGTACAGACCAGATCTGACCGGTACGAACAGAACAGCAGCAAAAATTCAAGATCTACATTTAATGATTACAGATTGTCGTTTAAAATAACAGAGTCTGCGTTTAATGACTGCAGTTTTTACTGCATTTATTTAATTAGCTTTTTTTAGTTTTAAATTAAGGGTCTAAATGTAATGATTACAGTATTGCAGATTTTTGTTTGATTTACTTTGTTTATTTACTGTTAATTTAGTTAGAAATATCATGCCGTTTCACATGAGCTGGTTAAAAATGGTAACAAACCAGTTTAGACCATGTTTCATGACTTGCTTGCGCTAATGACTACATGTAGCCCTGCCGTGGCATATAGCCCCACCCTCGATCGGTATCAGCTATCGGCCGATCATGCTGAAAGGTGATCGGCGATCGGAAACGGCCTCAAAAACGCTGACCGGTCCATCTTTAATATACTCCTAAACATTTTTCTATATACATAAAAAGCTGTGCAAAATGCAAAAGTCTTATTCATTCAGCTAGAGGCCTTCCCAGACAGAGAGCAATGTCTGAAAACATACGAAAGGAACTTGGGAAGTCTTCATTCGGCTACAGGGCTTTCCCAGACAGAGAGCAATGTCTGCAAACATATGAGAGGAACTAGAGAATGCTTTCACATCTTGGCTAGAAGGCCTCTCTCTGGCAGAAGAAGATTGGACGTCGGAAGTCAGATAAGATGCTATACTTTTTTGTATAATAAATTCATTTACAATTAAAGTTGGTGTCTGCAGAGTTTTCTTTAAGACCCCAACAACGCATCTCTACAGAAGACAATTTCACCACAGGCTTAAGGTGATGATGAATAAAAGCTAGTGCTGCTGATAAGCATGTTTTTCGTAAAGTGCACTACTGCGGATTTAAATAAGCTGTAAATAAATATTTATCCAACACATTACAACACTGCATTTTGATAGTGACACAGCTGCCACACAGTAATACGCCCCTTGCCCTGGAGTGCAGCGTTGTGTGGCAGGGCACAGAGTACTTTTTGGATCAGCTCTGACAGTATGTGATTAAGAGTTAGAGAGCTTGACTGCGAGTGGTAATTCGGGCAGTTTTAGAGGTGCTCTTCACTCAAAAGACTGTTGGTCTGATCACACTGCTGACTGTAATTGAATTACCTACTATCTCCTTTTATAGCCACGCCCAACACCCACTCTGCCTCTTGTCTTCTGTTTACTCAGAGGCTGCAAGCTGGTGCAATTTCGTTCAACCTAACTTTTAGGTTAAGATCAGGATTCAGGTTAGAAGCTGATGCTAGATCTGCAAACAACAGCATCTGTGGATTCGAGGAAGCAAGCACACTGACTAGTCTGAAAGAGCAGCTGAATGAAAGAGAAGCATTTGTAGGACAAAAGGTGAGGAACAGGGGAGTTCTATTCATGTAGCTCATGTGCATTGCTTTTAAATCGACATGTGCCTGATTCACTGGGCAGTTATATGATTTGATATGTTTTTTATGTTCTGTTGTGTTTTGTATGGCTGTATTGTGGATAACCTACCGCAACGTGGATACCCTACCCCATACCCGCTAAAGTGAACAACTATATTTCTATTAGTGGTATGAGGATTCATCCTATTAACTCATCATTTGGGTTGAACATGATACTGGGAGGACAATAAATGTTGGTTGTGTTAACATGGGATATCACATCACCCCGTATAGTTATGTGCATGTACGGGAATCATAGAGACTTGTTGTGGTTTGCACGAAGTATTAATGTTAATTCACTGAATATATATATATATATATATGGACTGACGGATCTCTAAAGAAACTTGTTTCTCTCTGGTCAGAAAGCCATCAACTGCTGATGCTTCAGATACTAAACTAACCTAGAATGTTGTTCTCCCTTTTATACTCACTTATTAGTAGAATGTTTTTCAGCTGTGCATCACAATTGAGCAAGAGTGTCCTAACAACCAATTAGCCCAATAACATCCTTAACTTGGATTGGCAGCCGTACCAGGAGATTTAGACAGAGGACTGAGAATTGCTGATAATAGGACTATATGCAAAATAAGCCTCTATACAAAAATAGGCTTTAATACAAACATTTTTATTCTTTTATTCTTTAGTCTTTATTCTTTAAATTAATTGTGAAATAGACAATATTGTTTGTGAATTGCATGAAATAAAATTCTAAAGTGATCCTTTGAGTGGTAGTGTGTGTGTGTATATATATATATATATATATGGTAAAGAAAATGAGAAAAATGATTTAGGTCAAGGATGCCCAAAAATAGACAGAGGCAAACATGAATAAGAGGTGGGATTAAAAAAAAAAAAAAAAAGGAGGACTATGTTGTTGGATTATACAAGATCCCCACGCCAAACTGTAAAAAATCAGAATAGGGAACATACACATGGAGATGATAAAGGAAAAAGGAATAAAAATAATGAACGAGTAAAGAAGCCTGTGCATGAATCACTTATTAATTCAGTCTTACCAGAATTAGAAACAGAACTGAGAAGAAATCGGGCGGGGATACTGACACAGAGAGGTGAGAAAAGTCTCATGTTTCTCCACATTATGCGTATTGTAGCTAATGTATGTACACTAACTGCCAAATGGTGCTCAGCCTCCATCATGAAATATACATAAACAGGTGGGATGAGCGTACTTGCACACGTGTGCACACACACACAGACTAGAAAGAGAGGTAGAGAGAAATTACACGTCTTTCTGAACGCCCATGAATATTCATCCCAGAATTTTCAGAATATCTTTTATTTTATGACAACAGCATCAGGGGATGTGGCATTTCTGGTCATCTGCATCCAACTGGCAGGGAAGGCAACGGAACATCTGCAGAAAATGACAGTTTTCTTTTCTGCACACTATTAAAAATGAGAAAACTGCTTGCAACAGATTATTCATTACGCTCGTTTCCACAAGTGAGTAACTTCTTGACTGTCTCCATTCCCTCATTGCCTCTTCCTGTCACATAGCTGCTACCAAATATCTCAAAAGATGGATTTGTTAATACATATGTATAGGTTTTATTCCAGCTAGGACAACAAAGGGATTTATTGACAAAGAATAGAATTTTATTTATACTGGACATTCTGCTTTTGAGGGCTGCAGATCTCTGCCCTCATAATAACACTCTGAGGTTTTAATGCATGACAAGATTTTATTTGATCATTTTGATAGGATTCAGAAATGTATTATTCTGTCGCTCAACAGAAATATATTATTCTGTTAGCTATCGATTTGTTGAGCATGGTAATTCCAAAAAGAAGACCAACATTTATAGATACAACTCTGCTGCATTTGCTGGACACACTATGCTCGGTGACTTATCCTGACCAGGAAAAATGAAGAATCAACTTCGCTTCTGTAAATCTAATGGTTGTGATAATGCTAGCTTGTACTGCAAAGTAAAGGAAAACCTTTGACTGAAGTCTGACACAGCTGCAGCTCAAATAAACATACTGTCCAGCCCCATCCAATGAAGATGTTATTGCCGCTGTTATTGGGCAGATGGCAACCTGCTGTTTGTCCCTGCAATACCTGCATATACCTGTGCTTTTAAACTGTAAGGATCAGTGACATGTCAAGCACTCACTTAGAGCCAGAAGATCCCTGAACATCGATACATCATCTAAACCACTCATCCTCCTGGGTCACATGGGGTGCTGGAGCCTATCTCTGCTGTCACTGGGCGGAAGGCAGGAAACACCCTGGACAGGTCACTAGTCTTTCATAGACACATGCATTGACACACACTCTTACAACTAGAGCCAATAAAGTATCTACAACTTGCCTAAAGACACAGAAAGAACTTTCAAACTCCACACAGAATGGACCCCTGGTCCCGTCCGTGGAATCAAACACAGGCCCTGTTTGCTGTGGGGCAACAGTTCTACCACTGTACCAGCATGCTGCCTGGTTCCTGACAGTACTGTTTTATTCCATACATATTTGGGCATGAGATGTTGGTTAAGGAAACTGCTGTTGATGAATACTGTGATGGCCCACTAAAGTCCCCACGTGTAATATAAACATGGGTTGTGTGTTGGGGATCAGAGTGTGTTGGGGATTTAACCATTTTGTTTAATTTAATTTGTTTAAAGTATGAGAATACATTATGTTAACTGTGTTCGGTATATTGCAGTAATAGCTCTTTGATCCTAAGATTGTTTATATCGTTGCTGTCCAATGAAAACAAAGTGTATCCAAAATGTCAACTTAACAGGAGAGGCCAAAAACCATATTTACTTTTAAGGAAAGTCAATGGAACCAGAAATTTTTCTTATTCTGTTCAGTTGATGCAGAAAAATGAAAATAGCCAAAAATTAAGATACATGTTTTTCTTTGGACAGCCACAATATCCTTAATTTTTTATGAGTGGTCAATAATTTAACATTAGTAAAGTTTATACTTTTCTATGCTAGGAGTACACATTAGTAAAGAAGAGGCAGACCACAGTGTGGAACAGTTTAAACTTTTTATTGATCTCATTATAATGTTTCTGCTGCCTGCTTTGTCTACTCTCCAGGAGCCCTGTCTGCAGTGTGGGTCAGTTGATGGGGGTTTAGAGGAAGTGTGTGTTTACTGAGTATGTCTTTATAGATATGCTTAGAATTCTGGGTAGCGTGGATTGTACTATCTGGCGGTAAACCAGGGTTGTTCAGAGAGCTAAGTGGGTAATTTACAACATTTCTGTATTTATATTTAATGTTGAAATATTGTCATGTGTTTTGTAAAGTGTGATGTGGAATAGAAAGCAGAGATATCAAGTAACAAAGTACAAATACTTTGTTACCTTATATAAGTAGACATTTTGGTTATTCATACTTTACTGGAGCAATCATTTTTCAGCTGACTTTTTACTTCTACTCCTTACATTTACACTCCATTATCAGTACTTTCTAGTCTTTACATTTTAAACATAGCCTCATTACTCCTATTTCATTTCAGCTTGTTTTCATTCATCTACATTTACATTACATTCCAGTAAAGATTATTGATAACGTGACTTTAAAGTTTGACTTTCTGCACCATTACAATACTTATAGACAACTAGTCATCATATCTTCTGCTCCATGAAACACATGTTAATGTTCAGTAGTACACATATATGCTTCTTTTATATATTTACATTGTACTAAACTACATTCATTTTCAATGGGCGTATATGCGGCTGAAACAGGAAACCTAGTGCATCCCACATTTATCAACATTAACATTTTAATATAACATTATAGTCATTATGGCTTTTAGAAGATGTTTTTTCTGGGAAGGTGGGCTAGTGCACTTTAGACCCCTGTGGTGCGGCCTAATTTTTTGTCCTTAATGGCAGTTTTTTCCCTTACATTACTTTTACTTTTATACTTTAAGTAGTTTTAAAAGCCATACTTTTACACTTTTACTGGAGTAAAAAGCTTTAACTTCTACAGAAGTCTTTCTTCTTCATAGTATCTATACTTCTACCTGAGTAAAGATTATGAATACTTTTGACACCTTTGATGGGAAGCAATCTTGTCAAGTGAAGTAAAATCCTTCACAGTCAATGTTAATCATGAATGCATCTTGTAATTTTAAATAGTTTGATCCATCATGTTAAAAGAGGCCATGTTGCTCGTCTTCTTTGTTTTTTTTCTGACCAGAATTCTTATGTATAAAGTTTTAAATTCTGAGCCTGCAAGGGTCAATAAACATTCAGACTGACTCATCAATGTGCCTTCTTGTCTTGCCTTTGGTCACACCCTGACAAATACCTTATATCTTACAACATAATCTAACATCTATCTTCAAGAGACATGCAGTCGCTGATGGGTAAACTGTCTTGCAACTTTGTTGGAAGTGATAAACCGCTGTTCACTACTCCCTGTGCAGTCTGAAGTTTCTTTCCAATTGAAAAGAAACTAGGGTCACTCCCTATGGTCTGGAATGACCCTTAAAATATCTGAATACTCTGTGTACTGTACTTTGCAGTGAACTACAGAAACAATTGAAATGCATCTCCACTTCCATGTAGAGCCTAGTTCCAAACAAATTTCCACACCTTCTCCAGCTTATCAACCTCTACATAGATCTCTGATCGGCTGAATCGGACGTAAGTGAGGGATGGAGCAGCTTATGTGTTACAGATTGGAACTAAACTACATGAAAGTAGCTCTCCAGGAGAATGTTGATGTAGATTTTACATCACAATTGCCCTAAATTTTACCACAAACATTCTTTTTTATAGCTACTGTCACAAAGTTGAATAAGCTTCACAGAATGCTCATTCAATCTAATGAATGACGATAGCACATATCTGTTTTTTGTCAAATGATCTGCTTTACTAATTTCACTGAGCTCAGAAGTGTAGCATTTTTATCACAGAAGTTCACCGCTATGCAGTGACTTGCTACAGTTTCTCATTAGACTGAATGGGACTTTGGCCAAGGTTCTATAAAGCTTTTTCAGTCTCACAGTCTGCTAGTAAAGATAGTGAAGAATCTTCTTATCATGATTGTAAGAACTGCTCCTATATCCCATCTGGTGTGTATTTAATGTGAAGGTGGATGGGTGGGGTGGATTAGAAAGAGAAGGTTGGCTAGATGGACAGCTGGGTAATGTGAAAAGGGAAGCATGGGGGTAAAGGGATTCCTCATCACAGGAGGACACTGTATGAAACAACATCCATCTGCTGGACTCTACAGAGAGCCATTTTTACTCAACAAAATCTATTTACTCTCAAAACACTCTACTGTTAAATCTGTCTTTCTGCTGCATTGCAGTAGACTATGTGGTGTGAGTGCTTTGGTTATCACTAATTATGTACCTGACCCATCAGTTTTTTAGGATTATGCAAGTTGTACTAGTATCTATAACTAACTGAAACTCTGTAGTTTGCTCTAGAAGCTGTACTTCACCATCAGTAAATAGATTGATAAAGACCTACACAACATTTTATGTTAACCCCGAACCGAATTTCGAACTCTTGTGTGCTATGTAAGACTTTTACAATTCCATTACTTGATATAATATAACAATTGGTTAAAACTGACGGTCTCAATGAAACTATGGTGATTAGTTTATGGTTTTGAAAATAAAAAATAGTTTTATGTAGCAGGTAATAGTTTGCAAATGCACAGTTCACTCTCAGGTCTATAACTGTATGGAATATAGAACAGTGTATAAACAGGATAGCAGTATAACCACCACAGAAAAGTACACAATAGGGCAAAGACTAACTGCCCACCAGCCGAATACTGTTGGATCTCCGACTGTTAGGGCCTCCTCGTCACCTGGCACCAACAAGCTCTCCTCTCTCTGCTACACCTCGACTCTTCTGTACTAACCCAAACCAGAACTAACTTTGTTTTTCTTTTTCTCCCGCTCTCTCTCTCTCTCTGAGGTAATAACCGCCCACCTGCCCCGCCAAATATTGTAGGAGGTCCGACTGTCAGGGCCTCCTTGCCACCTGGCACCAACCAGCTCTTCACTTTCTGCTACACCTCCGCTGCATTACTGTATCCTCCAGATGTAGCACCTGTGCAGCTTCTCTCCTTTTAGTTCATTCTGTTTATAATCAGATCTGCCAGAGTCGCCAGCTACACTCTAAACTCTCCTCATCCTCTGTACTAACCTAAACCAGAACTAACTCTGTCTCTGTACTAACCCAAACCAGAACTAACTCTGTCTCTGTACTAACCCAGAGCAGAACTAACTCTGTCTCTGTACTAACCCAAACCAGAACCAACTCTGTCTCTGTACTAACCCAGACCACAACTAACTCTGACTCTGTACTAACCCAAACCAGAACTAACTCTGTCTCTGTACAAACCCAAACCAGAACTAACTCTGTCTCTGTACAAACCCAAACCAGAACTAACTCTTTTCTCTTTTCTCTTTCTGAGGTAATAACCGCCCACCTGTCCCACCGAATACTGCAAAGGACTGACCACCAGGGCCCCCCCTTCACCCAGCACCAACTAGCTCTCCTCTCCATTTGTGCCATTTGCTCCATCCTTGACTGCATCGCTGTATCGGCCACAAAGTCCAGTACAAGGCAAAAGACAAAATCAAAATGGGCTAAGCCAAAGGGGTAGTCAAAGAAGTTCAGAAAAGGGTGCGTTACCAGGGCGACTTGGCAAACGGGACAAAAAGGCTAGGCAAAAAAGCAGGACGGAAAAACACAGTAAACTGGCTCAATACTTCGCAATGAGAGAGTCCAAGCAGAGAGTTTAAATAGTCCGGGTGATAGTTAAAACTCAGGTGAACTTGATCTGTGTAAATCAGCTGACCTAGAATCTGGGGTTAAGATATTCAGAAACTCTATTTTCAGTGTTGTTGTGTAGACAGGAAAAATGCAATTAATATGCAATACACACAAACACAAAAATCACACCCTGTGGCGGACTCTGCATTTACACTTACATCTGCAGCATTTAGCAGACGCTCTTCCAGAAGTGCTCTGTATTTTACAGGTATCAATATGTAGCCAAGTATCATTTTATACCATCAGCTACTGAAAAACATCACACATACTGTTAAGTATATTTCAGGATATTAATGTTTAAATGCTGAACTGAATAAATTATTTATAAATCTGCTAATATATGATACATTAAAAAACAGAATGCTTTGAAAAAAGTGCATCTAAAAGTGTTTATTTATAAAAACAGTAAATAAAACAGCGTCTTCTTGTTAACTCAGTTTTACAGCTTCACCTGTTCGTTTGGAGCCGCCTCTGAAGAATAAACTCTCTCCATTTCTGGTTAATACAGTCGGGTTTTGCCGTCAACTTTCCTTTTTAGAACATGTTACTCTTTCTCCAGTCTGTTTTACTTTCTGACTGTTGCTTCTCGCTTCGTACCTCGCCTGTGTGCATGCAATTCCCGAATATGCACAGATCTGATTGGCTGAGGAGCACCTTTGGTGATCTTACAACGCCTTACAAACGGTGATCTTTTTTTTTTTTTGCTGTAAATCCATTTTCAGAAAACCATGATTAATTGAACCTTAGAAATATAAAAAATAAAATAATTAATCAATAAAATAATTATATATAAACAGAAACTTGTTACATGTGTTAAAATGGATAAAATGTGTTGAAGTTAGGAATGTGTTGTTGTTTTTCTGTTCATCTTTCAGAGCCATTTCTTTAGACAGCTGGTTCCTGCCACCGCCGCTGTCAACAGTTCTGGTTTGTTTCTCTGGGATACAGCGCTTCAAACCAAACCACGTAAAGTGACACTGTTTACATTTAAATGATTTATTTAGACTGGAATTTTTTGGTGGAATTCCCCTTACTTGTTTAATTACTTGAAGCATAATTTTAAAATCCTTCAATGAAAACAAGTCACCTCACAAAACAAAACCAATCGCTTGAGTCAGGGCCATTTTGTTACACCTGCTTCCTCAGGTTCATCCTGAAAATGTTTAATACACACACACACACACATACATACACACACACACACACACACACACACACATACACACACACGCACACACACAGTTATAATAGTGGCATCAGATGGTCTGATAAGGCGTCTGCTGAAAAGGAAGGAAACCCCAGTCTGTCTGCAACAAAAAGAGAGTGTCAGCTTTCAGCGCTGTACACCGAGCTCTCTACAAAGTGGATAAATGTAATAAAGCATAGACGTTATGTGTGCGAGTGAGTGAGTGGGTGGGGAGGTGGGAGGAGGTGGGTGAGCATGCAGGCCTGGCTGCTTTATATTGACTTATTTTGCTGTGTGGAAAGCCACAAAAATATCCACTTGAGTCACAGGAGGAGAGAAAGGGATAGAGGAGTGAGTATTTGTATGCGTACATGTGTGGATTTCACACGAGGGTAGATGAATCGGGTTGGATGGGAGAATGATTCGAGGTAGTGGTGTGTGTGTGTGTGTGTGTGTGTGTATGTGTGTGTGTGTGAGAGATATTTTTTTGTGTGTGTCAAGAGGGATCACTAAGTAGGTAATGTGTGGACAGATCGCCCCATGGCGCTTTTCTCATCTCATCTTAGACTGGAGAATCGATAGAATGAGACTGTCCATCTCTCTCTCTCTCTCCCTCTCTCTAACTGGTTGCTCTTCTTGCTCTCTCCATCTATTTCCTGTTTTCCTCTTTTGCTGTTAAGCATCACACTTCATTCCTGTTTTATGTTTGCTGGCCAAATCTCCCTCATTCTCGCTCTCTGCACGTTTACTTGCTTTTCAACCTACTGACTGCTTCTCTCTCTCTCTCTCTCTCTCTCTCTCTCTCTCTCTGCTTCTCTCTTCTGCCGTTAGTGTAAAGGCCAATTAACACCCTTGTTAGCAGTCCTCCTGCTCATAATCAGGGCCGCCTGTTGCTTTGCCACATCTTTAACACACACCAGTGATTGGCAAGGCAGCTGAGAGAGTGTTTATTGTAGCTATTCTTAATCCCAACCACTGAAGTCCTTTCTAGACACACCAAAGCAAAAACTTGCAAGTTTCAGCATCTCGTATGGCATTATTTCCTGAAATGAGACACGTGCAAGTATGTAACGAAAATGAAACGTTCTGTCGGATAATAAATGAGTGAAACAGGGTGAACTGGTACACTGTGTAGATCAGCAGCATGAAGTAAAACATGGCAGCGAACTAACTTATTATTATTTTAAACTAATCAAGGGAAATATTGTGGTCACTGCAGGACAATCCTGTAAGTATTTGTGTTGGACAAGGCTTGACAGATGAGCTAACACTGAAGCTTACCAGTGCAGCAGTACACTGCCAAGGTTTTTTCCTCCTTAGTACAACTTTTGTCAGAATACTACATAAGTGATGCAACACACATTTGATTGTGAATTAAAAACACACAGGGATTTAGCCAACAGAGGGGGCTGGTGCTACCTACTAACAAGTTCTACCACTTGCTCGCCTATTGTGTAAAACTCACCTTGAAGCTATCAAATGCCAAATGAGTCCACAACACTACCAAAAACATCTTTTATAAAAACAGGGGTGGGGTTACATAAAGTGTACTAGCAGGGGTGGGTAGGGTATATAACGTTTAAGGTATATAATGTAATTGGACGTAGGCCACAAATCTACAAATACAATCAGCCATCTATACATGACTTGCCTGTCTGTTAATCATGGGTCTTTTTCTGTAGTCATGGTTCTTTTTTTGTTACTGCCAAGATATTTAACATGAATATAAGTTAGGAATTCATACAAGTACTCAATATCTTTGCGTAGTATAGTCATTTATTGCAGTTGAACAGTTACTATGGTCCAAATATATGAAGCTGAAACAGTTTCCTCTTTTACACCACTCTTACTGCTGTATATAGTATATCTGTACTTATTATTATAGCCACAGTCACTTTATATTTTATTCTTCTATTGTATTATAAGACTTTATATATGTGCCACAGTTACTTTATATTTTATTCTTCTATTGTATTATAAGACTTTATATATGTGCCACAGTCACTTTATATTTTATTCTTCTATTGTATTATAAGACTTATATATGTGTACATATTACAAATTTCTTTTATGTTGTAAATTATTATTAGAGTGTTTATTCTTCTACATAATCGGCTGCTTCTGTAAAAACTGCAATTTCCCCCTGGGATCAATAAAGTATTTCTGATTCTGATTTTATATTACACAGACATTATTATATTAATTATATACTGTCATTTCAGAAATCTGGTCATCTCACTATATGGTTAAAATACCCACATTTTATTGACAATGTGCTTATGTCAAGTATGAGATTTTTTTTTATGATAATTATTTATTTGCAAATAGAACTGCAACCATCATACCTTAAGGTCATTTGTGTTCTACTGATTTGTTGGCCAATTAATGCCAAATCCTTTGCCAAAAATGGTCATAAATTACACTTTTTTTGGCTGATTAAAAACTAAAACTGAAACTTTTCACCCCAAAAAAGATTGCAAGATTAAATTGACTTGCAACATGTGAAAATCTGAGTCTTCGGCAAAAATAATAATGGGCATAAAAAAGAGGCACAGTAAAAACGCTGATTGTTCCCTTCATATTCCTGCACTGACTCAAAATCAGGTTTGTAAACAGTTTGAGAAACAGATCAACAGACAGTGGAAATGTCATCTGTCTATTTACATGAAGGACATTAGACAAGTGATTGGCTATCACTGGTCATACTAAGTATCAGGAGGGGTATGCCATCTTTAGTTTTTGAAATAACAGGGTGCATATTACTGATATAAATAAAAATCTCGATAATCATTTCCTTGGACTAGCACTCTCTGTTATATGCAAACATTATATCCATCTATTATCTGCCGCTTAGTCCTGCTAGTCAGGGTCACCGGGCAAAGGCGGGGTACACCATGGACAGTTCGTCAGTCTATCGCATGGCCAACACTCATTCACACCTACGGGCAATTCAGAATGACCAATCAACCTAACATGCATGTGTTTGGACTGTGGGAGGAAACTGGAGTACCCGGAGGAAAACCACTCTAGCACGGGGAGAACATGCACACTCCACACAGAACCACCCGGACTCAGATTAAACTCAGATCATCTTACTGTGAGGAGACAGTACTGACCACTACACCACCGTGCTGACCACTACACCACCATACTAACCACTAGACCACTCTACTAACCACTACATCACTGTGCTAACCACCACACCACCATGCCAACCACTACACCACTGTACTAACCACTACACCACTGTGCTAACCACTACACCACCATGCCAACCACTACACCACTGTGCTAACCACTACACCACCATGCTAACCACTACACCACTGTACTAACCACTACACCACCATACTGACCACTACACCACCATACTAACCACTACACCACCATACTAACCACTACACCACCGTACTAACCACTACACCACTACACCACCATACTAACCACCACACCACCATACTAACCACCACACCACCATACTAACCACTACACCACCATACTAACCACTACACCACCATACTAACCACTACACCACCATACTAACCACTACACCACCGTGCTGTCTGCAAACAGTATATGTTGTTTATTATTCATTTACTTTTTTGGCTTTTAGTTTTCAGTGTCCTGAGTTTTGGTTTGGGCTTCTTCTTTAACTTTGGTGCTTCACTAATGATGTCTCTCTAGCTTTCTATGATGCAGTGCTATGAATACTGGAACAGTGACGTCACTTCCTGAAAAGGTACTGAGTACTCAAGTGCCCATACATATCTCTAATGAGAGGACATGCCATTCCTATTCGGAACGTCTTTCCTGCCTCAGTGAGTGCTTTTTTCCATATCACTCCAAGATATTTCGGCGCAGAGTGAGCACGAACACTCTTGATGTACGAGCAGTAAAGTTAAGGGCCGCGTCTTTCTGATTCTAAACAAAACAAAGCAGATTTTTTTCAATTGCTATGGATGCTTTAATGATAATCTACGTATAGAGCTCTTTGGCTCGACTTTTATTTGCAGTAGTAAGTACTGACAATAAACAAGGATAATGAGAGACATACATCACAGCACATTAAGTAGATGCTGGAGGCGCAGCGAGCGTAAATCATGTTAGTGTACGGCAGTGAACGTTTGTGAACAGAAACGAACCATAGTTCTGTTTTAACATGAACAGAATAGCACGATTTCAAGTAGTAATTGGGTAGAGTTCTGTGTTCAGCCACAGATTTCAGGCTTTTCAGCCACATATAAATGCGCACATGCACACAGCGAGCCCAACACGACTGAATGCTTTCCCCCCTCTCTCCCCTCCGGTAACTTCAGAGCTACCAGCAGAAGAGATGATAAACCTAAAAGAAAAAAAAGAGGGCGAGAGGAAAAAATATAATGCTAGGAGGGAGCTTTGGGGTTCCCTGAAGAAAAGCTGAAATATTATATAACCATAATGCCTCTTAACTGCTGTTTAAAAATGCAAGACTAAATATATATTTAAACATGTGAGCAAACACTTTCCAGTACTGCTGAAAAAACGGGTTTCAGTCCTCAAACACTACATGCAGTATACATGCCAGCGTGCAGCACATCATACATACTTTATTTCATTCATTCATCATCTTAAAGCTCTTCAGCGTCACATCTGAAGCTTAAATGAAGTAACGCATTCATATTAAAGAACTTTCAGCAGTGTAACAAACAATATATGGGCTATATATATATTCGAGATTTCGCTCTGCTTCTGCTTTCTCTCCCTCCCTCTTTCGCTCACATATGCTCAGGCCAGCCAGACCTCAGACCCTAGGGAGGCTTGAGGGGACAAAGTTTCATCGGAAATGGAAAGTCTGCATCTCATTTTTCAGTGTGGAGTATTCCCTGCGCCCCCCTAGGTGACGGCTTTCTGTAAAGGGCTCCCAGTGCATTCCGGCTATGCTTTAGATACATAAATAAACCGCAACACATTCAATTCATCATGCCAGCGAATGGGTGCACACAGAGCCTTATCAGCCTCCTGGAAATCAGATAGTAACAACCACGTACTGCACTAATATTAATGTTACTATAACTGCTTTACTTCTGACGCCACTGTATGCAGCACTTTTAAATGATTTCCTAGAACTAATCCTACATGATGATAAATCAAGTTAACAGATTGTTGTAATTTGTAGAGAAGCCAGGTGGCATTGTGCAAATACGTATACACACTGCTGCCCTTGGTGGAGCAAGTAGCATAGTACCCATTTAACGTACACTGTCTGGCCAATATGAGTCACCATTTAGATTTTAAAAAAGCATTGGATAATTATGGCGATGATGAATATGTTGCAGCTGGCGACGATCCTTTTACCCTAAATGATGACGTGAGTAGTTTCTCATTACTAAAACAACTATGACGGAAGATGTATTCTGTGGTCGTGGAAAAGATGCTGCTGTGTTTTAGAAGGGTCAACTCAATGGCCAGCATATAAGGTGAAGCTTAAATGACTGGGACTGGATTCAGAGCTGTCCAACACATTATAGAAACTTGGATGGTAAATCACCCTCTAGGACCCGAAAGATCTAAGAAAATTACTTGCTAGTGAGGTAAATATAAAAAGAGTAGTAAGAAAAAAATGTTTTAATTTGCTCAGGAGCATAAAGATTAGACTCTGGAGCAATGTGATCTGATGAGTCCAGATTCGATGGGTCCATCATGGCTGCTGCTCTTCATATTTGCACATAAAAGCAAATGTAACTTATTTTGTATTTTTTAACTATATATATATATATATATATATATATATATATATATATATATATATATATATATATATATATATATACTTTTATTCACTTCAACTTATTATTATTATATTTATATATATTTATATTTATATATTTATCTCTAGGAGGTCCATATCTGTTCTTGCTGAGCCCCTATTGGTCAGGTTTAATAAAACACAAGAGTAAATATAAAATCAATATACTATACAAAAATCAATATATTATAAATAAAAATATAATACTATTAAGATTCCAATGAATCCCAAATGAAGTTTGGTCACCTTTGCGATCTGTATACATAAAAACTTTGTATGAGGATGTGAACCTTTTAGTGTATGTAAATTGAAGCAGAACAAATGCTATGAATATTTTATTAATCTACAAACATAGTTAAATAACAGCAAAGCCAAGAAAAACATGGTATGTGGAACAGAAGGAAAGATTTTGCATAAAACTGGCCTTTATTTAAATAGTTGCAATATTAAGCAATTTTCTTGCTCTTGACTGTGCGTTTATATAATTCTTACTATTTTTAGAACAGAACAAAACTCAAATTAGCCACATGTGTTTTGTACACAGTGGGATTTGACCTCCGCATTTAACCCATCCGTGCAGTGAAACACCCACATATACACACACTAGTGGGCAGTGAGCACACATGCCCGGAGCGGTGGGCAGCCCTATCCATGGCGCCCGGGGAGCAGTAGGGGGTTAGGTGCCTTGCTCACATCATTCGTGGCCTGGTGGATCCCTGGGATCAAACATGCGAACTTCCGGTCACAAGACCGGATCCCTATCCTTCAGGCAACAACTGCCCCACCTTGATGGATTTGATGGATTTGCCTGCCTTTAACTCATCTGCTTATACTGTGATCCCTGCCTCGTCCAGTCATTTTACCAACATCCTTCATTTGATTTTTTTTAATTACAGTCAATTAATTCATTAAAATATAGACTAAGGTGTTATTAAAAATGATAATTTGGCAAATTTGGGGAAATAAGTAGAAATATTGCTAAATAAAGGATCAAAAGAGTTCCTCTTATGGTGTTTTCCCACTCCAAGGCACAGCACAGCATGACTCAATTTGCTTTTGGTACCAGCTACTTTGATTTCCACCGCAGATATAGAGCCTCCTCAGTGTCGGTGGTTTTCGTAGCGATGCTGCATGAAACTGCCGTGACGTGAAGGAGCCAAGCTTTGTTCAGAAGAGGAAGCATGACCAAAGACTGTCAGAAGGTGCGCTAGCCCAATAGCTAGCATTAGGATATGTGTTTACGGTGATGGTGACGATTATGGATGGCCAATCGATAGACTATGTCACCTTTTAGTATCTGCTCAGCTCGTTTGGAACCTTGACAAAGGTAAAAAAATAATACCAAGCAGCAGGTTTGTTAAATGGAAAACCAAAAAAGGCGAGTCGAGTCAAGTTGAGCTGGTACTGTGCGGGTGTGAAGCAGTTTGTTTTGCGACCTGACTCACTGACAAGAGCCAGAATGCCCATCACTATTGAGCAACCTGTGTTCTTCTAACTGTATACTTTGGAGACTGAGGGATTTAGATTTAGCTGCTGTCTTCTGACCTTGCCTTCAGTCCCTGTCGCTTCTGTTCAAAACTGCTACAGTGCAGCTATGTGCCTCTATGACCCTGAGTCTGATTCTAATTTGCTGCTGGAGGGAAATATTTCATCTTATTGAGCAATTTTGTAGCAATTTGTCGATTCTGTGTATGCGTGTATTGTAACCCCCCTGTGGAGTGTGAGCGTAGGGAAGAGTAGAGATTTCAGCTGCAGCTGAAGGAAAAACAGGCTGGAGGGAGTGGCTTTGGCTTGGCACCCAGAGCAGAGGCTAATTGGCAAGTGGAGACACCTGTGAACCCTGCAGTCAAGAGCTTATAAGGCAAACGCTCACGCTGTTCTGTGAGAGCGCGTTGGGGCTGAGCTTCTGAGAGCATAGCTCAGAGCAAGACAGTGGCAGGATCTGGTGGGAGGAAGCGAGTTAGATACTTAGGCACTTAGAATTTACATGGCTGTTGCTGCTGATACATGTGTCCAACGCACTCTGTAGATTGGCTCATCATGCTCTCATATCAAGTTTTCACCAAAAGCATCAAAGCGTGACAGGACCATGAGGCGTTTCAGTTGGAAGGCTGAAGAACGTTTGTGGAGAGACTAAAAGAGAAGCTGTGACTTAAGTAGCACTTTCATAAGGAGAGCTGTTCAACTTTATGCAGTCTTGATGAATAAATCCAGTCAGTGAAATCCAGGGCTGGGTGATAAAACGATAACGATGATTATCATGAAATAACGTTTTCTCGACAAAACTATAAGTCCATGTTTTGAGAGACAACACGAATAGCCAATGAGAATGAGAAAAGCGCTGCCCCAAACCAATCAGGTTGCTGAACTAGAGTTCCAGAGCAGAGAGAAGCAAATAACTACTACTGAAAGAAACATGTTACACGTGTTAATAATCTTAAAATGATCTGCTAAGATAAGAACAACAAGTGCTGTCTTGCTGCTGTGTTGACAAGGCACTACGGGATGTTAGCGCTTTAAGTGCTTGTACTGTTGTGATCATCTCCACTGTGCAGAGCTGACAGAGCACCACACTGTTGTGTTTCTGTGTGAAACACTCCCACAACTTTAGATGCACGTGAGTGATTGTTTGTAGTTGCAGCTTGCACTCCAGTCAAATCCATGCTTTCAGTAGACAGATAGATACTTTATTGATCCCGAAGGAAATTTAGCGACCATCTTTGCAACGAATCGACATAATTTCGTAATTGATATATATATATATATATATATTAGTGAATGCTAAGGCAAAGTTGACTTCATAACCAAAAATCTCGAGGAGAGAAACTTTTATTTTCTATCAAAAACAGAATCACTAAACCAAACTCCACATTTGAGCCGACAGAGAGTCACCGCTATAAGTGAACATATCCCTTTCCTCAGCCCGAACTTAAAGGGCTAGCAACAGCCTGCTTAACACTGTGTCTGTGTGTGAATACTGTTCATGAGTGTTCAGTAGCCCCTACTATATATATATATATATATATATATATATATATATATATATATAGTGTGTGTGTGTGTGTGTTGTTATTTTTTATGAAATACAGTTGTGTAGACAATAAATCAGAAGGTAAAAAACAACTTTACAAAAGTTTGAAATTTTGATATCTTCACTTCTTACTTTTTACTTTTCACTGTTGTAAAAAGACAATATTGATTGATTTTATATAATGATATATTTAAATCGATATCGACTGATATGGAAAAAATAATCGTGATAAAATGTTTTCCCATATCGCCCAGCCCTAGTGAAACCATATTATAAAGTTTTAGCTGCTAAAGTTTTTTTTTTTTTTTACTGATGAAAAAAATGGACTTTGTTTCTATGATTAATGATAAGCTTGTTTAGGGGCATGTTAACAGTCTACATAATTCTAAAGCTTAAAGTACACAGCAGTAACCATTCATCTCAGCTGTATAAAACCTTAACTCTGAAATGTCCTGCTCCAGTCTAGCTTAAAAAGGTGGATTAGTTCTACCAACTTGTTCAATCTGACTTTCAGGATTTGACTCTGACTTAAACTAATACAGTTGAAACCATGTCATTGTAGGAATAGCCACAGCGCTGTGGGGGCAGAAAGTAGCATGATTGACCGGTTGACCATTCAGACCAAAATGGGCAAATGATCAATCACTATATCACTGCAATACAAGAGAACAGGTGAGTCAAAACACCGGCATGTTAATGTTACAAAAATATCCCTGCTGTCAAAATCAAACCTTATATTTCATTGCCTTTTAGGTTTTGACATAATTAAAAAAAAGCCTGTTGCCCTTTATATTGTACGTGAATTGCATGAAGAATGGGCGACTATGACCCACATTTACTTGGAAAAAATCTGGTTGCATTGAATTCCATTAAAAGGAAGGTATGTGTTTGGCTTCCTCTGCGATTTTCTCGTATATGCATCTCAACCTAACCTTTCACATGAGAATAACTTCTCATAATGCAAACTAATAAGAAATAAGAGGTGGCAAACCAAAAGCACAAAGCATTCTGGGTAGCTCTGCCCCCAGGGGTACAATATTATTTGAGTTTTTATTATTTAAGAATTGTGATCATTGTGATAACAATTTGCCATAAACAGAGAATCAGAGAATCAAAGATAAACATAGAATTTAACTATAAAACTATATCTGAGCTATTATACGTTATTAAAATTCATAGT
The DNA here is from genome assembly GCA_021613375.1 of Megaleporinus macrocephalus. Lineage (NCBI taxonomy): Eukaryota > Metazoa > Chordata > Actinopteri > Characiformes > Anostomidae > Megaleporinus > Megaleporinus macrocephalus. The sequence continues at coordinate 8,358,185 of CM038715.1, read as the reverse complement.
CCAGCTATGATAGTCATAGTCCTCTAACACTGGTATCAGCCATACAGTTTTTGTATTGGTTGGGTCCTACTTAATTTAATTTATCTTCATTTTTTAAAAAAGTTTTGAATAATTTAATCTTCAAATTATCTCTCAGATCCACTAGTTTACTGCTGAGGTGCAAAATCATAGAGTCTTGAGTGTACACAGCAGGAGCTACTCATATCATGAGGCTCAATCAACACAAGCTGAACAGGTAGAAGTGAGAGAATTGCTGCCATCACCCCCTGAAGATGAGTCACCTCCAGCAGCTCTCAGCCTGCTCAGACGATTTCTACAGTGCAGTCTGTAAATAACAGGACAGTGACACAGGTTTTGTTGGTTTGGCTCTGTATTCCAGCATGCTGAATGAAGCAATGACTCGAACAGAATCGCTAATTGGTTGCAATCCTTGCAGCCAACGACTGCCTGAAGACTGTTGGTGTGTCTGAAATCGCTTACCTGCCTACTAGTCAGTAGGCAAACTCAGTAGGCGAGCGTGGCTAGTATGTCCAAACACTTGATAGTCATTAAGCAGTATGTGAGTGTCACCCAGATGAACTGCTGAATTGGAATGTCAAAATAAGTATCTAAGTCAGTAAATTAATAGCTGGACATTTATAGTGGTGGTCTGACGTCTTGCAACACATGATGTTGGTATTGCGGATGTAGTAACTCGCATACTGAAACTGCCTACTAGTGTACCACTTGAGCAGTGCACACTGGCTCCAATCTAGTACCTACTGACTTAGTAGGCCATTTTGGACGCTCCCTCTGACCCATACACATCACCCTGCTGATGATCTACCACATCTATAAAACAGCCATTTTCAGCTTTTGTTTGTTTTGTTATTCATTTTCAGTCCAGAATCAGAGTCAGAATAATTTATTTCACCAAGTATGTAACACATACAAGGAATTTGTCTTGTCTTGCACACATGTATGACATGTAACAAGAAAAATATTACACTAAGAGAAACGCACAACACTCTCTCTCTCTCTCTCTCTCTCTCTCTCTCTCTCCTTTTCTTTCCTGAGTTCTAGCTTTAGTATATTTGTTCCTCTTTGCTATTGTGGGTTCATAATTTGACATTATTGATAACGTGGACCATAAATAAAAAGAATTATATTTATGTGATGTAACAAGGGTTACACGTTTTTCATTGGACAGCAACGAGATCTATCTATCTATCTAGCATACATATATGTAGGAGAGACCAAAAATACACTTTACTTCAAGCTGTTTTGAAGCATTTTTATTGGTCAATCCATCATAAAATCTTCACACAATATTAACTGTCATTGGCGTGTTCAAATGAGATATATATATATATATATAATATTTGATATGTGTTTTTTAAGCAACATTTTGTGATGTAACCGTTGTGGTGACATGACTATGCAAGCAGAAATAAAGAAATAAAGAAAGCTTTTACCATTGAAAGTTACAAAAGGCCTTTGGGAGCATTTTCCTAACAGAAGAATAAAATAATCACATATAATTAATTTTATATCCACAGAAGCAGAACGCTAACTTTGACCATTGGACAAGAACAGTTCCCAAACCACAGAATGGTCAGCAAATGGTAGCTATCCCTCCATGCTGGCATAGACCCACTGCCAAATCAAACTACTGAGTTCTGACTGTGAGATTTGTTTGATTAAGCTACCCTTGCAAAAATCATTAAAGCTCAATATGTTACAAATGTTAGTGACTGGAATGTTACGAACCATTTCAGTTTCTGTTAATCAAAAGTATTTAGCAGGCCACATTAGAAAGACTACTGAATTAAAACTAATGAAACTAATTATAAACTAAGAGAAACACACAACACAATACAATAAATAGAACAAAGAATACAAATAATAAGAGCCAGGAAAGGTGCTAATGAAATATATGAAAATCTGTGCTTATACGGGTACGGATATTCTATACATAAGTGAGTCTGAGTAGAGATATGTTATAAGAGCTATTGCTTGCAGAATCTGTAGCTGTGCAAATAAGCACAAAGTGTTACAAAGGAGTTCCTGTAATACAGTGAGATTCAGTTCAGGGATGAGTTTGAAGTGCACTGTGGTTAATGAGAGTAACAGCTCTGGGGGAAAAAGCTGTTAGCATGTCTGGTTTTGCTGGTCTTGATGGTCCTGAGTCTTTGTGTTCAGGGAGTGAATGCTCACTGGGGTAATGTGACTGACAGAATATTCCACTCTGAAAATCTGCTTTTGTCTTAGTAGCATGTTTTAGATGATCGTCATGCCACAGTGTGATGCACCAACTTTAAGACACTGGCTTGAGTTGGATCTGAGCCAGTATAATGCTTCTAATTAATTTATCCTGCTGCTGCCATCAGCTGTCATGTCATTAATATAGACAAATGAAGCAGTTCCACTGGCAGTCATACATGTCGTTTCCACCATGTTTTGCAGACGAGATGGTATGCTTTGGATCATGAGCACTTTTTCTCCAGACTTTCTTTATTCCATCAATCACTTCGTTCCATCAATCATATCAATTATCTACTCTGTTCGAAGGCTACAGCTGTATGGATTTTTTACGCATGTTATGGTCTACCATAGCAGTTCCTATTGTTAGCTAGAGTGCTTTTGCTCATTAACAATGCACAGACTGTTTTAAGCATATGCTTATGTTTTGACTATGTCACATAATGACCCGTTCTGCTTACATTAACACTATCACGGCTACCACAAACAAACAGCTAATGTCCAATAGCGTAAAAGGTGCTGTAATTACCAGGAATGCCTCAGCATAGGAGTTATGGATTTATTAATTTTTTTATTTTTATTTTTATTAGGATATTAGGATATTGTTTCTGACCTCTTTACAGTGCCATTGGGAATTGAATATATTAAATAAATCCCATCACAAACACACCCAGTTAAGTTTATTGAAGTTTTGATTAGCCAAACTAGGTATTGTTTAATAACTATAAATAATACTTGGCTTCCTTGAGGAGAAGCCTGGAAATGACTAAATCAACATGTTGACATACATAAAATTACTACTTTGTATGTACAGTATGTGCTTTTATGTATTTTGCCAGGTGCTGGGAAAATTTGGCGTGATGTCGTTTGCCAATGTGCATGGCATTTATAAAATGTAGAGCCAGTGACTAATTCCATACCTGGATTAGCAGAGAGGGTTACAGATGCAGTAAAATGAATTGCCTGTCGGCAATTTAACATAGTAGCTCAGCGTTTCCTACATTCTTTACTCGTCCAGATGATAAATGCGTCTGTTTAAAGTATCAGTCAAACCAAATCTGTCCAAATGTTTTGGTTTACCCAGCGTGTATGATTTAAAACAGTCTGCACTTTAATTGCATAATCTTTTACTCATTTCATTCTCTAATATTATTATGTCAAGCAGAAACTTTGGGAGCACTCTGAATCCTAGTAAACAATGCAATTTCTCTTTTTCACACTGTACTGTCTCTCTCTCTCTCTCTCTCTCTCTCTCTCCTTTTCTTTACTGGGTTCTAGCTTTAGTATATTTGTTCCTCTTTGCTACTGTGGGCTCAAAGATAATTTGACATTATTGATAACTTGGACCATAAATAATATATATATTATATATATATATATATATATATATATATATATATATATATATATATATATTTTTTTTTTTTTTTTTTTTTTTTTTTTTTTTTTTTTTCAAACATTACTCATGACATAAAACCACCTCCTTAATGTCCATTTTTTCAGCTCCACTTACCACATATGCAGTAAAAAAGATGGATGTACAAACAGAAAATCACAACATATGTCAGATGTGATCCTTCTGTTGGAAGGATATGCCTGCTGTTGAGGCAGACAATATAAACATCTACCTTCTCACGCAGACATCCTTACACTCAAGAAATCTAATGAAAGTAAACGACGACATAATCAATGTCATTTGCTTTTCTTGTCCTGTCCTGTGGCTTAACCTAGCAACAAACCTGCAGCAGCACAAAGCCTCTTAACCTTAACATTAATGCTGTTTACTTGCAGTTTTTTACTATAGCTTAGACACACAAATTTAAAACAACACACAGTTAATAAAACCTGACAGTAAAAGAGCAACACCTCAGCCCAGATCTGCACAACAGTAAGCACATCCTCAGCCACACACTTCAAGTCAGCAAACCATTAAACATTGTCACTTCTTTGCTATTTTAAGCCACTGCCTTTCAAACTACCACACGTGTGAATCAAGGGATCGAACATGACATGTAGTAAACTCACCAATCAGGTGTAAGCACTATAAAAAAGACAAGAGGTGACTTTACCTGTCTACTATAAAAAATGGAAGAAGAAGATTTGCAAAAAGGAATACGAAGAATGAGATGAGAGAGGGAGTCTATGGAGGAAGAAGGGTAGGGGCATGTATAAACCTGAAGGAGGACATGAACAAAGAAGATGGGAACCATGAGATTCGGTCAGCACTGGTGGTAAAACCATGAGCTGACGTTGAGAGAAGCTGGGCAGAGAGTTCAGCCTAACCTCAGCAAACGCAACAGCATATCAGACTAGAACACTTTTCTCTACTGTAGTGAAGTAAAACCAGTATAACATATTAACTCATTTACTAATTATATACAGACATAATTTTGATCCCTGTTCATTGCATTAAAACAAGGCCTTGTACACTCTGAACAAGTGAAATATTGAGATCTCTTTAGTGAAGGAAATGCTGATCTAAAAATCAACTCTACTAGAAATATAAACTGGACATGGTAGCAAAAAAAAAACACTTTTTGATGCTATGTAGTATAACTTTTTAACCGTCTGATATACAACCGACTGAGATTTTATTTTCTTTATTTTTGCAATAAATTAATTTCATCATTCAAGCATCCATGACTTCCTCTATTAACTTGTTGGATCATCACAAATCCTGATTTAGTTTTATTCTCTAAAAAAATCTTTTTTGTATCACTGCCCTTAACTGATCTTATGTATACTATGGATTTTGACAGGAACTTCTGAAATTTGCAAACATTTGCAATCAAACACATATTTACAAAAAGTATTTTTGTTTATAAAGTAAATACATAAGATTTAAAATAATGATTTAAGGACATCAAAAACAAGATTTTTAAAATAAACTGATTTCAAAATGTATACCAAAGAGAAACTCAGCAGTAAATAAAATAACATAGGAAATGATGTCGAGTTTGACCCATGTTGTACATTAGAGGGGGTTTGCTTAGCTTGGTTCTTTAAAGAGCCATATACAACACAACTCCCAGCTAGAAATGTTAGTTTATAAAAATGTAAAATTATATGTTCTATTAATGTTTTCACTAATCGTCATGAAACATAATCTGTGTGATCTTTGAATCCTCCTGTGAATGCTGCTGTTAAAACACTATGTCTTAGTTAACATTTAACCTTGTAGGAACACTATTTAAAATGATTCAAATATTTTCTTTTAAACGTTGTTAGAAATGTTGGTAATGTTAGCTGGCTGGGGAACGTTTCAGCAGGCTGTTTCAAATTTCAACACGCAACCTTTGAAAATGTATGGATGTATTGACTGATGTCAAAAATGTTTTTTTTCAGTATGCAGTACTGCTTTCATGTGTTGTGCTCGATTAGTCATCTCTGAAAACAATCACACCAAGTCTATGTGTTTAAGACTGAGCACAGCAGTGCTCAAACACAATCCTATCACTTAAACCTAGTGTTACGTTTTCATGAATTGTGGTGTAGTTTTTTAACAAAGTGTTAACTGTAGCTAAAAATGTGAGGTGTTCCGCTACTTGTGTGCGGCTGTGTGAAATTGTGTGTATTGTAGTTGACAAAATGAGCACTGATTTCAAAATCGTGCTTAAGCTATCATAAAAAAAACACTGTAACATAGTTTAACCCACAGAACCAACAAAGAAGTTATTGCAGCTCATTGCAAACGCATAGTAGTCTAAAATGTTTGCGCTCTGTTGTCTTTGTCTACCCAGTGTTGCTAGTGTTGTTTTTCCCGTCCCTGCAAAGTTATCATTTTATTGGCCAGTGTTCCACCTTAAATTCTGCAGCAGGCACCAGAATGTGCTGCAGCATTTAAGGTGGAAAGGAAAAAATTCTAACAAGAAGCTGGTTGACAGGAAGCCTTGTCCCGCCTGCAGACGACGCCATGTGTGCAGAAACTTTTCAGGCCATTTCTTGGCTCATTCTGCCTGAAGAACAACAACTTGTGGTACTTTATAAAAGTATTTCACGTTTTCCCGGTTAGACTTATGCTATACGATTTTAGCCTGGTGTTTCAGTCGCCGACGAAATCTTTTTTTCTTGAAAAAAAAAAAAAATTGAATTCTCTGCTCGGAGGCAAATCGCTCGCTCAGTCGTGTAGTGTGAACTGCTGAAAAACGCCCGGCAAATATCCAGCATGTGTTACGGGCATGGATATTGTTGTGTGTTTGTGTGTTCTTTCTGTGTTTCTGCCTACTGTTTAGGGTCCAGTCCAGGATTCCTGTCTGCTCTACTCCATGATCCTACTACATTCCATAGTTTGGCTCTTTCCGCCCGTTAAAAGAGGCGCCAACTTCACAAACCATGAGGACTGTCCTCTTTCTGATTGTGACTTGTGTACTCTGTTTTCTCTGCTTGTTATCGACCTTGCTAGTTCTTGACTTTTGATCTTTTGCCTGCCTCTTTTGTTTTGATTGCTGATTGTATATACTGTATAATTGTAAATAGAACCAGTTGTAGGGAGTGACTGCAATTTTCTTTGGGGAGTGGGTTTTGTCTGTGTTTGGAGTAGCTAGGGAGTGAGGGTTGCACTGTGTCTTTGTTTTGTCTTTTGTTGTAGGCTGGTCAGTGTCTGTTAAATAGTTAGTCTGGGGTTTGTTTGTTGTTTTGGCCTGGGTCACTCTTGAAGTCACTATCTGGTTCACCTGTAAATAAGCCACAATACACTTGTCTTGTGTGCCACTTCAACAATTTCCCAATTTTCATTACATGTTGCGGCCTGACCCTGACCGGGTTGTAACACATGTTTAATATCTAGCCCAGTTGGCAACTGTGAGCCAACAGCAGCGTCTAGCTACAGCCAATAGGATCGCATAGAGAGAGCGATCGACGGGCGGGCTTTTTTAATTGATAAAATTCACCTCCAGCTCTCTCTGCAGAACAGACAGTTCCTCCTGACCCAGTGTCTTTATCCATCTTCTCATCTATATTCATTCTTTTTTCTTCTTTCATTTGTAACAGCAAATCAGTGCAGTAACAACTTGTATTGCTTGTTAGTTGACATCCGTTTTGGGAATAACGTTTGTTCTACGTGGTATTGTTTGTTCTCACGTGCGTTTAGTTCTACCGAGCGTTTAGTTTTCGTGTTTTTGGACAGCAGCCAAATGAGTGGGCGGATCCCAGGGGTGAAAGTCGTGTAATTCGTGACCCTGTGTTGCCGCAACAATTGAAAGGCTCGCGATTACAGCTCAACCAGTCATGTAGTGTACGGTACAAATACCTGCCAACTTCGTGTAGTCGTGTAGTGTGAACCAGGCATAATGTGAGTAATTGTAAACGATGCAAACAACAGGCATTACGTGAGCTTGTGATAGCGCTCCCTATGTGGAAAATGACCCCTATCTGCTGTTGGTGCCACAGCAACAAAGTGATATGACATTTATAAGCAATCAGGTTATTGGTTAATCAGCTTAAAAACCCAGCCTATTCACACAGAGCTCATCTAGTGAACCAGCATGTTCAGATGTTAAACCAGTTAAATGAGGCTGCAGCCTGATGATCTATAAGGCTAATCAACATAATTAGTATTATGGGATTTCTTTTTCTAGCTATTGCTCGTTGCTCACTGCAGGTCACAATTATACATGTAGGCTTACACAAACCATTTACCAGTTATATGAAACCAACAGCATTAGAGTATTCGTTTTACCCAGCCTCACTGTGGACTATGTAAAGACGGAAGCCCGAGCCTTCCATCAGCTGTGCTGTGAACAACAACTCGAACCTACGTCTCAGTATGTGAACTGGCGTCCCAGTGTATGCGTGCTTGTGCATTGAATGATCTGATTTAACGTCGCTAATGAAATTCTTAGCATAACTGTTTCATCTGTTTTTTGATACACAGGTGTCTCACAGGTGTATCACAAAATTCTGCTAATTTGAGAGCTCGTTCTGCTTTTGTAAAGAAGAGGTGGGGGGTGGGGGCACGAGATTGTGTGATAGGGTGTGTATCCGTGGGTGTGCTTGTGTTTGTGTGCGGGGCGTTTAGCTTTTTCCGTGCAGATAGCGTAGCTTCCTCTGGTGGTGTTATCACAACAGAAACAGCTCAGGCCGAGGGGAGAGATGGCAGTTTGAGAGAGGAGGGGAAAGAGAGGAAATAAATGATGAGCTGCGAACGCTCTCGGTGCAGTGTGTCATTCATTCAAGCCACATTAGTACATCTTCCGCTTTCAATTAAACACCAGCAGAAGCATGATTACAGCTATTATGACTTCCATAAGCATTTTGGAAATGCGACGCAGCAGGTGTGGCTGTTAGAAACAAGCCTTGAAATGTGCTGTTTTTTTTTTTTTGTCATGCTTTCAACACATGCTTAGTTTTTAACACATCATTGCACAACAGACTGAAAAGGCTAGACACTGGCTTCCTATAAGCAAAACTCCAGCCCGTCTCAGACGCCGGCTTGGTGCCATGTTATTAATAGAGATGGACCAATCAGCGTTTTTGAGGCCGATTCCAATCGCTGATCACCTTTCAGCGTGATTGGCCGATAGCCAATACCGATCGAGGACGGGGCTATATGCTACAGCAGGGCTACATATTAGCGCAAGCAAGTCATGAAACATGGTGGAAACTGGTTTATTACCATTTTTAACGAGCTTGTGTGAAACAGCATAATATTTTAAACAAAATTAGAAGTTGGTCTATGTGGGAGTAAAGCGCTTGATACAGCTCCGGAAGAGCCACATCTGAAAAGTATTTCTACTAGGAGCAGCAGAGCATGGATCCAGGTGGAACATTAAGCAGCAGAATGAACGTCTTCTACAGCCGAGAAGAGCTGTTTATCTAGAACTATAAACTCAATCACTCTGGCTGTGGTTCCTTTAGCTCTCTGGCTGTTGCTGTTGCTGTACTGTTTGTACCGGTCAGATCTGGTCTATATGGTGTTCTGGGTTATTTGTTTTGTGCTAGCTGTGCGTGCTAGCTCTGCTGTTTGCTGATACTCACTGTATTCAGCTGTGTGGTGTCTCTGAAGTGCTGTATCAGATCAGTAGTGTTAAATGTCTTTGTCTTGGTTCCCGTGAGAGGTTTGGATTTTACTAATTTTACAGATGTTATAAACTGTCCTGGATGAGTCTGAGTCACATACGGTAACAAACTGCCAGACGGACGATGTTTTCTTTCCGCACATGCAGTGAACACTTAAATTGTTCTCGCGAGGCAGCTGCTTTAGTCAGTCTGTGGAAAATAAAACGGTATGTATTTCCACCTAGTGGTTCAGATAAGAATTGCAGGGAGCTGGCCGGAGGGGGTTTCACGCAGGGCTCCTCTTCCTGGATGAGACACTAGCTGGAAAAACAGAAAATAGGCTCATTTTTTTTAACGCCATCGATCAGCTCTCAAGATCAGTTAAATTGGAGAAATATCGGCCGATCACAAATTTTGATTAAAAATTGTCTGATACCGATACATGGCCGATCGATCATTCCATCTCTAGTTATTAATGACATGGCGAGTCAGTTTTCGCTCAGCATGTCTTTGTGTAATTAGAAAGGGTTAGGGATTTAATAAGCTGCCAGTGTGGATGCCGTTGCTGGCTATGTCTGTACAGCAGAGGTTATAGTAAATCGCCTTTCCACCGCGATGACTCACTAGAGTAGCGGCTGCTTTAGGGGACCGAGCTCAGCGACTAAACGGCAAGCTAAAGGTTAAGATCTCTTCAGGCATTGCTTAGAAACTTCACAGAGCGCTTTCAGCCCCCACGTCATGTCAGAACGATATTTCAGGGATGCATGAGGTTAAGGTTCAAAGAACCAATATATAATGTGCTCTTTATTTTTTTTGCCGTGCCTGTGCAGCGCGAGCCTGAAGAAGAGGTTTGTTGCTGATGGTGATGCATTAACGTGCAGCACGTTATCATAGGTACTTCCATGAGAAACATTGCTATGTGTAATATTTGGTTGCTATTTTGAAATGTGCTATCTATCTGAAAGCTGTGACTAGAAATGTTAACCGGGGTCCACACCGTCATCATTTCTAACTTGTATTATGATTCAGTGGTGTATCCTGTATAGTGAAGTAACCTAGTATCAGCATTTTATACCATCAAACACATCACACATACAGTTCAGTATATTTCAGTATATTTACTAGGGCTGTGTATTGGCAAGAACCTGGCGATACAATAAGTGACAGCAGTCACGATTCAATATATTGCGATACTGCAAACAAAGTGATATATTGCATATTTTTTTAATCCTACTATTAAAACACACCACTATATGAACAGACAAATGTTTACAACAGCATTGCACCCTTGTGCTGCTTGTTAATGTTGGAGTGGAGCCGAAAATGGATTACAACACTGCCATCTAGTGGTCAGAGGTTTCAACACAACACACAATGAGTCACTGTCTGCCAGGAATCTGTGTATCGATACTGTCTTTGAGAATCGATACAGTATCACTAAATATAATATTCCGATATTCGATATTTTTGATATTTTCTTTCACCCCTAATATTTACTGTTTAAATGCTAAAATGAATGAATTATTTATAAAGCTCCAAATAAATGTTTTTTCCTCACTTCATGTAAGAACTAAGGCTACATTTAAAAAAAAAAAAAACGTGCATCAGCTTCACAGATTGACATGTTGGTTGTACAGAGCGGTATTCTCCAAAACTAGACGAGCAGGTCCATTCCAGAACCGTTCCTGTTAAACACTCAGTTTTCTCTGTTCACTTTTCTGTTTTTACATTATTCTTTCTGACTCGCTTTAGTCTCCGGCTGCTGCTTCTCCTCACCTGTGTACGCGCACCACCGCTCCAATGTGCACAGATAAAGCCTATATACCGTAAAGACAAGAAAAAATAAACACAGTCTAAATATAATCATTCTCAATAGTTTATCGGTTTGGGTCTGCATTGGACAAAGTCCGGACCGTGGTCTGCCTATTAGTGACCCCTGGTATAGATGATGAAGGCTGTTAGAAGAACCAGATTACCTAAACCGTATGGTAAAATGCTTAGGTTTTCCGTACTCTGGGAACCCCTCCCAAGTAGAAAGAGTATACAATTTACTCTAACATACTTTAATGACCAAGAGTATACTCCATGTCTCACATGTAAATTGTAGCGCAAGTTGTTTAAAATGAGTCCTCTCCAATTCCCTGTCAGTTCTTTTTCCCAACATGGTTACCAGCTTTGAAGCACTGTCATCAGTTAGCCTATCAATCATTGCTGATATCTAATTAAATCACACCATCATGCTGAAATAGCACACATTTTAGGCTCTTGGGGACATCGTTATATTTAAAAAAGGTTTTTTTCAAACAGGAAACTTTTCTTTGCTCAACAAAACACTTTCTTTAAATACTCAAAAAGTATTCATACAGTAAGTAGTGGTTTTATATAAGTGAGTGTGTTTATTTAACTGTTTCCAAGCTTTTCCTTGTGGAAACTCAATATCGTTCGCAGGTATTATCTAATAACTGCTTTGAGTACTCAGTAATTAACTAAGCTTACAGGTGAAGGAATTTAATAAATGCAAACTAGCTTATTATCTACTTCCTTTAGAATATATTTATATAAGTTATTTATGCTACTTTGTATTGTATTTATGCTTATTTATATATCTGTTCTAATAATATATGTCCTTACTGGTGAAAATACACTTGTTGCTAGGATGAAGAGTTTTAAACAATGGGCTTAGGTATCTATATATCGAGTTCTGGAAAGTGATGTGACGAAACCTACACAACAAAGAAAAGAGACAGCTATATTTAAAAACTGGGCTGAGAATACCCATCTGTTCATCCACAGCACCCTCCATAGAGGCAGTTAATGCAGCCTGCTTTCTCTTTTTTGCTTCTTTTTCCCAAATCTAAGATATTTATGTGGAACCATCGAGAAATGTGTGTGTGTGTGTGTGTGTGGAGTGGGCAGGAGGGGTTGTGGGGAGTTGTGTACCACTGTTGAAGTTTTTTTACTCATACTCATTAACCAGTTGGAAAACACTGCGCACATACAAGAAGGCTGATTAAAGTTGCAAAAATAGAGGAGATGGAGGGGATGTGATAATGCAATGCAGTGTTGGGAGCATTACTCATATGAATTTTAAAAACCTTAATCTCCGTGTGCCCTCCGTGTCTGAGAACCCACACCAAAGCAAAGAGAAGCAAAAACGATTAAAAATATTTAAATGAAAGCTGCCCAAAAGGATTCTTTGTCCATAAAACAATCAGTTTTGGTTGCTAAAAGATCATTTTTATAGATTGAAAGTACCTGTAAATGATGTGTGAGTATGAACCTTCATAATAAAGGCCAGCCACGATTACTCCATATATGCCGGTAGTTATGGTAAAAAAAATCACGGTGTAATTTAGATACATTTTGCTCCTGTGCAAAATATTAATGGTTTTTACTGCCGGTTTCAGCCTGGAGTCCAGATTTAAAGAAGCTCTACGTAACCTTTTTTTTAAAAAATAAAAGTAGAATTACAAGCATAAAACAAAGGTCAGACTCTACGTTTAACTATCAAATGCAAAATCGTTATACATCCAGTAGCAAACTGTGACCCCTAAGCCTTGGCCCTCTACTCCAACACCCCACCCCCCCACCATTTGAGAAAAAAAAATACTGTTTCCTCTCCTAATAATCTGCAAGTCCAGAATAAAAAATGAGACAACAGAAATGCAACAAACAATGACATCAGTTCAACATAGACAACTTCTTAAACAAAATAAGGTTCATCCTCATAAATAACCGAACATCACACAGCTTTCTTCAGAGGAATATGTAGAGGCCCACCATTCACGAACAATCTGCGGAGGCATCACAGTCCTTATAGGGGGAGACACAGGCTCACAGGCTTCCACTTAACCCCTCACGTTCCAACCCAGATTAAACAGACACGTTTGAATAATTTATTTGCCTATATTTATATTGTTTAGATGTTGATTGTCAAACTGTAAGTAGAAAAAATAAAATTATATGTATCTCTGTGTGTGTATGTGTGTGTGTGTGTGTGTGTGTGTGTATTAAAAATATTTTAGGCCCTCTGAGAGGGCGTAGAGGGCCATGACGGTTCCCCACTACATAAATCAATATACTAATGAAGATATGATGATAATAGTTGATAATTATTTAAAGAACTCTTTCAACATTCACAAAGGTCAGTTTCATCTGTTTGCCAGCATCCAAAGCACCACTGATAATAAGTTCTTCATACATATTTCCATCAAAAAGATCTCCAAAATCCTACATAGTGTTGCTTGAAAGTCTCACATTTTGGTCTCATTCATTCACTCACTCATCATCTAAACTGCTTAGTCTATTGGGTCATGAGGGGCTACTGAAGCACTCATTGGGCAGAAGGCAGGAAACACCCTGGATATGCCACCAGTCCAATATAGGGCAGACGCAGACATACACATATACAGACACACTCCTAGGGGCAAGTTAGTATCTTCAACTAGCCTGACTGCAAAGACTTTGAACTATGGGAGTTAACTGGAGCTCCTGGAGGAGACCCCCGCAGATAGGGGGGACATGCAAACTCCATATAGAAAGGACCTTGATTTTTAATGAGCTATGTAATTCAATCAGTGAAATACAGTAAAAGAAATAATAAAACTGAACAATATATAGATAAACCCATGTCAACATTGCTTTCAAAATCTTGAGTCATGTCTGAATTTCTTCTTCTGAAATTTGCTTCTTATTTAGCTGTTTTGGTTTGAATTTTCTGTTTCAGCCTGAATGGAGGCAGCAGTAATTCTAGAATCCATACAGGCATCAAAACATAACTGCTGTGCCACTAAAGGAAGAATGGAAAAGCCAACTTCATGAAACAACTCAAGTATTTTTTTCATATATGTTTTCTATATATCAGACACTGCTGGAATCTGGAAAGTATTACAGTCATTCACGCTATCAATACTAGCTGTTTACAGCCTGTTGTGTGACAAGGCCGGGAGACTGAAACGCTGTCTGGCTCCTCAGCCAGGCCTCATCAGAATGGTGTCCATGTCATGCTAAGGCTAACCCCGAAGCACCGGCTATCCTTTATGTTTACTTCTGATGCAACAGACAAGATAGGAGAGATGTGATGGGGAGACTGTTGCTTTTTTATTTTCCTTTAACTTGTGCCTGAAACATCCTTGGCTCAGGCACCTGGCTAAGAGGATAGCACTAGTGTGGTTTGCACGGTTAGAGTATTGTGCTATCTGTGCTTGTTTGTGTAATACTGGTATACTGCCCACTGCTGATTAAAGTTATTTGCACTACAGTTGTTAGCTTTCACAATTATATGCCACAAACAGAATATGAATTGGGTGTGTTTAACAGTTGAATTATAGCAAAAACATGTATACAGAATAAAATAAAAAGAAACAAAGCTAGAAATGCATTTACTGAGATCTTTTTTTTTTGATCTTTTGACTGATGCTATAATACCTTTAGAGGGCAGCAGTGAGTAATGTTTGTTTTTTTGGTTTTGGTGATGAGTAATGCTTGTCTATTTGGCATTGTTAATGACAGTGTGATGGGCGGCAGTGAGTAATCTTTGTTTATTTGTTTTTTGTTAATAATACCATTAGAGGGCAGCGGTGAGTAATGTTTGTTTATTTGATGCTTGTTGACACCTGTAGAGGGCCGCGGTAGATAATGTTTGTTTATTTGATGCTTTTGACACCTGTAGAGGGCGGCGGTGAATAATGTTTGTTTATTTGATGTTTGTTGACACCTGTAGAGGGCAGCGATGAGTAATGTTTGTTTATTTGATGCTTGTTGACACCTGTAGAGGGCAGCGGTGAGTAATGTCTATTTATTAGTTTTTTATTTGATGTTTGTTAATAACTCCTTTAGAGGGCGGTGGTGAGTGATGTGTGTTTATTTGATGTTTGTTAATAACTCCTTTAGAGGGCAGTGGTGAGTGGTGTGTGTTTATTTGATGTTTGTTAATAACACCTTTAGAGGGCGGCGGTGAGTGATGTTTGTTTATTTGATGTTTGTTAATAACTCCTTTAGAGGGTGGTGGTGAGTGGTGTTTGTTTATTTGATGTTTGTTAATAACACCTTTAGAGGGCAGTGGTTAGTGGTGTGTGTTTATTTGATGTTTGTTAATAACTCCTTTAGAGGGCGGTGGTGAGTGATGTTTGTTTATTTGATGTTTGTTAACTCCTTTAGAGGGCAGTAGTGAGTGATGTTTGTTTATTTGATGTTTATTAATAACTCCTTTACAGGGCGGTGGTGAGTGATGTGTGTTTATTTGATGTTAATAACTCCTTTAGAGGGCGGTGGTGAGGGATGTGTGTTTATTTGATGTTAATAACTCCTTTAGAGGGCGATGGTGAGTGGTGTGTGTTTATTTGATGTTTGTTAATAACTCCTTTAGAGGGCGGTGGTGAGTGGTGTGTGTTTATTTGATGTTTGTTAATAACACCTTTAGAGGGCGGCGGTGAGTGATGTTTGTTTATTTGATGTTTGTTAATAACACCTTTAGAGGGCGGCGATGAATAATGTTTGTTTATTTGATGTTTGTTAATAACTCCTTTAGAGGGCGGTGGTGAGTAATGTTTGATTATTTGATGTTTGTTAATAACTCCTTTAGAGGGCAGTGGTGAGTGGTGTGTGTTTATTTGATGTTTGTTAATAACACCTTTAGAGGGCAGTGGTTAGTGGTGTGTGTTTATTTGATGTTTGTTAACTCCTTTAGAGGGCGGTAGTGAGTGATGTTTGTTTATTTGATGTTTATTAATAACTCCTTTACAGGGCGGTGGTGAGTAATGTTTGTTAATTTGATGTTTGTTAACTCCTTTAGTGGTGGTGGTGAGTGATGATTGTTTATTTGATGTTTGTTAATAACTCCTTTATAGGGCGGTGGTGAGTGATGTTTGTTTATTTGGTAATGTTAATAACATCTTTAGAGGGCGGCAGTGAGTGATGTTTGTTTATTTGGTAATGTTAATAACACCTTTAGAGGGCGGCAGTGAGTGATGTTTGTTAATAACTCCTTCAGAGGGCGGTGGTAAGTGATGTTTGTTAATAACTCCTTCAGAGGGCGGTGGTAAGTTATGTTTGTTAATAACTCATTTAGAGGGCGGTGGTGAGTGATGTTTGTTAATAACACCTTTAGAGGGCGGTGGTGAGTGATGTGTGTTTATTTGGTAATGTTAATAACACCTTTAGAAGGCGGCGGTGAGTGAGTTTACATGGTGTTTACTTGGTATTTGTTAGTAACACCTAGTAAGTAGTAACAGTAACAGTAGTAGTTGTAGTAACAGAGGGCAGCGTTGTGATGCAGTAATGTTTGTTTATTTGAGCTCAGGCAATTT
This sequence comes from Megaleporinus macrocephalus, assembly GCA_021613375.1. Lineage (NCBI taxonomy): Eukaryota > Metazoa > Chordata > Actinopteri > Characiformes > Anostomidae > Megaleporinus > Megaleporinus macrocephalus. The sequence continues at coordinate 8,341,641 of CM038715.1, read as the reverse complement.
TTGTGGTTACTATGTTTTACCAGCTAAGACGCACAGTAGCTAATTACTCAGTATGGTACTATAGCTGCACACTATCACCGAAAAAAAGACATGTCACTCAGTATTATTCATATGGCAATCAATTCTCAGCTAAAATGATAATCTTGATCACTATGACAGTATTTTAAGTTATATAGTATAGAAGCTCTTCATAGAAGCATAGATCAAAGCTGTTTCCTTTTTGCTTTTAAACGTGGAAAAGTAGGCCGGTTGTGTGTCTGTTGCTGGGGGCAGTGTGTGTGGTAGAACAGTGCTACTACACACCGCTAAATACTCTTCAAAGCCGGGCTGAATGCTCCGCTGCTATTTGGTCCCAGTTTTGGAACAAGGGAGCCTGTCAGGGACGACAGTGACATCGTTCTCCACCCATTGAAGAACGAAACGCGAGTGTATGCGCTCACTCCCTTTCTCGCCCTTTCTCTCTGTCTCCCTCCCGCTCTCTTCATCTATCTCTCTCTTTCATTTCAGAGATCATGCAATCAGCGCACAGCACTTGGCCTCAAACCACAGCGATCCTTTCACGCGTTTAAACAGTAAACAGCGCTCCCTCTGTGTGTGTATCTGTATGAGTGCCTCTGTGTGTGTATGTGTCTGTGTTTGAAACCATCCATACAGTACTGTGCAAAAGCCATGGACCACCCGTCATTTATTTCCCTTCATTTCCAGCCAAGAAAGACATTAAATACTAAAGCTATTCATGTTTCAGGATATATTTCTATGGTAATTTGCATAAAGAAGAGGAAAGGCAAAGGAAAAGAAGTGAAAAAATGTGGCTTTCTTTACATTGTGTGGAAAGGATGAAGTCAGAGACTAACCTTTAGGGCTGTAACAATACACTCAGGCAACGAATCAATTCGATTCACAATGCAAATCCACAATTTGGTGTCCTCATGAAATTTGAATGAAGAAAATTGATGACTCTAATGATCTTCGTCCACGAGATGATAATGACACAGCTGGGAGGCAGGGGAAGTGCTGGGGGTATTTCACAAAGCAGGTTTTCTCAGTTTAGCCAGATTACTTAAGCCCAAAGCCAAGCTGAATAGTCCTCGTCTTAATGAGGTGCTGATTTACGCTAACTGTTTGCACACACTGGTGTTCAAACAGTGCAGTTGCAGTAAATAGCATAATTGATAGAATGTCCAGGCTCCTATATGTACCGTCACACCTCCATGATGGACAGTCACAGTTTTGCACTGTGATGTCATGATTTTAGAGTGCATCATTACACACCTACCACTATTAATTATTAATTTATTTATTTCATTTCCAGTCAAAACTGCCATCAAGGACAATTTATGTTCAGGAGATATGTCTGAGAAGATTAGATACAAGATAATCGAGTAAATAAAGTAATACATAAAAGAAAACCAAAAGCTCCCAAAACTAAATCTACAAAACATCCTTAAAAAAGAATGGAGAAGAAAAGAAAATGGAACTCATAACAACCATGTGAGAGCTGTGAGATCAAACCTGTTACCATCAGATAAGCAGTGCTCAAAGCTTTCATCCTGTAGAGATCAAAAGCTCCACTCTTGGTTCAGAAGGTCTTTCTGTCCATCCTTCCACTGTGAGAAGACAACTCACAGTGCTATGGGTGTGAAAGGATGTGTAGCTGTAGACTGGTCACCCCAGACCTCAACATCAGCTCAACATGTCTCAGAGTAATGTAACTTCTAATGGAAGACTGAACTTTGGAGGTGTGGAAGCCCTGAAACTGAGAAAATTACACTGAGCTGTTGAGACGTCTGTACACATGTCTGGTTGTGCTGGTACTTAATGTCCATTCTGAGTGCAAACGAATTAAATTAAGGGTGGTCTCTGACTTTGGCCCAGTGGTATGAGAGTGGCATAGTCACAGTGCCAAGTGATAGGAAAAATAAACACATACAGCCTCCACGCCCTACCTTGACAAGGAGTCTAATGACCAAAACATTATTAGCATTCATCTGTGGTCACTCCACTGTCCTCCCTCCCTCTCTCTCTCTCTCTCTCTCTCTCTCTCTCTCTCTCTCTTTCTCTCCTTTGCAAAGATCAAGATGACATGACTTTTTCACAGTGGTCTCGCGCAGAGGAGTGTTAGAAAGTGGCGGAGAGTGAGCCAGAGTCTAAGGTGCACAGCACAAATGAGTATTTAAAGCTGGCTAAAAGCGTAAGGAGGAGGATAAGCTGCTGATAAGCCGCTGCCCTACTCATCCTCAGCATCGTCTGCCATTGTGTGTGTGTGTGTGCACGTTTATGTGTGTGTGCGTTAGTGTGCTGGTTAGCAAAACAGAGTTAGGAAGCAGACCAGACCAGCACAGCAGAGACACGGACACAGCCCGTCCTCAGGAGAACAGCAACTCCACAGAAGCTTGTAGTTCATGTAGCACAGCAAGAGAAACACAGCAAGTCTGGCAGCACACGCAGTAGATACTGCATACCAATGTCTCTCATCCGCTCTCTCTCTCTCACACACACTCTCTCTTTCTCTCCTAATACTTAAGGTACTCTCTGAAATCTTTTTTTCTTCTTTATTTTAAGATACTTCATTCCTTTTCACTCCCCTCCCCTTTCTCTCTATCATCCCTTTCTTTCCTTTTCTATCTTTTAAAATAGAGTATCCCTCATCATAACCACATACTACATATCTTTCTTACACATACAAACAAATATCCCATGTTCTCCCTCTTCTTTTTTTTTTTAGATGCTCTGTCCATATGCTCTGCACTTACTAAAATAACAAGTCTCTCAAAACCCCAGAGGTATCCTCAGACCAAGCAGCAGCAGCAGCAGCAGCAGAGAAACAGCTCGTACTGTACCTCATGAGACGGATCCATATAAGCATCTCCTCTCTGGCTGGATGAGTCTATCTGCACTTTCCCTGCCTTTCGCATCATATTCCTCCCGCTTCCCTACTCCGTGAATGAGACTCTTTCTGTTCCGTGCACAGTGTGTGTGTGTGAGCGTGTGTGTGTGTGTGTGTGTGTGAGAGAGAGAGAGAGGGAGAGAGCACGAGGGAGAATCCTCGCTGACTCCTCCACTGCAGCAGCTTAGGTACAGCGAGCGCTCTGATTGGCCAGCTCAAAGCTCACAGCGCGTCTGTCATGCAGCACCAGCCGTCCAAGATCTCTCCCATCTATCTCGCTCGCTCACTCACCCTCACTCCGTCACTCTCACGCTTTCTCCCTCTCTCGTACACACGCGTTCGATTTGTTCGCACAGCCTTTTGTTAGCACTTCAATTCTCTCATGTTTTTTTTTTTTTCTTTTTTTTTTTGTTTCACAATTTTGGGCTATTATAGAGACGTCCCGGAATCCGTCTATCAGCTTCTTTCACTGCTGTCAGTCACCCTTTTCTTCTTTCTTCTCTTTCTCTGAAGCTCTTCATGTACGCCTTGACATTTCTGACTATCTGTCCCCCCCTCTCTCTCTCTCCCAGTCCCCTCTGAGCACTAGCCTCTGTCTTCTCTCTCTCCATGTTCCTCTCTCTCTCTCACACTCTCTTTTGCTCAATCTGTTTTTTTTTTTCTTTTTGTCTATCTCTGAGCTCTACCCCTGTCAGCTCTCTCTCTCTCTCTGTCTGAGCATGAGCCTCTCTCTTTTCTCTGTTTTCTCTTTCTGTCTTTCCTCTCACTCTCTCTTCTCCCCTCTGAGCACTAGCCTCTGTCTTCTCTCTCTCCATGTTCCTCTCTCTCGCTCTCTCACTCTCTTTTGCTCAATCTGTTTTTTTCTTTTTGTCTATCTCTGAGCTCTACCCCTGTCAGCTCTCTCTCTCTCTGTCTGAGCATGAGCCTCTCTCTTTTCTCTGTTTTCTCTTTCTGTCTTTCCTCTCACTCTCTCTTCTCCCCTCTGAGCACTAGCCTCTGTCTTCTCTCTCTCCATGTTCCTCTCTCTCGCTCTCTCACTCTCTTTTGCTCAATCTGTTTTTTTCTTTTTGTCTATCTCTGAGCTCTACCCCTGTCAGCTCTCTCTCTCTATGTCTGAGCACAAGCCTCTGTCTTTTCTCTGTTTTCTCTTTCTGTCTTTTCTCTCACTCTCCCTTCTCCCCTCTGAGCACTAGTCTTTCTCTTCTCTCTCTATGAGCTGTAGCCTCTGTTTGTCTGTCTCAGCTCTACCTGTGTTTCTTTCTGAGCTCTAGCTTTGCTGTTTCTCTCTCTCTCAGTTCTCTCTCTCTCTCGTACACACTCTGAGCTGTAGCACCTCTGTTTCTCTCAGTCTGAGCACTAGCCTCTCCCTCTCTCTTCCTGCCCTCCCTCTGTCTCTCTCCTTCTTTCACTTGTCTCTCAGCACCAGCATCTCCCTATGTTCTTTTTTGTGTTTTCTCTCTTTCTCTATCTCCAAGCTCTGGCCTCTTATCTCTTTGGCTGTCCTCTTTGTATCCCTTTTTTCCTACTTTCTATTCTCCCTCTGTTCCTGTCTTTTCTCTTTCATCTTTTGTTACACCTCTTTTCTCTTGCTGTCTCTTTTCCCTCTTTCTCTGGCTCTTGTTGAACACTTCTTTTCTCTCTCCCTCGCCACCTTCTGTTTCTTTTTCTCTCTTTTTGACTCTCTCTCCAATCTTTCGTCTCTCTCTCTCTCGTGCTCACTCTTTGTTTACTCACTCCACTTTCCTCTCTCTCCTTCTTTTTTTTCAGTTTTCGCTCTGTCTTTCTCTCTTTGAGCTCTAGCTTCTCTCTTTTCTCTATCCATGCTGCTCTCTCTCTCACCTCCAGCCTTTTCTCACTCTTCATCTCTCTCTCTCACACACACACACGCACACACACTATCTCAGCTCTCACCCTCTCAGTCTCTTTCGCTCTCCTCCCCTCACAAGTTTTCTCAGGTACACTGACGTCTCTCTCTCTCTCTCTCTCGCTCTCTCTCTCTGTCTCGCTTTCTCTCTCTCGCGCTGCTCCGAGGGGAAATATAATGAATAATAAAGGAAAGGAGAGCAAGAGGGAACGAGGGAGCAAAGCAGAGAGAGAGACGAGATGGGGAGAGGGAGCAAAAGGCCCTTCACCCTTTCGAGAGTGTGCGTGGCTTTTTGAAAGAAAGATAAGAAAGGAAATAAAGGAGAGCACAGGCTTCTTCAGATTGTCCATTCATCAATTAGACGGGCAGAGGATGGAGAGCTTTTGTCGGTGGTAGAATGAAAGAAGGAGGAGGCCAGTGCTAACTATAGGGAGCCTGTGAAGAGCAGCGGCGTTCGCCTGGAGAGACGGAGAAGTGAAGGCTAAGAGGCGGAGAAGAGGCAGCAGAGGGATACTGAAGGACAGCAGACGTCAGGCAGCAGCTAACTGCTCGACTCCAGTCTGTTCATCATTCATACTCAATACGTATCTCACGAGCGAGCGTTTACCCCCACACTTCCATGCTTTTACCCACTCCCTTATCTAGCAGCAGTATATGCTGTATACCAGTGGGGAACCATCATGGCCCTCTACGGCCTAAAATGTTCCTAACACACACACACACACACACACACATATATATATATTATTATTTTTTTTTTTTTTTTAAATCTATTTAAAGTCTGACAATTAACATCTAAACAATTATAAAAATATAGGCGAATAAAATTTTCAAACGTTTCTATTCAATCTGTGTTGGAACGTGAGGGGTTAAGTGGAAACCTGTGAGCCTGTGTCTCCCCCTATAAGAACTCTGATGCCTCCGCGTAAATGTTGGTGATTGGTGGTCCCACTGTTTATGTACAGAGGAGGCCAGTAGTTATAATTCAGTAATGGCAATTTTAAATGACAGTAAAACTGACCAATCCCTCTAAGTGGGCGGGCTTAACTATATAAGATAATTTCCGCCCGCTGTGGCGACGATAGCTGTAGAAACAGCTAGCTAGTGATAGGCTACCACTGCTAGCTAGTTTGCTGAGTCACAAATGGAAGCCCATGCCCCGCCCCCAAACTGTCAAAACCACCACCTCTGAAAACTCCAGCACAAATATTTCTCTTGGGCGCAGAGAGCAGCCGGCGGTACTGCACTTCGCACGCGAGGAAAAATATCAACTAGAGAGAACAAAAAAGCATTAAAGGAGGAAAATTTTATTTTTTATGGAAATTGCGCGTGCGGTTGCTCTTTGCACTCGCGAGTGAAACAGTTACATGCACGAAATGTTAAAACGTGCAGCTTTATATCTTTCACCTCGAGTTTTGACATTAATGTGATGCCCCTCTGGCGCATCGTCTACATATTCCTCTGAAGTTCAAACAGAGCTGTGTGATGTTTGGTTATTTATAAGGAGGAACCTTAATTTGCTTAAGAAGTTGATGTTGTACAAATGTTATTGTTTGTTGAATTTCTGTCATTGAGGGAAAAGGGCCGAGGCTTAAGGGTCACGGTTCACTCACGCTACTGCTGTATACTGCTGCATCTTTTACATGATTCTGAACAATTTTATCTGGTGTAGATAAATGCAGTACTTATGCACTTAATGCAGCTATTTTAAAAACAGTGGAGCAGAAGCACTGGCACCACTCTCCTCTGAACACAAGGTTCTGACCATGGCAATGGTAACTCCTAGGAATTCAGGGATAAGGTTTAATAAATGTGAGGGAATGTAAATCAGAATCACTTCACAGTCCTGGTCACTGCTAGTATAGTATTATACTTTGCTTGCTGTAGCTGTTGCTGATACATAGCCACATTTTCCACTGAACACCCATTTATGTCATTTTTATAGCAATTGTTAAAAAAAGTTCTAGTGCAAAACTTGTTTGTAAACCATCTCAGAGCGTGTTAATAATTCCACACTGTTTGGATAGATTGGATCTATTTTTTTCTAGCCTAGCCTTGTTCAGCTTGTATCTTTCAGCTCAAAAGCAGCCGGTCTGTGAAGAGGTAGTAACTGATACTCAGCATGATAAGTGATGCTGAAAGTAATTTACACAAGTAGAGTTTAAAAATGAACCTGACGTTTATTGGCTCTCCCTACTGGCATTCTATAATACAGCTCTGCTATGTGATAGTACAGTGACTTACACAATTATTGGCACCCCTTGTTAAGATTTGTTAAAAGCCTTAAAATAAATTACATTTTGTTTTATTTCAGAGGCATAATCTCTCAAAGGAAAATGTTTAATTATTATTAATTATTATTTTTCATAAAATCACCTGTTCCACAGTTATAGGCACCCCTAACAATTCCTAGAAAATAGATGCAATTGAAGCATTACTCTAGTTTATAAAGTTATCTATGAACCTTTAATTAGTAATTCATCACTTCCTGTTTCCCTGGCGTATAAATATGACGTGACACAGAGGCCTACTTCTCTTATCCACTCTTTAACATGAGAAAGACTAGAGAACACAGCATTTAAGTAAGGCAGATGCGTGTCGACCTTCAGAAGTCAGGCAATGGCTACAAAAAAATAACCACTTGCCTACACCTGCCCGTATCCACAGTCAGAGGAAACATCAAGAAGTTTAAGACAAGTTTAAAACCGACTGTTAACAGGAATTTGGTCTAGGAGTAAGCTCTAAGAGTAACTCAAACTCTGTCATGCATTAGAGCTGTAAATGGTGTTAAAGATCTTTTGGTACTTACTGATGAGGTCAAACAGATGTCATCTGTGCTTTATGATGAGGTAACTATAGAATAGAGACAGGGAGCCATAACATTTAAAGAGCAGAGTAGCTTTACAAGCCCTGATTGATGCCTCCCTATTGATCTCAAATACTCTTTCTCCATCCTCCAGTGCCTTCTCACAGCTGACACTCTGTAAGTCAGACATACAATCTAATAGGAGTCAATCAGTCATGAATCAAGTAGAACGAGAAATCAGAGTGACCCAACATGGGCACCCCAAGACTGAGACAGCTGCTGTGAAAGTAGGACCTGGTTGGCTGTGGAGCTGTAGTGTTAATCTGCCTGTAGTGTTAATGTGATGCTACAGTAATTATAAATTGACCCTTTAATTAACCCTTTAATGCAAGTGAATCCGATTCGATACATGTTTTTCAGATCTGTAAATCATCACTGTTATACTTCTTTTTCCTAATAAACCTGATGTGCACCTGAACTTTGCTCAAACTCACACTTTGTTCTAAATTTTATGTAAATGTAGAATATGTAAAACACTGTTGCAGAATATGGAAAAATGTTCTTTTCTAAGTTACTCGAGTAAACATTTAAAATAAGGGTTAAAACATTGTGTTCTGAATGCTTTATTTATTAGCAAAATATATATATTTTTAAAAATCCTTTATCCTATACAAAATCATTATGCATCTGGCACAAGTAATACATTACTACAGATCATGTAATGACAAACATAAAACATTACCTAAATTACACCTTTACCTGCTGTTGTAGAGTCATAAATGCAAAAAAAAATAATAATAATAAATGAATAAATAAATAGGAATATGTGTCTTCATCACTGAGGCCAATGTGATGCACATCTCAGATCATCGCCACTGATCTGAAATGCTGACCATACATATGAATCAACTACTAATGCAATACAAAACGATTCAACCCTACTGCGATGTAGTGTTATTCAATTTGATTCAGCACCATAGGTAAGCAGTAAGCAGTTTCACTGCAACTTTCACAAACAGGCCTTTATATAAATCTTTGTAGTGCAAAAAAAGTTTCTGACAGAAGACAAGATAAACCCTACAACCTATCTTTATAAGGCTGAATATCTTTAAAAATAAATAAGTTGGCTAACGTCTAAGTATGAGCAAAGCTGTTATCCAGCAGGGCGTAAAAAAGTTCCAGTACTTTGCTCAGCAGTCTTTATGCTGAGGGTACCACTGGTACCACCAAGGGCGTAAGAGTGGGTTTGACATTGGGGGGGGACACATTTACTAATCAAAGCCCACCCTATCCCCTAAAATATTACCTATAAGCTGATTCCACTGTAGGTGAGGTAGTAAATCACTGCATGTATAGTGACGTAGAACAACATTTGTGGAATTACAGTAAATTGAAATGACAAATAAGTGTATGTTAAGGTTTCCTGACTAGACAAGACTAACATTAATGTTAGACAGTAAGGCTGTGTCCCAAACAGCACCCTCTGGAACATTACATACTGGACTACTGAAAGTATGTCTAACAATGGCGTCCTTTTATTTATTCATTGTTTTTTTATTTTATTTATTATATTTTATTTTTTATGTATGTAGTGTAGTGGCAGTCTGCAGTTTGGGCCGTGGCCATAGAGTAATGTAACTTTACGTTTCAGAGTGCTTTCTGACTAAAGTTAATATAAACGATAGTTAAACCAAACCCTCCTAGTCTGTTGCCATAACAACACAGTATACTAAAGCCGTTTTATTTCAGTACATATGGTCATCGTTGCTCTTCATTCCTTTCATCACTGACCTCGCCGTTTAAAGTTGGCCCAAGCTACCCGACACCCAAGCGAGGCGGGAGCACCCTCCCACCCCCCAACCTAACAACCAGAGCCCGTTGCTAACAACAAACACAGAGCGTGAATTGCGAAGGCTGCCAAAACGTGCTTTTAAAATAAAAGTTTTTAAACAGTTTCTGCTTTTCAGTGCTTTAATTTTTGGGTGGGACAAATCTACCTGTTTCTGATATTGGGTGGGACATCCCCCACGGTTCCTACGCCAATGGGTACCACCCAGGTGGAGGACAAGGCTGAAGTGTCCATGCTCAAACAATATCACCATGAGCTGTGCATTTTCTAGTATTAGCATGTGTTTTGTTGAATTGTTGCCCAGACGCACCTTCAGCTTAACAGAAAGCCTTGAAGAGAATTGGCTGCTGATGGCTGTGGAATGAAAAAGCATACTTGAAGAACAGTCTGAAGAGGAGTAATGAATCTAAATACAAAATTAATGGTAGCATATGATTGGTCACACTTCTAAATAGTTAAGGCAGAGGGCCTTTACAAATTATAATTATATACAAATAAATACTGAAGCAAAGACGCTTGAAACAATGCATCATAAAATTTATCCCAAATTGAATCAGCTGCAAGTCAAGTTTATTTTTTTATATAGCGCTTTTTACAACAATGTTGTCTCAAAGCAGCTTTACAGAGTTTTTAAAACAGACAGTTTCAACATATATCCCCAGTGTTGACTGTTTTTTTTATTTTTTATTCTGAAGTACTAATGCCTGGATCTTAGTACTGCTATGGTTCCTAGCATGACAACTGCACAACAATGTAAGCCTATATGAGTGCTGACAGTTTTGCTGTAACAGCAAGTAAAAAGTGCAAAGTTTTTAGTAGCTTACACTACGGCTAGCAAGACTAGGATATAATGAAGAAAATGGTCATTAGTAACACTCCATTTTAATTGGCTACGTTTCAATATTACAATATTCTACATTCCTGATAAAATGTACAGTCTTAATGCAATTAAAGTACATAGATTGTATATTTTCCAGCTTTAATAATAAGCCCAAAGCTATGAGCAGCTCCTTTTTGGGCAATTAATCCGCACTGAGCAGAATGGGGAGACATTATGCACTCAAGTGAATCTCATTTGAAAATGCTGGTTCAGGCTCGGGTGTGCGTGGGCTACTCTGAGAGACATGGACAAATGGCCACCAAGGTTGTGAGTGTGCGCGTGTGTGCATGAAAGAAGGAGAAAGAGAAAGAGTAAAAAAAGAGCGAGTGAGCAAAGGAGAATGGAACGGCTTGGTAAGCCACAAGAGCATCCTCTGCGTTAGTTTGGCTGTTGAGCTGTGCAGCCTAACAGCCTGTTCAGCGCTGCTCAGGAAAATCCAAGGTTAAAGTGACTAAATATCCACAGGCGAATCCTTCCCAGTTAATTGTGCTGAAAGAAGAGACTCTCATGGGACTTGACGCACCAACACCAATGAAAAGCCAGTTACAGGGTTTTTCAGTGTGCTTTCAGAAAATAAACACGTAAAAAAAGAAAAGCAAGATCAAGAGAGGGAAAGTCAAGATAGAAACAATGAAAAGAAAACAATGTAAAAAAAAAAGGAAGCGTTTCCATATATCAGCAGCAGCAGCAGGAGAACAATGCATCATGTTTCTAAATACGACTGCAGCAAATAGAGACCAAATATTAATATGATTATGAGTAACACTGGAAGGCAATATGTCTACTATTCCCTGCATGCATATTCACACCAGCTGTCTCAGTGATGACAAACTTTGCCCAACAGGAAGATATTCAGGCTATTAATTACTCAGAGGATCTTAACAAATGTTCAGTGTCACCACAACAGGCAAAAAAAATAAAAACAAAATCATTGGAACCTATTCTAAGGTTCAACTTGGGACAGGGGAATGCCGCATTACCTCTCTGCATTTTCTTTTTTTACAGAATACAAGTCAGAGTGGATTTTATGGGGTGAAATTGCTTTAATATCCTATTATTCAGTCATTCCACTTTCTCATTTCCTTCATATGCCAGGCATGAGGGCAGGAGAACTTGTTAGTGCCATTCAATTTACACTACCGCGCAAAAGTTTGGGATCGCAGTGAAATGTTCTTGTAGCCTTCCTTCCTTAACACAACAATGGACTGACAGGTCTCTAAAGAAAGTTGTTTCTTTCTGGTCATTGTGAGTCGGTCAGCAAGCCATCAACTGCTGATGCTTCAGATACTAAACTAACCTAGAATGTTTTCTCCCTTTTATACTCACTTATTAGTAGAATGTTTTTCAGCTGTGCATCACAATTGAGCAAGAGTGTCCTAACAACCAATTAGCCCAATAACATCCTTAACTTGGATTGGCGGCCGTACCAGGAGATTTAGACAGAGGACTGAGAATTGCTGATAATAGGACTATATGCAAAATAAGCCTCTATACAAAAATAGACTTTAATACAAACATTTTTATTGCATGAAATGAAATTCGAAAGTGATCCTAAACTTTTGAGCGGTAGTGTAGATTCAACCTTATTTCAACATCAACCACCCATTCACACTTTGGTTAATGTATTCCAACGAGTACTTTAACCAAATTTCACCACCAACCCCCTCCGAAAACGCATGCTTGGATTTATATTATTTGGATCATATGTTATGACAAACCATCCTGAACCCCTAGTTATAGGTCACACCAGCTTTGCTCTATTAGATTGTATGGTGTTGAGATATTTCAGAAAGCAATAAGATTACTACTCCAGGTATCACTGTATAAAAAAGGCTCATTTATACTCAACGTTAAATACAGATACGCATGGAGTTTTCTGTCCGTACTCTGCGTTCATTTCATGTGTAATTTGCATGTTTTCGGAAAAGCTTACAGATACGGATTATTGTCATATGCACAGCAGAACAGACAGTTACACTGTACAATTGAATTCTTACTTTGCTGTTCCACCATTCACCAATAGATAAGATAACAAAAAAGAAATAATAAAAATATATATAAGACGCAACCACTTCCATACGAACACGACGAAGTACACAGTAAGTACAACATTTATTATTAACACCAATATCTTTTCATCACTGACATTTTTCCTTTGACCTAAGCTGATTGACTGCCTGGTTTATGCAGTTTGATTAGATTAAGTCAATTGATTATTAGTTTCAGGCTTTACCTGTGCATGTTTTGGAAACACATTCTACTTTAAACTCGGACAGACCTCATAGGACACCTCAACACGACAGTTAAGTGCGGGAACATCCATTACTGAAAAGATGTAAAGTATAAAAAGTAGGCTAAGGTCCACAGTTAGCTTTCATAGGGAATTAAAAAAAAACATGGCTGGTGAGGAATCTCATGGACATTAAT